>VDFB02271358.1:256252631-256695500 GCA_007258455.2 Sequoia sempervirens | reverse complement strand
AAAAAGAATGAAAACCCACAAACAAGGGTAAAATGAAGCAACACAAGGATAAAATTTCCCTCAAATAAGAGATTAACTCCGAAAAGCCACACAAAGTAAGTTTCATCAAACCCCATCCACAAATCAATTAACTCTAAAACACAAATACAATCCATATATCAACAGTGGTGTCACCTCAAAAAGGAATCATAGAAGAAAATCAACCTTTAATTCAACAAAAATCACTCAACATCCAAAAGCCACCAATTAGGCATTCCACGGGAGACCTCAATTTTCTCCTCACAAGAATCCCTTATAGTGGTACGTAAATCACCTTCATAAAAATCAGTAACATGACAATGACAACAATAATCCATTTACATTCCCAAATAAAAACCAACCTACTCAATAACAAAACAATTACAATCTCAAGGTTCTAAATAACTATCCATATAAGAACCTCATTTAATAGAAACTCAGATTGTCATAAAGACTAACTAACAATCCAAAAGAAATAATTAAGAATGAAAACTCAGTTCAAGGGACAATTTTAAAACTTATTTACATGATAACACTCAATTCAAGGAATAATTTATTTCGTTGATTCAAGTTTATAAAACTACCATAATGAAGTCAAATAGTGTTTACTATAATACTTAATCATGGCCAAGGATACACAATTCCATAAAAGTTCAGTACAACCACCCATGACACGATACTCTACAATTCCAAAATAACACTTAATTCTCAACCAAAACAGCCTTCACACGAGTATGCAAGGACTTGACCTAGTATAAGTTTTCTATAAGTCTATGAATGAAAATATAACCTTGCCCCCTATAACTTTTAAGAATACATCTATCATTTGGAAACCTTGTTAGAATTCTCGCCCTTTGTATTTTAAAACATTGTGGGTATAAACTAGAGGTAACGACTCTTAAATCTTCCCTTTACAAACATGTAAGTTACAAACAACCATTGAATCCACTAAATCAACTAACTACTATTATGCTATATTAATCCAAAAGATAAATATCAACTATTAAAGGGCTTCGATACTAATATCTCAACTGTACTTCATTCACTAATATCCCTTTTAAATGCATGTATAAAAGTAAGGTATTATTCCTAAGGAATGATAACCATCGATTACATTCTATTGGTCATATTTGTAACTAACTTTAATTGTTACATAAACTTGTAATTAAGTCTAATTTAATGTTTAAACGCGCTTGTATTTGAGAATAATTCTAGTTTTAAATACATTGAAAATAAATCAAATTTTAAATAATTCTAATTTTAAAATATACTTTAACAAAAAATAGATTACTGCATACAGTAACTTACAAGATAATTTAGAATTCTATTGGAACCACATTCTTATTTCTCTAGGTCATAATATATACACATTTATTTATTAACTAAAATATATCAAATATAAAGTAACGTTCATTTAAAAATACAAATGAAAGAGAGCTCCAAACTTTAATTCTAATAAATGGACAAACACAGCTATACGCACTATACAATCCAATATATATAAATGTATGTACACAATTCCTATTACTCAGAACCAACCATCCACTAATGCTGTCTTATGAATATGAATATCTATTTATATAGATGGAAAACGACACATCTCTAATACAATCGCTTGGCATGTAAGTTGAAACATTAGAACTGAAATTCACTAATAATTAAATGCAGATCGGTCACTTATATACAGCCATATGCTTCTCATATTATAGCGCATGCATAGCTGGTGCACAGGGGTGTAAATACGTGTCGGTGTGATTGTGGCTACATGCACATGTGTGTCCTATGCATCACAGTATTAAATAGGTAAATATAACTACCCTGGTAAAAATGTATGCAAACTGCGGTACAAAGACAAGGCACGTGAACTGTTTGGCAAAATGCCTCGAAGTAAAGTCATCTCGTGAAATGAAATGATTGCAGACTATGCACAACAGGGATTTGTTATAAGGCTTAAGAAACTTTCCAGCAAATGCAATTGGCAAGCGACGCCAAAAGAATAGGGAGGTTATTTAGCCTTTAAACTTCCTATTATTATCAAGTGTTGTGGCTGACACAGATTGCTAGAGGAAACAGAGAGAAATATTTAAACCCGAAAACTTCCTATTATGTTCAAGTACGCGCTAAGACAGTTTTGACAAATGAAAAAGAGAAATGATTTAATTTACTATAATGCAAGACAAACGCTTAGAAGGATTGCCAATGGTTTCAGGGAGACTGTTTAATTCTGAACAATGTCTCAACTCTAAATGCCGCAACAGTGACAGGTTGCCAAGTATTAGAAAGTGAATATTGGAATTTGGAAATATCGCTATCTACTTGCATTACTCTTATGTTATCCACAAGACAGAAGAAAAGGAGAAAGGTGAGGTGCAAATACGTGACTTAAGAGAAGGAGAATTAATGTACAATTTTTCTATTTTGAACTAAATGCATTTCTGATTAGAGGCGAGTTTCCAGAGATGCCCTTAAGATTGAAGTTTGGAAAATAAATTTATTTTCAAGTGCTGCAACTGCAATAGATTGCCAACAGAATCAAACAGGTTATTTAAATCTTTAAACTCCCTATTAAGTTTAGGTGCCGCGGCTGAGGTAGGTTGACAATAAAATCAGAGGGATTATCTAACCTTTGCCAAGTTCCATGCAGCAGGTGTCAAAGTAATATTAAGAGAAGATAACAACGCTTCATCCAGATTATGGCATGGAAAGGGAAAGAAGAAAATTAAATATGGTAGAGGAATTGCAATTAACAATATCAAGATTAATGAGCAGTCGAGGTGGTAAATATAGACATTCATATAATTGAGATTTTCTAAGAGAAAATATCCACGACAATACTTGTACATGGCTATATACATTAAGCATTCTATAAAAATATGATATGGTTGGCGTCATACCTATTCGCAATCTTTCCTCTTAAGAGTCGGGGTGTCTTTTACCTTGGCGATATTGAAATCCCCATTGTTCCATGACTATTAAACTTGTACATTCCGCTCGAACTTAAGACAGAGAGAAGTGATCCATTTTATGCCTTCCTTCATCTTTTGGTGGAGCTACAAAACTCAAGCACATCTTCGCAGCAGTAGCAACCCCCTCCACATAGCTGATGGACTCTTCTTTTAATCCTAACATCATTATACAAAGATCTCTTAGCTTGTCAGATGATCCAGGATCATCCTTCTCCCTCTTCATTCTCCGTATGGAAATAAACTTGTTGTCTGGTCACAACGATCAACAGAAGGAGGGTGGTCTCTGCACCTCCCATCTCCCCCTTTCCATCTTCCCTCCATAAGCTAAATATAGTTATTATTTATTTTTCATATTCTATAGTTCCCTTCGACTTCCAATTGCTCTATAGGTGTAGTTTCTTTCCAAATTTTTTTCTTGTTTTTAAAACACTTCAGCTTCGTATCTCCTTATCCATTCGAATTTCTTATTATAATAATTACCTTTTCAAGATTATTTTGTTCATAATTATTTCAACAATTTAAATCAATTTATCTAATAATATCACTTTTACTTTTAACAAATTAGATTAATTTAATCATTTGTTCTAAATCATTAAATTTAATTTAATTGATTATTATTTTAATTTTCTAATTATATTTTAAATAACCTTGCAATTCACTTATGATTTAATTAATTATTTAAACATGACTACTAACCTTTGATATTTTTCACACAATCAATTAACACAGTAATCAATGAAGCACACACAAATACTCACACAAAAGTCCAGAACAATCAACACGGAGGGGCACTACAAAATGATGTTGACGTATTTCTTTGTCATCTTATAAAATCATATATTTTAATCTAATGAATGTTTTAGAGCCTAAAATGTCGCATAAAACCATCGAAATTGATTTTGAGCCCTATAAGATTAACTCAAACTACTACAAACCTAATTTGCCACATAGCATTGATTTATAATGTATGAGAATGAACCAGTAGAATATGCACCTAAAAAGTTGCTTGCCTTTGTCTTTTATATGTCTAAATGTATCAAGGTGGTGTCTAAAGACATCATTTAGGAGTTTGTCAACTTGATAGATGAATGTGTTCTCTTAGGTCAAATCCCTCAACAAAATGAATTAACGATAATGAGAGATATCGAAGACAACATCTCGTAAACATGCAAGTGGTCTATATGATGTTAATGTAGATCTAATTCATTTGTCATCCTTTAGAATTGAAATGTACTCTAACAATCCACATGATCCAATTAAGTGCACATTGAATGCCCATAAATTTTATGACATAACACACATTGTACAAATTAACTCACAATAATTAATAAATATAAATTTTATACCTCAAATTAAATTATCACTCTTATGTAATACTTCTTATATCATATCTATAATCTCACATAGAAAAAGATATAATAAATCACTAATTTATTGTTTTGTTTTATTAATTATATTAAAAATATGTAGAGTTCATTATATGTATGTTTTGTTACTCTTGTTTAAAGCTTCCTTTATACATTGTTTGTATTATCTTATTAATACATTAGGTTGCCTTATAATGGGATAATTATTGTATTATTTTATTAATATGTTAGGCCACCTTGTAATGAAGTTTTCATTGTTATGAATGATTATTCTAGTTAGGGAGTGGAGGAGAGAGACATGATTTACCCTTAATACATTGTTTTCCAATATCTTGGAGAGGGACATGCTTTTTATATTTTTATACAATGTGGGTGTGCTTTACTCTTTATAAATTGTTTTGTATTATCTTATTGATGTTCTATCTTATAACAAAGTCTTTATAAATTGTTTTGTATTATCTTATTGATGTTCTATCTTATAACAAAGTCTTTATAAATTGTTTTGTATTATCTTATTAATGTTCTATCTTATAACAAAGTTTTTAACTTCTTGAATAATTATTTTAATTTGGATTATATATAATTGTATCTTATTATAAGGTTTTATATTTAATTTTTTAATTATTAAATAAATATTTATATTGTGCATCCTTTTTAAGGTATGAGAGAGAAAGGAAAATTGTAAAGAAATAAGGAGGAGAGTGTAAGAGCCATGTAATATATTAAAGCAATTAGGATCACCTATAAAATCAAAATCAACCTCCTATAAGAGAGTAGCAAGAAATAAACACTAGATTATACAATACAATAATAACATGCAATTGGGATGCAATGACCTACATAATGTACAAGAGGAACCTTGCTTATATAGGCAATGTGAGAGATAAGACAACATAGAATTATGATAAGTGTAGGATCATATGACATTAGGCACAAAAGTAAATGGCCTAAATATGTCCTAAGTAAATTAAACTAAGTTTGAATAGGACCTAAATGAGAACCAATTAGGTAATATAGCCCATTCACACTAACATCCCCCCTTAAGTGCAACTTAGGGAGGAACAAAAAATACAAGAATACAAAGATGGGTCCTAGCAACAATGCTCAATGGGATACCCATGTACAAAAGATATCTCACAAGTGAAGTGTGGAGCTTTGCTCTTTATTTTCCCTTCAAGGTATTATTCTCTTAGCAACATTTTTTCTTCAAGAGCTTCATCTCAATTGACCTTTCTTTTTTTTGTTTGGTTAAGAAAAAGTTGTTTTTCAATATTAAAATCCTCCTTTTCTATGTTACAAAAAAAAATATTTCTACGAGTCCATTTTGCTCCGTGATCCATAATAAATCCACATCATCAATTATTTCTAAAAATCAATGACACATGCTCCTATAAGACATTGTTAATATAGCATATTTTTATTGTTACACCATTGGTTGGAAGCAAACACATTAGTATGGTGTGATTCCTCCCTATGAAAAACTTTAGAAGTGATGGAGAGTCTTCAATATGATGAAACCATTAATCATTTCAAAAGACCAACAAATGGCACACCATTTGAAGATTGTCAGCCTAACAATCTTAAGTAGTTGTGTCATTAGTTGGAACTCAATGAGTAGGAATTATTATTGGGCTCAAGTTTTATTTCCATTTTTATAAAATAAAGGGAAATCATGAATGAAAATATGATATACTTGGGTTATGTGTCTTGTTGGTGTTATTCAAAGACATTGTCAATATGGGTAGATTTTTCTATTTATTATATGTATGGAGTTTTAACACAACATGATTGTTTATATGATTATATGGTATTTCTTGTGGAGTTGACCTCTTTAGTGGCCTAGACCTCCTAGAAAACCTCTTGGTCATATTGGATGGTAGTGTTTTCATGTTTTAGATTCATGTTGATTGGATCTATGATTATGATTATTTGTGATAATTCATTATTCTAGTTTAATCATTTTGGTGTTTTCATGTTGGGTCTCTTAGATGGTCAATGGATTCAAATTTACATTCATGTCCTTGACATGGAAGGTTTTGTATGCTTTACATGTTTAATCAAAAGTTGTGATTTTGTAGATCTACAAAGAGACTAATTTTTAGATTGTAAATACCATAAGGGTGTTCTAGATGTAATATAGTTATAGGTTTTCATGCATGGTTCAAGGAGGTTGTGTGTATCTTTTTTTGGTGTGGAGATGTTGGTATGTGATTAGTCACTCAATGTGTCTATAGTGGTTGATTGATGGGTTTTAGAATGTTGATTACTCTATTGTGGATTTGTGACAAATTAGATCTAGGGTTGATCTAATGTTTGATTCATAAAGACATCCCTAGAGGCAAAGCCAAACAACCCAAATTTTCTATTTTACCCATAAACCAACTTTATAGCCCAAAATTTGAGTTTTTTCTATTTTAAAGCCCAAAAACTACATTTTTATATTATTAACATTAGGAGCAAGGTTGAGACACCTTTCCAAGCATGTCGAAAGCAACCCTACAAAGGGATTTGTTAAAAACAAATTATGTTGGATGTTCTTGGTGCTAACCTACAAGTATGCCTACTAAAAAAATCCATATTACTTTGGTTTAAAGAAGCTTGTAGAGAAAGAGGAAGGTCTTGCAAGCACTTGCAAGGATGTTGGGAAAATAAAGTGGTATATGTTGAGTCCATGAATTCAAATAAAGCCATGTCATAAAGAAAAATAGAAATTGAAGAGCTTTGATGTGAGATAGGAGTTCTTAGATATTTCTCCAGTGATGTTGGTCATGTTATTATTGGCTTAAAGATTTCTTACCATAATGGTAATATTGAATTGAACAGTGACTACGCGATTTTGATGTTTTATGGTAGCTCATTAAACATAACTCATCATCATAAATGCTTAAGTCATGGCCTGTGTTTCCCCACTTTGGTTGGAGGGTACTAGGCTCGTAACATCATGGATAGTGCCCCTAGTGTAGTGGCATGGGTTGAGGAAATGATAGTGAATAGAGATGTTGTGTCTAAGGGCCAAGAGAAATAGGAGGTTATTTTGAAGATGATGATGGTTATTTTTTTTATATATTTTTGGAGTTTGTTTTCCTAATGCTTCTACTGAATGTAATCATCTTTATTATGT
Organism: Sequoia sempervirens; assembly: GCA_007258455.2. Taxonomy (NCBI): domain Eukaryota; kingdom Viridiplantae; phylum Streptophyta; class Pinopsida; order Cupressales; family Cupressaceae; genus Sequoia; species Sequoia sempervirens. Next base: position 256,688,028 of record VDFB02271358.1, on the reverse strand, counting down.
TAGGTTTTATTAAAAATCTTCACAATCTAATTATTTTTAGCTTGTGTTAGTTATAATTTTGTATGAACTACTTTTATCAAGGGTGGCTCCCCAATAGAACCATGACCATTTAATCTAAAAATAATCATATTATTTCAATATAATGCAACTAATTAGTAACAAAAATTAAATGATGTATTGATTAAATTTTTTAATTAGTATTTTTTAGTATTCACATAATTTCTAGTTTATATTAATTATATGGGGATTGACATATAGAACTTATAAATGCTTATGGATTAATTATTTAATGTTAAGTAGTATGGATCTACCTATGCATTTAGACATATAACTTCTATTGTATTTTGATTTGAGAGGCTTACCCTTGCCTTTACATATAGAGAACCTTGAAGGGATGGATTCCTCATCAAAAGTCACTCCCTTAAGGAATCATGCTTATTGGTCTCATTCTTCACCTAGGAAGCCCCATATTTTAAGTTTTGTCATATAGGATAGATTTATTTTATTTCTTCTATACATTCATAACAAGAAATACTACATATCCACTCATGGTGACAACAAATGTGCATGCATATGGTACTACATTGGGTAGTATTTACACATGTTTAAAAAAAAAAAATGGCAACTTATTATATATTTTTCCCATGTGGGATTTTGGGATTGATACCTTGAGATTGACTTGAATTAATCTTGGGTCATGCTCAAAAGATATTTAGGGATAACATGGTGATCTTTGGGTAGGTATTGAACATGTATAAATAAGTGTTAATGGGGATGAGCTATGAATGCCTAGATAACAAATACATGGGAATGTGTGCAATGTGGTGAAATGTAGATGGATAAGTAGAGGGCCATGAGTGAAGCTAAGTACAATTGTATGCCACTTGGTGATATGCTATTGTATAAGTAAATTTGATTAAGGCGGGTATAAAACTAAATGAGAAATGACACTTGTTTCTATAAAAGCAAGCATATAAGAAATAATTGAGGTTGGCTAGTGCAACCTTTAGCTTGTTGGCTAAGGTTGGATTGAGCACCTCTTGTAGGCTATAAATTTGAGTACAGGAAGAATGGATTGAGATGTGTGGCTACATGGTTCGCATTTTCTTATTTGCATGGAGGAATGCAACTAGGGTGCTTGATACTTTGGAGGCCTTGCATGGAGACTCTACAACTATGTATCGTATTCTTATTCTTGAGATAATACATTAAGTGTGTGAGTACTTTTGGAGGCTAGATATTTATATTGAGAGGGTTTTCCAAGGCTATATATTGTGTTCTTGATGACATTCTTTGTTATTATTTTTATGGATTTTGAATACTCATTTTTCATTTATTTCTCGCATGAGGGTTATGTGGAAATAGTATAATATTGTAATGTCATAAAATTGCACCCTAAGGGCAATTTCGCATTTGTGCATTTGGCCCTGCATTTATTATGCTTAAACATATTTATGAAAATAACCTTATGGGTTAGAAAATAAAAATAAAAATAATTATAATTATAAAATTGTGATCCTACAATACTGGTTTACAATTTTTGGCCAAATTGGACATTAAACTAATTTTTTAAAACTAAATCTTCACTTTTGGGCACCTATAGCTGCTAAACCATGAGGAATTTGAAGATGATGCAAACTAGTGATTTGTGACATTTTGTTTGTAGATTCTAAATCTTTTTTTTTAAATGGAATAAAATTGCATTCATTTTTCCATCTCCTTCGAAAACTAGTATTTAATAGTAAACACCGTTTTTAAAGAGTGACGTGTACTTGCTAACACATAAATTTTTTTCTATGAAGGATAAAATTCTAATTATTTCTAATTTATATTTGTAACTACGATATCTAGTGCAATCAATTGGTTTCATAGTGCTTTATTGAATATTTTTTCTTAATTAAGTTTTGAAGTCAGACCAGTTACAATTCAAACATAGGTTTACTTGCTAACACAACTTTTTTTGTATGTATCAAAATTTAATTTATTTTTTTGTTGGATCAAGGACATCAATATCTAGTGCATAGATATTTTCAAAAAAAAAATTATAATCTGCTATTTTTCCACATGTGCATTAGAGAGCTTGATTTTCGTGAAAAACCTACATTCACAAAATATATATATATATAATAATCAAATTAAATATATTTAAATTTATACTTTTTGGGAAGCTAATAATAAGGACTTCATACTTACAAAAAATAAATTTTAAATGAATTCATTTGAACCCCCAAAAGGTAAATCAAAAGTGGTTTTTTATCAACATTTTGATAGGTGTAAAGGAGACTCCATTATGGTATTGTTTAAAACTAGCGGGGTTCTATCCAAGGGGGTTTGATCTAAGGTGGTTTGATCAAACTCTCTTCAAGTGGAATCATTTAAATGAAACTTTTCAAAGCTTAAATCATTATATTTTCTAAAAATATGCGATTTCAACAAAAATTAAGATGTTCCAAAAAGTGTAAACCACTATTGTGGGATCAAGAAATTTCATGATTTTGATGCCACAAGGACCAACAATAGAGTGACAGTAATATGCCACCTCATTTTCAAAAAACGATGAGTCAGACACCTATGCAGAGCATGGACGTCCGTGTGGCGCGCTAGCGTCCTCCTGCTTTTCTATGTTTGAAATGTGGAATCTCAAAATCTTGACTTGCAACACATGTCCCTACAGTTATATTTCTTAGTGTAACAACACCTCCCACCTTTTGAAGCAAAAAAACTCTCCCTTTGCTCTCATTTTTGGGGTTTTCTCTCTCATTTTGACACTTGAATCTTTCAATATCACTCTATTCTCTGCTTCTTGCTCTCTTGATCTTGCTTCTATAGCGAAGCTTTGCTGAGTTGAGGTCCCTCCAACAACCAAAGCTTTCTTGCAAGCCTTCAACAGTGCATCTATGCAATCAAGAGGGGGCCATGGACTATTGGTAACACTCTCTTTCTTCTTGTCTATTTTTGAATAAATACTTTGTTCATTTGCTATTTAGTGATATATACGGGTTCTCCTCCTTGAGTAGGGATTGCTTTTATCACTTTGTACTTGTTTACCTTGTCCACTTTTTTCTATCTATTTGGCTATCCATGGAGGTGGGAACACCAAAGCAGGGGTTTGACAGCAGTAAGCCCCAAAATAGCCCCAACATTTTTCCTCATTCATCTTGTGTGTAGGTTGTCCGAGCAAAGCTTGGAGGAAGATCTCGAACACAGGACCCATTGTAAGCTTCTCCTTCATTCTCCTTTGTGCTTTTCATCTTTTATTATTTTTTGTTACTCTGTTTTATTGAGCAAACCTCATATCTAAACTTGTTAGTAGAATAGTGGTATTTCCATTTTGTAGTTTATCTCTCTATCCATACAAGATGCCAGTGCATCCCTCAGATTCCAACGTGTTGTGTTGGTGTCTTGAACCCACGTTGTTGTCCTTTGCTTGAGATTTATTCCTCCTATAACAAAGATCTGTTGATTCTACTCTTTTAGTCTCTGAAGTAGTCTACCTATATTAGATTCTTGATATCTTGTTCTTTTAATTTATCCATTCAGTTCCCTAATCCGTTTTAGATAAGCTTGAGGTAGTTTAGGGAAGTTCACTCCCTAGGATTCTCTTGAGAACAAAGAGACTTGTGAGTAGTGAATCCCTCTTCTCTACAAATATTACTCCAAAATTCCTTTCATTTGGTATTATAACCTAGTTGTCGAGTTGTAGGACAAGAAATGTTCTTAGTTGTTAACCCTTAGTGTGAGTGGGATCTTGTGTATAGTTGAATCCATGGTCTTATTAGAAAATTAAAGAATTTTGAAGGTTTCAACTATGTTTGCAAATATGGGGTTTCATGTTGATTTGGCAAATGAGTTATGTGGGTTACCCTTTTTTGAGGGCTTTAGAGGTGAAGTTTTACAAATGACCTTTAGACAAAAAAAACCCTCACCATTGAGTCCAAAAGGCCTAAAAACTTATGGATTATTATAAAACTTGATATCCTTTGGATATAAAACAAAATTCAACCATTTTTTAGGGATTGAAGAACTATTTTGTTGTACCAAGTTGTATACAATCACATGCATTAGATCTATGTAGTTGATATTTTTTGTAGAATATTCTTCATCGATGAGGTACACGATGAGTGTTAGCAAGTACATTTTTGCAAGGTATAGATGGATAGTCATTTCTTATAGGTATAGGTAGATTACATAATCTATGTGTCAATAGGTGTATATGGTTTTAATAAAGTTCTTGGTCTCATCCATAACCAATGCTTAACGCTTGGTGATGCAGGAGCATCTGGGTGCATGAGCTATCTTTTACAACTAAAAAAATATTTTATTTTATTTTTCCTTTTCTCAATTTTGGTGTGTTGTTGGTCTTGCAAGCATGAAATAATTCTTCTCCCTTCCTTCAACTATTTCACTTTTGTTTGGCATGAGCTTTGGATGCATTGTTTATGTATTTGATGTAAATTCAAATTACATCTTAGAAACACATCAAAGAATGATTTTTTCTTTTATTACTTTGTAACTTCTAGGATTAAATTAAAGAATTGGAATAAATGCTTGTCAATGGTGTTTAGCGGCTAGGAGTGGAGGTGCAGGAAGGAGCTAGTCGATGTCAATTTGGGGAAAGATTTGAATTTTAGCCAAGGAAAATAATCAAGGAGCTGAAATGCATGATACCTGCACTCAGGAATGAGTAATGAAGATTCTAGAGGTTTTGATTGGCATTTTTGGAGCGAGGAAGATTGTCTAGGTCGTGACTATGAGACCTAGTTTTAGTAAAAATGGCATAACTTTCTCATATGGTTACGAAATTGAAAAATTCAAAATGATCTGGAAAGCTAGGAAGGAGACACACAAAACCCATGTTGGAATTTTAAAAGATTTGTGATAATAAAGAAGCACTAATGGACAGAAGTGACGGTTTTGTGGAGTTGTAGTTGATTCTTGAAACTTGCCTGTAGGTGTTTTCATTCTAGATTTGAATCTTGCCTATAGTTGATTGTAGTTGTAGATGGGGCTTCCAATATGCATTGTAATGTTGATTTTTATGAGTTTGTAACTTCCAATATTTCTATGAATGTAATAAAATATTTTATGGTGGAGTTTTTTATTTAAAATGGTCTCAAGTGTTGATTTTATGAAGGAAGGCTGCAACAATTGACAAACCTCCTTGGTTTCTCAATTGTTGAATGCATCAAATGGTATCAGAGCAGGTTGATCTTGTGGGTTGTGAGATGTGTTGAGCATGAGTTTGTTGCAGGAGCTTATTTTGGTGAAGATTGAAGTGGTGAAGTTGCAAGAGAGAAAGAGAGTGTTGTGAGAAGTTATGTTTGTTGTAGGCATGAAAGAGGGTCTATGACTACTATCCTCTAATAGAGATAAAGTTGGGTAGAAGGTGTATAGTTCCTCCACTGGGAGAGAGTGGGTAGAGGAAGCATCTTCCAGAGTCTTTGTTGGGTAGAGGGTAATGCGTTGTGAGAAATTGGTTTTGCAAAGTGTGTGATGTATTGTAGCAGTGAGAGAGATTGGTATATGCATGAGGAAGAAGCCTGTGATATGGGAAGGATGGAACAAGTATCAGAAGAGGAGAATCATCTAGATGATTGTGGATATAAATGTAAGGTTAGATATATTGGAGCTACTACAACAAGGAGAGATAGTCAAGAATCATGAAGATTTGAAAAGAGAAGAAATTGGGACAACAAAAAGAAGCAAGGTACAATTTGATAATTCTAATTTTGATTTCTTTGTGAGTAAAGAAAGTGAGATAGATGGAGGTGTGAAAGTGGGGCTCTTTGACGGTCCCATATTTGATGAGGAAATTGGTGAAGAAGATCTCCTACTAAGAGAGGAGATAAGAGGAATAGAAAGGTTATTAAGTGGAGAAGTAACTTCTAATTTTTTAGAATTGTATGAAGAGGAAATTGATGGGGATTTGTTTGTTGCTAGAATGGATATGAAGTTGCAAATAGATGGGAAGAAAATCAATGAAGATGTAGATTTGTATGCAGTATGTTTGTGTGAAGAAGTTGTTGAAGATGTTAAAGTGGTTGAAGACATGAAGATGATAGTGGGAGTAGATAGTGAAGGATAGGATAAAGGTTACAGCTGAAGAAGACATCAGAAACATTGCAGCGAAGAAAAAGGAGGTAAACTTATTTGCATTTTGTGATAATAATATGTTGAATTCATTTGTAATGTTGAAGGTTGAGGCATATGGAGAAGAACAAATGGAAACTATTGATTCCCATGAAGTTGTAGGGGCAGATTTTTATGTGTATGTTGCAGGTGTTCATGTGTATGATGAGAAAAATTGGTGGAGGCAATCATATTTTGGTGGGTTGGATCCCATGAAGGAGGTTAAGAAAGAAGAGAAACATTGGAAGAGGAGGATGGTTTATGGTGGATACAAATCAATGATAGGAAAGAAAAATAGTGAGCAGATATGTTGGAGGAAGAGGAAGAAAAGGCAAGAAGATAAGGAAGAAAAATGGGTGAAGAACAAACGCAGGATTTTCAAATGTTCATGAGTTTCAACTCATGGAACATTTCTTCTTACCCTGGGTGTTTGATGCAGGAGCATCCGAGTGCACGAGCCATCATGCACAACCAAAAAATGTATATATATTATTTTTTTCCTTTTATCAATTTTGGTGTGTTTTTGGTCTTACAGGCATAAAATAATTCTTCTTCTCCCTTCCTTCAACTATTTCACTTTTGTTTAGCATGAGCTTTGGATGCACTGTTTATGTATTTGATGTAAATTTAAATTACATCTTAGAAATACATCAAATAATGATTTTTTTCTTTTACTACTTTGTAACTCCCAAGATTAAATTAAAGAATTGGAATAAATGTTTGCTAATGGTGTTTGGTGACTGGGAGTGGAGATGTAGGAAGGAGCTAGTGGATGTCAATTTGGGAAAAGATTTGAATTTTAGCTAAGAAAAATAATCAAGGAGATGAAATGCATGATACTCACGCTGAGGAATGAGTAATGAAGATTCTAGAGGTTTTGACTGGCATTTTTGGGGCGAGGAAGATTGTTTGGGTTGTGACTGTGAGACCCAGTTTCAGTAAAAATCGCATAACTTTCTCATATAGTAACAAAATTAAAAAATTCAAAATGATTTGGAAAGCTAGGAAGGAGACGCACAAAACTCATGTTGGTGTTTTAAAATATTCATGATAATCAAGAAGCATTAATGGATAGAAGTGACGAGTTTGTGGAGTTGTAGCTAATTCTTGAAACCTGCCTATAGGTGTTTTCATTCTAGATTTGAATCTTGCCTATAGTTGATTGTAGTTACAGATGGGGCTTCCAATATGGATTTTAATGTTGATTTTTATGAGTTTGTAGACTTCCAATATTTGTATGAATTTAATAAAATATATTATGGTGGATTTTTTATTTAAAATGGTCTCAAGTGTTGATTTTGTGAAGGAAGGTTGCAACAATTAACAAACCTCCTTGGTTTCTCAATTGTTGACTACATCACTTGGGGCTTATTTGGAGCTAGAGGTCATGGGATTAGTAAGCCCTTGGTCACAACCTATAGAAGGGGTTCAAGCTTGTGGATTCAAATTTGGAACCTCTTCTATGGTGATACCAATTGCATTGACCATAATTTCCACATGTACATCATCACCTATGCGCCACTTCCCACTCTCAACCTACCAACCACCACAATAGTGGTAGAGTTTGTTTTTTAAGGCTTAATAAAACATGTTTTATTTTGGGAGGCATAAATTTCACCCATGGTATTATATTTTTAAAATTTGATGGTCAATGGAAAGCTATTTCGAAGCAGTACATAATGTTAATAGTGTTTTCTTTATATTTTATTATTTGTTATAGAATTTAATTTTTCTCTCATTGGTTTGGCATGTCATATCTTATGCCCATGGTGTATAATTTTGGACTTCTTATAAGTGACACAAAGCATTTCCTAAGCACTTCATATTGGATCATATGTTTGGTCACTTGGTGGATTTTATATAGTTTTTTAGTTGTCTTTTAATTACAAGGAAATGAATGATATAGATGTAAGATTTGGTATCTCATTTTACTGGGAGTTTTGTACAAGTGAATAGAGGATGGTGATCATGGTTTCATGGAGGTTGTTATATGCATGGATATTTTATATGACATGTTTATTTATATGATTTATATGCATGCATGGTATTGGTTGTGGATTTGAAATATTTGGTGGCCTAGAGCTCTTGGACAACCTCTTGATTATATTGGATGTTAGTGTTTGAATGTTTCAAATTCACTTTGATTTGATCTATGGTTATCCTTATCTATAATATTTTATTATTTTGGTTTAACTATTTTGGTGTTTTCAAAATTATGGACCTCGTATATTATTAATGGATTTATATTTCTATGCATGTCCTTGATATGGGTGGTTTTACAAGTTTTACATGTTTAGCCAAAAATCTACGGTTTTATAGATTTGTAAAGACCATTTTCCAAATTGTGAATCTCATAGGGATGTTTCTAGATTAAGACAGTTACAAGTTTTCATGCATATGCATGGTTCAAGGAGGTTGTTTGTAGATTTCTTAGTGTGGAGATGTTAGTATGTGATTAGTCACTCAACATTTTTGTGATGGTTGATTGATGAGTTCTTGAATGTTGGTTACTCCATTGTGAATTTCTAATAAATTATATCTAGGGTTGATCTAAATTTTGAGTTATGAATAATCAACATGGTTATTTCTTGTTGCCTCCCATTTACTTATTACTAATGTGGTGTTGAGTTTATTTTCTTTTGGATATACATTGTGATGGATTCATGTTGTCATAATTTGAGATTTATGAGTTGTATAGTCTTATAGAATTTTTATACCAACATATTGTATAGATAAATCTAATCACAATGTGGTTTGTCTATACCCTTGATAAATGTAGTGTCACTTTGTAGATTTTGTTGTTAGTGGTCCTTTGGACATCATAATACATTGGTTTAGTGTAGAAAAGAGACAATATATGGAGGGAGTTCACCTATGATTCATGGATTACTCTAGGATTTTAGTGTACCTTTCCTATAAGAGTACTTTGATTTAAATGTATTTATTTTTCTTAGAACGCATAATAGTTGTCTTCTTTTGGTTATTTTGGTTTAATTTTCCCTTTAGGATAACTTGATGTTTAAATTGAGTTCTTTGACTATGTGGGGGCCATAGCTAATCTTTAGTTAGGAAATTTTCATCACAATGCCACAAGTATCTCTAGATCACTTGTATTGGGAACTTTGGTAGTGATGTGATATTTTTCTATGGACTCTAGATCTTTCTATTTTTTAGTATTGGCATGATATGTGTGCTCTTGGGAGAAAATATATCTATTAAAGATAGATGATATACTTTGATGCAGGTGTAAATCATAATTTCATGTAGAGTTCCTAATTTTATAGTTGGAGCTTTGGTAGTGATTTGAAGTAGTTCTCATATATTGAGTGTCATGATCATTTTGCCTTGGGAGCTTCTATTTATTATAGTGATGTGGTTGGAGTTCAATTAGAATATTATGGTATTTTGGGTGTTCATGGATATTAGATATACTTGGATAAGCCTAGATATATCTTGTTTATAGGGATCATGTGTTGGGATGGTTACTCTTTTAGAAGGTTACGATATGAAGATGGAGGAACCTACAATTGGAGCTAGACATGAGTTCAACATGGATTTAATGAGGAGATTGTTCACAGAGAAAGTCACAGTGGATAAATGCATCCCAAGAGGAGCAATATCATTCCCCGCTCTCAATCCACTGGATAGATAAATCATGTAATAGGTATTTCATGCCTTATTTTTAGATGCATTTTTTTTGTGCTTTGTCTTTTCATGAGGATTAGTATTGATATACATATGTCAATTATAAAGTGCTATTTTGAGGAGTACTTAACATGGTTTCTTTTTACTTTTTTCCTTATGCATATGAGTTTGTCACGAAGATATTTTTGAGGAGCATAAATAATGGTTTTAGGCATATTCCCTTGTTGAGAGAGTGGATGTTTGTTGGTTTGATTTTGCTTCAATTTGAGAGTCTTACATCCTATTTAGTTTACTGATATATAATATTTTTAACCTTGGGGTCAAATGGGTGGATGTTGTGGAGGATTTCCTATTTGGGTTTTTGGGAAGGAGATATTGCTTTTGAAAACTAGAGGACTTAGAGGTGTTGGTAGAAAGACATGCTAGATGGTTTTTATTTGTAGGTTTTTTATTGTCTAGTGCTTATTCTTGGAGGTTTGTGTTCATATGAAAGTTATGAGAATAACTTGGAGAGTTATGGAGAGTAGTAGCAAGAGAGTTGTTTTACAGTATTTTAGTTTGCAAGTTTACAAATTATGATGTATGTTATTTATTACTAGATGATATTCATGACATTCGCCACACCCTTATTGTGAGTTCTATTGGTGGAATTTTAGATGATTTGATTAAATTTAGATTTAACATTACCCATGATTGTGGTTTGGGTTGGATATATTGATGGAAAAAGGTCTAATTAAGATTATCAGTATACCTTATTTTTTAGTTATGGTTAGTTCAATGTGTTAGTAACTACCTTTGTTTCTATTCTAGATATTTTTGGGTTATTTTTAGCTACTTAGGGCTATTTTTTATTATTGGATTTGGTGTTTGTATTGAGATATAAAGTTGAGGCAAGATCCATTTATGCTTCTATACATCAATTAGTGTATTAATCACCTTTGGATAGAATTTTATCTTTGATGTGTTGACATGATGGCAGATGAGAGGGTTCTTATTTGAGAAGGTGATCTGGTTATCATTGTGATTATCTTGACAGGGCACATGGATCATGTTGTACATTTATATGGTACATATTGCTCCCTTTATGATTGAGCTTATTTTTTTACCCCATTATGCAATTTATATGTCAAGGAATATTGGGAAAGGTATTTTTACAACTTTCATAATAATAGTGCTAATAATTTAAAAATAAATATTTAAAATTATGGCACATCTTAGAGATTTGGATACCACTTGGTTTATGAATTCTTGGGGACACTTCTATGATGTATGAGATATTGGGATACATATTTATTGTAGGTGTCACATTGGGAAAACATTTATGTATAGTAGGAAATTGTATACCTTTACAATTTCACACTATGTTTGGGTCTCTTAATTCATTGGACTTAATTAAGCTTATAATTTTCCAAATTATGCATTCCAAGCCTTATTTTTACTATTTTCTAAAAGGAGAACCATCATTAAATAAATGCATTTAATATTTAAATTGCCATAGATTATGTGTGTCCTAGAAACATAGGCTAGGACCCATTCGCCCATGGGAAAATGGGTCCCCTTTATGTGCTAGGACCTAATTTAAAATATGTTTTTAGTAGAATTTTAATGATCCAAACTCAAATTTTAAGTGTCGGATTTTGGAATATAATTTTTGAGAAATTAGATAAAAACCTATAAATACATAGTCATTTTATCATTTGAAAGAGGACACACTTTATGAGAGAAATTGAAGAGCAAATATTATTGTCAAGAGCATTCAATAGAAGCATTATAAGTCATTTACAACAACAATCAAGATCCTAACATCATGTCCAAGTTTATGTGTGTTCATGTTGTCTTGTGAAGGCTAACAAGTGTTGTAGGTCTTCATACATTCAAGCATTCAATCAAATCAAGCAAGCAAGATCAAGTTCCTTTGAATATATGTGTATAACTTCAATCCTTCAAGGAATCCATTGAAGGGTGGTGAGTTGCAACAAGTATTCATTCATCATTTCCTTTCTTTCCATTCAATGTTTTATCATTGACCTTGCCATTGTGAAAGTGGAAACACTATTCATAGGGTTTGACTAAGGTAAACCCCTATATGGCATAAAACAAACATTTTTTCCTCTTCGTGTATGTGAAAGTTACAGGTTGAAGAAGGATTGAAGAGATCTTGAAGAGTAATTTTGCATTGTTGTATTTGTTGTCATCATTCATGCCAAGACATTAAAACTAAGTTGCAAAATTTATTTATGTCATTTCAACAAGTTTACAAGTAGAAATTAGCATCTCAGATCTGGCACCAGAGGACTGTAAAAAGTATTTTCAAAGGACCTATCAAGGACCCATTCACCCAAGGAAAAACTAGTCCCTCTGCACACATCAGAATCAACTTTTGGTGACAAGTACATACCCTCAAATATCCCCCATATCTGCTTGCAAAGTGTTGTTATAGTCTGTATATCTTTGGGAATCTATAATTTATATATTAGGTCATATAGTTCATTTAGTTTCATCATATCAAATCATTCATAATCATTATCTACCCTTAAAGAATCCACCAACCCAAGTCTGATTGACTCACCTTTGAGGTTGAAAGTCAATCTCTTGCCTTTATGGTTGGTGCATTCTAATAAAATCTTGGGAAGAGGACCTTTAAATAATAGTTTCTCCATATTAAGGGAACTAGGGTTTCCCCCATTTTCAAACCATTTCATTTTGGTGAACTTGACATTTGACATCATACCTTTCTAATTTGGAAGTCTTTCAAACCCTAGTTCTAGATTTTGCATTATTGTGTTTTGCATTCTTCATTTAGGGCTATTGTAGAGAAGGGGGATTCACTACTCATGAGCCTCTTTATTCTCAAGAGATTCCCAAGAGGTGAATTTCCCTAAACTATCTCAGGAAATAAAGTGAGAGTTCTAGAATATGGAGTAAATCACAAAGGCTTTCTAGACAAACTGATGAGCTCTTAGCCAAAGGACAACAACACAGAATAAGGATGACAACATGGCACTTTGGCATCTCATACAAACCAAAAATAAGTTTATCAAAGACAAAGTGACTATTGAAAATCTAATTACTAAGAACTTCCAAAATATGGGAAAATAACAAAGTAAAATAGAACTGAAATAAAGTAAATGATAAAGTGAGAGAATAAGAGATAGAAACTTCTCACAACAACCCAAGTAATGAAGCCTCTAGCACATGAATATCTTCAATAGTTGCATGCATAAGATCTGAAGAAAATGTTGGGGCTATATAGGGTTTTGCCTCAGTCGAACCCTCTTCTTGGTGTTCCCACCTCCACGGACAACTAGATAGATATAGAGAAATAATAGATATAAATGAAATGAATGCAAGAGTGATAAAAGAAATCCCTACTTGAGGAGGAGAACCCGTATCACAAAATATAGGTAATAAAAGCAATCCCCTCTCAAGGAGGAGAACCGTATCATAAAATTTAGATGCAATAGGTAGGGGATGTGTGAAATCCCAAGATGTTCGCAAGCACAAGATGAGGAAGATGGAGCTTGAAGAACCAAAGGAGTTGCAAAGAGCGCTATAAGAGCTTGAGAGTGTTGTTGTAGCAAGTTGTAAAGAGCTATGCAAGAAAGATAGCAAGACAAAGAGGAGAAGGCTAGAGACAAAGCTAGAGAGAAGCTAGAAGCACAAATGAATTGGAAAGATAGCATTTAAGGAGAGGAGAAGAAGGAAAAGAAGCTTCCTGAGTCGTTACAAGGTTTCCCAGGCCATTACCATCAATAAAATTTGCTAACAAGTGGCAACCATGCTTGGATACGATTGTTTCAACGTTGAAATGTCACAGGATGCTAGCATAACAGGTAGAAATTTTTGCATGACACATCATAGTACAAAATGATGAGAACAAGATAAACACAAATTTTGATGCAAAGTTGATGCGTGAAGGTAGCTACTGAAAAGGGGTCTTGGGCATCTTGAGAAGGAAAAAGGCTGATGCAAGGGATAAAATGAGCCTACACAATTTCTAAGGGAGTGGATGGAAGAATGTATGTAAAGTTGCAAGGGGTGTAATTTTATGACATTACATTTTGCCCCTACTTTAGTAGGCATATTAATCTACACTAATATGCATGCTAAAGGAAATCTACTAAATATAAATAACATCATGATAGCAAAAGGATACTGTAGAGGAAGCAAATAACTCTCCAAACCAAGGAAGCATGCCCCTAAGCTGGAGACCTACAAAAAAAACACATTAGACAAGGAAGACCTACACCAAACAACGATATTAGAACATAAAAACACATACACACAAGAACCTAACTAACTAATAGGATTTGAGTCAGCAAAGCGAAAGAGACCTTGATGTAAAAGGTTGTCTCAGTAGTATGCATCATCCCCAAACTAAGAAATAACACACAAAAGAATTATTAAATGGAGAGAAGAATGTAAGGATTGATCGCTTCAAGAGAAGAATGCACCCAAAAGTCAAGGAAGCAACCAATGTTGAAGAGAGAAAGAAGCATATACTCAAGATGAAGAAGATACAGATCTTTGATCTGATTACACAATTGAAAAGAAAGAGAATTTAAGAGAGATGGAGAAACTAGAAAGGAATGAAAATTCCAAGAAAGATGGCTCCATACGTCCTCGAACCCAAGGAGAGCTAAACAAATGTGTTGCAGATCTGTAGATCTACAAAAGGTGAACAAAAGACTTTATAGGTACTCTCTCCTATAGAGTTGAATAAAGTACAATAGAGGCCTGTAGACCAATGGTTAATAGATCCCGTAGGATTAAAGTGCTTTACAGGTCCTCAGTCTTGCAAATAAGGTGCCTCAGGTACTCTCTCCTAAGGGAAGGCCAATGTAGGGGACTTTGCAGAGTTGAATTGGGCCCTTACAGGTGCTCAATCCTGCAAGGTTGATTGAAAAGCATCTTCACAGGCGCACCTGCAAAGCAACATGTTAATCCGCAGATTAAACATGTTAGGTAGGCTTGATGTAAAGGATCTCTATAGGTTCTCGGTCCTACAGAGCAAGACTAATTAGATGAACATGTGGCTACTACAAGCTGCGTTGCAGTATGGTCACATAAAAGATAAGTCTAGTCAAGCTACCCCCAAGCTAGACGCCAATGAATTCATTTGAAGGAGAGCTTTCAAAGGGGGTTCCTTCGGTAGGAACCCTTCAAGACACAAAGAGGAAAATTCCAATTGAAAGATAGAGAGAAGAGAGGGGGTCCTTAAGAAGGACACACATCTCCATAACAAGTTATCACTACCCCCAACATACAGGGGAGGAGAACCTTGCAAGATACTTAAAAAACACAGGATAGAGGTAGACCTCGATATCACTTGTCATTTGAAGAAGAGGTAGGTACATCAACAAATAAATGATTGATGGCACCTAAATCATGAATTTGTTGTATTTTATCATTCAAGGCCTTACATTCACTAGTGGAATGGCCAGGCACTCGATGGTATGCACAAAAAGAATGTTTTGATTTACCATGTTTATGAAATTTCTTATGTGTAGGAGGAGGAAGAGTAATTAAGTGGGCTTTTAGAAGCCTCAAAAAAATATGCTCTTGCTCAGATAAAGAATGAGGAGCAGGAAGCAACCCTTTCTCTTGTGGAGAAAAGTTTTATTGCTGACAAGAAGTCATGAAGATAGAATACAATGGAGGATGAATCAATCCAAGAGAGCAAGGTTGAGCAAAACCCATGTCATTCAACCATGGATTTCGTTTAGATTGTTCATTTGAGCAACCAAGCCCCAAATTATGCTTACGAGGTACATATTCTATAGGGACCTGAATGCCTTGTTATGCCCACAATCTTTATGCACATAGCCATATTTAGAGACAAGGATAAAGCCAAGGCCATGACGTGTTTGCAAATATTGAGAAGGATCTTCATAGAGAGCATTATTCCAGTAATGGGGATTATACTCTTCTATGGGATCACCACCAACTTCCTTGATAGGATTACAATCATTAGCCTCTTTAACAAAAGCACGATCATCTTCCTCAAAAGGAGGAGGATTGACATCAAGGACATTACAACTATTGCTCACATTATCCCACAATATAGAAGAATAACTATCTTTGATAGTGGGTTTGAATGATGTCATCGAAAGGTCTAAGTGGATCAAGGCGACTTTATATTCTCCACTGAAGGATTTCGTAAAGTCTAGAGAACCCCAATCATCACCAAGAAATGCATTTTCTTGAGAAGAGGTAGAAGGGGTAGACTTAAGATTTCTTACTTCAAAAGGATCTTCTTTAGGGACATCTATCTCAAGAGTATCCTTTGTAGTAGGTACTTCTAGAGTAAACATCGACACATTGGAAGACACTGAAGGAATAAGAGTAGGCACGACCAAAACTTTACCAAAAGCTTCCATCTCACATAAGTGCATAGCCTCGGGATCAGCCTTGATTGTGATTACTCGATTGTTACAAATGAACTGAATAGATTTATGCAAGGTAGACGGGACTGCACCCATAGCATGAATCCATGGTATACCAAGAAGAAGGTTATATGGTAATTTTTTTGACATAACATATACAAGGGTGAGTACGATAATGGGTCCTAACCTCAAAAGCAAGACTGTCGTGCCTAGGGCTTGTTGACTGACATTATCAAACCCATGAATGATAACAGAAGAATCACAAAGAGAAGATGAATTAATATTAATCTTAGGAAATAGATCAATGCTACACATATTGAGCACCGAACTAGTGTCAACAAGAGTGCGTCTAATGCCAATTTTATTAATGTTAACTATGATCATTAGAGGGTCTGCTTATTTCTACACATTCGAGGGGCGGAAGTTCTTGCAGATAAAACATGATATTCAACAAATCTGCATGAATATGAGCCATCAACACATTAACATCCACCAGCCTAGCAGAGGCAGGCAAGAGGATCTTTTATAAGGCTTCTTAGAGCATACCTTGATAAATCGGAGTAGATTGAAGCGAGTCCCACAGTGAGATCTTGGCCGGAGTAACATGGAGTTGATTGACAAGATCGTAATCACCAGGTGCTTTAGTTGTAGGTTTAGGTGCTTAAGGAAGGCTTGGTTGAGAAGGTGGTAAAGAAGTAGGTTGATCAATATTTTATTTATTTTTTCTAGTATTATAAGTATGGGCTAATGCTCTATAGGAGGGAGCCTTCTTGTAAAGGTTTGGAGAATCATCATCAAACGAAACACCATTAATAGAATAAATCCTTTTAGGAGAAGGAGTAGATGGGGTCAAATAAATAACAAGTATCTTAGGCCTCTGAGGGGTAGTAGAGACATAGATTATATTTATAGACTCATCACAACTAGTGGAATAATTATTTAAAGACATATTCTCAACATTGATTTGGGGAGGATCAGATGTGGAAGGAGGTTCATCATTCACTAAAGCATCATCTCTAGAAGAGAGTGCACTGGAATGAAGAGAAGATAGAGTAATGTTAAGAAATATGGTATCAATGATTTCATCTTCTTGCAACAAGATATCCTTCAAAGCAAGAGGAATCTCATGAGAAGGATTAAAGATACAAAGTGACATGGGAAAAGCCAAGTCATGATCACATGCATGAAATGGAACATCATTAACATTTTGAATATAATTAGATATTGAACTCATCAAAGAAGATATTAAATTCACTTTGAAAATAGTAAGATAAATATGATAAAAAATGAATAAACAAGTTGGTTGATTTGGAGCAATCTAGGGATGATAGAACTAAGAAAAACCAAAAATCTAGATTTTCAGATTTTTTTTCGATATTTTCTAGGTTCTAGTAATTTGCATTTTCAAAGGTCTTTGGAGCAAAATTTGGGGTTGAAATTTGTGTCAATCCCTAAAATTTGGCTGCCTCAAATCAAAAGTTATGAATTCAGTCCCTAAAATACACTATTGGAAAGGATAAATTAGTCCTCTTGGAGACCTTTCCAACAGTGTAAATGGTTCTAAATTCTGAGCATCGAGTCAAAAGTTATGACCCCACCAAGTTGGGGTAAATAAATTCCTAGTTTTTTTTTAAATATTGTGGTTCATGTCAGGTTCACCAAAATTTAGAGAAGGGGGATTCGCTACTCATGAGTCTCTTTATTCTCAAGAGATTCCCAAGGGGAAAACTTCCCTAACTACCTCAGGGAACAAAGAGAGAGTTCTAGAATCTGAAGGAGTAAATCACAAAGGCTTTCTGGACAAACTGATAAGCTCTTAGCCAAAGGATGACAGTGCAGAATAAGGATATAGCATGGTGCGCTGGAGTCCCAGAGGCTCGTTGGCGTCTCATACGGACTAAAAACTGAGTTTATCATTGAAAACAACAAAGTGACTATTGACAATCTAATTACTGAGAACTTCCAAAATGCAAGAAAATAACAAAGTACAATAGAATTGAAATAAAGTAAATGATAAAGTGAAAGAATAAGAGATAGAAACTTCTCACAACAACCTAAGTAATGAAGCCTCCAACACATGAATATATTCAATACATGCATGCGTAAGATCTGGAGAAATGTTGGGGTTGTATAGGGGTTTGCCTCAGTCAAACCCCCATTTTGGTGTTCCCTCCTCCACAAACAACCAGATAGATAGAGAGAAATAATAGATAGAAATGAAATGAATGCAAGAGTGATAAAAGCAATCCCTGCTTGAGAAGGAGAACCTGTATCACAAAATATAGGTGATAAATCAATCCCCGCTCAAGGAGGAGAACTCGTATCACAAAATGTAGATGCAATAGGTAGGGGCTATGTAAAATCCCAAGATGCTTGCAAGCACAAGATGAGGAAGATTTCCACCTGCAAGAGCCAAAGGAGTTGCAAAGAGCGCTATAAGAGCTTGAGAGTGTTGTTGTAGCAAGTTTTAAAGAGCTATGCAAGCAAGATAGCAAGACAAAGAGGAGACGGCTAGAGCCAAAGCTAGAGAGAAGCTAGAAGCACAAATGAATTGGAAAGATAGCATTTAAGGAGAGGAGAAGAAGGAAAAGAAGCTTCTTGAGCTGTTACAAGGAGTCTCAGGCCATTACCACTGATAAAATGTGTTGACAGGTGGAAAACATGCTTGGAAACGGTTGCTTGAACATTGAAATGTCATAGGACACTAGTGTGGCGCACAGACGTCTGTGCAGTGTGCTAGTGTTCAGACACATCACGCTACAAAACGATGAGAACAAGAAAAATATAGATTTTGACGTAAAGCTGACACATGAAGGTAGCTACTGAAAAGGGGCCCTAAGCATCTTGAGAAGGGAAAAGGATGATGCAGGGGCTAAAATGATCCTACACAAGTTCTAAGAGAGTGGATACAAGAATGTATGTAAAGTTTCAAGGGGTGTAATTTTACAACATTAGCGTTACATATTGCATGTTTTCATCATTAAAACTCATAAAAATCTAATAATATTGCATATATTTTGCATTATAGTTTGCATTAGTTTGTGTTTCAGACATTTAGATCAGAATTTCATTCAAAATTGCACTCAAAATTGTCACTGTTGTTTACACATTGTCATACATTTGCACTTGCATTTCATAATTTTTTTTTCAAAAAAATAGACTATAAATCACTTTGCAACCAAAAACAGTAGTCATAACATTAACTCAGACACTCAGATTTTAATTTTTCATACCCCTATACAAAGAATCATTCACCCTTGGAATGTGCTTCTACAAATCATTGCACAATTTCTATTTTTGTTTGCTCAGATGCCCTATACTTGAAAATCTATTTTTTCTTGGCATATGGATTGGGAAGATTATTGGTATGGCTTCTATTGTTGTCATTGATGGAAACTGAAGTCACTATTATGGTTTGCACATCCAAACCTGGTCATATTGGCAGCTAAAGTCAAATATAGTGTATTACCGACAGAGAAGTGTATTACCGGCAGAGAACATGATGAACAGGGTATACGGTTAGTATGTCAATTTGTATGCTTCACCGGATCATCATCTTGTGTTGTGGATCCCCAAGACAGGTTTTTAAGCATCTATGGTACCTTATTCATAAGTTTTGTGATGTTGCATTAATCCGTGTACGAGTAAAGAGATTTGATAGAATGATTTTTTTATCTATTTGTTCATTATGGCCGACCTAATCAATGAAGCATGTTGTGAATGTATAAGGGATGATTGTTTAATTGTTCCTATGTTTGAGAATTTTGTTTTGGGTCCTAGCTATGGTTTGGCTGACATGTGTGGGCACACATCAAAAATTATTTATAATTCAAAGTCGATATGTAGAGAATATTATATTTTGTGTGATGCCAACATATAGTGTTTGAATTCTTGATAGCGGGTATTTATGTGAGTTCAGGAAATTCATATTGTGTGCATGAGATATATGAGAGCAGCTGTAGGGAAGAGAAGTTGGGTATGTGAATATTAGAAGATCAGCTGTGAGAATTTTGCTGGTATAAAAGAGGATTTGGTGACAGAGCAGAAGCAAGTGCAAAGTCTAACAGAAGGTTCAAAACTTGATTTATGAGTTTCACCAGAACTGAAACCAAGCATTTGTAGATGTTATCTTCTCAGTTCAAACTTTTTTTGTAATCTCTAACATTTTGTAAGGTAGTGAGCCTTTCTTGTTTTGAGCAGTGAGCTCTAGACAGTGTGCTTGAATGCATGTGCATTCCCTTTTCTTCATAATTTTAACAGAGTATATAAATTGTGGATTAATCTCCATCGTGGTCTTTCCCTAGGAGGGTTTCCACGTAAAAATCTTGGTGTTATGGTGCATTGATTATCTTGTTCACGTGCTTGCATCTTTATTTATGTTTATGTGTTGTTAATGGCTTAAGATCTAGATTTAAAGTTTAAATTTGTGGAACATTGATTCACCCCCCCTCTCAGTGTTCCTTGAGTCCAACAATTGGTATCAAAGTAGGTCCCTCTTCAGAAGCTTAACAGCTTGAGGTGGATCTTGAATTACAATGGACTCTGGTGGTCTTCAACAACAACTTATGTTAGCACTTGATGATCTTGATCAGTCTAAAGCAAAAGTCCTAGAGTTAAAAGAAAATCTTGTGGATGCTAAAAAAATTATTCAATCATTGAAGGATCAAATCAATGAGTCAAGAGAAAAGAGGAAGGAACTGTGTGATCAACTGAAATAGAAAGAAAATAAAAGCTTGGAATATGTTCACCTAAATCAGATCCTAAAAGAAATAACTGAAGAATGTGAAAACCTTGCTAGGGACAATGCTACTCTAAAGCTTGAGATGGAATATGTGGTGATGAAGCTAACTAAGGAGATTGAAGAAAGAAAGAAGAATGAGGAGAATCTGGCTCAATCCTTGAAAGAGAAATCTAAAGAATGCAGCAGAGTTAATAGTGGATTCATTTCGCTAGAGATTGAACTACAACAATTTAGAAGTAATGAACAAGAGCTTGAAAGACAGATAGTTATTCTAAGAGATGAACTCTCTACTGCAAATGAATACAAGGAGAAGTTTAGGATCAATTTTGCTAAGCTTGATGAGATGACTAAAGGATAGAAGGATGCAAATGATAAGCGATGTATTGGATATGGGAAGGAAGAAAGCTTCGGATCTGAACACAAGGATCCCAGACAAAGATATCAAATGAACAAAGGCATAAGGTATCCGGTAAGACAACCCAATGCTCAAAATTTTAATGTTTACTGCTTTGCTTGTAGTAAATTTGGTCATATTGCTTCTCAGTGTAGAAGAAAAGTAAATTCAAGC
This sequence comes from Sequoia sempervirens, assembly GCA_007258455.2. Lineage (NCBI taxonomy): Eukaryota > Viridiplantae > Streptophyta > Pinopsida > Cupressales > Cupressaceae > Sequoia > Sequoia sempervirens. The sequence goes on along the minus strand of VDFB02271358.1, from coordinate 256,666,559 downwards.
AATCCATCATTTCCTAGTTAGTGTTCTAGTTGTAATAAGTTTGGTCATAAGTCAATTGAATGTAGAAGTATGGTTGTCAGCATAAGGAGTGTAAAATGCTACACCTATGGAAGATTTGTACATGTTGCTAACCAGTGCAGATCAAGGGGAAATCAATGGAATGAATGGCCTAGACAAAGAAATCTGGTGTGTTACAATTGCAACAGATTTGGTCACATTGCAAGATTTTGTAGGAACAAGAATATGGATAGAAGAGGTTTGGTATATCAAGAAAGAAATTCACAAAAAAATGACAAAGGAAAAGGAAAAGTTATTGTGGAAGAGATAAGAGATCAGATGAAGAAAACATGAATAAAGAAGAGTGAATCTAATAAGCCTGTACCATAAGCTACCTCTGGTAATTCCTCTAGAAATTGATCTCAGGCATTGACCTAGGGGGAGTCTTTCAAGTAAAATCCTTTCCCCCCATGTCAGTAGTTGGCACCAAAATACATGAAGTTGTAAGTAGTTGTGCCATCAATCATCAATTGTATTCGTGATCACTTGTTCAGTAAGTTAAGATCTTGAAGGTCCACAGATGGACTCTTCTCTTGATGTCTGAGAGAGCAGTGTAACCAAAACTTCTAGGGCAGAGCATTTATTGTGGAAAAAAGTTAGGTGTGCGAAGGTATAAAAGGATACTTGGGACCCTTATTTGTCACTTTACATTGAAAAAGAATAGTAAAAGAGCTTTTGGAGCAGAATTTTGAAGGAGTCAAGTTGATTCAACGATGAATTCATCAAGTGTTCCATTCACTTGTAGAATTTATAAATTTGTGTTTAGTAGAAAAACATTGTTCAGTATGAAAAATGAAGCAAATCAAGGGAATTGTGAGTTTGGATGAATACAATAGCAGGAAGATCAAGGATGTAAGAGATATGTTGCCTGTCGGAAAATTGAAGTGGCTCGAAGGAGTGAAACATAGGAGTTTGGAAATTTGGAACGAATTTCCTTATTTTGACAACGCGAAAGTGGTTAGGTTCATCTTGAGCAGATTGAATGAAGATACTCTAAATTTGGACAAACCCTATCTTATTTCGAAGGAAGTGATTAGAAATTTAACTAGGTTATGCAATGTTGGAGATATTCCAAAGAAGTCGATTCGAAATAAGGAATTCGAAACCCTAACCGGTGTAATAGGAGATCAGAGGGCTCTGGTAATTTCGATGATCAAAGATACATTAACAAGGTACATTACATATGGAATTTCATACAAAATATTCTTCAGAAATAGGGAAGGATCAACCTCTGCAGGCGCAGTTTACATTTTGCATAAGATGATAATGGAGGACCAAGACTTTGACCTATGCAGTTTGCTGAAAGATCAACTGATGGAGAACATGCAATTGACAATGGATATAGATTATCCTTTTAGGTTTGGAACTTTGATCATATCTATCATGATGTATTTTCTAAATTGCTTGCCGCATAATGATAATGTTGTATGGAAGGAGAGTGAACCGGTTTGTAAGCAAATTTTTAAGCATTTCAATACTCTGGAAAATTGTGAGCAAGTTTATGCAAATTTCTTTAGAGAGTTGTTAGGAAAATTTGGAGTAGTTGGTATTTCTCTTCCAATAAAAATAGTTGAAGTTCGATCATCTTCCAGTAAGATAGAGAGGAAGCAGAAAAGAGCAATAGAGTTTACTAATGATACTCCTCAAGTTCTCAAGTCTCCTAAAACTGAGGGAAAAGGCAAAGAATAGATAATTGTGGACATACTTGATGAAGACCTTGATGAATACACCCCAAGAGATGAACCAGAATTAGTTGAACCAGATGAAACAATGGCTGAAGGAAATGAAGAAGAAGGCACTTTATTCAAAACAAATATACTGCAAATAGTTCAGGAGAAAGATGGAATGCAAAATATTGTTGACATGTGGTTAGATCGACCCTCATATGAGCAGGATTTGATTGAGAGTACTCTGGGCAGATACTTTGTGCAGAATAACATTGAATTGGAAATTTTACAAAATGTATTCCTTGAAGAGTTGATTGAGTGTATTAAGGAAGTTGTGGCCTCTGACTCTCGGGATAAGGAAGAGGAGGAAATAATCCTACACTTGAAGGAGCAATTTAGGCTATCTCTTACAAAACTGAAAAAGAAAATGAATGTGTTGAGACAAAGCATCAATTCAGCTAATGACATCAACAATTATTGTCTACATTGGCCTCATGTTGTTGGAAAATACAAAGTCAAGCTAGAGCAAATTGAAAGTGAATTGAATAAAATTGGTTAGGACTACAATATGGTTCAGGACCAGGATGGAGTAGTAAAGAACAAAATTCATGAGTTGTAGGTTGAGCACGCAAAGATTCACTTTGCCAGATCACTCTTATGGACACCTTCTAGAAAGTAAAGGATCAAATTGAATGCAGATTGGAGCAGCTGATTGAAGTCCTGAGGAAAGGAGAGAAGTTGGAAGAAGCAATTACAATTCCAAGATCCCTCATTCAGATCATTAACCAGACATCAAAAAATAACAGTTTGATAATAATTATTAGGATTGTTGTAGATGCTTGGAAGAAATTCCTTCTGGAGATGAAAAATAAGTATAAAGTAATTTTTTGATTTGTGCAGCAGTCGTAGTTTTCCAAATTTTGATCAAATTTCTATTTAGCAAAGGGAGAGAGAGAGCAGTAAAATTTTGTTTTAGCAAATAAAAGGGAAGAAGTGCAGTAAGAATACTAGAAAAAGGGGAGAAAAAGCAGTAAATTTTTGTCATTGATGTCAAAAGGGGAGAGAATGCAGTGAAAAATGCCTTGACATCCTAAGGGGGAGCAGTGTTTTGATGTGTTTTGAAATTTTGGAGTTTGGCAACTTACCTCTGGTTTTGACACTTAGTCATTTTTCACTAAGTGTTGCCGTCAATGCCAAAGGGGGAGATTGTTGGCATATGGTTGAGGGAGATTATTGGTATGGCTTCTAGTGTTGTCATTGATGGAATCTGAAGTCACTATTGTGGTCCGCAGATCCAAACTTGGTCATACCGACAGCTAAAGTCAAGTATAGTGTATTACTAGTAGAGAACATGATGAACAGGGTATCCGGTTAGTATGTCAATCTGTATGCTTCACCTGATCATCATCTTGTGTTGTGGATCCCCAGGATAGGTTGTTAAGCATGTATGGTACCTTATTGGTAAGTTTTGTGATGTTGCATTAATCCATGTACGAGTAAAGAGATATGGTAGAATGATTTTCTATCTATTTGTTCATTATGGCTGACCTAATCAATGAAGCATGTTGTGGATGTATAAGGGATGATCGTTTAATTGTTTCTATGTTTGAGAATTTTGTTTTGGGTCCTAGCTATGGTTTGGCCGATGTGTGTGGGAACGCATCAAAAATTATTTATGATTTAAAGCCGACATGTAGAGAATATTATATTTTGTGTGAAGCTGACATATAGTGTTTGAATTCTTGATAGTGGGTATTTATGTGAGTTCAGGAAATTCATTTTGTGTGCATGAGATATATAAGTGTAGTTGTAGGGAAAAGAAGTTGGGTATGCAAATATCAGAAGATCAACTATGAGAATTTTGCTGGTATAAAAGAGGATTTGGCGACAAAGCAGAAGCAAGTGCAGAGTCTAACAGAAGGTTCAAAACTTGATTTATGAGCTTCACCAGAATTGAAACTAGACATTTGTAGATGTTATCTTCTCAGTTCAAAATTTTGTTGTAATCTCTAACATTTTGTAAGGCAGTGAACCTTCCTTGTTTTGAGCAGTGAGCTCTAGGTAGTGTGCCTGAATGCATGTGCATTCCCTTTTCTTCATAATTTTAACATAGTATATAAATTATGGATTAATCTCCACTGTGGTTTTTCCCCTAGAAATGTTTCCACGTAAAAATATTGGTGTTATGGTGCATTGATTATCTTGTTCATGTGCTTGCATTTTTATTTTTGTTTATGTATTGTTAATGGCTCAAGATTTGGATTTAAAGTTTAAATTTGTGGAACACTGATTCGCCCCCCACCTCTTAGTGTTCCTTGAGTCCAACATATTTTTGTTTCAAAAAAATTATATTCTTAAGCATTTTACATTTAGTTTATTTGGTAAAAAGAAAGTGCATTATTTAGAATCAAAATTTGTATTCAAAAGTCATGATTTTTAGGTCTCTGCACTTTAAATCAATAAATTATCATATTTCAGATCTGAAGATTGCATAAATTTTTTTTCAAACATCTTTTACATTCTTGCATACTTGCATTTTACAAATCAAATTGGAATACATTAAGCAAATTCTACAAATTCACTTACTGTTTCAACTGTCTCCAAATGGATTCAAGATATTTAAATAGAATATTTCACAGTCAATATTTCATTTCTCAGAATCCCTAAGCAAGACTCATTCATCCCTAGGTGACCCTATCCTACTTGTCTTGGCTATACAAACTTTTTTTGAGACGTTTGCTACTGTGTTTGTTGTTTTTTCCTAATTATTGTTTCTTGCTTCTGGGTGTTTGTTGTCTTTATTTAGTATATCAATGTTCATCTTGTGTGCACTTTTGGTGTGGTAAAACTTTCATGAGTTTTACAAACTAGTGTCTTATTGCCAATACTCTAGTGATACATAGTTTGAGACTTATGGCATCCTGTGTTGGTACATCTGTTGTGGATTTTGGGTTTTCCAACTCTTTCACACAAAGTGTTGACAATACTCAACCCATGTTGGACTCCCTCCCTAATGTCACATTTCCCATGATCACCTTGTCATCAACCACTATCACTAATGTTGAAACCGTAGTTGCTCATGTTCCTCAAGAGAAACTCAAGCAATTGGAAAAAGTTTTAGAAAAACTTCAAGACTATGTGAGTACAAAATATATTGTTGGTATTGTAGTTCCTATCATGGATAACATGAGGAATTTTCTTGATAATGACCAAGGATTAGAGGTTGTCTATAGCCTAGCCCATATTATTAATGATCATTTTCCAACAATGGCTAGTTGTGCTCAAGCTTTGGGATACACTCAAAGCCAAGGAGGAAATCAAATTCCTCCCCCTACAACCATAACCTCTATCCCTTGTAGTGTCAAAAATTATACTCCCTTCTTGGAGATAGTGCAATTTCACACTTAGTTTGGACCTATTTTAGTACCCTTGCATTTATGTCCTTTAAATCATCATTAATAGGCCCCTAAGACCCTTAATAATGTATCCCAAAGCTTATTTCAACTGGAATCCTGACAAATTCAATAAATGCATTTAATATTTTAACGCCGCCCCTCGACATTCTCTCACCTCAGAAATATAGGGTAGGACCCATACGCCACCTTGGGTGTATACGTCCCTTTTATGGTTATTTTTGGGTTTTGAGCAGGAAAATTATGGTTTTTAATTCAAATTTTGCAAATGTCGGCATTTGGGAATCTAATAAATGACAAATTAGATAGGATTCCTATAAAGTCTAAGTCTCACATTCACTTTTTTAACTAGATAGAACAAGACAAGTAAGCAAGTAAGCAAGAGATCACAAGAATTTGCATCCAAGAGCATGGAGCAAGCAAAGTTGAAGTCTTGGAGCAACATTATAGTGTTTTTGTAGGTCTTCAAGCTCACTTTCATTTCAAGATCAAGCATTTCCAAAGATCGATGATGGTTGCCTATGGAGGATCATGATGGATTTTAGGTTGGGGAGATGCAACTAGCCATTGAACCAAGCCTAATGACTTGTTTCCTAAGTGATTCCATCTTCCATTATCATTATGCTTTCTACCTAAAGGAAGGTACATGCATTCTTATGAATTATTAGGGTGATTGGAGATCTCCAAAAGTGAGTCATCATTATTTTCATGTTTCATTTATGCATCCTATTATAGCACATTAGAGTAGGGTTTACTGCATTTTAGCTCTCATAATATTAGGCACACTTAAGATTAGGGCTCTCACACACATTTCCATTTCAGATCTATACTTTCTATCAAGGTTTAATTACCAAACTAGGGGTTTGACCAAGAAAAACCCCCATAAACAATCAATCCAACAATTTTTGTTTTGCATATTTTTTACAGGTTCAAATTCGAAAATGAAGTTTGAAAGACATAGGAGGAAGCATAGAGATAGGAGAACAATTTTAGATCCTACTTTTTCAGAAAGGAATAGTGGGACTCATACACCCAACTAGGCATATTATTCCTTGTACATATTTTCTGCAAATCTTGACCAGTCATCAGAAGATCCCAGATTCTACCTAGAAATCCTATAGCAAGACTCATATGCCCAACCTTGTGTATTAGTCCTAGTATACTTCAAAAAGAAAATTTTTAGAGTTGCAAACCTTCCTTTGAATCCATCATTCTACTAGGTACTTTAGTATTTGATTCCAGTTTATCAATCTTGTTTCATGCTTTCAAATTCCTAGGTCATATAGTGAATTCGCATAGTGCATTCAATTTCCTCTTTTAAAGCATTGTTTAATGGTGAACCCCCGTCCAATCATAATAGGAACCCACTAGCCATTCCTCAATCAAGTCACTTGGTTAAGGGATCTAAAAGTGTGAACTAGGTCCAATTCCATCTCCTAAAAGGTGGAACCCTATTTCCCTTTTGTTCATCCCTACATATACAAATCCAACTGTTACCACAATAATGCAACCAAACAATAGTATAACTCCAACCTTGGGTATCTCCATTGGGAATCCTTTTAGTTTTATGCAATCAAACATAATCTCTCTTAATCCATCACCTCTCACAAATTTACAATTTAGTTCTCCACCTAACACATATACACCCCAACCATATTCACCTCCATCCCAAAACACAACCAATGATTCTATCATAAACCAAATTTTACAAAATGTCACATCCCTTCAATAGTAAATAGCAACATTAAACCAAAACCAAAATGGACAACCTTCACAATATGTCAAAAGAAACTCATTGTGGAGATATTGAAAACAAAATTACCACAAGGTATAGAGATACCTTGCTTTGAGAAATAAAGTGGTAAAGGAGACCCTAATAATCATGTGTCAACATATACAACTTTATGTAGTGACTTCATTTTTGAAGGTGACTTTTTCCTAAGTCCTTGAAATACATGGACTTGGAATGGTTTTGTTCATTACCAAATAATTCAATCCACTCATTCAATGATCTTGTTGATGCTTTTCTTAATCATTTCCAAGTACAAATGGGTCCTAAGATGGATCTTCATGATTTAATGAGATTTAAGCAACAAGGAGAAAATTCATATATTTTATAGCACATTTTCAATTGATTTACTTGCAAATCAATATTAACCTCCCCAATGAGAATTTTCAAATAATTTTCATTGATAATGTACAAAAAGACATAAGAGATAAACTTGAGATGATGAAGTTTCCATCCTTTTCACATTTATGTGTGGCTCTTCATGATCATCATAATTTGGTTAGTAAATATGAAGAGAAAAATCCCTCAAATCGTGCTGACAAATCTAAATCCATACCTCACAATAACTTTTAGTCATTCAAGAAGTAAAATAAGGGATTTTTAAAAATAAATCCACCTCAAACAACCCTCCATGTTGAGCCTTGATTTGCTGCTATAAAAACAACCCCATACCAATTTCAGGCTAAGGGTAGGAAATTCACCCCGCTCCTTGATTTCCTTCATTTGATTATGATGCAACTCTTGAAAAAGAACTTAATCACTTTAACTACAGTTAGACCTATTCATACAACCAAGCCTTCACCTCCAAACCATAACCCAAATTCCTTTTGTCACTATCATTGACAAATTGGACATGATACAAAAATTTGTATGTGTATTAAACATCTAGTGCAAGACCTCATTGATTACAATCACATCCAGTTGGGCAGTGTTAATGATCAAGGGAATAAGTTTGTTGCCCCACCCAACCAAAATTTACAAATCTTCATGAACCCAAATGCCAAATCATTCAATTACTTTTGTAAAAGCTAGCAAAGATAAGAGTGATGTGATGAATGTCGATAAAATAGAAGGCATGACCGATGGTGACAAGAGTGATAATGAAGATGATCCTCTACAAGGCATGATCTTTCTCATTGAAATTCAACATTATAAGGGCCAAACCACTTTGATAACTAACATTAGTTTTACTAATGAGGATGCACTTAAACATTTTCCTAGTGGTCCTCTCTACATTGTTGGTCTTATTAATAACATACCTACACAAGGAATACTTATTGATATCACATATGCAAAGAATGTGATCACCGAGGAATTCTTGTTGGTGCAAGAGCTTCATCAAGATACTTATGAACAACTAAAAGCATGGATTAAAACACATAATAGTTTTGCTTTCCCTACGATAGGTTCGATCACTCTTCCATTAAAATTTGGACCTAAACAATTAGATGTCCATTCTCCATCCTGTTGTCGGACCAATTTCATGTGAATCTAGGCTACTCATGGTTATGCTCCATGAATGTCATCATGTCGGTCATTCACAATTGCATAAATTTTCCTATTGAGAATGAGATATTTATAATGCATCATATGTTGGAAGAATGCCATTGATGTTGTTGTTGGAAACATGAGCATGAGGGATAAGCACAAAGATATATAAGATGTGTTACGGTGTTGTCATTGATGTCAACATTGTATCTTGATGTGGAGATCATGGTGTAGATCATTGCAGATCATTGCAGATCATTTTGGTTTTTTCTAACAGGTTTGGAGAGTTTGTGGAAGACATTTTTGTAAGATGGTTTGATCCAGTAAAGATTGGTTGTGATGGAAAATTAACTAAGTGCCAAATTTGTTAATTTTGTGTAACAAAGCTCCAGTGTTTGGGTCCACACTAGTTTGAAAATGAATTTTTCACTTTTCTCTTCTAACATTATTGTTGTGTGGTCTCACAACACGCCCCATTTTTCCCCTTGGAAAAATGTGGACCCCTTTTTTTTCTTTTCCGTTTTTGCTTCTGCTTGGTTTGGCTTGGTTTGGTGAGTTGGTAAATTGCAGGTTTCATTTTTAGTATGCCTGGTCTTTGTTTTAATCCTTATTCTTTCTCGGATTTGGTGTTTCGGTCTTTTCATGAAGTTTTAATATTTTACTGAAAACCAGAATCCTAGAGTTGTATCTTCAGTTGATCCTAGACCCACCTGATAAGTCGTCAACCAAAAAGTTTTTAACCCTGGTGATACTTTTTTTTATACTGGAGTCTAATTGTTGCTATTTCATTGTCTTTTAGTAAGAACCCAGAAACCAAAGATCCTATTATGAAATGTTTTGATTATTTTTTATCTCTCTTGAATTTGATTTCCGGTCTCTTCTTTGTTTTGGCTTTCTTCAAAGCTTGGAGGTAAGTGACCCGGTCCCCGATATTCTTTTCAAAATTTGGTATCAAAACTTTTAATTCTGGTGATCACAATTGATCACTCATCTTAAAGGATTTTGCCTTGCAAAAATCAAAGTGACACCAGAGTGCCATGTAAGATCTTCGCGCTGTTTTTCTCCTCTAGTAGTGAGCCTACACAGAAACCTAGGTGTTCGTAATTTGAACCCTAATTCATAATGATTACACCTTTATTCGAGAAATTAATGCATTATAACAGGTAATTAATGAAGATGGCGAACTACTCATGTACTTGGCATCACCTCAAGCATGCAATTGCTTTTATAACACTCCACTTCATGTCATGCTACAAATTTGCAAAGGACATTGAACAAACGAAATAATACTTGCACACAAAGAAAGGTAAATTTCAAGAAACTAAGAAAACAACTACCAAGGGTTTTGAGGATTTATTTTGAAGATATTGCCATCATCAACCAAAACCAGGTATGTTTTGAATAACCAAAATTTTGTTAGTTATTTTCACGCATGAAAATTTTGAAAGTGGTATTTCCCTTTGAAAATTGAAATGCCAATTGTTTTTTATTTAAATTTAACCGAAAGGTGAATTGGAAGTTTTATAAGTTTGTAAGAAAATTTGGTTAAATTTAACCCTAACTCTCACACAAGACACACATTTGAAAAATGCAGAACACACCAACAAAAATGAGTACTTTTGAAGCAAAAATAGAAGATGAATTTAAATACTACAGTTCACAAGTCATACCAATTAGTGTGGTAGTTACAAATACTCATATGGGGTGGTCTTTTGATGTTGAAATTCACACTCTAGTACAACAAGAAAATGCTTCTCAGTGTGCCAAAAATGTTATAGCAAATGGGTTATTTTTAGTAGGAAGGTTTCCACCAACAATGGAGGCCCCTGAATTGGCCATGGAATGTATAAATCATTATTGACCCAAACAAAAGAATTATTGAGAAGGAGGAGAGAATTTATGTAGATCTCTCCAAGAAAAGAATTACATACACATTTGGGCTCCCTATATTCACTTAGATGTACAACATTGATATGAGGGCAAAGGCCAAAAATTATTAGAATGCTGAGGAGCACAACAAAGAAATTATGAGTACCTAATGGTGCCAAGAGTAGATTACAAAACATACTAAAGTAATTCTAAGGTCTATGCTCAACCAAGATGTTCAAGATCTTATAACCATGTTGACCAGGATAGTTGGTTTATGAGATGCCAGTAAATTTGAACCTTGGATGTTTGTAATAATATCCAGATTGATGGACAGTCCCGTGCAAATGCATTGGGGAATGTTTATAAGTGACAAATTGCACAAATAGATAAAGGAATTTCCCAAAACCAGATATTTTTATGTCTTCATATGTGATTTATTCCTACGCCATAAGGGCAAGTAAACAAGGGTTGAAAAAGATTTGAACTTTGGGCAAAGAAGTAGGAAATAGCTTAATATATGCTCATTTACCCCAAATCACTATACATGGATACAAAGAGCATTACATAAAAGTTAATGATGTGTTTTCTATGAAGTTGGTCAGAACGATGGAAGGTGACAAAGCCAAAATATTGTCCTTGGAAGCACAAAGTGTTATTAGACCGATGGGAGGTTGGTACATTCAGTTCCCCACTTATTCCTATATTAGGATGGAAGGGTTTGATGGACATCCTTTCATGTTGCCTAGGTATCCTATAGAAAAAATTGTGTTATTAGAATTGGTGAGACAATTAAAGCCATCTCAAGCTCTTTATAACATCGCTCATAAGAAGGCTTCTTTCAGATTTCCTATTGTGATAGGGAATTATAAATGTAGTGCAATCAGGACAGCTGACTTGTGTGAAGAAGAATTGACAACATATAATTTTGAATATTTCCCACTCCAGAGGATGTATTATGATCCTGAAGGGAATATTTCCAAGAACATAGCTGGTTATTGTGCTCATGTCTAGCACCTAGAGGATTATTGGCTAAATTTTGAAGATGAGCACATAGTAAGGAAAATAAAATATGAAAGATTGTCACTAAAATCGGCTTGGATTCTTATGCTTCATGATATCCAAATCAGTTGGAAAAAGATGATGGTCAAGTGTCGAATAAAACTTACAATGAAGATAGGGTGTATGATGAACCTATCCTAGACCTAGACTAAAATGGTGAGGAAATGACATCAATTGAAGAATTCTCTACACCGGTTTTGTTACATACTCAACACTAGATAAATGATTTTTGTAAATTTTTAAGAGAAAAAGGAATTGAACCCACATACTCACAAGATAAAAAGAGGAAACAAAGAAATGAAACTACATTTGAGAGTGGGGAACCTGATAAGAAGAAGAGGAAGACTAGTAAGACAGCTGTTGGCATAAGAATTGAAGAGAAAACCCCTGAGGCTTCAAGCCAAGGAGTTTCACTAAATTTGTTGGAAAATGTGCCTCAATCTTACTGGCATGTAAAATCCTGAAAGAGTAAAGATGGTGAGACCCTCTGGAAGTCTTACCAACTAGCAGTTGTATTCTAATCATTTGAAGTGCTTGGGTCGTCGAGATTTTGATTCTGTCTTGCCAACGGTTTGGTTTCTAGTGGTTATTGGGGAGACTCATGGCAACAGAAGTCATTAGGGAGAGGCATGAAATTTTAGAATGACTCATTCTGACAAAGTATGTCTTGCTGAGGTTTTTCACATAGGCAATGGATGACATCGGGAAGACTCTTAGCTAACAGGTTTGCATTCGGTAAGAACTCTTGCCGATGGATGTGGTCTCGCCGACAGGTTGGTGCATTCGATATGACCTCTTAGCGATGGCGTTTCTCTCGCTGATGAAATTGTTTGTGAACTGCCGATGGATCTCCATGAGATGAACTTCGGTGTAACCTCTTGTCGATGGTGTTGCTCTTGCCAATAGATTGGTTAGAGTAATATGAACTGTCGGGTATGTCTTCGATATGATCTCCTGCCGATGACTGTTGGTATTGCCAATAGACATGTGTTTTTGGTGAGAACTCTTTCCGATGGTTATCGTCTTGCCGATAGGTATGAACATCGGTATAACATAAGGTTCTATAAGACTCTTGGTGATAGCAAAATTCTTGCCGATAGATCTGCACAAGATGGATTTGTGTTCGGTATGACCTCTCATCGATAGCGATGGTCTGGCCGATGGTTCTGCGATGGATATCAATGTGATGTCTTAGCGATAGAGTGAGTTTGGGCAATAAAGACAGTTGGGCATTGTGGCATCAGGGAGACACGACCTAGTGTCTCACTGACATGCGATATTGTTTGAACGCCTTGACCGAATGTCTATCCTACGTGGTTTGTTTTCGACCAATCAAAGAAGAGGAATGTGAACCGCTAGCAGTTGAACTGTTGCGACCATTCCTGTGAGGAAGATCAACAGACCATGAACAACATGGATATACTCTATAATTGAAGATGGTGATCGGTTCAGTGAACAGTTTGATGTGTGATTAGTGTCTATGAATTAAATTCAGAGAGCATTGTAACTGGGATGTTCTGTACAAGGTTGATCAAGGAAATGTGCTGCTATAAATTGACATCAGAAAGTTAAGACTGAAATCTGTATGTAATTTTATTTACTGTAATACAAAGAGGCTTTTCTTGGTGTGATGGGTTTTTCTCCCATAAGGGTTTTCCCACTTAAATCTCGTGTCCAAATTGTGTATGTTCATTTCTCTGTTTCTGTTATTTGTTTCGTGAGTATCTTAATTGAACTGTAATTGCAAAATTTAAAGTCACCTCTGCATTCTTCCCTGAGTTTTGGGTTTTTTGTGTCAATTTTGTTCAGTGGGAGTCTTGTAGAAGTTTGGTAATTCAAATTATAGATTAAGATGGAAAGCACGTCAGGAAAGATTGAAATTGAGAAATTCAATGGCAGTAATTTTGAGTTGTGGAAACTCAAAATGGAAGATCTATTGGTTGATCATGATCTTTGGCTTGTTATGTCTGAACGAAGCCTACAGGCATGAAGCAAGAGGATTGGGACCTTGCAGATTGAAAATCAAAGGGGCTGATAAGGCTCTATTTAGCAGACTCTGTTCTTCTGAATGTTCATGAAGAAAAGACTGCATCTTCTTTGTGGAAGAGACTGGGAGCTATTTATTAGGGCAAGTCCTTGGTGACTAAGTTTTTCTTGAGGAAGAAGTACTCTTTGAAAATAGGAAGGATCGTCTGTTGTTGATCACTTGAATGCTTTCAACATGCTGATTGCTCAGTTAGCATCTGTGAGTGTGAAGATTGACGATGAAGATCGTTGTATGTTGTTATTATGTTATTTGCCAGATTCTTGGGATCACTTGGTGATGGCTATTGGGAGTATGACATCCACTATTAAGATGGAAGATGTTGTTGCTTCTTTGTTATGAGAAGAGATGAGAAGAAAATCTTCTGAGATGGCGAAGGAGGCTCTTGCTGTTAGAGGCAGATTGAAAGAAAAAGGCAAGAAGAAGGACAAGAAGTCCAAATCCAAATCAGAGGGGAGATCAAAGTCTCCTGGCAAGAAGTCCAAGGTGAAGTGTTGGAATTGTGGGCAACCTGGTCATGTCCAAAAGGATTGTAAAGAGGAGAAAAAGAAGAAGAAGAAGTATTCTTCTGACAATGATTCTTCTCAAAGTGATGTAGACGCTTTCATTGCAGCCTTAGCTACACAGGCATCAGATGATGTCTGGCCGATTGATTCTAGAGCATCTTTCCATATGAAATATCATAGATACTGGTTCACTAAGTATGGACAATACGGTGGTGGAAGGGTGTATTTGGCAAGCGATTCATCTTTAGAGATAGTTGGTCGTGGAAGAGTCAGAATTCAATTCCCTGATGGAAGAGTGAAGGGAATCAATGATGTAATGCATATACCAGGTTTGGCTCAAAATTTACTTTTTGTTAGTAAGTTGAATGATATTGGAGTGCAAGTCACGTTCTCTGGAAATGGCTACAAGATGACTGGAAGCTCAATGGTACTAGCTAGGGGTGCTCGAATTGGTACCTTGTATAAGTTGAATGCACATGTTGTGCAATGCAATAGTGTCTCTGTAAAGTCACAAAAGGCGACTCATGGAGAAAAGGAGGAAAAAGTTCCTAATAGTGCAAACTCTATGGAAGTTAAACTTCCAGCAGAAAAGACTATGCTCTGACATCATAGGCTTGGCCACATTGGTGAAAAAGGTTTAAAAACCTTGAAAAATAAAAAACCTGGTTGAAGGGCTTGATGATTGTAACCTCGAATTCAAGTTTTGTGAACATTGTATATATGGTAAACAACACCATGTTTCATTTTACTCCAGTCCTCACAAATCTTCTAATTTACTTGATTACATACATTCTGATGTTTTTGGTCCAGTAAATGTTCCTTTTTTGTCTAAATCAAGATATTATGTATTGTTCATTGATGATTATTCAAGAAGGGCATTTGTTTATTTTTTGAAAAGTAAAGCAAAAGTGTTCAGTCATTTTAAGGAATTTAAAAACCTTGTGGAAAATCAGACTGGAAGAAAAATAAAATGTTTAAGGACTGACAATGGTGATGAGTTTTGTTCTGATGAGTTCGAGAGGTATTGTAAAGATCATGGGATTAAAAGACATAAAACTACACCCTACACTCCGTAGCAAAATGGAGTTGCAGAAAGGTTCAACAGGACAATGATGGAAAGAGCACAAAGTATGCTAAGCAGTGTTGGCTTGGAGGAGAATTTTTGGGCTAAGGCAGTTGCAACAACATGTTATTTAATAAACCGTTCTCCTAATTTTGCTCTTGCTGAGAAAACACCTTTGGAAGCATGGTTTGGAAAGAAGCCCTCTCTAAGACATATTCGTGTCTTTGGTTGTGAGGCATATGCATATGTGTCAAATGAAAAAAGATCTAAATTGGAAAACAAGGTTGTTAAATGTATTTTTATTGGTTACAGTGTTGGCATAAAAGGATACAAGCTTTGGAATTCTGATACGGAGAAGGTTCTATACAGCAGAAGTGTTACCTTTCGAGAGCTGAAGCCTTCTACTTTGGATCTGCAGTCAGAGACAAAATCAAAAGATAAAAAGGATGTAGTTAAAATTCCTCCTAACACCAGATAAAGAGGAATTCAAAATTCAAAATGTACCTAAAACTGAGGAGAGCTCAAGTAGTTCTAAGAGTTCTGAAGAAGAAGAACAACCTCAGTCTCAGCCTGTGAGGAGCTCAACACGTGAAAGAAAGCAACCTAATAGGTATGGGTTCTCTTTGTTAGATTCTACTTGTGCCTATGCTTTAATTTCTAGCATGATGAGCCTAGGACTGTGAAAGAGGCATTTAGAATGTCTGATTCAAACTCTTGGTTGGAAGCCATGAATAAAGAAATGGCATTATTAGAAAAGAATGATACTTGGAGTTTGGTGCCCTTGCCTGAAGGCAGAAAAGTTGTTGGTTGTAAATGGGTATTTAAAAAGAAAATAGGTCTGGATGGCAGTGTGGAAAAGTATAAGGCGAGATTGGTTGCGAAGGGTTATTCCCAAGTAGAGGGAATTAATTATGGAGAAATTTTTTCTCCTGTAGCTAAGCTGACGTCTATCAGTTTTCTTTTGTCACTTGCAGCAATGTATGACTTAGAGATTGAACAAATGGATGTGAAGACAACATTTCTTCATGGTGACCTTGAAGAAGAAATCTATATGTCTCAACCTGAGCACTTTGTGGAGAAAGGTAAAGAAAAACTAGTTTGCAAGTTAAAAAAATCTCTGTATGGATTAAAACAATCTCCTAGAATGTGGTACCAGAAGTTTGATACTTTTGTTTTGTCATTAGGATTTGTAAGATCGAAGTCTAATCACTATGTGTAGTTCAAAGATGAAAGTGATTGTATTCTTATTATTGCTCTTTATGTTGATGATATGTTGTTCATAGGCAATAGTAAGTTAATGATTTCTGATCTAAAATCTCAATTGTCTGCAAAGTTCAAAATGAAAGATCTTGGTGCAGCTAGGTATATTATGGGAATGGAAATAACCAGGGACAGTAAAAGTAGAAAACTTTGGCTTAGTCAAAGTATATTAATACTGTTCTAGAGAGATTTTGTATGAATAGCTGCAAGCAACTAATTGTTCCACTTTTGTAGGGAACAAAGCTATCTATTGAAGACTGTCCAAAATCTCCTACTGAGATAGAGGACATGACCAGAGTGCCTTATGCTAGTGCAGTTGGCAGTTTAATGTATGCAATGGTCTGTACAAGGCCAGACATTTCCCAAGCAATGGGAGTACTTAGTCGCTTTATGGAAAATCCTGGAAGGACACATTAGGATGTTGTGAAAAAGGTGTTTAGATATCTGAAGGGCACTTCAGAATATGCTTTGTGTTACCATGGAAATTTGGTTGAATCACAAAGGACTCTCAACATTTGAGGCTATGTGGATTCTAATTGGGCAGGGGACATTGATAGTAGAAGATCCACCAGTGGATATATTTTCATGATGAATGGTGGTAGAGTTAGTTGGATGAGTAAGCTACAGGTTGTAGTCGCTTTGTCCACTACAGAGGCATAATACATGGCAGCAACATGCCTGTAAAGAAGCAATCTGGTTAAAATGTTTGTGTTCTAACATTGGGTTTGATGCAGGAATAATTACAATTTACTGTGACAGTTAGAGTGCTATTTTTTTGGCAAAAAATCCTACTTTTCATGCCAGGATGAAACATATTGATGTGTAGTATCATTTTGTATGAGATATGGTGGAGGATGGAAAGGTCTCTTTAGAAAAAGTGGATACTCTGGAAAATTTTGTAGATGCATTGACGAAACCAATGAGCATAGACAAGTTCAGTTGGTGTGCCAGTTCGATGGGCCTCAGTTCCCATGAATTTCAGTAATTTTGTTGTGCTCTAGAGGTGTCAGTAAGATCTTCGTCAAGTGGGAGATTGTTGGAAAATGTGCCTCAATCTTACTGGAATGTAAACTCCTGAAAGAGCAAAGTCGGTGAGACCCTCTGGAAGTCTTACTGACTAGCAGCTGTATTCTAATCATTTGAAGTGCTCGGGTCACTGAGATTTTGATTCTGTCTTGCCGACGGTTTGGTTCCTAGTGGTTATTGGGGAGACTCATGGTGACATAAGTCATCGGGGAGAGGCATGAACTTTCAAAATGACTCATTCCAATAGAGTATGTCTCGCTGAGGGTTTTCACATAGGCAACATATGACATCGGGAAGACTCTTGGCTGATAGGTTTGCATTCGGTAAGAACTCTTGCTTATGGATGTGGTCTCGCCGACAGGCTGGTGCATTCGATATGACCTCTTAGCGATAGTGTTTCTCTCACCTACGAAATTGTTTGTGAACTGCCGATGGATCTCCATGTGATGAACTTCGGTGTAACCTCTTGTCGATGGTGTTGCTCTTGCCGATAGACTGGTTAGAGTAATATGAACTGTTGGGTATGTCTTCGGTATGATCTCCTACCGACGACTGTTGGTCTCATCGACAGACAGGTG
This sequence comes from Sequoia sempervirens, assembly GCA_007258455.2. NCBI lineage: Eukaryota > Viridiplantae > Streptophyta > Pinopsida > Cupressales > Cupressaceae > Sequoia > Sequoia sempervirens. The sequence continues at coordinate 256,648,740 of VDFB02271358.1, read as the reverse complement.
TTTTTGATGAGAACTCTTGCTGATGGTTATTGTCTTTCCAACGGGTATGAACATCGGTATAACTAAGGTTTTGTAAGACTCTTGGCGATAGTGGAATTCTTGCCTATAGATCTGCACAAGATGGATTTGTGTTCGGTATGACCTCTCCCCGATAGCGATGGTCTGGCCGATGGTTCTGTGATGGATATCAATGTGATGTCTTAGAGATAGAGTGAGTATGGGCAATAAAGACAGTTAGGCGTTATGGCATCGGGGAGACACAACCTAGTGTCTCACCGACATGAGATACTATTCGAATGCCTTGACCGAATGTCTATCCTACATGGTTTGTTTTCGACCAATCAGAGAAGAGGAATGTGAACCGCTAGCATTTATACTGTTGTGACTGTTCTTGTGAGGAATATCAACAGACCATGAACGACATGGATATACTCTGTAATCAAAGATGATGATCGGTTCAGTGAACAGTTCGATGTGTTATCAGTGTGTATGAATTAAATTCAGAGAGCATTGTAACTGGGATGTTCTGTACAATGTTGATCAAGGAAATGTGCTGTTGTAAATTGACATCAGAAAGTTAAGTCTGAACTTTGAATGTAATTTTCTTTACTGTAATACAAGGAGGCTTTTCTTGGTGTGGTGGGTTTTTCTCCTGTAAGGGTTTTCCCACGTAAATATGGTGTCCAAATTGTGTATGTTCATTTCTTTGTTTCTGTTATTTCTTTCGTGAGTATCTTAATTGAACTATAATTGCAAAATTTAAAGTTACCTCTGCATTCTTCCCTGAGGTTTTGATGTTAGGAGAGTTTGTTCTGCACCTAAGCTTTCCTTACAAAATCTAGCTAATAAGAAAAAAGATGTCGAGTCAAGCAAAGTTAAATCAAAAGTAAAGCCTAAAGGTGCATCTTCCTCTATAGCAAAACCAATGACTAAACCTACTATTGATGAAGAAGCAGGGGCAACAAAAAATATTGGTACACAGACAAGGTTTGCATCTCCAAAAGCTACAACATTTTTTACTTCTCCCCCTTCTATTAATATGGCTAATATGAAACAAGTACTCCTATGGTTTTGGACGAATTTTCTAAGGCAAATGAAGCCAAAATTAAGGAACAGATGAATAAATGGGGTGCCATGTGGGAGAAGGTAAAATAAAAGAAGTCTAAGGATAAACCCATGGCACAAACAATGGTAGAAGAAATCCCAGACATAGGGCCCATTCCTATAAATGCTGAAGAAGAAGAATTCATTCAAGGAACACTTGCTTCAGAAGCTAGGAACCCTGATGCTCTTGAGATGGAAACAAGGGAGACTACAGGGAAGGATCCTATTGATGAAATAGTTATTGAAGATACCTTTGATTCCTAATCTTCACTTGGGAACAATATAAATGATAATGAACAATCGCAAGTCTTTGAAAAATCAAAGGAGGGCCAGGTTGAAGTTGAAAATGAAGAAGCTACACAGGTTTCAGGTGATAAAGTTGAAAATGAAGAAAATCCTGATGTAGCAGGATATAAGGAAAGTGGCGTCCAAGGATTTGATGTTGAACATCTGGATAGGCAAGAAAATATAAGTCTTCAAATAGAGGAGATCATGCCAAATCCTAGTAATCTAGAACTATGCCAGAATGAAGAGATTCCTATTTCAGAGGACATAAAAAATAAAATTGAAGAAGTGAGAGAAGAAGTTCCTGAATCAATTGGAAAACAGGAACAAAGAAATGTTATAGAGGTAGAGTGCGACGAAGATGCACCTGATTGGTTGATTAGGGAATTGGCTTCTCCAAGGGAAGTAGAAGTAGTTCCTCGAGATCTTAACAATTTTATACAAGAAGTAGATACTCCTAAGCCTAGGTGTAGAGCTAAAGCAAAACATGTCATTCAAAACTATGCAGATGGAGACATAACCATCCATATAGCTACTCCAATACCTGATAAAAATAGACATGAGATAACACCTAAGGAGTACAAGATAACAAGTATCAATCTTAGACACTCATCCTGGAGACAAGAGCTAGAAGAAATAAAGATGAATTTAGATGCAACAGTTTCCAAGGTGTAGAAGAATAAAAAGAAGAAAAGAGAGTTGCTAGCCTGGAAAATTTTATAAAGTTGTTAACCCTATCTAGTCAAGCACAAATTGAATTGCCCCAAAATCCAGTACTAATGTCACAAGAACAAGTGGATGCAATTGCAACAATTCACCATAAAATGAATGTATTTGAAGAATGGATTGAGTATTGGGTGAGGCAAGGAGAAGAATCTATTACAAATGCAAAGGGAAATATAAGGAAGCATACCATTGGTCTGAGAAATCTAGAAGATTTGACGGTGAATGTAGGTTTCGCCAGGAATAGGTTGATGTAGAAAGGTGAAATGTTAAAACTATTATACAAATGGATATCCAAGAATTGATAACAAAAAACATAATTTCAGAACAAGAAGTTCCATTGCCTAAGAAATTGAATAAATAGTTAAAATGGGAAGGTGACACATTGAAACAATGTATAGAAGGATTTGAAAAATTCATTGAGAAATGTAGTAAGCTACTTGATAAAGATCAATATTTCATTGAAATGTTAGCATGTCAAGATTGTGATCCTCAAACACTAGGACAGGAGGGTAAAGAAGCGAAATCCTTCAAAGAATGGATTGAAAGGATAAATAAAGATCCTGTTCAGTTGTTAACCCAAGAGGTCATTGATGAAATCATACATTGCATGAACACTATAGTCAAATATGAAACATAGAAAGTACAAAGGAATGCTAGCATACTCTAGATATTAGAAGAATACACTAGGCTCAAGTTAACTTGGAAGGTAATACAAGGGATTTTGAAGGAGCGTATGCATCAAATATTGAATGCTTTCCAAGAATATCAACTGAAGAAAAGTGAAGAAAAGATCTTGGAACCCAAGCCTTGAATGATGGAAGGCAGTACTAGATATCGAATGTTGGAAGTGTCACATAAATATTCTTGTTACAATTGATTTTTGCAGGTTGTTCCCCATCCCAATGGATGTTTCCTATCCGGTATTCTAAAGGATGTTGATAACCTTAATTTGTGTGGAGTATTGCGTACCAGAGTTTGAAAGTGAAAAGTGTGCTGCTGAGGAAGTCAAAGCTTTGATTTCATCTAGAAGATTCTGATGATAGTTGGCATATGCCACGTGCTACATTTTGATTTTTTATTTCTGATTCTCTACATAAACTTTAAGTTTGAACTCTTGAGGCCTTGTTCCTATAAAAGGTTACTATTTGATTTTTATTTTAAGTTCAGAATTTGTGGATGTCGGAAGAGCCAAAACTTCTCTAAGTTTTTTTATTTTTTCCTATTTTTTGAATCATTCTAGTCTAAAAACTTGTATGCATGTAGAAATTAATCAATATCAGAGCCAATTTGATAGCTACCTATCTCATCAATCTTTGTAGTTTGTTTTGTTAGTTTAGGCGAACAAGACTGTGTGTTGCGCCGTTTAAGGGTGCATGCAAAACCTACTTGGTGTCCAGACTAAAACCCCTCTCTTTAAAAGCTCACACCATTTTATATGTAGCTGTGAAGCAATCTAGTGAAGTATACAACGGTTTGCTTTGATTTGATTAACTCTTTGGGGCATGCATTGAGAATAACAAAGAAATTTTAATTTTTAGTATTTTTATGCTTTATTTTAGAATAAATGTTTAAATTCTTGAAAATGTTCCAAAAAATAGACAAATGGATGGAAATTTATTGGAAATCTTTCATTTTCTATGAAATTGTTGAATGCTTAAAGCTAAATCTACTTAAGAGATAGCAAAATTTGTAGATGTTCATGAAATATTATTTCAAATATTTCGATTTCATAATGTTATTTTATGATTGAATTGGAAATCTTGTGTAGAATGCTTATGATTCTTAATGAAACTAGAAGCAACTGTATTCCCTTTGAGATTAACAACAATATCACATCATACCCTGAAGTGAACCTAGTACGGTCAAGACCTGACTACTAGAGACTTGGGATTGAATTGAGCCAACCTTTTTCTTATTAAATGGATTCCCCTTTTAGGTTGTCTTTGTTTTAGATCTTTCAAGAAGGATAGGATCTTCGCGGTTTGCCTGTGACGAATTTATCTACACTATTGCTGCGAGTGACATCATCGTCAACAATTATCTTGTTGGTTGTTAGAAGTATTTGATTCTAGAATTTCATTTGGTTTTGACCTTTGGTTTGGAAGTTATGGATGATAGAAGTTTGGTCTGACAAATTACAATCATTCCCTATGTAGTGCATTTGAGTGGGAGAGTTTGCACTTCTCTGTAGATAAGGTTTTGGATTTGCACTTTTGAGGATATGTCGACATATGGCATTAACGTATGAATTCTATTTGGTGTTGAATTTTGAGGTCCACGTGTTTGAATATGGATACACAGTTGAAGAATTTTGCTATTAGGTCTTCTGCGGTGCTGACCTAATAAGTTTGAAGGTATGTGAAGGTTAAATAAGTGTTGCAAACTTATGTGGGATCTATTATAGGTCCATTATGATCTATTTCAAGTTATTTTTATATTTGAATTTTGGCATGAGGCATGTATGGAAAGATTTAGAACCGACAAGTTATATTTTAAATGTTACATCTAATTAGGCCAACCTAATTGATGTTATGGTTGATGTGGATATATGTTAGATTTTTTTTGATGTTTTGAAGAATTTTGTGAGTATTATACATGTATATGATGTGAATATTATTAGAGTAATGTGAATCTAAGTTGTGAATGTTGAGTAGAACATTAGAGTGATACGAATGTAGATGAAAGCAAAGTGTTAGATCTAAATTAGATGAAGTGTGTAAAGTTAGTTTTGAGCTTCATAGGAACCGTAATTCATGCATATGATAGATGCAATTGTAACAGTTCAAACTAGGCTATGAACCACAATCTCTCTTCTATCTTTTTCTCTCCGTGGACAGTGAGTCCACCTACAGTGATCACTTCTGTAAATATATTATAATCAGTTATAATATATTGTGAGCTAATCCTCATCATGGTTTTTCCTATTTTGGGTTTTCCACATAAAAATTCGGGTGTTCATGTGTTATGTGATGTTGTTGATGTTTCATACTTTCTTTCTTTACTACAATTGAATGTTTTATGTGGTTTGGATGTTGAAATGTTTGAATGGTATAAAAGAATACTAATTCACCCCCCCTTAGTATTCCAAGTGTTCAACAATTGGTATCAGAGCTTGGTTCCTTGGAAGGAGCTTAACTACTTAGGGAAGGTCTTGGAGATTGAACACATGGCTATTAGAAGACTACCTAGTCCTCTGAAAGAGATTCTTATTATTGGATCCATAGAAGAAGATTGCATGCTTGACAAATATGGAGAACTCAAAGTTGCCCTTGAATATATTGAAAGGACTAAAGATGAAAAGAAAGGTCTAAAAGAAAATGTCAAAGAAGCAAATGAATGCATTAGAAAATTGAAAGAAAAAATCAAGAAGTTCAAAGAAAGGCATAAAGAAGTCAGTGAAAAACTGAAGCAAGCAAATAAAACAATCACTAGTTTGAAGGTGCAAGTTGAAGAAAAGAGAAGAATTGAGGAATGTCTAAATGCAATGGTGAAAAGAAAATCCAAGGAATGCACAAGGCTTGAACAAGAAGTGGTAAATCTGAGATCAAATTTGGAAACAACAAGGGGCCATGAAGAAAAGTTCAAGATGATTTCTACAAAGATTGATGAAATGATTGCAAATTAGAAAGGCACTAAAGATAAAGAAGTTTTAGGATTTGAAAAGGGTAAAAGTTCAAATCAGACATCAAATGTTGAAGATAAGAAAAACAATGGCAAGAAGATCCAAAATCAAAGGAATAAAGTTAGAAGATCACTGGTTAGACAACCAAATGCACAAACGTGCCCATATTTTAATGGTTTTTGTTATTCTTGCAATAAATTTGGACATAAGGCAATGGAATGTAGAAGTAGAATGAATTAGAATGTTCCACCTTTTTTTGGTCAATGTTTTACATGTAAGAAATTTGGTCATAGAGCTAGTGAGTGCAAAAGTCAAATAATGAATGTTTATAACAATGGTAGAATGGTTTAATCTTTCAAAGGCCACTGTTGTACATGCTATAGATTTGGGAATAAACCTAATAATTGCAGATCTAGAATGAATGGAAGGAATATGGTTAGAAGAATGTCACATGTTACAACTAGAATAGGCCTGGACACATTTCTAAGTTTTGCAGAAGCAAAAATATGAAGAAGGATAATCTAATAAAGAGGAATGAACCGGTAAAAAAGATTAATTCGCAAGAAACAAAGAAGGATATGGAAAATATTTAAAGAAATAAGGAAGAGAAAGAGGTTAAGGATGAATTTGTACCAACATTTGATGTAGATGTTTCCTCTAGAAACTAAGTTGAGAGCTTTGGCTTGAGGGGAGCTTTACCTAAAATATTTTATGCCCTGCCAAAGAAAAAGGTGTTGATGCCTCAACATGAAGATATGTGATCTAGATCAATATGCTTGATCTATTGGTGAAAATTGAGAACGAAAATATGATAATGCAAAAGTTTGCAGAGCATCAAAAGTTGATTGTGCATACAGATAAAGGTTTGACAACTTTATTGTTTGAAGCATTAATTGTGAAATTAGGTCAAATTCTAAGGGTTTTAAGTGATTTTACTTAGCCAAATTCATTCATAACGAGCACTGAGAAGAAGTAGAGAAATGAGGAAGTGATTTGGAGTGATCAAATCTATCTATGACCTGGTGTGTTGAAACCCTAGTTTGGCAAATGAAAGAGAAGGTATTTACAATCTTAGCTTTTCCCTAGTTTTATAAAGAACTTTGTTTGAAAGCAATTTGAATTCTTTGCAATGGCTACACTGAGGGTTATTAAGGTTACTAAGAAGCCACAACCCAAATTCAAGAAATACCTTGCAAAATCTATAAAATACAACCTACTAGGTGCATTTTTGCATGTTCCATATGGGGTTTTTCCAATAGAATATATAAGGATTTACATTCATGGAAAGATGGATGAATATGATCACAACAAGCTAGTAGATATGTGGATGAAAGAATTGACTAGAAACATTTTTTCCCTAAAACCAGAATATCAAAACCTAGTTGTGAAGAAATTGGATGTATGGAAATGGTTTCTAAATTTTTGTTTTGATGACAAGTGGGTTAGAATGGCATTAAGTGGAATCCATAGTAAATTTGTTTGGATCGACATGCCTAGAATGATAACAAAAGAGGTAATTAGAGAGGTTACAAGTCTATGCTCCACCAGACCTATTCCTATATTGAAATTAGTCAAGAATGAAGTTGTAATGGAACTCACTGGTGCAACATATGATAAGAGGGATCTAGGAGTAAATCCCATCAGAAATCTAGCTGTGAAATATGTAGCAATGTTAATTGGTTATAAAATATATTTCACAAACAAAGATAATCCTGTATCTGCCACTACAATCAATTTGGCATATGGGATGGTGGAAAAATGTGTTGACTATGATTAATTTTTGAGTTACTAAGGCAAAAATTGATGGAGAATTTGAAGCAAACCAAGGAGAAGAAATATGCATTTAAGTATGGAAATTTGGTTATGTGTTTACTTTTCTATTTCCTAAAGGAACTCCCTAGAACCAAAAATGTGGAATGGTTGCAAGGAAGACCTATTTCTCATCAGATTAGAGATTTTATGAGTGGTATTGGTGATGGGAAGACACAAGATGAGGCACTTGCTACTTTCTTTGCAATTTTTCAAAAGAGGATGCATGAGAGACAAAATTCCAAGGAAACTGGCAGAGAGATATAAGAATAATATCGCATTTTTTGGTAAGCACTGGTGAATGCATCATGGAGTTGGTTGAACTAAGGGTTGTGTGGATCCTTACATTGGGATATGCAGTTGTTGAACAAGATATTACTTGTTTAGTTGACATTTTGTTAAAGAGTCCAAAAAATACAACTAAGGCAAGGTATGCCACTTATGAAGAAAAGTATTTGGAGGTGCACATGGATAAAAAGAAACCATAGATACAAAAGAAGGTTAGAAAGATGGTTGATTTGTTTGTATAGGAAATGGGCATCTCAAAGGAGCAAGTAGAGTATTCAAGAGCAAGGGCTGGAGCTCCAGAGATCTCATCAGGCATAAGAAGATATGGTAGAACCTCTACTGCCCCTCCTGCTATTAAGAAGTCCTTTGGGACTAGGCATCCTATCGGAGAGAAAAGGAAATAAATAGATAGTTCTCTAATGAAGGAGAAATCCCCTTCGGTTGTGCACATGACAAGGCCAAAGAAGAAGAAGACTACTTCGGTAGCACCACTTGCTGCCCCTGCAAAGAGAAGACCAAAGCAAAAGGTAGTGAGAGAAAAGAATGCAAGTGTAAATGTAGAAGATGAATAAGAAGAAGAGAAAGAAGGACCCCCATTGTTCTGCAAAAGGAGAAGTGAAGCTTCACAAGGTGAAGCTAGTGTCAAGAAAAATATTTAATGTTATTGACATAGACAACAAAGAGGAGATAGAGAAAGAGATGAAAATATTTTTAATACATGCGAGAGAAGAAGAAAGAAACCACCAAGAAGGAATCTCCAAAAAAGAAGAAGGTAGAAACAAAGAAGACTTTAAATGTCAAGAAGAAGTAAAAGCAAACATCTCCAGAAAAACCTCGCAATCCCATGAAGGTAGAAGCACTTGTTAACGAAATGATACAACATGACATGTTTGCAGAAACTACACACTTGTATGGTGAAGTAAATGAGGTGGATAAGGCCACCATTATTGAGGAAATTATTAAATTCATTATTGTTTTGAAAGTTGATATGAAAAACATTGAGAATAAAATTCCTAAAGAGCTATGGAATATCCTAGTGAAGAGAAGATTCAAAGAAATTAAAGAAGGAAAGATAAAATAATATGCATTTGAGAAGGTTGGTGATCCTCTTTATGAGGAAAATAGAGCCACATTGGTTGAATTGTACAACACTAAATTTATAATAAAGCAAAGGGTAACTACCCTTATGGGTAGAGACAAGAATGAATTTGAGAAGCTACAAAACGAGATAGTTGATAAAATTTTTGATATTGCACAAAAATATGGTATGATTTCAAAGAACACTTCTCCGGAAGTCATAACAAGAGAAGAAGTAGAGAGCAATGTTAATCAACATGAGCATGTGATAGATGAAGAGTACACTTAGGAAAATGCTCCTTCGGAAGTGGAAGAACTGGAAAAAGAGGATGATGAAGCAAAGAAGGATGTCAAAGAAGAAGCAATAAAGGAGGATACTTCTCTTCCTCCAGTACATGAAAAATGTTGAGATTGTGCAAGATAAACCAGAGACTCCTCCTCTAGATAACCTAGACCAATCTACAGAGGAAGATGTGAATAAAAATGCTCAAGAAGAAATTGGTGATGCAAAGAAAGAAGATGAGCAAGAAGATAATGAGAAGGAAAGTGAAGATAAGGATGAGGATAACTTCAAAAATGCAAGAACAAAAGAAGAGACACATGTAAACTCCAGAAAGGACAAGGGAAAGGAAGTAAAAGAGAAAGATGTAGAAACTATAAAGACTTTTAGTGAATCCTTCGGGTCTTCTAAAGATTCCTTGAAGAACCTATTGAGTATGCAACTCAAGTTATAGCTTGCTATTTCTTCACAATTGCTACAACTACCAATGGAATAGGCGAATGTAGATTTGGACAAGATTTCCTCACTCCACAAGCTACAATTGGGAGATGTATTTTATGCATATGTCTAGAAGGAGATTATTGAGACACATCAAAAGAGTGGAGAATTGATGGATGAAGTAGTGAAGGCACTACAAGAGGCCATACCAAGTGCAAACATAGACACATCACTCTCTGATATGGAAAATTTAAAGCTTTTAATTGATTATTTTAAGGAATATGCCTCCGATCTCAGAGGAAAAGTAGAGAAAGAAGTAGAAAAGAAAATATATGATAAAAAAGATGTTGGAAAATCATCTAGAAGTGTGCTCTTGCACACAAAATGTTTTTAGAGAATTTGAAGGATGCATAGATATGTGTGGATGAGGCTAAGGCTATTTTTTAACATTGCATGAAGTTGCCCAGTGCCACATAGAGCATCAAAACTGAGATGGACTCCATTGAGTCCCAGATAAATAAATCCTCCAGTGCCTATGATCTGACACTTGATCTAACTGGTAATACAAGGAGTGAAATTGAGGATTTTCATAAGAAGTTCTTCCAGCTGCAAGCACAAAGGGAAAATTTCATTTTGTAGTTTGGAGAAATAAGGGACTTGGTGAATGAAAAATTTATATCTGTCTCAAGTTCCCTTCTGAGTGCTAATAAGGCTACACAGATGAATCTAGTATCGAGCACTCCAGAAGAAGGAGAAGAAATATTAATGGAGTTTGAAACACAGTGCAAATTACTTGGGCCAACAATGAAGACAAGGAAGGAAAACAGCATGGCAAACCCATCTGCAAAAGTTACAAGAGTTAACATCTTCCGGTTGACACATTTCATTTTTTTTATGCATTTTTCAATTTTTAGTTTTAGATTCTTTGTACATATGTGGAGTATATAGAGAAGTGTCTAGTATAAAATTTTTGGTTTTTCTTTGGTATATGACTCAGGGGGAGTCAATTCTATCTTTCAGTTTGTACATATGTAGATATTTCTCAGGGGGAGATTTGGTATAAGTTAGAATAGTTGTTGTAGGCACCCTTTTCCCTTGATGTCAAAGGGGGAGAATGTTTGGATTTTTTTTGAAGATATTTTGGCATATTTCCATCAATGATTGTTGTTGGAAACATGAGCATGAGGGATAAGCACAAAGATATATAACAATGTGTTGTAGTGTTGTCATTGATGTCAACATTGTATCTTGATGTGGAGATCATGGTGCATGTCATTGTAGATCATTTTGTTTGGTTCTAACAGGTTTTGGAGTGTTTATGAAAGACATTTTTGAAGATGATTTGATTTGGTAAAGATCGATTGTGATAGAAAATTGACTAAGTGTCAACTCTATCAATTACATGTAATAGAGCTCTAGTTTTTGGGTCCACATGGATTCACAAATGAAGTTTTCACTCTGCACTTCTAAAATTATCTTGTTGGTTGTTAGAAGTATTTGATTCCATAATTTCGTCTAGTTTTGACCTTTGGTTTGGAAGTTATGGATGATAGAAAACTTCTGGAAAATTACAGTCATTTCCTATGCAGTGCATTTGAGTGGGAGAGTCCGCACTTCTCAGCAAATAAGGTTTTTTCTTTGCACTTTTGAAGATATGTTGACATATGGCATTAGAGTATGAATTTCAGTTGGCATTAAATTTTGAAGTCCATGTTTCTGAATATGGATACACAATTGAATAATTTTGGTAGTAGGTCTTCTATGGTGCCGACCTAATAAGTTTGAAGGTATGCAAAGGTTAAATAAGTTTTGTAGTCTTATGTGGGATCTATTATAGGTCCATGCCAGCCCATTTCAAGTTATTTTGAGATTTGAATTTTGGCATGAGGCATCTATAGAAAGATTTAGAATTGACAAGTTATATTTTAAATGTTACATCTAATTAGGCCGACCTAATTGATGTTATGATTGATGTAGATATATAAGTTAGATCTTTTTCGGTGTTTTGAAGAATGTTGTGAGTATTCTACATGTATATGATGCGAATATTATCAGAGCAGTGTGAATATAAGTTGTGAATGTTGAGTGGAAGATTAGAGTGATGTGAATGCAAAGGAAAGCAGAGTGTTAAATATGAATCAAATGAAGTGTGTAAAGTAAATTTATTGAGCTTCATAAGAACTGTAATTCATGCATATGATAGATACAATTGTAACAGTTCAAACTAGGTTGTGAGCCACAATATCTCTTCTATCTTTTTCTCTCTTTGTAGATAGTGAGTCCACCTACAGTGAGAACTTCTATAAAAATACTATAATTGATAATAATATATTGTGAGCTAATCATCCTCATGGTTTTTCCACATAAAAATCTCAGTGTTAATGTGTTATGCGATGTTTTGATGTTTCATGCTTTCTTTCTTTACTACAGTTGAATGTGCTATGTGGTTTGGATGTTTAAATATTTGAATGGTTTAAAAGAATATTGATTCATCCCCCCTCAGTATTTCAGGTGTTCAACATCATAGTGAGTTTCAACCCTTGTCTTCCTGTGAAATTTTTTCATTGGATTTCTATTGGCCTAGACCTATGGAACCTATAAAGCCTCGTGAATATTTCTTTTTCAAATCCTATCAAAAATTTAAGGAATTAAGTATATCACAAAAATTATCTCTTAGCAATATTTTTGGGTCTGTGGTTATCCCTTCTCCTCAACCTACCATTGATGAACCTATGATTGAGCCACAATCCCTTCCAAGTAACCAAGACAAATTCACTACAATTCCTCCACCTATTTCCCACAAAAGACCAAGAGACAATAAGATGATCCATTTTGTGACTCCAAAGATAAAACAAGTTTATAAACCTAAGAAGATAGGAAGAAAGAAACCAATGGTTGATAAGCTCACTCCTACACCATCACAACTTGAAAATTGTGCTAAAAGAAACTGAAATGCTAAAGATCGTAGGCGTAGACGTCATGCCATCACTTGTCGATTAGAAGAAGAAAATAAACCAACACCACCTACACCCATGGAAACAACTCAAGAAGAAATCCAACTTCCATAAAAATAAGACATTGAATTAAAACAAGAGGTAAAACAAGAGGATTCAAAGGAGATAATCATAATACCTCCTATTGTGACTAATTTGGATTATGATGATGAGATTTCTAAGATTGATGAAGAAGTGCATAATGTGTTGAATTTATTATTTTCCACTTCTATGAATCTATATGGGGGCAACTGTGATGATCCTTTTATTGGGAGTGACCCACGATGTGTTGAACCCGATGATACTCCTAGCACGACACTTGTTGCAATCCTTATAACTAGTTATCCACCTTCTATTTATGATGAGAAAGATTGGGATGCAGATGACCTACTTTAGGTTGGCTTGCATGTGACATACTACTTTATGTTTTCTTTATATTTTATTTGTGATTGCTTGCATGCAATGTGATCTCCCATACAATGTTGCTTGGCATGTCTTTATGATTGTGAGTTTTCTTTGGATGACCCTTATTGCTCTATTGGCGCAAGGATACAAAGGGAACAAATCTATCATGACATTCTTCTATTTGTATCTCAATTCTTCTATATGTCATAAGCTTTATCTTATCTTTATCTTGTGTTTTCCTTTTGGGGACGATGCAAGGCATTGAGACATTTAGATCTCTTCCATGTTCACCCAAAAGCATCATTGGGAGATCACATTGAGACATTGAGACATTGTTTTTTGGGGGCAACCCCTTATCACGATGAAGTTTATTTGGAAACATATCATTGGCATAGGGCTTTCCAAATAAGATCTTTTTGATCTTTACTTGCATGAAATTTATCATTTTATACTTTAAAGCAATTTCTCACAACATGTTGTTTATAAATTTCTTTAAAGTGGGGGCATTCATTGGCATTATTTTGTTTGCATCCCTTGAGGTCAATTTTATTTGCACCCCTTGAGGTGAATTTTATTTGCACCCCCTGAGGTGAGTTTTTTTATACCCCTAAGATGAATTTGGTATTTTTTCTTCACTTTGTTCATGAATATTGAACCTAGTGTACTGTTGGCATATTTTATGGACATACAACATAGGCTTGCTAGTCCATCCTTTTTCCTTTTGTGCATTAGCTTTGACATTAGATGTTGGTGTACCTTGCTTTGCTGCTATACACATGTGCGTGTTCTTTTATTCCCTTGTTAGTTTGTCATGGGATCTTAGATCCTAGGGGCTTTCCCACCTCCTTGATCCTTAGTTATTCCATATCTCTAATAGGTGTACAATTGGACCTCCCTCGACATATATTTCTCTACTTTAGTGTGAGTCTAAGCGTAAGTTCATACTCTTGCTAAAGTGGGGGCTAAATGTAGTGTAGGAAATTGTATACCTTAACAATTTTACATTATGTTTGGATCCCTTAATTCACTGGACTTAATTAAGCTTCTAATTTTCCAAATTATGCATTACAAAGCCTTATTTTTACCATTTTCCGAAAGGAGATCCAACATTAAATAAATGTATTTAATATTTAAATTGCCATGGATTATGTGTGTCCTAGAAATATAGGCTAGGACCCATTCACCCATGGGCGAATGGGTTCCCTTTATATGCTAGGACCTAATTTAAAATATATTTTTGGTGGCCTTTTAATGATCCAAATTCAAATTGTAAGTGTCAGCTTTTGGAATGTAATTTTTGGGAAATTAGATAAACACCTTTAAATACATAGTCATTTTATCATTTGAAAGAGGGCACACTTTATGAGAGAAATTCAAGAGAAAATATTATTGTCAAGAGCATTCAAGAGTAGCATTATAATTCATTTACAACAACAATCAAGATCCTAACATCATGTCCAAGTTTATGTGTGTTTATGTTGTCTTGTAGAGGCTAACAAGTGTTGTAGCTCTTCATACATTCAAGCATTCAAGCATTCAAGAAAATCAAGAAAGAAAGATCCAATTCCTTTGAAAAGATGTGGACTTCAATCCTTCAAGGAAGCCATTGAAGGGTGGTGAGTTGCAACAAGTGTTCATTCATCATTTCCTTCCTTTCCATTCAAGGTTTTATCATTGGCATTTCCATTGTGAAAGTGGAGACAATATTCATGGGGTTTGATTGAGGCAAACCCCTATATGGCACAAAACAAAAATTCTTCCCTCTTTTGTGAATGTGCATGTTACAGGTTGAAGAAGGATTGGATAGATCTTAAAGAGCAATATTGCATTGTTGCATTTGTTGTCATCATTCTTGCCAAGACACGGAAACTAAGTTGCAGAATTTATTTCCGTCATTCTGAAAAAGTTTGTAGGTAGAAATTAGCATCTCAGATTTGGCACTATTTTCAAAAGCCCTATCAATCAAGTACCCATTCACCCAGGGGTGAACTAGTCCCTCTGCACACATCAGAATGAACTTTTGGTGGCAGGTACATACCCTTAGATATCCCCAAATCTGCCTTCAAAGTGTTGTTTCAATCTATATATCTTCGAGAATTTATAATTTATATATTAGGTCATATAGCTCATTTAGTTTCATCATTTCAAATAATTCCTAATCATTTTTTGTCCTTAAATAATCCACTAACCAAGGTTTGATTGACTCACCTTTGAGGTTGAAAGTCAATCTCCTGGATTTGTGGTTGGTGAATTCTAATGAAATCTTTGGAAGAGGACCTTTAAATCATAGTTTCTCCATATTAAGGGAACTAGGGTTTTCCCCCTTTTCCCACCATTTCAATTTATTATTGGAAAAACTTAGCACCAAATATTTAATTGGGGGTCATGGTTTAGTGGGCTCAAATTTTTGAGGCAAATGATTTATGTAATACCACTTAATGGTTTTATGTAGGCTTATTACTATAAAAGAAATCACATGAGTAGTTGTTGAGGTTGGCTAATGCAACATTTTCCTTATTGGTTAAGGTTGGATTGAACATCTCTTGTAAGTTGCATATGTGAGTAGAGGAAGCATGGATTGGGATGTGTGGGTATATGGTTTCCATTTATTTTTACAAAGGAATGTGATCAAGTGCTTAATACTCTAGAGGCCTTGCATGGAGACTCTATAAGTTTATTAAATCTTATTCTTGAGCTAATATATTGAATGTGTGAGTGCTTGCAGGTTAGATTTTTCTCTTGAGATGGCTTTTGTAGAGTATATCTAGAATTCTTGATGGTATGCTTTGTTATTTTTTTGCTTTATGGATTATGAATACTTATTTTGCATTATTTATCCCTTGAGGGTTATGTGAAAATAATATATTATTAATGCAAGTTTCCTTTCAGTCATCTTCTAATTTATCTTCTCCTTTGACTCATTATTTCAAAGTGATTTTTTCTAATCTATGTGCCTCCTCAAAGTCACTTAAATAAAATTCCTAAATAAATAAATTTAAATAGGTTAGAAGTTTCAAGATGTGAATTGATTCATCTCCATTCAAGCATATAATAATATTCCAACAACAAGTTCTAGAATTGGTTTCTCATCCTTAAAAACTCTTATCTACCGAAAATCATGTTCAATCCCACAATCTCCATTAACATGCTCATATGATGATCTTCATTGTTGTATCACTTCATATAATGTTTTAATTCCTCTATGTGCAATGTTACCTATTGGCTGTCACTTTACTTTAGATGTAGGAATCGTCACCTCACACCTCTAAGCACACCTTCCATGTGCTCCATCCTAGAATTTCCAGTCTCCATAATTACACTTCATAACTATGGGTTAGAATCAATGACTCCATTCAATTCACACCTCCATTTGTAGTCAATTAGTACTCTATAGATAGGGTCTCAATGAAATTTTCAACTAAGAGAATCTTGACCCATAGACTTGTCTATTTTAATAGCTTATGCTAAATAGGAGATATAAACTTGTGAAACACCTCTTCTGCTTAACTATAAGTAGACATAACAAGTTGAAGGACATGGCTATCAATAATTGTTGGAGAAATTAGGAAATCAATTTATAATTAATTAATTATTAAGTTTGGGCATGTGCAAGAAGTTAGGTCCACAAAATGTTCAAAAAGTGGAAGTGTTTTTCTTGATTTTAAGAATTTGTCACAGTTGGATTGAAAATTTGAAACATTTATGTACATTGAATCTTAAAAAAGTTTAGTAATATGAAATTTAGTATTTTGAGTTTAGTTTCCAAATATGTAATGTATTCTAATACCTAGATGATACAAATTATTTTTTAATAGGCATGTATAAAAACCACTTTTTAAAAGCCGTTTTTTTAAGATCACACCATGCATGTGTACGAACACCATAATTTGACCTAAATAAAAGTATTTTTTTAATTCCTTTTGGGGAAAGATGTGTAATAAACTTAAGATTGGTGAGGATATTTTCTATACTTTTTTTTCTAAAATATTTTTTATTGGCCCCAATTGTTGTTTTTGAAAACCCTCGTGTACAGACACCATAATTTGACCTAAACTAATCATTTTTTATTTTATTGTTCATTGTGTAGATAATTTTTTGTAGATTGATGTCAAATGATTTTTTTATAAAAAAAATAAAAATTAAAGGTTATTAAAAACTAAAAAAGCCTAACATTTCAAGTTTATGAGCCATTTTCTTTAGAAATTAATTAAACAATCGAAAACATAATCCAATCATAAAAAAGTATATATTTGAAAACCAGACATCATGATCTATAATGGATTTAATTTCATAAACCAATTATGAAAAAAAGCAAGTTTGCCATATTGCCAAAGTCAGTTATTTCTCTTGACATTGTGATGCCGAAGCATCCTGAGAGTTGGAAATTTGCATCATTTAATTTGTTTGTGTGGTTTTCATTTTTATTTGGGATTGAATTTTGGTTTTAAGTTTTGGTGGTGATCGTGGCAACATTCTTGTCAATTCCATTTGACAAAATGTCTCATTTCCCTTTTGTTAGTTTATTCATGTTTGCAAATTAAATGTTGAATCAATTTAAAATGTTTACGAATAAATTTGGATTGAGTACTTGGTTTGAGGTGATATTTAATTAACTATTCCCCACTTCTGGAAATGTTTGGATTGGAAAGGAAGGTTAAATGTTTTAAAATATTATAAATTTCCAAGTGTGGCAATAAATAGAGAAATTTAAAATTACCTTGGGAAGAAATTAAATTTGGCATAAGACGATAGGGAATAGGAAGAGACGCAGGTAAAAAAATAATAGTGAGGGGTCACATGTGGAAGCTGGTAGAAGAAGACTAAGGGTGGCAACAAAAATAAAAAAACGAGAGTGGCGTGTGGAAATGAAAAGAAGAGAATAGGTAAAAGTCAAAAGATAGTGAACTGAGAAAAGAGGCATGTAGGGGTTGAGGAGAGAATAAGGAACAAAGTGAATGACAAAAGTTAATGGAGTTGATTTCTTATAGATATAATTGCATAGGTCACCAATTTTGGGATACATAAGTTGAATGAAAATAAAAGTGCATAAGAATTTTGTTTAGGGGAAGATTAAATAGTTTTAAATTGGTTCACGGGAAGTTCAATTACTAAATTTTACAGAAGGTGAGAGTTGGAAGAGTGAAATTTTTCTATTGCATAATTGAATGTAAATAATGGAGTGAGAAATGAATAAATTCATTATTTATTTTTGATTTTGTGTTTCTTGTTTGTTGTGTCAATTATATAAGGAGTAAATTAATTCGAAGGTCGTTTGAGTTGTGTATTTTAATTGCCTAATAAGGCACTTGGAATTCAAACTACACCAAATTGGTATTAGAGTAGGTGTGAGACAGTGGTGAAAAGAACCTTGAGAGGTGGTGTTGTGGGTGAGTGAGAAGAGAGGAAGACCCATAACTGTAGAGGGTAAATCAACATGGCTTACAAAGGCCATGGTCATAGAGGTAGAGGACGTAGAGGAGTGAAACCAAAGATTGTAGAAACCTTAAGAGCTATCACATTGAGGCTGGAGGCTATTGAAATGGCTTAGAGGAGAGGAGTCCACATAGAGGACATAAGTGAGGATGAGGAAGAATAGGTTGTTGAAAGAGGCAACAAAGTGAACCAACCATAACTTGATCAAGGAGAAGAGAGATTTATCAAAGTCATAACAAGAATAAATTCCAAGCCTCGATTTGATCCCCCCCAAATAACAAAGGTGGTTTGAATGTAGAGGAGTTATTGGATTGGTTTGTTGAAATGGAAAAATATTTTGAGTATGACAACACAAAGGGAAATTAGAAAGTTAAATATGCACACACCAAGTTGAAAGGACATGCACCCTATGGTGGGATCACTTGCAAACAAATATGTAGCGAAGAGGAAAGGAGGAAATAAGATCATGGGATTGAATGGTGACAAAAATAAAATCAAAATTTTTACTAGCCAACTATAATATCAATTTATTCTAGAAAATTCAAAACTTGAAGCAAAAAGAGAGCAACGTTGAGGAGTACATTGAAGAGTTTTATTGGTTAAACATAAGAGCTAATCATGTAGAGGATGATATCGAACAAGTTGCAAGATATTTTAATTTTCTGCGCATATCCATCCAATATTAAATTAGTTTGATGAATATACATAATGTAGAGGAGAAATAACAATATGCTTTGAAGGCGGAAGAAAAATTGAATATAAGGAAACAAAATAGCTTCCGTGGTAGGGGCATATTTTCAAGAGGAAGAGGGTGAACCAATGGCGGTAGAGGTTACCAAAACAAGCAAGAAGAGGAAAACACATCTTATGGACACACAAAAGAAAGCAAGGAAAAAGGAGAGTCCTCTAGAGGAAGAGGAGATCATTTTCGTGGTAGAGGATATTCTAGAAGAGGTAGATGAAGAGGCTTTGGTGGTATGTGCTTTTAATGTGGAGAGTAGGGACATAGGGCATATGAATGTTCACAAATACAACAATGTAATGGTAAAGGAAAAGAGGTGAAAATTCAAGTGGAAGAAGTTGAAGATGAAGGTGTGGATTCACTAAACCATGGAGAGGATCTCAAAGTTGGAGAGTCTCTAATGCTACGAAGGATTTTGTTAAATCTAAATAAGGAAAAATTGGAACCAATATAAAGGAGGAATTTGTTCTGAGCAAGGTGCAAGGTGGGTGGAAAGTGTTGCAAAGTAATAATGGACAGCCATAGTACGGTTAACATTGTATCCAAGGAGATGGTGGAAAATTTGAGATTGAAGAGGGTAAAACATCCTAGCCCATAACAATTTTTGTGGTTGCAAGAAGAGCATCAATTGGTGGTGTGGGAGCAATGTTTGGTGAGTTTTTAGATTGCCAACTACAAGGATAAAATCACTTGTGATGTGATGTTGATGGATGCATGCCATATCCTCTTGGGAAGGCCTTGGTAATTTGATAGGCAAGCTATTCATGATGGGAGAACAAACACCTACCAGATAAATAAAGAGGGAAAATAATATATTTTAAATGCTTTGAAGGATAGAGAAGAAGTGGAGAACAACTCTAAAGTATGTTTTGTTTTTGGAAAGAATTTTTTGAGAGATTTAAAGAAAATGGGAACATATTTTATAATTGTTTTGAAGCTTGCAGTAGTTGCGACAGTAAAAGAAAATGAAGAGATACCAAGGGAAATTCAAAAATATTTTGATGAATATGATATATCCATTGATGGAGTTGTCTGATGGGTTGCCACCCATACAAATCATTAGCCATTGTATGGATTTGATTCTTAGTGCAAGTTTACCAAATAAAGCAACATATAGAATGATACCTATAGAGAATGAGGAAATAAATAAGCAATTACAAGAGTTGCTTGACAAGGGTTTGATTAGGGAAAGCCTGAGTTCATGTTTTGTTCTAGCAATGTTGACACAAAAGAAAGACGGAGAGTGGCAGATGCATACATACTCAAGAGAAATAAATAAGATAAGCATCAAGTACCAATTTCCACTGTCTCAAATGGATGATATGATGGATTGTTTGAGTGGAGCAAAATACTTCTCCAAAATTGAATTGAAAAGTGGATAGCATCAACTAAGAATATGAGAAGGCGATGAGTGGAAGATGACCTTCAAAATAAAGGATGGTTTGTATGAATGAATGACAAGGCCATTTGGTTTGATGAATGCTCCCAACATGCTCATGAGGTTGATGAACAAAGTGTTGAAACCATATCTTGGTAAGTTTTTTATTGTGTATTTGGATGATATTTAATAGTTAGAAAAACAAAAGAAGAGCATTTACAACATGTTGGGATTGTTTTGCAAAGGTTTAAGGAAGAGAAGTTACTGGTAAATTTGAAGAAGTGCATCTTCATGAAGGAAGTGTTAGTATATATTTAGGGTTTGTTGTTTCAGGAAGTGGACTGACAATTTGGACCCGAAAAAAGTAAAGGCTATCATTGATTGGCCTTCACCAAAGAGCATGCTTGAAGTAAGAAGCTTCCATGGGTTGGAAAGTTTCTATAGAAAGTTCATTCAAAATTTTAGTGTTATTTGTGCACTAATTACATAAATAATGAAAGGTAATTGGAAGGAGTTTGTGTAGACAACTACAATAGAGAGGAGTTTTAATGTATTGAAGGAAAAGGTAATAGAGCAACCCATTTTAGCACTTCCATATTTTGGAAAAGTATTCCAAGTTGATTGTGATGCAAGTGGGATAGCAATTGGAGGAGTTTTGAGTCAAGAAGGCATGCCAATAACATATTTCAATGATAAAATAAATGATGCCAAGTAGAAGCACTTCATATATGATCAATAATTTTATGCAATCATACGAGAACTTAAGAAGTGGCAACATTATTTACTATCGAGGGAGTTTGTTTTGTACACTGACCATCATGCATTACAATTTATAAATAGCCAAGGTAAACTAAGTCAAAAAAATGTAAAGTGGGTTGATTTTATTCAAAGTTATTAATTTGTTTTAAAGCATAGAAGTGGAAAATCTAACCAATTTTTTGATGCATTAAGTTGAAGGTGTTTGTTCTTGAATGAGGTGCAAATAAATGTTGTTGGTTTTGACTGAATGAAATAATTGTATGAAGATGATGTTGATTTTAGAGAAGCATGGACAACATGCAAGAATCCGATAGAAACATATAGAACTCCATGGATAGAGTATTTCTTACAAGAGGGTTTGTTGTTCAAAGGAAAGATATTGTGCATACCTCGTGGCTCAATGAGGGAGAATTTGATAAGGGAGAAACATAGTGGGGGTTTGAGTGACCATTTTGGAGTGGACAAAACTTTAGCACAATTGAATGAGAGTTATTATTGGCTAGGGTTACGTGAAAATGTAAAGAAACTGGTGCAAATTTGTAGGGTTTGTCAATATGTCAAGGGAGTGAAGCAAAACGCAGGGTTATACAAGCCATTGCCAATATTGAAAAGACCATGATAACATATTATTATGGACTTTGTTTTGGGGCTTCCATGAACATAAAGAGGTAATAATTTTTTTTTGTGGTGGATAGGTTTTCAAAAATGGTTCATTTCATACTATTCCAAAAGTGTAGTGATTCTTCACATATAACAACTTTTTTTTTCAAGGAAGTAGTTTGATTGCATGGGTTGCGAAGAAGTATTGTTTTTGATAGAGACACTAAATTTTTCAGTCATTTTTAGCACACTTTGTGGAAGAATATGAGAACACGATTGAGTTTTAGTTCAACCTATCATCCACAAACCCATGGACAGATCAAAGTGGTTAATAGAAGATAGGATAATTTTTTGAGGTTTTTGGTTGGTGATAAGCTGAATCAGTGGGATTTGACATTGGCACAAGTGGAGTTTGCATACAATAATTTGATCAATCAAAGTGTGGGTAAGAGTCCATTTCAAATTGTGTATGGTTATAGCCCTAGAGGAGTGGATGAACTAAGGGATAATGTATATTTGAGTAGGAAAAGTGCTGTAGAAGAGGATTTTGCTGAGTACATCCATGATTTTTACAAAGAGGTGAAGAAGAATCTAGAGAAAAGTGCCATGAAGTATAAAGAGTATGCTAATATGCATCAAAGAGAACAATATTTTCAGCTTGGTAAGTTGGTGATGGTACATCTATGGAAGGAGAGATTTCCACAAGGAACCTATAACAAGCTAAAGTGGAAAAAGATAGGTCCATGTAATATTTTGAGGAAATTTTCATCAAATGCATACAGTGTTGGAAAATTGTGCCTCAACTCACTGACTTGAATCTCTGTTAAAGACTTGGCATTATTTTCCTTTGTTTGGTCTTCTTTGTTGACCGATCACTAGATTTCTTAACCTTGGAACCTAAGTCACGAGGTTTTGAAAGTTTCTAACTTGGTGACAGTGTGTTGGTCAAGACATCGTTGTTTTCTTTAACTTTAGAATCTTGTCACAAAGTTCGGAAGTTTCTTAACCGACTAGTCAATCTCCTTTATTGTGGCGGTATTCAATAATTCTCTAACTAGGCAACAGTTATGAAGTTCAAGTTTTCTCTGACCGGGTGACAGTGGTATCAGCTTGTTGTGAGGATCGGGAAATTCCTAACCTTAGTGTGGTGGTTGTGAAGTTAGAGTTTTACGTGACATGCTGATGGGTGTTCACTTTGTTGGAGCCATGCTGATGGTTGTATTGAGGCCGCGAATGTATGAGTGAGTGAATAACAAAAGGGTTAACTCAAGGACATGTAAAGTCTTCGAGCTTTTGGATTTAAACTATTGACTGTTCATATTCTACACCAATGTGGGATAATGTCAATGGTTGGACTTCTTTGACAGTTGAACAAACTGAATCGGTTTGGACAAAAATATTCTTGGAGATCGAAGGGTCTTAGTGAGAATGGTGAAATGGTGGACCGGTTGGGTTTTGTGTTGGAAGGAAAAATATTTGTTTCAATTAAGCATGTACTATATGTTGAAAGAACATTGTAACAGTGTTGTGATTGACTGTGGTCTATAAGAACTACATGATTGGCCCAATTGTAATGTTGCTATTTAATATCAAAGAACAAATACCTGTGAAGAAGGGATTTGTAACTTTATTGTAATTTATTTTTACTGTGAATAAAGTGATCTTTCTTTGGTGGTGGGTTTTTCTCCCAAAAAGGTTTTCCCATATAAATTTGGTGTACATTCTCTATTGAGATTATTGTCTATTCTATTCTATCCTTTTACGTGTGAATCTTAATATTCTATAATTTGAAATTAAAAGTACTACATTGTTCCCCTGTGAATTGACATTAGGAAAGAGATTTCCACACTAGAGTCTTTCCTTACAAGTGGTATCAGAGCCTGGCTAGTTGTGTTATCCTTATGGTTTGGGTTGGTTTTTTGTGTCAATTCTAAGGTGGGAGTTTTGTAGAAACTTGGTAATCTCGATTGCAGATTAAGATGGCAAGCACATCAGGAAAGATTGAAATTAAGAAATTTAATGGTAGAAATTTTGAGTTGTGGAAACTCAAAATGGAAGATTTGTTGGTGGATTGTGATCTTTGGCTTGTTGTGTCTAGAATGAAACCCGTAGGCATGAAGCAAGAAGATTGGGATCTAGCTGACAAAAAAGAAAAAGGGTTGATAAGACTCTGTTTAGTAGACTCAGTTCTCTTGAACGTTCACGAAGAGAAAATTGCATCTTCTTTGTGGAAGAAGCTTGGAGACATTTATCAAGGAAAGTCCTTGGTGAATACGTTGTTCTTAAGGAAGAAGTTGTACTCTTTGAAGATGGAGGAAGGGGCATTTGTGGCTAATCACCTGAATACATTTAACATGATGATTGCCCAGTTAACATCTGTGAGTGTGAAGATAGATGATGAGGATTTATGTATGCTCTTGTTGTGTTCTTTGCCTAATTCTTAGGATCATTTAGTGATGGCGATTGGGAGCACAACAACCACTTTCAAGATGGAAGATGTGGTTGCTTCTTTGTTATCATAAGAGATGAGAAGAAAATATTCTGAGATGGAAAAGGAGGCTCTTGTTGTTCGTGGCGGATCAAAAGAGAAAGGAAAGAAGAAGGACAAGAAGTCTAAATCAAAATTTGAAGGGAGATCAAAGTCTCCTGGCAAGAAGTCCAAGGTGAAATGTTGGAAATATGGGCAACCTAGTCATGTCCAAAAGGACTGCAGAGAGGATAAAAAGAAGAAAAAGAAGAACTCTTCTGATAATGATTCTTCTCAAAGTGAAGCAGAGGCCTTCATTGCAACCTTGGAAACTCATGCATTCAATGATGTCTAGCTGATAGAATATGGAGCATCTTTCCACATGACATCTCATAGAGACTGGTTCACAAAGTATGAAGAATACGATGGTGGAAAGGTGTAGTTAGCAAACAATTCATCTTTGGAAATTGTTGGTCATGGAAGAGTCAAAATTCAGTTTCCTGATGGAAGAATTAAGGGAATTGATGGCATAATGCATATACCAGGTTTGGCTTGGAATTTACTTTTTGTAAGCAAGTTGAATGATGTTGGAGTGCAAGTCTCATTCTTAAGCATTGACTGCAAAATTACTAGAGGCTCGATAGTGCTAACTATGGGTGCTCGAATTGGTACTCTGTACAAGCTGGACACACTTGTTCAATGTAACAGTGTCTCTGCAAAGTCACAAAAGGTTGTTCATGTAAAGGAGACTAAAGTTCCTATAGGGGCTAATTCTTTGGAAGTTAAACTTCCTACAAAGAAGACTATGCTCTGGCATCAATGGCTTAGACACATTGGTGAAAAAGGCTTAAAATCCTTGAAAAATAAAAACTTGGTTGAGGGGCTTGCAGATTGTAACCTAGAATTTGAATTTTGTGAACATTGTATATATGGAAACATCATCGTGTTTCATTTTACTCTAGTCCTCACAAATATTCTGGTGTTCTAGATTATATTCACTTTCATGTTTTTGGTCTAGTAAATGTTCCTTTGTTATCAAAATCAAGATATTATGTTTCCTTTATTGATGATTATCCGAGAAGGGCATTTGTATATTTTAAAAAAAGTAAATCAGAAGTGTTCAATCGGTTTAAAGAGTTCAAGAACTTGGATGAAAATCAGACTAGTAAGAAAATAAAATGCTTGAGGATAGATAATGGTGGTGAATTTTATTATGCAAACTTTGATAGGTATTGTAAAGACAATGGAATTAAAAGGCATAAAACAACACCTTACACTCCGTAGCAAAATGGAGTTGCTGAAAGGTTGAACAAGATGTTGATGGAGAGAGCAAGAAGTATGCTGAGTAGTGCTAGTTTGGAGCAGAAGTTCTAGGTTGAGGCTGTGGCTACAAAATGTTACTTGGTAAATCGATCTCCTTCGACACTTGTTGAAAAAATACTTATGGAAGCTTGGTCTGGTAAGAAGCCCTCTCTAAGACATGTTCGTGTCTTTGGCTACAAAGCATATGTTTATGTGTCGAATGAGAAGAGAACTAAATTGGAGAACACAGTTGTTAAGTGTATCTTCATTGGCTATGACATTGGTGTGAAAGGATACAAGCTTTGGAATCCCGTGACTGAAAAGCTAGTATACAACAAAAGTGTAATCTTTCGTGAGCTGAAACCTTCTTCAATGGATCTGTAGTCAGGGATGAAAGAAGTCAAGGAGAAAAATGATGGTGTTGAAATTCCTCTAACACCTGAAAAAGAGGAATAACAAATTGACAGTGTACTTGAATCTGAGGAGAGTTCGAGTAGCTCTGAGATTTTTGAACAAGAAGAAGAACCACAACCTTAGCCTCAGCTCGTGAGGAGGTGTACACGTGAAAAGTGTCAACCTAATAGGTATGGGTTCTCTATGTTAGATTTGAATTGTTGCTATGCTTTAATTACTGGCACTAATGAGCCTAGGAATGTTAAAGAGGAAATTAGAATGCTTGATTCAAACTCTTGGTTGGAAGCCATGAATGAAGAAATGGCATCATTAGAGAAGAATGAAACTTGGAATTTGGTTCCCTTGCTTGAAGGTAGAAAATTTGTTGGTTGTAAGTGGGTATTTAAGAAGAAGACTTGTCTAAATGACAGTGTTGAAAAGTATAAAGAGAGGTTGGTTGTGAAATATTTTCTCTTGTAGCTAAGCTAACATCTATAAAATTTCTTTTGTCACTTGCAATAGTGTATGACTTAGAAATTGAATAGATGGATGTGAAGACAATGTTTCTTCATGGAGATCTTGAAGAAGAAATCTATATGTCCCAACCCTAGCAGTTTGTGGTAAAAGGTAAAGAAAACCTGGTTTACAAGTTAAAGAAATCTTTGTATGGTTTGAAATAGTCACCTAGAATGTGGTACCATAAATTTGACACATTTTTTTTGTCATTGGGATTTGTAAGATCAAAATATGATCATTGTCTGTACTACAAGACTAAAAATTATCGTGTTCTTATTATTTCCCTTTATGTTGATGATATGTTTTTGATAAAGTAAGCAACATTTTCAGGGTGTTGTACCCTTCACAGAGAGCCACAAGGGCCAATAGAATCCAAGATCAAAAAGCAACAAAACAAAACACCAAACCAAAAATAGACGCGGACTAACAACACACGGACTAATAGCAAACCAGTAGTAGATTAGTTGGTATTCTCCTAGTTCTTTGACATAAGCTGAACCAAATCCTCACTGATCCACTCCTAGTGGTCTTCAGCCTTCCTCATCTCCATCTCTTCCTTCATGACAACTGACAGGGTACTAGTGACACAGTGAACTAATTTGACAGTGAAATGGGTCAAACCATTGAATTTTTTATCCATTTTGTCCATTCTTTCTTTTAGAACATTGAGCTCCTCCCCTTCGCCCATAGTATAGTTAGGATCATTTTGCTCAATATCTAGCGGTTCCGATGAGTGAGAGGCCGAAACATCCTTTTGATCTTTACCCTTGTTAGAAATGGATAAGGGACCTCTAGCTTTCTCACCTTCCTTGCCTTCCAACACCTCTTCAACTTTGCTATCTTTGTTGTCCGACAGCTCCTCTTCAGTGTCCAAATCCATAACCTGCACTTTTTTCCTGTTCTTTGCCAACCTGCTAGAGCACCGAATGATGGCATCACAACCAATAACCACAGTTTCTGCCACCATTGTATCACCCAATGAGTCCTTTCTCACAACATTTTTCCCTTTATTTAGAGGCTCATTCTCCTCCTTACTTTTCTTTTTTAGGGCAGGCTTACTGGAAGTCTTAGTAGGGGTAGACTTGAGGTCACATAGGCTCACCGTCGCACTAGTTTGGGAAGCTCCCTTGATACCCTTAAGTTTTTTGGTAGCAGGTTTGGGTTTTTGAGAATCAGCAGGGACCGGGTGACTCTTCCTGACAAGGCCTTTAGATTCATCCAGAGATAAGTTGGTCTCAGTGGGGGGCTTAATTTCCTCAATTTGAATAGTTGAAATGGGTTTCAGAGGGCATAAAGCCAAATTAAAGTGGTAGAGTCTTAGGATAAGACCCTGGTGGAGTGGTAGGGGAGTAGGTTCATTGGGATTTAAAGTAGTAGACTCCACACATTTTTTGACCGAGTTTTCAAGGTCCATTAGTAGAAAAAAGGGAAAGCTCAGTAAAACTTTATGCCTAAGGTGATTTAACAATGGAAAATGGTAGAAGTAATAGGTCTTGTACCTTCCTTCCAGCATGACATATTTCATTACCGCAAGACACACCCGGTTCCATGGCTGAGGAAGAGCCTCCCATTCAAACCCAGATTGGTTGCACATCAACTTCTCATCTCCCACAAATAATTTTTCCATACTAACATTGTCCTGAGTCTTTGAATGTTTAGGATGCTTCATGCCAGAGCACTAGAGACCCATTTCCTGCGCAATCACTTCCTCATCCACCATAAAGGAGATGCCTCCTAGAGACACATGCCAATTCTTCCAAGAGTTGACGAACTGGGTTTACAGATTAGGGTCATGGCCCGCAATTCTCTCCATCAGAGGAGCAATGCCACCTTTGAAACAAATGTGTCAGACCAACGAATCCTTTCAAAATTCATTGCAATTATCTAGCTTCGTTTGCACCCTATCACTCCCCATGATTCTGCACTACGCATAGTATAACTAGGAACCCTGAAAAAATAGAATGTTAGAGATAATTGCAAGGTGAAAAATCACCAGCACAATAAGGCATTTAAGCCATAAACGACCATATTTGGAAATCAAGCCTAAGGATAGGTCACACACATGAGTTAATAATTTCCCTGTAACAATCTTAGCATAGGCATTAATGAGGATTTCCTCACATAAACGACTAAGCAAAAAGGACATGATCGACGGGGAAGGATTGCCTTCCACGTAGCAAAAATACTGAAAACTAGGCAGAATAGCCATGGGGCCATAGTTAGAAATCTCTAAATTGATAGCAATTAGGGGTTGGTCAATTTTAGTTAAACCATAGAGAGAAGCTATAAGGCACAAAACCAAAATAGTAGATAAAGAAAAGACGAAAAGGATCTTTGTCTCAGAATTACAAGTCACATCAAATTCAAAAACACAGAATTTGAAACTTCGCGATCTTAAGAAAATCCCCACAAGGAGATTACGACAAGTATGATCCAACTTAGAATTAATTAGCCGGTACTTGTCACAACAAAACATGATTTCCTTTTTCCAAATGGGATCCATCTTATAATTTGAAAAAATCCACTTGGTATCCATCCCATCGATACAACTAATCATCCATCTCATCAAAACAATAAGACCACATATCCCAATGAAAAAGCTTGTGGACCCCCTAGAAATCCAACTAAGCACATGCATTTTCATCATGGGTAAAGTAAGGGCTTTGTTCCTTCACTATAATAATTTGAATATTTGGCATAAGAAGACTTAAATCATGCCAACATTTGGACAATTTCCAGTGAGAGCCAAAATTGGCTAAGGCGTCAGCCACTTGGTTCCCCTCTCTGTAAATATGACTAGCCACCTTTAATTCTAATTTAGACACAAGGAATCTAATGTCAAGAAGAATATCCTTAGTGTTCCACCCCAATAGTCTATCAAAATTAATAGCATCACTAATGGACTTAGAGTCACCTTCAATGTGTAGGTTCTCTATTCCCAAGGAAACCACTATTTGTAAGCCCTTTAACAATGCTCTAGCTTTCGCTATCATAGAAGAATGGAGACCAATCCCCCCAACATAACCAACCACCAAATTTCCTCTGTGATCCCTGATCACACCTCCTATACTTGCTCTGCCTAGGTTTCCCTTAGCAACCCCATCAAATTTTAGTTCAAACCAGCCCCTGTCAGGGGGTTTCCAAATAGTGGCTCTCCTAGCTAGAATTTTGGAGTTGTCATATGAATTGGCATCTAGGTTCTGATGCCAAGCTTTAGATATGCTTATTTCCATCTCAGTGGGACCTTTATCCAGGGTTTTCCCTTTGAAGAGAGATATTTTCCTCAATGAGCTGAGCTCCTATACCAAACACCTCTTTCGAGTTCATCTCAGTGTTACTGAAGATCCTATTGTTCCTTTCTTTCCATAAGCACCAACATATAATGGGAGGAACTTGGTTCCATATTTCACCAGTTAACAGATGGGTAAAGGGTCTAGACCAACTCAAAATAAAGGATGTGATGTCCTTACATATAATCCACTGTATCCCCAACCTTCCAAATGCCAGCTCCCACACCTCAACAACAAAGGGGTAGTGTAACATCAGATGATCAACCGATTCTTCGTTGCATTTACACAAAAGGAATTTGTTGGGGATCTGGAATCCCCCTTTCCTTAGATTATCCTGAGTAAGAATTATGTTATGGCATTCAGTCCACTAGAAGAAGTTAACTTCCAGTATCATGTATCTATTCCAAACCTTTTTCCATAGATTATTGACCACACCCTAATCAGTCAGCTGTTTGTAAGAAAATTTAACAGTAAGATCACCCTGATTATCATGGGTCCAAAAGAAATCATCCCCATGGTGAGAAGGGGGTATCCTGGTGAGAGAGAGTAACTCCTACAACATCTTGGCTAGAAGACACAGATTAGGGGATAAAGGATAGCAAAGGCTAAAGTCATTCCATTTCCTAGCTCTCAAGGGTCCTAAAAGATAATCACTAATATATATACCAAACACTTGTTGAGCCCGACCCTTAAGAAATCTGAACTCACAAGATTCTAGCAAAGAGTCAAGTAACCAAGAATCCTCCCAGAATATGATTTTATTACCATTACCTATCTTCCATTTGATCTCATTCCTCATAAGGTCCTAAAGACTGCAAATACCCTTCCAAACCAAGGATCTCGTAGGGTGGGCCTCTAAAAGGTAGTCAATCAACAACTGGTTCAAAAGGTATTTGGCATTCATTATCTCACACCAGTCCTTCCTATCCCTCAGATGATCCCAACCCACTTTGGCCATAAGAGCTTTATTAGAATTAGAAATGGTTCTTATCCTAAGGCCACCACAACTTTTCAGTTGACAAACCTTATCCCATTTAACCAAAGCAAGTTTCTTTTTTCCCTCAGTGCCTGACCAGAGGAAAGACCTTTGGATATTCTCAAATTTGTCAACAATATATCTAGGTATCTTTAAAATGGATAGGAAATAGATAGGGATACCTTGAAGAAAAGAAAATAGAAGCTGAAGCTTACCAACATGGCTAAGTAAAGAGCCTTTCCACCCAACAAGCTTCCTTTGAATCCTTTCAAGGATTGAATCCAAAAATCAGGTGTGACATCTTTGATAGTTAGGGGTAACCCAAGATAAAATAAGGGGAGAGAAGCACTCTGACAGGGCCTCCCAAAACAGTAGTCACCCAATTTTGTAGGTTAGGAGTGTTGTTGAAGAAGTAAATCATGCTTTTATTGTCGTTAATGCATTGTCTAGAGTAAGCAGCATAATTGTTGAGACAATTTTTCCATTTCCTAGATTCCATCACCAAGGCTTTCCCAAATAAAAAAGTATCATCCACAAATTGTTGAATCAGAGTTAGCCCAAGGGTGGAAGCAACCTTAATTCCTTTTAAGGACCCCTTCGTCAGCATATTAGAGAAGTTCCTGCTTAGCACATCTACCACCATTATAAACAAATAGGGAGACAGGGGGTCTCCCTGGCCGATTCCTCTCCCAACATGAAAAAACCCAAAAGGAGAACCATTAACCAAAACAGAGTACTTAACAATAGTAATACATTCCATAATAAGATTGATCACTAATTGATTGAAACCAAACTTAGCAAGAAATTTAGGGACAAAATTCCAAATCACCTTGTCATAGGCCTTAGATATGTCTAGTTTAAGGGCCATTCCAACATAGTTGCACCTATCCATTGAGTGAATTAGTTCCTGTGTTGTGATGGTAGCATCAAAGATATGCCTACCAGGCACAAACCCTTTTTAAGTAGGGTTGATAATTTTATCAAGAAGTGGTTTGATGCGGTTGACCAAATATTTTGAGAGGATTTTATAAAATGTATTGCAAAGGCTGATAGGGAAAAAGTTTTCCATAAGCTGATATGTTGTTAATAGGGAATAGTAAGTTTATGATTTTTGATCTAAAATCTCAGTTGTCTGCAAAGTTTGAAATGAAAGATCTTGGTACAACTAGGTATATTCTAGGGATGGAAATAACTAGGGACAAAAAGAGCAGAAAACTTTGGCTCATCCAGAGTAAGTATATTAACACTGTTATGGAGAGATTTGGTATGATTGATTGCAAGCAGTTAGTTGATCTAGTTTTGCAGGGAACGAAACTATCTGTTGAAGATTGTCCAAAATATCTTGTTGAGATGGAGGACATGACCAAAGTACCTTATGCAAGTGCAGTTGGCAGCTTAATGCATGCAATGGTCTGCACGAGGTTAGACATTTCCCAAGCAATGGGAGTTCTTAGCTGGTTTATGTCGAATCTAGGAAGGCCACATTGGGATGCTGTGAAAAGAGTTTTTAGATATTTAAAAGGTACATCTCAGTACGCTTTATGTTATCATGGTAACTTTTTTGGATCATAGCATTCTCTCAACATTTGAGGCTATGTGGATTTTGATTGGGCAGGGGGACATTGACAGTCGGAGGTCCACCAATGGATAATATTTTCATGTTGAATGGTGGTGCAGTTAGTTGGATGAGTAAGCAGCGGACTGTAGTCGCTCTATCCACTACTGAAGTTGAGTACATGGCAACAACACATGCTTGCAAAGAAGTTGTATGGCTTAGACATTTTTGTTTTGATATTGGGTTTAGTGCAAGGAAAATTTCAATTTCTATGACAGTCAGAGTGCTATTTGTTTGGAAAAAATCCAACTTTCCATGCCAGGATGAAACATATTGATGTGCAGTATCATTTTGTATGAGATATGGTGGAGAATGGAAATGTTAGTTTAGAAAAGGTGGATACTCTGGAAAATTTTGCAGATGCATTGACAAAGCCCATGAGCACAGACAAGTATAGGTGGTGTGTTAGTTCGATGAGCCTCGAAGCCCATGACCTTCATTAACTTTGAGTTTAGAGGAAGCCAATAAGTCTTCGTCGAGTGGGAGATTGTTGGAAAATTGTTCCTCAACTTGTTGGGTTGAATCTTTGTTAAAGACTTGCCATTCTTTTCCTTTGTTTGGTCTTCTTTGTCGGCCAATTGCTAGATTTCTTAACCTTGGAACCTAAGTCACGGGGTTCTGAAAGTTTCTAACTTGGCGATAGTGTGTTGGTCGCAGCATCGCTATTTTCTTTAACTTTAGAACCTTGTCACAGATTTTGGAAGTTTCTTAACTTCACGACTGGCTGATCTCCTTCATTATCGCAACATTAAGGAATTCTCTAACCTACTATGGAGGCTATGAAGTTCAAGTTTTCTCCAAGTAGGCGATAGTGGTATCGACTTGACGCAGGGATCGGGAAACTCCTAACCTCTGTGTGATGGTTGTGAAGTTAGAGTTTTACGTGACATTCTGATGGGTGTTCACTTCGTTGGAGCCATGTCGATGGTTGTATTGAGGCTGTGGATGTACGAGTGAGTGAATAAAAAAATGGCTAACTAGTGGACATGTAAATTCTTCAGGATTTTGGATCTAAACTATTGACTATTCATATTCCACACCAATGTGGGATAATGTCGACGGTTGGAATTCTTTGACAATTGAACGGACTGAATCAATTTGGACGAAAATATTCTTGGAGATCAAAGGGTATTAGTGAGTATGGTGAAACGATGGAATGGTTGGGTTTTGTGTTGGAAGGAAAAAGATTGGTTTCGGTTGAGCGTGTACTATATGTTGAAAGAACATTGTAACAATGTTGCGATTGATTGTGGTTTGTAAGAACTACGTGATTGGCCTGATTGTAATGTTGTTGTGTAATATCAAAGAACAAATACCTATGAAGAAGGGATCTGTAACTTTATTCTAATTTATTTTTATTGTGAATAAAGTGATCTTTCTTTGGTGGTGGGTTTTTCTCCCGAAAGGGTTTTCCCACGTAAATTCGGTGTCCATTCTCTGTTGAGATTATTGTCTATTTTGTTCTATCCTTTTACGTGTGAATCTTAATGTTCTCTAATTTGAAATTAAAAATACTCCTGCATTGTTCCCTTGAGAATTGACATTAGGAAAGTGATTTACACACTAGAGTCATTCCTTACATACAAGGTGGAACTTCCAATAGGTATTGATATTTCTCCAATATTCAATGTCATTGATTTGTATAAGTATTACAAAAGGGAAACATGAGGATAAGGGAGTCAAAAATAAAAAATTTTAGATGCATGTGTGGGTACAACAATTACCAGAGAAGAGGTTTGAAGAGATTGATGAGGTAATTTATTCTCATGTAGCCATGAAAGGACAAGGGGAAAGGAGTATTGGGAGTATTTGGTTTGTTGGAAGAATCAGGCAACTGATGAAGCTTCATGGGTTAGTGTTTTAGACTTAGAGAGGTTTGGAATTTTGATTCCAAGCTTGCCCAAATGTTCATGAGCTCCTCACTCATGGAGCATTTTCTTACTCAGTGTGTTTGATGTTGTAGCATCTCGAGAGTTTAGAAATCTGCATCATTTAATTTGTTTTAGTGTAGTTTTCATTTTGATTTGGGATTGAATTTTGGTTTTAACTTTTGATGGTGATCGTGGAAAAATTCTTGTCAATTCCATTTGACAAAATGTTTCATTTATATTTTGTTAGTTTATTCATGTTTGCAAATTAAATTAGAGATGCACATGAAATTGTAGATTGGTGTAATACAAAATTATCTACAAGATCAAGTGAGAATTCAATAATTTGACGATTCATTTAGTTAGTTGAAGAAGAGAATATTATTACTAAACATGATTATGAGACAATTAGTGGATTAAAAAAATGGCATTTGTTTAAGAGTTCAAATGCAAACACATGGACAATATGAACAAGGGAGTTTACATGTTTTTGTCAATTTTGTATTGCAAGTGATTGTGAAGCATGTGAAATTACAAAATGGGTTGAAGTATGAAAACAAAGAGCCTTAACACCTACACTGGAACACATGATCAACATGAAACAACAATTGAAGAATATAATCAAGTTTTTGCATCAAATGATTATGATCATGTTTTAGACCTTGTATAGGAAGGTATTTTATTTTAATTTATTTTTATTACATTATTTTGTAATATACATAATTTTATCTGTATGCATGTTTAAATGTGAATTATAAGTCACACTTTATTGAATTAAATATTTTTTTATAGGACATGTGTATGTTGTTGTTGCACCTAAGGGGAATGAAGAGGAAACATAGTATTGGTTGGATCAATGTGTTGAGAGAAAACATAAGTTGGTACATCCTAGAGTGAATGATTATAACTATGAGTATCTAGTTGGTTATGTGGTTGTTGTTTGCACCTAGCTACTAAAATATCTAATAAGAAAGAGTGGTTTTCTTGTATTTGAAGAATAAGAAATACATAAGAATATTATACATCACTCACATTTTGTTGTGGCAACCTATATAAAACTAGTTAGATATCAAGGGAGATCTGCTAATCAAAAGTTATGGACACTTTTTATGGAAGAGCATGATACAATCATAGATGCATTACAAAAAAGAGAGGATGCAAATGGTTTAATGGAATAAATAAATAGATGTAA
Organism: Sequoia sempervirens; assembly: GCA_007258455.2. Taxonomy (NCBI): domain Eukaryota; kingdom Viridiplantae; phylum Streptophyta; class Pinopsida; order Cupressales; family Cupressaceae; genus Sequoia; species Sequoia sempervirens. Next base: position 256,613,182 of record VDFB02271358.1, on the reverse strand, counting down.
GTATATATAATTATATATATTTAATTGGTAGTCTATATATAGTTAAAAATTTCTCACATGACTTAGAGTCAAGGATCATGTGTATCTCTCCTTAATATATCTTCTTATGTTAGCCTTAAGTTATTTCCTAATTATAGTTAATCATTTTTGTTTTAGGTATCATACAAATAGATGGAATTGGAACCATTACTTGTGTATTCAACAACTTATGATATAATATAGTAGATAATTTTCCCTATGGTAGGCATCACTTGAATTCGTAAGGAATTTCTAAGATCCAATTTTTTAACTTTTTTAAGTTGTAATTTCCTTTCATGACTTGGAGATATGACTTGAAAATGTATAGTTAATTTGTAGTTACATTCATTATTTTTATAGTTCCCCTACTAGTAGATCCACCATGATTTTCACTAAAAAATTTCATCATAGATGCATTACAAAAAAGAGAGGATTTAGATATTACAACAAAATTTGATTAAATACAAAGTATATATAGTTTTATAATTGTCAAAATATAAAGATAATTAATTAATTGTATTTTTTTTTTAAAAGAAGTGATTACATATCCCATTAAGTCATAACCTCTTAGGTCCCCTTAAGCCATCCTAAATTATGTACCCTTTTAAGCCATCTCATATTTATAGAACTAATTTTCTCACATGACACATAATTTGAGTCAAGGCTCTTGTATCTCCCCTTAAGGAATCCTCTTAGAACCCCTTAAGTCATCTTCTTAGCTATCCTAAATCCATCATCTTGTATCCCCTTAATCAATTCTCTTAACTCCCCTTAAGCTATTCTCTTAGGACCCCTTAAATCATCATCTTAGCTACCCTAAATCTATCCTCTTGCATACCCTTAATTCATTCTCTTAACTCCATTTAATCCATACTCTTAGGTCCCCTCAAGTGATCCTCTTAGCTACCCTAAATAAATACTCTTGTGTCCTCTTAATTTATTCTCTTAACTCCCCTTAATCCATCGTCTTAGGACCCCTTAATCCATCCTCTTAGCTATCCTAAATCAATCCTCTTATGTCCCCTTGAGTCATTCTCTTAACTCCTCTTAATCCATCCTCTTAGGACCCCTTAAGTCATCCTCTTAACTACCCTAAATCAATCTTTTTGCATTCCCATAAGTAATTCTCTTAACTCCCCTTAAGTCATCCTCTTAATATCCTTTTAATTCATCTTCTAATTATAGATAAATTTCTCACATGACTTATAGTTAAGGCTCATGTATATCTCCCCTTAATCCATCCTCTTATGTTAGTCTTAATTAATTTCCTAATTATAATTAATCATTTTTGTTTCAAGTCTCCCACAACTAGATGGCACTGGTGACCACAACTTGTGCATTCAACAACTCATGAAAAAATATAGAAGATAATTTTCCCTATGGTATACATCACTTGAATTTATAAGGAATTTTTAAGATCCAATTTTCTAACCTCTATTAAATTATAATTTTCTTGCATGACTTGTAGTTATGACTCATAAAATGTACAATTAATTTATACTTATATTCATTATTTTTGCAGCCCCACCATGATTTTCACTACAAATTTTTATCATAGATGCATTACAAAAAAGAGAGGATGCAAATGTTACAATGGAATTTGAATAAATATAGGTAAGTATATAGTTCTATATATATATATTTGATCAATGAACACTTTTGATCGGAGCTATGAACCACTAAAGCCAAAAATGGGGGAACTCATACCTGACATGAATGCACAACAACCACCCAGACTTGCGAGCACAGTAGCCCAGTGAGGGCATAGATCCCAAGAGCACACTAGCCCAACAAGGGCCTGACACAGGCCTGAATGCATGTGAAACCACTAACATGAATTTTGCAATGGTTCACAATCCACGAGCACACTAGATCAGTGAAGGCACAATCCTGCAATCATAGTAGCCCAACGAGCATTTGAACCTTGGTGGCAATATCAACAATGCCACAACTTAACCAACACACTACAGGATCAACCCCTATACTTTCTATATATTTAATTGATATTCAAAATATAAAGTTAATTAATTCATTGTCATTTATATTTTTTTTAGAAGTGATTGCATGTCCGCTTAAGTCATATCCTCTTAGGCCCCCTTAAGCCATCCTAGATTGCATACCCTTTTAAGCCATCTCCTAACTATAGAACTAATTTTCTCACATGACACATAATTTGAGTCAAGGATCTTGTATCTCCCCTTAAGCCATCTGAGTCTTAGGACCCTTAAATCATCCCCCTCTTAATTCATCTTCTAATTATAGCTAAATTTCTCACATGACTTCAATTCAAGGCTCATGTGTATCTCCCCTTAATCCATCCTCTTATGTTATCTTAAGTCATTTCATAATTTTCTCACATGGTGCATACTTTGATTCAAGGCTCTTGTATCTCCCCTTAAGCCATCCTATTAGCATCCCTTAAGTCATCCTCTTAGCTACCCTAATTTCATTATCTTATGTCCTCTTAAGTCATCCACTTAACTCCCCTTAAGGAATTTTTGAGATATTATTTTCTAATTTTATTTAAATTGTACAATTTTATCGCATGACTTGGAGTTAAATGACTTGTAAAACATGTAGTCAATTTACTTTTTAAATTATTTTTACAGGTTCTCATCAAGTAGATCCACCATGATTTCCATTGTAATAATTTTTCATCATATAAATTATGTTATATCAATATTGTGGTTTTGAACTAAAAGTGGACAAGCTAATTATATTTATATACGTATATGTTTCATCATGTTATAGTTGTATTAAACATAAATTTGTTAAATGTGTCTTCAATATATGAACTTCCATTCTTATAAATCACATTTTATATTATTTCAATTTTATCTTATATGAATTGTGTCTTTGATATATTGTTTCATTCTTATTTGACCTTCTATATGCGACCTTGTTGTGAGGTCATTAAATATCCAAGTCGTTAATTGCATTAGAGTTGGGTTCAACTAAGTGACAAAAGGATTATATAGATTTTAGAGATCTTAATAAGGCATCATTTAAGGATGGCTTTTATTTATCCAATATTGTTATTATTGTTGATTTTGCTATAGGTCATGAGATTCTCTTATTTATGGAAGGTTGTTACTCACACAATCAAATGCACATTAATCCCTAATATCAACATAAGACTACCTTTACTACTTCATGGGGGACAATTTGTTATGTTGTCCTGCTCTTTGAACTTAAGAATGCTAGAGCTATTTATGAAGTTTCATTGTATCAGGGTGAGGTAGATCAAGTGTCATATTTTATGTTGTATTGTCTATTTTCCAAGCCATGAATGAAAGCACAAAATGACTATAGATATTTTAAGAGTGAGAAATCGGTTTTTAACGAATAGGATGAACTATAAGGAACAATAAATTGTCACATTCAACCAATATTTTAAAGTTTAGCATTGGTTAAATCACCTAACCATGATTTTAATGAACTTTAAAAGTTAATTATTTTTCCATATCAAATGGTGTGTGATTGGAGCCTAGTCACTTAAAATTTATAATACACATTGTAAATCTAAACCATTAATACATTTAGCAAGCATTTTCCAAGGTTTTAGAGAAATTTATAATTATGTGCATAAATTCACTGGAATATTTTTTCAAAAAATGAAGGATACATTATGAAAATAAATGCACATAGCTATTATTAGATCTTATGATTGATTTGATTAATTTCTAATGGAAAAATTGAGGTTGGTATCTTGGTTCATTTGATCATTATGAAAAATATATGATGCTTATGATGCAAGATGTGGATATATAAGGTGCATAAAAGGAGTTACTTTCTATCCAAGGCATTTATTTAATTGTGGAAAATAAAATTATAGTTTAAATTAAATTATTGAAAACTTCATTCAACAATGGCATATAAATATTGTAATTTAATTAGACATGAATTTATAATGCATACTTGAAAATGTCTAAAATGTATGTGAGTGCATAATCAACTAAAGTCCACATGCAATGCTAGATATCTAGAACTAGTTTGGAATAAAACATGTACATAAATGTATCTACAAAAATATTAAAGTCAACATATATAAATAAATACAGATGATCATATAGATCTCATGAAATGTACTAAAATATGTCTAAGTGGACATGAAATAACATGTGAAATGTACATAGTCATATATACTCAAGTGACACATATAAATAAATTATGTATACACACATGTGTGCATATATTCCAAGAAAGAAATCTAGCCTAGATGTTAGGATCATCAATAAAATCAAGAGTCATCTTCATTCCACATGAACTAGATGGACCTGTATCATGTTGTAGAAGAGTTGAAGAAACTTGAAATTAGATAAAGTAAAAGAAATATTGATTTAATTTAACTTAATTGATAAAATCATGAAATTAAATTTTTAAATATAAACTAGAAAGTATGCATAAATTACCATCTGGTCATGTGAATCTACTCCCACAATTTGTTCAATAGGTGGTATAACTGTCGATTTAGGACCAAATATATCAACTGCTAATTCCTAGATATTCAAATAAAGCAAACAATAGGTTAAAAAATATTTAACAAAACATGATTTTAACCATATATATTTAAAAGACCTAAAAATTGCATAGAAAATTTACTAAAGTTTAGGACCTAAAATGATATGAATGACTCGTGAAAATGACCCTGACCAGTAACCTGATTAACACATATTAGTATAGTCCCATCATCTTGTATATACATATATATGAAACACACACACACACACAATTTATTTTAAAATTTTAAAATAATAGTACATCTAGTGAATTTTCAAAGTATATAAATTTCAAACTTAAATAATTTTTGAAAACACACACCAAAAATGGCTCATGCATAACAACTGATGATGGAAGAGAACTCGCCACACCTTATGGTTGGTCGATCATGGATATGACATGACCTCCCTGTATCTACAATATTGTTTCACAAATGTAAATTAAATTAAATTATATGGACATAAATTAAAATAAATAAATAAGAAATTCAATGATGAAACTTTAAATTAGAACTATCTATACATATATAGTTTTCTAGGGTCAATATGTATTGGTTTGCCTGAGTGTAAGGTGTACTAACTTTTACAACTATTGACTTAAAACAAAGATGATCTTATTGAGATGATGTCCTAGAGTCACACATCTACATAAAATACTTCAAATTAATATAATATATAATTTCATGCCATTAAACAAAAAATTTGATACATGTACATGTTACACATTTCAAACAAATTAAAATGTGACAATGTGTACCTGTGTAGGATGACCATCAAAACATAGTAAATCAACATATGATCCCACCTTTGATGTAGGTGCATCTGAAGTGGATGCATGTGGGGCCTTAACATGGATGATTACAAATTTGAAAAAAAATTGTCGACACATGGGAGTTGCTAGGACCAATTGAACCATCTCTTCTATGCTCTCTACCACTAAATTTAACTTCCATGTGGGTAGCCTGATCAGTGAGATCTCTTGAGAGTGAACTCAATGATCCTAGTATCAAAACCACTGCCTAGTGCTGAAATGGAGTAGGAATACTAGGAGATGGAGAAGCAACAATGGGTGGAATTGGAGCACGTTAATTAGGATCAATATGTGCTCTTGATCTATGTTGTGGCATGCCACCACCAACTCCCTAAAATTATCTTACATCAAAATAATTGGGTTTTAAACCCATCTCAATTTTTTTCCATATTTTTCTTAAAAATATAGGGGAACCTCACAATTATTGTGTGGTGGATGATCAAATACCATCCACCATCTCTCCCCAAAATGTAACATAGTCTAAGGATGCTTACACCATCTTATTGAATTTTGTTTTTTGTTTGGAGATATTGGTTGAATTGGTTGTAGGGTCAATGAAATATGAGACTATTGTTTGTTTGGTAATATGGAGATATATGATCTCTCTATATGAGAGTCCATCTACATAAAATTACTTCCTCTCCTCCCTCCAATGGTGAAAACTATATAAATATTCATCAATGAATCAAATTGAGTCAATAATAGTTTTCATTGAAGATGTAAACCATGATAGGTGGGAGGCATATGAGGCTCATTTTTTTATCAATTTTTTTTTCTTGAATAATGTTTATATTTATATTAATGTTTGCTTGCAATTGAGCCTCATCAAGTAGAGGGGATGGGGGGTTAGGAGGTGGGGGCTATGAGGTGGAGAGTGTGGAGAGTGTGGAAGTGAGGGGTTTGGAGGTTGAGGGTTATGAAAAAGATCATCTATCAAAATCTCATCAGTTGATGGTATTCGCTCCATTGGGCCATTGCATGTTAGAGAATTAGAAGAAAAATATCAACAAACTAATTACATAACATGAATCATTGAATGCACTAAATTTTTAAATAAAATGTTTAAGATAAATTGATACTTGTTGAAGAGCATTAAATAATGTACAATTTGTTAATGACCACATTGAACACACATTTAAAATACATTATTTAGACACATTCAAATAACATAACTGTACAACATGAATTTGGACTATTTTTTTTTCTACATTAAAATTAAACATATAAAATTAGACCATGCAACATAAATTTGAATTCATGTTTTAAGTTTACTATAATTGAATATCATATTAAGTAACCACCTAAGATAGAATTGATATCAATAGATCTCTCCTACAATTTACTAGGCTCATCTCATGGATGTTGAACTAGATTGTCTATGATAATATATATTCCAATAATATTATTTTCATCTATTCTAGGGACATATTATTTGTAAACCCTAAGAATTCATTATTTATAATCACACTAAAATCCTATAAAAACCCTCACTTTGGTTAAATAGTGTACCCAAAATTTGGCATTTTTGTTATGTTTAATATTGACTAAGTGGTATTGAACATTGTCTTCATCAATTATGTCAAATCCTTTTCATTATATAATATTATACTAGAGTTTAATTTTGAGCAACATAAAACATCCTTTAAAGTGGCAAGTTTATTTAATCAATCTTATTTTTAAATGGACCATCAAACTAATGTATTTCTATATAGGTGAATTTAAATTTCCTTAGGTTGAGATCCTTTTTACACGATGAATATTGTAAGGACATAAGGCAAGTAGTATTCTTACACATGATTATGACCTATTGAATAAAAATAGGTGAAAATATATTAAATGAGGATATTAGATCTTATGATATAACATAAAGTACAAATTGACATTGATGTGTAATTTGAAGCAAATATATATATATATATATATATATATCATTAAGGGAAAGGTATAGTTATTCTAGCGTAAAAAAAAAAGTTAACTAAGTTGCAATGTGAATAAATTTAAATTGAGAATAATAATAATATTTGTGAAAAGTAATTTAAAACTAATAATGTTCATGGAGTAATTCATAATATATGTAATCATAACTAGGAGGTCATATAAAATTGTGATATATTAGAATATTAATATTTAAGATGAATTTACAAGTTCAATATGGTAATGGAAGTTAAATTGTATAATTCATGATTAAATGCCTATATGTTAGTTAGAATGGATGTACTTGGTAATAATAAATTGGTTGCAAGATAAGGAATTAAGGTAATAGGGATGATGTAACCCCACATCTCTATCCATATATCTCATTTTAACTAGGATGAACTAGACTTATTAAGTTACACTATAGACACTACATAAACATTACTATATTTAATTGTGGTGGCTGGGTATAATTTAGTTGATTATTATGTGATATGACATATCCATATCTAAATATGAGGGATATAACTATGTATATCTTTCAAGCATAGGGCCCAATCATATTAGGATATGTTGCATTGGGTTGATTTAAAAAAAGCTTGATAACTTATGCAAGATGGCAAAAAGAAACAAAAGAAAAATCACCAAGTGTATTGGCAAATGAATGGGTGAGGGATGAATAATGAATGGAAAACATATTTAAGAACTCATAGAAATAATGAGGAAGTGATTCATATGAATGATACATTGACACACATGATGAGAAAGGTGTTAAAATTTTAAATTATTGAATTTATGTATTGCAATTACTTTTCCTATATATAAGAATTTAAAATTAATCATTGACTTGATAAATCACGAGTACTTATTTTAATGGGCTATACAGACATGTGAAAAAATTCTAGAATAGGGTACTTAAGTGGATTTATTTAGATCTAAAGAAAAATTATAACTATAATTAATAATAAAAATAGGATATGTACCTGGACATACATTTATTTTCCTATGAACCATCGTGTCAATAGTTGTGTTAAGAGTGAAGATATATGACTCTAAAGTTTCTAGAATGTAGCCTAGGATCTAAAAAGATAAAGGCTACATTCTAGAAACTTAAGAGTGATTTTTTATTTATTATATTGGACTAACTATAGGTCAAGTTGTTTCATTGCATGAGATTAATACACTTGTCACAATCTAATCAAATCCTCATCTAAGGTTTTGCTTTTTTCCTTTTATAAGGATTGATCATTCATTGTAAACATTATTCACATTATTATTCAATACAAGTCATATCAGATGCTTTTGTGGATTAGTTATTTTCTCTTGGTTGCGTAGAAATCGGTTACTTTGATCTCTCATTTGTGATAGATGATTTTTGGGAGCTATGGGGTTCACTATAAAATCCAACATGGTATTAGACCATCAGATCTAGAATGAATTCCTACTGAGTCCATAATGATCAAATATCATTTTTCCAAAATTAGAGCAACTACAAAAAGGATAAATTTTTAGGTGTTAGAGATCTGTTAAGAAAATTTGTATGACTGTATGGATCCATACATACTGTACCAACCATATTGTTCATGATTCCATTGCACTTACATCTAGGTGTCGTATTAGGTCTACAAAAATAAATTTTGTTTTTAAATTATTTTTTATTACCAATAAAAAAATGAGGGCAGATTTATTTATTAGGTACCTACAAGTACTTGTACCTCTGGGCTTATAGGTCCCATACTTCAAGCAGGGCCCCATTTTAATTGTTAGTAGTGGATTTCATTACTGGCGACCTTTACTCAAATAAATCGATAGTTAGGGCTCATTGGTTGCCTTTAATTGACGATGAAACCCTCAACTCCTTGATGACATAAAACAATCATCGATTGGTCAAAAACCAACAACATCTGCATAGCTAACCCCAAAATATTTTGGCATACAAAATAATGTGGAAAAATAAAATCTCGAGCATATTCTACGCATATATCAGCAAGTCCTACCAAATATTCTAGCGAATCAATTTTTTAATCATTGGTGCTTTTTTTACAAGAAGGGAATATTCTTGGTATATTTGCTAACATTAGCATGACAACACATTTGTGGCAGTATTACGGATAGTTTACGACCCTTCCAAGCCCCCTCTTAGCCCCTATTTTCCTTAAATGAGCATTTTTTTCTCTTTTTGGGATAACTTGGGCATATGGTGTCAAAATCAGGCAAACAAGATATTATCAAAAAGCTTGTTCTAAGCAATTTTTAGTGGTATAGGTCTCATAATAATTTTATATTTGGCTTATTTTATGCTCAATCAAAGTCAGATATTCATTTTTTTACTTCCAATCTCATAACTTTTCACTTGTATCTTTTATTTTCATGATTCCAATGGCATTAGAAAGATATTTCAGAGCTCTTTAGACCCATTTATGCAAATTTTCTATAATATGCCTGGTGCAGGGGCATGCAGGTGAACGGGCAATCAACACCACCCAAAAATAGTGTTGATTTGTTTTTCTACAATTTTGGATTATGTTTGTCTTATCTCTCTTAAGTTTTATTGAGTTCATTCTCTCTTCATGTTCAACCTCCTGAAAGGTGAAAGGGAAAGTTCAAATGAAAATTGAATTCAACTGCTTGATTGTCTCATTAAACACCTGTACAAAGATTTAATGCAGAGAATTGGCACAAAACTATTTTGATTAAATGCCTCTACCCAACACTAAAGGAATTTTGTCAAATGTTGTATTTGCAACTGTCCGAATGATATATATGTAAAATGTGGAATCATAGATTGGGATTTTGAAACTATTTTAACATCGAATGGTATCTAACTAAGACTTCTTTATTCACACCTTTTTCATTTTCCAAAATATGGTCATGAGCGAGAAAGAGACATGAAGCTGATAGGCTAGAGAACAAGAGTCGGTCAAAAGAAATAAAATGGTTAGAGGCTTTGAATGAGGAAGTTGAAGAGGCACCGATGAGGAAAGAAATACAACAGAGAAATAAAAGCTATGGTGGATGCATAGGAAAAGGAGAGAAGGGGCACCAGGTGGGGAATTCTAAAGAAGCCCATGGGAGAAGAGGATGAGAAGGCATCGATCCCAAGTGGAAGGGATGTGCAGATAGAGTGTGTTTCCAGTAAGTGAAAGAGGGCACTGTTTGAAGTAGAAGGCAAAGAGAGACCCATGTGAGAAGAAAAAGGTCGGGTTGAAGAATTAGAGCCCAAGTTGGGACAAAAAAAGATCCCAGATTGGAGTATAAAGAAAATACTAGTTGAGGAAGACACCAGGCTGATAAGATAGAACCGTGGGTGAGAGGAGAGCGATCGGCTAAGGAAGTTGATTTAGCCTTTGAAGGTAGGAAATATGCAAGTTGAGATGCACAATGAAAGAAGAGGGAATGTGTAATACAGAGGATAGTTGAGTGCTCTGGTTTTCAATTGTGAATTTGTTTATAAACTTTGTAATTGTTGAATTGTATGAGTATTGAATGAGATAATCAAATAAAATCAGGATATTGTTCAGCTACTTGAGTCTTGTTAATCAAAAAATTTTGTGGTTATGAGAGGGTGAATTAGGAAAGAAGAAGGTGGTCTCTGCATCAATTGGTATCAGAGTAGGTGGTTTTGAGCATGGAGAGTATCCACCGAGATCTATGGGAGAAAGTAACAAAAGTGTAGATCTTGAAAGGATTTTTGTGGGTGTGTGTGGAATCCAAAAGAGTTGAGAGCTGAAACCGTTGATTGGAAGAGATGCCACCCCGAATAGGAAGAGGAAGAGGAAGACCAAGAATAGAGGTTGTACTTGAAATATTTTGTGACATGGTGATTCAAGGTATCAAAAACCAAGGGGAAGTAGGTGTTGGTAACATAAGGGAAAGAAGAGAAAGAGGAAGAGAATGCGAGAATGAGGAAGAAATCCAAGGTGAAGAACATGAAAGAGAAGAAGAAGAAGAAGAGGAAGAACGATCGATGGGTGCTGAACAAAAGAGATTTTTGAGAGATCTTCTGAGAATAACGAAGAGAAATAAGGTGGATTTGCTGAAATTTTATGGAACATTAAATCCAGATGAAATAATCGATTGGATTGGAGAGCTAGAGGAGTACTTCAAAATGGAGGACATTAAAGATCTACAGTTGGTGAAGATAGCTCAAATGAAATTGAAAGGGCATGTTGCATTATGGTGGAAAGGGTTGCAGAAAGAACAAGAAATGGATGGAGATCCCTGAATAATGAGGTGGAACCAGATGGTGATGCAGTTGAAGAAGACATTCATACCTGGAGATTATGAAATGGAGTTGTTCAAGAAATTGCAAAATCTGAAGCAAAAAGATATGAGTGTAAAATATTACACAAAGGAGTTCTAAAAGCTAGCTATTCAATCTAGGAGGCATGGAATTGATAGGGAAAAGGAAGCTAGGCATGTGAATGGCTTGAGGTTTAACATACAGGATGAGATGAGTATGCTAAAGATTACCATAGTTGAGGAAGCATACTAGAACGCATTGAAGGCAGAGGAGAAATTAATGAAGAGGAAAATAAATAATTCTAAAAGTTAAGGAAAATTTGGAGTTGAAAAAGGGACAAGCGAGCAACAGTAAAGGAAAGTAGATTGAGGAAGAATCCAATTCCAAATGGAATAAAGAAGGGGGAAAAACACAAAAGAAAAGGATACATTAACAAGAGGAAGTGGTGGCAGTAGAAAAAGGCTTCCATTTAGATGTTATCAGTGTGGAGAAGTTGGTCATCGTGATTTTGAGTGTTCTCAAGTACATGAAGATAACAAGAAGAGTGTAGCAAGAAACAACTTGGCATAAGAGGATGAGGAGTGTGATGCATCCCCAAAAGTAGTAGACCTAAAAGAAGGCCAATCTCTCATGATGAGGAGAGTGTTGATGAACCTAGATATGGTGGAGAGACCATCTCAAAGGAGTCTTTTTTGAACTGTGTGTAAGGCTAGAGGTAAGTGTTGTAAAGTTATAGTTGATAGTGGTAGTAAGATAACTTAGTTTCAAAGGAAATGGTAGAAAAAATAAGTTTGAAAATCTGTAAGCATCCTAGTCTATACAAAGTTTGTTGGTTGCAGAAGGAGCACAAAATGACTGTGAGAGAACAGTGTTTAGTAATTTTTCAGATTGATTCTTACAGAGATGAGGTGTTATGTGATGTGATGCCTATGACTACATGTCATGTGTTGTTGGGTAGACCATGGAAGTTTGATAGGGAAGCTATCTATGATGGTAGGATAAATGTGTATACCATCCAAAAATATGGACAAAAGTATATGTTGAATTCTGTGAAGGAGAAGGAGAAGCAGATGAAAGGTTCCAACTCTATTGTTTGTTGTAGTGCAAAGAAGAAACATGAAGAGGAAAATGAATGTAATGAGTGTAGTGATTTACAACCATTAAGAGAGTATATTTTCAAGGGAAAGAATAGATTGAGTTTTGATTTATTGTCGCAATGCAATAGAGGAAGAAAAAATAGCAGTAAAAGAAAAGGTAGAGGGCACCGAGATGAACCTATGGTAAGAATTTATTTTGAGAAACGAGATAATGCTAGCAGAGATGGATTGAGTGTTGAGGATGAATTGAAGTATAGAAGAGAAGGCTCTGATGGATAAGGAGTAACATTAGATTAAAAACAAACATGGGATTACTGTCTCATGCACCTTTGAATGTTCCTAAGTTTACCAACTCAAGGAACATTCAGTTTTACCTGGTGTGTCTGGTGTAGGAACACGTGGGCGAACAGGCAATCAACACCACCTAAAAATAGTGTTGATTTGTTTTTCTATATTTTTGGCTTTTGTTTGTCTTATCTCTCTTAAGTTTTATTGAGTTCATTCTCTCTTCATGTTCGACCTCCTGAAAGGTGAAAGGGAAAGTTCAAATGCAAACTAAATTCAACTACTAGACTGTCTCAGTAAACACCTATGCAAAGCTTAAATGTAGAGAAATAGCACAAAACCGTTTTGATCAAATGCCTCTACCCAACACTCAAGGAATTTTGTCAAATGTTGTATTTGCAACTACCTGGATGATATATATGTAAAATGTGGAATAGTAGACCAGGATTTTGAAGCTATTTTAACATCAAATAGTATCTAACTAAGACTTCTTTATTTGCACCTTTTCATTTTCCAAAATAGGGCTACGGGCGAGAAAGAGACATGGAGCCGATAGGCTAGAGAACAAGAGTCAGTCAAAAGAAATAGAATGGTTAGAGGCTTTGAATGAGGAAGTTGAAGAGGCACCGATGAGGAAAGAAAGACAACAAAGAAATAAAAGCTATGGTGGATGCACAGGAAAAGGAGAGAAGGGGCGCCAAGTGGAGAATTCTGAAGAAGCTCATGGGAAAAGAGGGTGAGAAGGCATCGATCCCAAGTGGAAGGGATGTGCAAATAGAGTGTGCCACCAATAAGTGAAAGAGGGAATTTTTTGAAGTAGAAGGCAAAGAGAGACCCGTGTGAGAAGGAGGAGAAGGCACATGTTGAAGAATTAGAGCCCAAGTTGGGATAGAAAAAGATCCCAGATTGGAGTATAAAGAAAATATTGGTTGTGGAAAACACCAGGCTGATAAGATAGAGCCATGGGTGAGAGGAGAGTGGTTGGCTAAGGAAGTTGATTTAGCCTTTGAAGGTAGGCGATATGAAAGTTGAGATGCACAAAAAAGGAAGAGAGAATGTGTAATACAAAGGATAGTTGAGTGCTCTAGTTTTCAATTGTGAATTTGTTTATAAACTTTGTAATTGCTGAATTGTATGAGTATTGAATGAGATAATCAAATAAAATCAGGATATTGTTCAACTACTTGAGTCTTGTTAATCAACAACTTTTTGTGGTTATGAGAGGGTGAATTAGGCAAGAAGAATGTGTCTCTGCATCAATTCCCCAAGTACTTTTTTTTTTGTGTTTTCACATTTTTGTCAATTACTTGGGTGTCTTGGTATTTGGAAAGGATTTGTTTGCATGAAATGACTTCATTTGATCTAATTTACATGTGTTGAGGTTATTGGTTTCTGATTTTATCATTTGAGGAAATATTATTAGTTTTTTTGTTCATCCTTTTATGATAATCTTGGTGAAGGATAACTATGAGTCTTGGTGAAATGACATCCTAGCACATCTTAGGTGGCTTGATCTCTTACCTTATCTTATGGACTCATACCTACACCAAACACACCAAGGAGTTATTCAACATGGGGTATTATCAGCGTTCATGTTGTAAGAGTTATATTTTTTAGTGTTGATCTTGACATTATGTGTGTTGTATCAGACATTGATTATACCCACAAACTTTGGAATCAACTTTGAAAAATACAATGGAGACTCTCATATATCTCCATACTAGAGGATATTGCAAAAAATTGCCTCATTCCTCTTGCAGATGTAGATTCCATACCTTTTTATGATACTTTAGAGGAGCTTGAGTATATCATGTGTCTTACATGATTTGATAGTTTAGAGACTTGTATTTATGTTCACGCTCTTTAAATTGATACTACATCACCATCTTGTGTTGTTCTCGATCAACTTGGCATTGTCACATCCCTGGCCCCTATTGGTTCAGCGCAACATGACATTCATCTTCTTCCAAACACAAATACTTGTGATTCGTATCTTGTCAACATATTGTCCTTGTTTGTAGAGTCTCAGATTGCAGATTTGGAGGATTACTTTGAGGACATCCACCTCCTCTTTTTTGATATTTACATCATCACCATTGTCCCATTATCTTCATCATCTTTGGAGCTTATTTTACACAACTCTTCACAGGTTTTTGGATTGACATCATCTCTTTTTGACATGTGGACATTTGAGCACTTTTTAGAGGCACACATCATTTAGATTTAGATTCTTGATTCTTCCATCTTTTTGGATTATCTTATCCAATCACCAGTGGATTTATTTCTATAACATAAGAAAAAGGGAACCCTAAGTTTATTGCATAAAACCTAGGATTGCTTTTACTCCTTTTTTGAAGGTACATTAGGATGCAAACCAACAAGGTGTTTAGATTGAATTTCAACTATGAAGGTGAGTCAATCAAATCTGGATCTAATCCTTATGAGCCTTAGAAATTGACTAAAATTGATTTTCTATGATTGACCTAATTCACCTATGTTCCCTACTATGAAATTGCAATATCCTGATGATTAACAGACTAAAACAATAACTTGCAAGCATATCTAAGGAGTCTTGAGTGATGTGTACTTGTCACAAAAAATTGATTTGGCATGAAATGGAGGAAAAAGTCACCCAAGGGTGTATGGGTCCTTGTAGGCCTCTTCTAAAACTTCAAATTTGATCCTATAGCTCTTTGTTTTCTCTCTAATGTCTGCCCTATAAACCTTTGTCTTCGAATCCAAACATTTAATAAATATGCAAAAGAGATGGAGGGGGTGGCTATATAGGAGTTTGTCTCAGTCAAACCCCTATTTTGGTATTTATACCTCCACAATATATAATAAAATTTATTGAAAACAGTGTGTGTGCCCTAACCTTAAGTGTATCTAAGGTTGAATAAAACCCTACTCAAGTGTGTTAGAGAAGGATTCCCACATGAAAATGACAAGATCTACCTACTTGAGGAAGTCAAAATGCTCTTAGGAAATCTGAAATGTAATGATACCTTGCTTTGCGCTGAAAATATGATGAATCTTGAAGATGATAAGACTAGGAAACAAGTCATTAGGTTGAAGGAAACAACCAAATACATTTCCCAAAACTAGAATCCATCATGCTCTTCTATTGGCATCAATCTTCAATCATGACATAAGGCTTGATCAAATATACAAATGAGATTGAAGACCTACAAATTCAAATGAATGTGGTGGAATGTAATGATCTCTAGATTTTATTTTCTTCTCTTATTGCTTTCTAGTTTCAAACGGTGGAAAGACTAGGTATGTATAGGCATTTCTCTAATTTCCTGAAGATTAGATTTTGATAGCCAACATTTACAATTTAAATTTTGAATGTTAAAATTTCGACACCAGCATATCCAAAATTGGTCCCCAACATAATAAGGGGACCCATATGCCCCAGGGTGAATGGATCCTAGCCATATTTTTTAGGACATTAAGTTTTGGGGGAAAAATAATTATTGGATGTATTTTCTCAATGTTTGCAATTTGTCAAAAAATGATAAAATAGGCCTCAAAATGCATAATCTAGGAGATTAGGGACTATTTAGGAAGTGTTGAAAATGCATAAATGCAAGGGTCACTAAAATAGGTTGAAACTAAGCATGGAATTGTACTATCACCTACAAGGGAGTATAATTTCTTATGCTACATTTAGCCCCCACTTTAGGGGCCATATAACAATATGTGCATATGCAAGCTAAAGTATTGAAATTAAATCATGTTGTATAAAAAGGATACTCATGTGGTGATGCAAGGAAAGGTGATATTGGCTTCAACCAATCAGTTTTCAACTGTCCTTTCAAGTTGAAAACCCAATCTACGGTGGGTTCTCTCACAATCACACCTACTTGTTTGTAGGTCAACAAACACACTTATGCAACTATATCTCTTCAAGAAGGTCGTTTAGGGACTCATATCAATCACTTTAAGAGACCCATTTTCTTTCCTTTCAACATAACAACTCCTTGCAATGGGTTGTTTTGGAACATCTAGCACTAATCTACCTTGCAACGTTGATTCTAGGCCAAATTAGGCCTCTTTTTAAAAGGAGGTCCTTGAAATTCTTCACAAAAACTTGAAACACTTCACCACTAACTTCAACCGGTCACAAAACTCACAATTTCACCATTGTATTCTTCATAACACAACTATTTTCTATTGTCCCAAGCAAAAACCAGAGTTTTCAAGCCTAGCAGTCAAACTTGCCAAACTAGGCCACACGCTAATAACCTCCAAATCCTATCACCCTTCCCTACAACCACAAAAATCTTTAAAAAAACATCTAAGAGGCCCATTCCACCAACCTACAGAATTTTCCTACAGTGGAATGTCCTAGAATTCCACGATTTTCAACAAAACCATAGAAACCCTAAGCAACTATGCAACTTTCGAAAAGTTTGCTTTATCTCCTACAAATCTTGATGAAAAAAACTCCAAGTGGATTCAAATGAAATATATTTCACTTCCATAGCTTTCCACACAGGTTTCACATCATTATTTGAATGTACAGAGCCATACAGAGTTAAAATTTATGGGAAAACATAGAAATTCACACAAAACTAGAGCAATGGAGCTTTATTCCTTTAATTCTTCAAGTAACCAACCTGCCTCGATGATGATAGAGGCTATTTAAACATTTTTATATTCCATACCAATAGTTTACAACCATAATTTGAAAAGATGACTGTTCACATTCTAACTAACCCCAAAATTGACAAAAATACACAATGCAACATTTGCAACCTTATTGACAACATTTTGACACCACTCCTCTAGAACCCTAGAAAAATTTAATTACATCACATATTGGTCAAATTGAACTTATTACATCATAAAATGACTCAACTCTAACCTAGACTCCAAAAATGCAAAACAAGCCAAAATGTGCAAGGGTGCTCCTGCACCATTCAACCGAGGAGGAAAAGATTTCATCCTCTTGATGAAATGAGTTCTTGGAAAAAGGTATCGTGTTGCTTTATGTCATCTTCAGTCATCCACTGAGCATCTTCAATTGGTAGATCTTTCCATTTAATCAAATACTCATTGCATACCTTCTTCCTAATTCTTTTGCCCTCCCTTGTATCTACTATGCCTTCAAGCTTCGTTGGTTGAATAGGAAGTAACTCCTTGACCCATTCATCATCTTCAGCATCTATAGTACCTACAACATCACCTACATTCACAACACCTTTAAAAGGATACAGATCAACAACGTTGAAAATGGGAGAAATGACAACTCCTGGAGGTAGCTCAATTTCATAGGCATTTTGACCAAACATGTGCACTAGCTTGCAGGGACCTATCTTCTTCATCATCACTTTAATGTATTTTCCCTTTGGAAGTCTTTCTTTCCTGAGGTGTGCAAGCACCAAATCACCAACCTTGTATTGAACATCTTTTCTTCTCAATTATGCCTTCTCCTTAAATTTCTCTACACTCTTCTTTAAGTTCTCCTTTACCTGATCATGAATGTCTTTCATAGCAATTGCAAAGTCTTCTCCTACTACACTCCTTTTCTCCATGTCTCTCAGGTCTCTAAGCTCATAAATTCCTCTAGGACTCCTTCCATGGACCACTTCAAAAGGACTCTTCCCTATACTTCTATTTTATGGAGTCATTGTATGCATAATCTACTTGAGGAAGAACAACATCCCATGACTCACCATGCTCCTTAGTCAAACATCTCAACAAGTTCCCAAGAGACCTGTTAACAACTTCAGTTTGGCCATTCGTTTGTGGATGGTATGTTGAATTGAATTGCAACTTAGTACCCAAATTTTTCCACAAGGTCCTCCAAAAAATGACCTATCAAATTTGAATCTCTATCAGACATAATACTTAAGGGAAGTCCATGTATCCTCACAATTTCTTTCAAAAATAAACCAACAATATGAGTTGCATCCCTCCTAGGGTGTTCTCCTCTTCACCCTCTTCCTCATCTTCAGAGTCACTCTCCTCTGCAAGACCTTTGTCTCTCCTATCTATCTTCTCTAGTGCTTCCATCCTGGCTACCATGGCTTCTTGAGACTCTCTTAGGGCTCTCAATTCCCTAGCAACAACAACTTAATTTCCTTTTGGAGGCATCTCCAATACTTTTCCTTAGAACTTTTCAACTTTCCTTCTTCAAAATCCCAAACTTCTTACAAATGATATCAACCTAAGCTCTGATACCACCTAATGCAAGGCAAGGTGATATTGGCTTCAACCAATCAGTTTTCAACTATCCTTTCAAGTTGCAAACCCAATCTAGAGTTGGTCCTCTCACAATCACACCTACTTGTTTGTAGGTCAACAAACATACTTATTCAACTATATATCTTCAAGAAGGTCATTTAGGGACTTGTCTCAATCACTTTTAGAGACCCATTTTCCTACCTTTCAACATAACAACTCCTTGCAATGGGTTTTTTTGGAACATCTTGCACTAATTTTCCTTGCAACATTGATTCTAGGCCAAATTAGGCCTCTTTTCCAAAGGAGGTCCTTGAAATTCTTCACAAAAAACTTGAAACACTTCACCACTAACTTCAACCAGTCACAAAACTCACAATTTCACCATTGGATTCTTTAAAACACAACTATTTTATGTTGTCCCAAGCAAAAACTAGAGTTTTCAAGCCTAGCAATCAAACTTGCTAGACTAGGGAACGTGCTAATAACCTCCAAATCCTATCACCCTGCCCTACAACCCCAAAAATATTAAAACACACATCTAAGAGGCCCATTCTACCAACCTACAAAATTTTCCTATGGTGGAATGGCCTAAAATTCCATGATTTTCAACAAAACCATATAAACCCTAAGCAACTATGCAACTTTCAAAAAATTTGCTTTATCTCCTACAAATATTGATGAAAAGCACTCCAAGTGGATTTAAATGAAATCTATTTCACTGCCACAACTTTCCACACAGGTTTCACATCATTATTTGAATGTATGGAGCCGGACAGAGTTAGAATTTATGGGAAAACACAAAAATTCACACAAAACTAGAGCAATGGAGCTTTATTCCTTTAATTCTTCAAGCAACCAACCTACCTCGATGATGATAGAGGCTATTAAAACATGTTTAGATTTCATACCAATGGTTTACAACCATAATTTGAAAAGATGACCGTTCATATTCTAACTAACCCCAAAATTGACAAAAAATGCATAATGCAACATTTGCCACCTTGTTGACAATATCTTGACACGACCCCTCTAGGACCCTAGACAATTTGAATTACATCACATATTGGTCAAATTGACCTTATTACATCATCAAATGACTCAATTCTAACCTAGACTCCAAAAATGCAAAACAAGCCAAAATGTGCAAGGGTGCTCCTGCACCATATGGATATTATGAATCATTTGTGAATGAGAGAATGGAGCCCCTAGTTTAATCATCTACAAAACCACAATGTTAGGAACCACATCTTGCAAAATTTATTTTTTAGGTATTCAAAAATAATCTTGAAAAAACATGTCAACTTCAAAAGAGAACGAAATTCAAGGATAGATGTATGCCCCATTGATTCCGCTTGCTTTATGGAGGTGGAATTAGGGTAGCAATCTAACCACATCAAATTGCTAAGCTTGGTGAATGAAATTATTTTGGTAATCCCATAACACATAAGAGAGTTGAGTGTGCCAGTATTTGTTATGTTTACTAACAATTTTTCGTAAGATTTGTTTAATTGTTTTGTTCGTTGTCTTCACTTGACCATTAGATTATGGGTAATAAGGTGTAGAAAATCGATGTTGAATGTGAAATATTTCCAAAAACTTCTTGAATTTCTTGTTCTTAAATGATGTCCCATTATCCTAAACTATGGCGGAAGGTAAGCCAAATCACGTGTGATGATGTTTTCTAAAATAAAATTATAAATTCCATCATAGTCATGGAATGAAGAGGGACTGAATCTACCCATAAAGTAATCTGTAGCAGTGATTATGAGTGTATGTCTTGAAGAAGAAGGGGAGAAATATTTCCAATAAGATCCAAGCCCCACACTGAAAATGGCCAAATGGAAACTTGTGCACGAAGTCTAGAAGTGGAAGCATGATCAAATTGTTATGTTCTTGACATTTAGGATATTTTTTAACATGATCAAAACAATATTGTTCCATATTTCACCAATAATACCCTATATGAATTAATTTTTGCACTAATGGTTTTCCTCTAAAAGGCCCCCCACAAACACCTGCATGAGCTTCCTCAAGGGCTATAGGGATTTCATATTGTTTAAGGAACCTAAAGAGAAGGCCATTGAATGACCTCCTATACAACACATCTGCTAGGATTATATATTGAGCTGTAATTTTTTGAATACGAGCTTTAGTGTTCTTAGTGGTTGGTTCAAGAAAGGTACTTTATTTTAGATATTTGAATATCAGTGTATACCATCACTGGAGGTTTTAATATTGGCCACTAATGTTTCCTTCATCTTTTTGTCTATTGATGGTGTTGTGAGAGTATGGATAATGAATGTGAAATCCATGGATGAATCTTCGAGAGAAACAAGGGGAGTGATGCTTTCCATTGTATCTGCATGTTGATTATCCTTTCATGGAACATTGTCAATAGTGTACGATGTGAAACATTCCAAAATTGTCAATGTGAGGTTTCTATATTTGGATAGCTTATCATGTTTTTCTTGATAGGACCCATTAATTTGTTTAATGATCAATTGAGAGTCTCCAAATATATGAATGTGTTGAGCACCTACGGACAAGCTTGCATGTAATCTTGCAATAAGAGCCTCATACTCAGCAGTTTTGTTTGTGCATAAGACATTTAGACGGTAAGATAAGGGAAATGGCTTTCCTAAAGGTGGTATTATTATAACCACTACTTTGGAGCTAGTTTGACACTTGGAACCATCAAAATATAACTCTCATGTTTCTATTATCATCGATTTTCAACACATTTTCATCAGGAAATGAATCATGATTTGGTAATGCTAATGGTGAAGGTGTCTTAGCTAAATGGTCAGTCAATGCTTGGCCCTTAACTACTTTTTGAGGAACAAACTTAAGGTCAAAGTCAGTTAACAACATAACCCACTTAGCTAGGCATCATGATAAATTTATTTTAGCAAATAGGTGTTTTAAAGGATCAAATTTTGTAATGACGTGCACTTTTGTGTTTAACAAGTAATGTCTCAATTTGTAAGTTGCAAATACAAGAGCCAAACATTATTTTTCTATAGTTGTATAATGGGTTTCATAATCAATCAATGTTCAACTAATGTAGTAAATAGGATGTTATTTTCCATTCTCATCTTGTTGTGCCAATAATGCAACAAGAGCATGGGTTGAAGTTGAGATGTAAAGGATAAAAGGTTTTCCTTGTATGGCTGATTGTAAAATGGGAGGATTAGCTAAGCATTGTTTCAAATTTCAAAAGATATTTCATAGTCCTTACTCCATTTAAATTCTAATTCTTTCTTAAGGATCTGGGAAAGGGAAGAGTCCGATCTGCTAATGATGTAACAAAATGGTGAATAGCCTAAATCTTTCCTTGTAAGCTATGTAATTGTGAAATGTTCTTAGGAGGTGGCATGTTTATTATAGCATCAATCTTCTTTGTATCCACCTCAACGCCTCTATGTGATACTATAAACCCCAACAACTTTCCACTATCCACACCAATGACACATTTCTTTAGATTCAATATCATGTTGTACTTACAAATTCTTTCAAAGATTTATGAAGGATTTTGACATGATCTTGATTTGTTATGGATTTAGCCAAAATATCATCAACATAATCTTCCAAGATGTTATGTATGAAATCATGAAATATCAGTGTCATAGCTCTTTGGTATGTTGCTCTAGCATTTTTCAATCCAAAAGGCATAACTACTCCACAAATTGTTCCTCAAGGTGTAGTGAAAGTTGTTTTATATTGATCTTGAGTGTTGATGAAGATTTGATTATACCTCAAAAAACAATCCATAAATGATAATAGAGCATGTCCAACAATTGAATCCACTATCATGTCAATATTAGGAAGGGGAATATCACCCTTTAAAGATTCTTTATTAAGATCATGAAAATTTATACACATCCTAATGCGATTATCAAGTTTTTCCACCGCCACAATATTAGATATCCAAGGTGAATAATCAATAGGATGCATAAAACTAGCTTGTAAGAGATTTTCAATCTCTACTTTAACCAATATAGCTATCTTAGGATTCATCTTGCGTATCTTTTATCTCATGGGTTTAGCATATTTCTCAAGAACAATTTTGTGCATGACTATATTAGGTTCAATACTGGACATATAAAAATAATTCAAAGAAAAAATCTCAAGAAAATAATGTAATAAAGTTGTGTGATCTTGTTCATGATCACCAAGACACTTTCCAATTTGCAACACCTTCTCCTCATTAGAGGGGTCCATTGGAACATCTAGTGTATCTCCCACAAAGTCATTATGGTTTGGAACATCAATAATTGTTTGAGATTCATCTTGTTCATCATCACATGATTTAGTTTCTTCTCCAAAGTATCCCTTATCATTCAAACAATAGGTAAATCTATGATTATGATGATGACTTGGAAAATTTTCATACACCCAAAAATTCTTCTATCATTTCTTTTGGTATCTATCATTTCATGATGCACCAAGTTTAGAGTTGTCTTAGAGGAATCTTGTGTGATAACATTGACATTAATTCAAGGTCTCTTTGATGCTTTCATTTATTTTGAATGGAAATAGCCAAGACCTCTTGTTTTTTCTTGTGTATTAAGCTCTATAGGAACATGATTACCTTGTTCTTTCACTCCACACACTTTTCAATTATAGCCAAACTCTTTCAAGATTTGGTAACCTCTTCCATAAATGGCTTCCATTTCTTTTGAGGAAGGTGGTTTTTCATAATCACTTTCATCATAAGTAGATGTGTAATTTGTGTTTCCTCATTATCAAAAGTTGTGGATTCTTGTGTCTTGGATGTTTTAATGATAAATTGTGTTGATACCGTTGCAACTTCCTTCTCTTTCTCTTTTTTTTGGTTTTGATTGCATAATATTATATTCTCTTGGAATGAATGTATGTGTGAAATATAATGAACCCTAATCATCCTCTAACAACTTTGTTACTGATGAGAGATATTCCTCTTTATTTTTCAGGTTGAAGAGGTTTCACTTTTGTAGTTGGTGTTAATGTTATCAGAGGGTTTTTCATCCTTGTGTTAGTTTGTAAGCAATTTTTAGATTTTGGATCATATTTTATCATGTAAACTTTATTGTTGTAAGTTTATTTCATTAAACGATGAAGCATTGAAGGCACTCCATTCATTCATGAATCCATGGTCTATCCAAGAGAAGATTATATGAAAGATCATGGGGCATGGCATGGATAGGAGTTTGTAATGTAACCTTACCAACTTTGAAAAGTAATGTTATCACACCAAGCAGTTGTTTACCCACATTATCAAAACCATAGATGGAAAAAATATCTGGTTGAATTTTAGTCTTATCTGCCCCAATCTTGTCCAAAATACTTACACTACAAACATTAAGTACTGAACCATTGTCAATAAGAGTACGCCTAATCCCCACCTTGTTGATAACAACCAATATCATCAAAGCATCATTTTTTTTTTCATTTCTAGAGGAGGTAATTCACTTTGATGGAAGATAATATCCACATTAACTAAATTCATACCCTTAATGAAGGCTACTACTTCATTTGGTTGCACACTAGGAGGGACCACAAATTTTTGCATAGCATTTTGAAGCATGCCATGGTAATTTTTTGAGGTTTGAATAAGGTCTTATAGGGAAATCTTAGTAGGAGTGTTACAAATTTGTTCCACAAGATCATACTACTTTCCACTATATTGAGGTAAATGAGGGGCACTAGGTAAAACAAGTTGTGGAAGTGGGATTGGTGAAGGAATGGCTTGTGTTTGTCTTGGTTGCTTGTTATTCCTTGTGTTATATGTATGAGCAAGTGTGTGGTAACTTGGTTGTTGGGACACATGATTACTAGTGAGTTGTTTTGTAAAGTTTAAGATATGACTGTGAGTTTGGGTTTGTTTTGAGGTGGTCCTATGATAAGCACAGGTTTGGTTTGGACTTGAGGTTGTTGCGTAGGTGGATAAATGATAATTTGAGGTGCAATCACATTAATTGTTCATTGTTGTGTGGGAATTTGGCAAGCCTTAGTGGATGAGCTTAGTGAGATGAAATCCTCAAGGGCCTCATCTAACATATCAAAGTCATCACAACTAAAGGGATTGACAAGTATACAATGCACTTGTAGAAAGAGATCTAACATGATCAAATGACTATACTTTCCCAAAGATTAATCATTAAATTTCAATTTTAGTTTATGTTTGCACTTGTTAAAGCTAAATCGTACAAAAAACAAATTTATAAACTTGATGCAAGTACAGATCTAGAAACTAGGTTCCAAATTGGCAAACCAACAACAAGTATTAGTTTGTTTTGGAAATTTAAAGTAGGTTTATGGAGGACTGGGATGCCCTAGGGCATTTGTGTCCTAGTAGGGCTCTTTATAAAATTTTAGTTTTAGAGGCACTTGTGAAAATTTTTAGTTGTGTGATAGTGTGCAAACCAAAGTTTTGAATTGATTTTATTGTTGTTTTGTGAGTTTTTAAATTGTGAAATATGTTGTAACAACCTAGGGTTTTGAACTTTTTCAAAAATGAAACTAATCTATCCGTTATGCAATACTTCAAAAAATGTAAATAATTGTCCTACAAATTTGATAATTTTCAGTATTGAAATGCAAAGTTCTTTCAAAATTTATAACAAGCTAAGCCAAATGATTAATTTATTTAACATGCAATAACACTTTTCTATAATTTCAAAACAAACATTTGTAGGCAACAATAAATCCAAAATACAAAGACAAAGATCTATGAAAAGTTTCTTTTGAGCCACCTGTAGTAGGTTGGAGGTGTTCTAGGGCATCTGAGTCCCTAATAAAGGTTCAAAAAAATGAAAAACTGAATGTTGTTGTGGTGCAGGAGCACATTTGGTCAATAATGGTCAAGCTAGGTTGATATTGAGCAAGCTTTAGAAGTGACGTGATTTTGTCTTAATAAAGTTAATAAGACCAATTTTCTTTTGTAAGTGAGTCATGGTTCTTAGGTGGATAGAATGGGAGTGTTTTTGAGTCTATTATGCTAAATAAGGTCTAAAATGACCATTTAATATGTAATTGGATGGGTTTTGTATCTTAGGTGTCAAAATATGTAAAAGTTGCAAAAACAAAGTTGTTTAAATGGTGTCAAAAACAAAAATTGTCAAATTGCAACTCTTAGGGAATTTGAAGAGTCTTGGAATTCAAAAAGTAGTTATAGGAATTGGGCAGTTAGAAACTAATTTGAAAATGTATTTAAAGCCTCCAAAGGCTCAAAAAAAGGTTGTTGATGGTGTTTTGAAATCATATTCAATAAGACAACACTTTTCTGCTAATTTTCTGAGCTTTGCAAGAGTTGTACGAACCCGTACCATCGGGGATTGCTTTGAAAATCATTGTAATATGTGGTAGCATGGATTAGCTTTCTAATGTTCCAATTTTGAGGGTCTATCAA
Organism: Sequoia sempervirens; assembly: GCA_007258455.2. NCBI lineage: Eukaryota > Viridiplantae > Streptophyta > Pinopsida > Cupressales > Cupressaceae > Sequoia > Sequoia sempervirens. The sequence continues at coordinate 256,586,730 of VDFB02271358.1, read as the reverse complement.
TAAGTTTTGGGAGAGATTTCTTCTATTTCTTGAGTCTGCCTATAACAGACCAGTAAAGGCTCTGATAGAAGATTAAATAATGTAATATGCCATTCCATCTACTGTCCCTGTCTGTATCTCAATGAAATGGCATCCCATATGGTAGATTAGTGGTTTTAATGGTTTTGAGGTCAAGGGAGTCAGGTTGTGTGAAGTAGAATGATTCCCTAGGGCTGGGCAGAGCAATTTTCATGAAGGAAATGAGGTGTAAAGGCAGGGTTTTGGTAAATTGTTGATGGAATTGTCTAACTAATGGATTTTTGAGTTTTTGTAGGGTGTATATGAGGTGTTGGATGCATTTTTTGGATGAGATAACCCCAAGGGATAATACTTTCAATAAACCCTAGTGTTTTGCATGTTAAATGAGGGTTTCATGGTGCAACATCCTATAGGACTTGAATATGTGAATTGATATGGGAAATTAGTGTTTTGTATCAAAATTTATGACTATCAAGTGGTTTTGGGTGTTTTTCAAGTGTTTAAAGGGTAGTTCCTTTGGAATTTAGGGCTAATTGAGTAGCCTTGAAGCATGACAACCTATTGAATCTTGATGTTGGGTCAAAGAAACCATATGGAATCTTTTGATATGTTGTTTAGGATTATGTGGTGAACCTTTATGGTGTTTGATAGGCCACTGTACGACCATCTCTAAAAGATATCTTCATTGTTGGGTTAATGAGGGTTGTAAGCCTTAATGAGAATGTTAGTGTCAAGTTGAGGGACTAGTGTTGTAAAGAGTTGTTTTTTATTGAGATTGGTCATTTTAAGTTGGAGAGAGTCTTTTAACCACCTTGCTTGCATCATGTTGTTTAAGGATGTTGTTCCTATCTACAAATAGGTTTGAAAGTGACTCTTTTTCCAAAATTTTCCTAATTGAGGATAATGTAACTCAAATGCAAATGTGTAACAATACTCAAACAAAAAAATCACAATAATGAATACAATTTTGAATGTAAATTTGGTCTCAATGATTGAAACTAACCCTATTGCAATCTATGATGCAATATGATATGTATTTTTTTGAATTTTTATGACTTTTTATGATGTAAAAATGAAACCCTAAATGAGAAATGCAAAACAATGCAATGCAAAACCTAGATCGAGGGTTGAATTACTTCATATTTCAAAAGGTTCATTATGTCAAAATTTTAGGTTCACCAAAATGTAACATAAGAAAAAGGAAACTCTAAGTTTATTGCATAAAACTATGATTGCTTTTACTCCTTTTTTGAAGGTACATTAGGATGCAAATCAACAAGGTGTTTAGATTGACTTTCAACCATTAAGGTGAGTCAATCATACTTCGATCTAATCCTTTTGAGCCTTAGAAATGGATTAAAATTAATTTTCTATAATTGACCTAATTCAACTATGTTCCCTGATATGAAAATTGCAATATCCTGATGATTAATAGACTAAAACAACTTGCAAGCAGATCTAACGAGTGTTGAGTGATGTGTACCTATCACAAAAAATGGATCTAACATGAAATGGAGGATAGAGTTTCCAAAGGGAAATGGGTCCTTGTAGGCCTCTTCTAAAACTTTAAATTTGATCATGTAGCTCTTTGTCTACTCTATGATGTTTTCCCTATAAACCTTCATCTACAGATCTGAACCTATAATAAATCTACAAAAGAGATGGAGGGGGTGGCTATATAGGATTTTTCCTTAGTCAAACCCCTATTTTGGTATTTCTACCTCCATAATAGCCAGTAAAATTGATTGAAAACAGTGTGTGTGCCCTAACCTTAACTGTATCTAAGGTTGCATAAAACCCTACTCAAGTGTGTTAGAGAAGGATTCCTACATGAAAATGACAAGATATACCTAAGGGGAAGTTGAAACACTCTTTGGAAATTTGAAATGTAATGATACCTTGCTTTGGGCTGCAAATAGGATTAAGATTGAAGATGAGAACACTAGGAAACAAGTCATTAGGTTGAAGGAAATGGCCAAATGCATTTCCCAAACCTAGAATCCATGAGTTTCTGAATGAGTCCATACCATAGACACAAAAATCCTCTCTTCATAACATTTTTTCCATATTTTTCCATGTGGTCCTGTAGAATACATCGAATCATGAATATTTCACTATATAATCCATATCAGCAGAGATGGTCTATCGGCAAAGAGATGTCACACCGATTAGAATTCATATGCAAACACCCATCGGCAGGACACAGTTTTATTTGGTGATAGAATGACATATCGATGAGAAATATTTCATGATGAGCAAGCAATCATATTGTCTTACCGATCGGTGCCCGAGCAACGACAAACCAAAAGTCTTCGGTGAGGTCTTCCGCCGAGTATTATGTCTCATCGACCTAGCATGAGGAGATATATCGGCCAGACTAAATGGTATCAGAGTGAAGTCTTAGCGAATACATCGGGTCTTGCTGACAAAGTGAAGGGGACTCTATCAAAGGTCATCGGAATAATGTCTCATTGAACGCGCGGGTCTTGTCGATAAAGCACACAGGGATTCTATCAAAAGATTATCAGAATGAAGTCATGCAGTCTTGCCGACTCATATGTCATGCCGAAGTATTGTTTCATCAGTGAGAAATGATTGTGTCTCAGTGACCAGAAAGTATTAAGGCATATTTATCGGCAAGACAGTGGTTATCGCTATATGTCATAGCGAGTCATTGTAGGTCATACCGATCGGAAAGCAAAGTGAACTTATCGCCGAGACAATAATTATCGAGGAGAGACATATTGAACACATAAGAGTCTTATCGATCAGGATACAAAGGGTTACGTCGGCCAGACTTAAGCTGTCGCGAAATGTCATGTAGCATCTATTTGGTCTCACGATACAGCTGAAGGTGGGTCCTGTCATTGCCATCAGAATGAAGTCATGAAGTCTTATCGACTCCTATGTCACAGCGACAAGATTCAAACTTGGAGATACGTTCGGTGAGACTGGCTTTTTCAGCGAGAGCTATGTGAATCATACCGAATGAAGGTTCATCGGTAGGAAAATTGCTATGTCACGATGATTAGAAAGTGAACTTAAGGACATATCTTGGTAAGACACAAAGTATTCTATGAAACATCTCCCTGATTCAAAATTGTCACAACGATACATAAGACTCAAGCGATGACTATTGGTGAGACATCAAATGTTGATGAGACGGTGTGATGTTATAGTGATGCACATTTTTTGACTATCAGTGAGATATTGAAGATCGGTATGACTGTGTAATGTCTTTGCAGGAGTCCAATGAACAGTTGTAAAGGCTCGAATGGAAAAATTGCCCGGATTTGAATGTGAATGGACGTGACTTTTCATGTGACCAATATGTATAAAACCCATTTTTGACAACAAAACGACAAAGAGAAAAAAAGGGAAGAGAGATAGAGTAAAAAATATAGTAGGATACATAATTTTTTGAGACTATGATGGATGATTGAAAAACAATGGAGATTTCAATTGAATTTCTGATGTGATGACATTTTTCTGGTGTCAATTGTCTGTTGTGCTCATTGAAAGTATTACTAAAGTTGTCTCCAAGATTGATGCTTTCGGTTATTTAAATTGATGTAACAAGTTTATATTCAGTTTATCAGTGCACATTTGTTGTATTTGTGTGGTTGATTGATTGGCTCTTTCAAGAAAAGATTAAATCCTTTTAATTGATCACAGTAATCAGGTAGATTCATCTAGATCATTAAGAAGAACTTAGTAGTCATAGTCTTGCATGTTTATACAAGTTATAAACTAAAACATATGCCAAACAATTTGAATGTTTTCTAGAAAGAAGTTGCTCATTTTGATTTCATTTGACTCCGCATACCCAATAAGACACTAGTCTTTGCATTTTATCATTTAGTTTCATTCATTCTTTACATCTGTTAACTGAACATATTAGGTCTTAGTTTTAATATTGCTATACAATTTATACCAAATCTAGTTTTATTTGTCCACTCCCATCTGCCATTGTGGGAAAAATTTCAAGAGAGATAAGCACAAGTCAAGTCTACCTCACTCATATAGGTACACTCGCCTAGGTATAGCAGCACCTGAAGAGTAGAAGGTTCAATTCATTTGGCCTTGTCTATTACCCTGAAATGTTGTGAAAGCTTGGCAACCTTTCATGGTTCAAACCTGCGTTTTTGAGAGCTAACAGGTTAAACATTTGAATTAATTCATACATACTATCATAAGACTCCAAAATTATTACTCGAAGCATCATTGAGTTAGTCACCATTTGATTAACCTACACACTATTATAAAAACATAAATGCATGTATACTCAAATAATTATGTGTAAGAGATACTTGAACAAAAAAAATAGATAGAGTTCTAGTACTTCATTTATCCATAAGAAGCAAGTACATTGATGGGGTTTATATAGACACATGTTTCCATCACTAACGGAATCTATGCTAGGATTAATTTTACACATACATCTATGAATAGTAAATGCTTCACTTAAAATCTAAATTCTAATCTTATATAGTAGTCCTAAATTACATGATGTGATCTAAAATACACCTTCTAGATGTTCGATCCCTACTTAAGCAAATTCTCTTCTATTGCTAGCACATATAATTGGTACATATTTATAAATATTCAAAATAACACAAAGTATATTTCTAGTGCCAACAATTGGTCATTTTGATCATCAACTAGACTTATAATTAGAATAAGCCTTGCAATTCTCTTTGACATGAAAGACCAATAGTCACTACTCGATATATTGCATCACTCACATTAGCCCTTCATCTACAAATATTAAAATCCCAGTTCTTACTTCAAGTTGCTACAACATCAATTACATCATGTCTCAAATCTCAAGCACTTAGTATCATCATAACTACATCAATGCCAATTATATTTGTTTCTTTTTGTCTTCCAACTTTATTAATATTGTTGATTTAATTAACGGGGCTTGACTAAGCCACATGAAGGGAATGATTTTATTTATATTTCTAGCAAATCAAGTTCCAGTTATGTTATTTAACACCACTAGGTTTTCCATTATAGTTGTGAGTACATGTAAGTATTTATTGTAAAGTATAGAAGTTGTGAGGATCATAAATCCAAGGTTGTACCAATATTTTAAAACCACATCATTCTTGGGTCAAAGCTACAAATGTAGGGATCACAGTTGTAGATGTAGGATTGATCCAATAGTTTCAAATTTTATAGATTACAATTGCTTCAATATGTTCATCTAGAAGATCTAGTATTAGAATTTATATAATATTCATTTGTCATAGTATTTTTAGTCTCCTCTTTTTTGACATGAAGGTGCACATTTTTGCATTGTTATTTCATAGTTATTTCATACATTATCAAGTATTCCTTTCTAGATCCAACTCTCTTGCCTAGTTTAAATGTGATTAATTATTTTATTCACTTTAGCCTAGAAATTTATGTAGGGTGATTTTATTATCTTACAACATCTAATGACCTTGATGAATAAATCAATGTCCCAACATCGTCAACAAAAAAAAGTAAATAGGCACCAACGTGAACACCAACATATATAACTTAACTTTATGACCATGTCATCCCATAAACCATGGTCTTGTGAAGAAAATTAAAATCATTTTGTTTCATATTGCAGAGGAGAAAAGTGTATACCTAGCATTTCCCCTTTTGTTATATTTCACTTTGGGTTGATGTCTTAGATGCATGATTTGACTATTTTGGTGCGCTCACTTATTCAAGATCTAATCCTACACTTAGACATCCCATATTTCTTTGTTCATAGCTTATAAAACTCAGTTCCTAGTAGTCTACCTATCTTGGACACGATCATGGACATGGCCGCATTGCCCACTTTTAAAGTTTAATTTTTCATATTCCAAGGTTGACAATCCTAAGATCTAACCATTGCTCACTGGAATGGGTGTCAAAATTTTAAATTATGTCAGGGCTATGCATTTCTAGGTATCATCCTAGGACATTGACAATCAACATGTGAGTGGATATAACATTCACAATAAAAAATCATTTTTTCTCTTGCAACTACACTAGCCATCAATGACCTTAATTAGGGGTTGATCAATTAAGTGATATTAATAGATGAAACACAAATTGACTATAGTCTAAGTTGACATAGTCATTCATTGAATTGCATCAAGCTTCATAATGTATCGATGATGACTCAACATTTATCACCTACACTAAAATCCATTGATTGCCATCTCATTTACTCATTCACTTTATTGTTAATTAAATCCTAGGGTTTTACTAAGGTGGAAGGAAGTCCTAAAGTTCAATCTCTGCATAGCAAGCCCCATGTTGCTCTTTAATACTACCACTATTTTCATCGCTTTATATACCATCAATTGAACAAGTGTTGCAAGTACTAATAATCAAATCATACTATGAACAAAATCATAGAAATTGTGACAAGATCTTGCCACTAGATAAGATCATGTAACAACTAGAGAGGGTCTTTATTATGATTCTATCCCTAACTCTCAATTTCTCATATTCCAATTGTCTTAATCCTCTGATTAGTAATCTAGCTTTACTTTTCTGTCTACATCTCTCTATCAAAGTTCACTTTCCATTGATTTCAAAGTATGCAACCCTAATATGTCTCATTTACATTTGAACGCATGTTCAATTACAATCTCAATTAACTTCAATCACATTATCAAACTAAAATCCTCTATTTAAAATTTCACTTACATTTAATTGATTTTATTTGCTTAACAAAACTAAATATTTATCTAGAGGCTATTTACTCTCTTGTACGCATACACAATATCAACAACTATTAAAAACATCAGTAAATTTATATTTATATGAAACAAGTAAAGTCGATAGTACGTTTGACAAATGATATTGTTTTTTATTGGAAGATGAATTCAATTAAAATAAGAATACAACGTGAGCTACAAAACAAAAATTACAAAGTTGCACAATAACAACAAAACCAATTAAAGCCTCGACAAGCAAGTTTGACATTTTAGTCTATTAAAATCTCCCTTACATATAGCAAAAGAGACAAGAGAAATTCTATCAAAGACATGATATTTCCAAAGTCTATTAGAGTGTGTTAGAGAGTCTATGGTAAAAAACTTCATGTATGTATCTAATCACATTTTAAATATTTATATAGCAATTGTTTATTCTCCTCCACTCATACAAAATATTGACAACCATTAAAAAATGTGGGTAAACTTATATTTACATGAAACAAGCATAGTCAACGAAAAGTTTGAAAAATGACGTTGTAGTCTATTAAACTCTCCCTACATTTAGTCGGCAAAAGGGACAAGAGAAATTCAATTAAAGACATGATATTTCCATAGTCTATTACAATGTACAAGAGAATGTATGGTAAAACAAAATGTACATTTTTTCGTAAATATTTCTAATCACATTCTATAACCTATCATCAAGATGACGATAACATCCCTTAAATTTATTTTGAATCCTGACCCAAGGACCCAATTTCAAAATATAAAGATGTACAACACCTATCATAAACCATCCATAACAAATACATTGTACTCCAACACACCAACTTCTTACATGGACCCACAGAAGAACAAATAACCGGCCCATTGGCCACACAATGAGACCAAAAAACAAAGACAAAATTGGAGTAAAACCAGTCACCCCCTCTGTTTGCTTAACTCCCGCAGAAAGCTCCAAATCAGATACAGTAGCATCTCAAGGAACGGGCCAAACGATAATTCAAACATAGTTGAGGTGGGGCCATTGTGCAGAATACAAGCCGAATGCCAAGGCAGAGCGTGCCACAGTAATAAGTATGTACGGTTTAATTGGCCATATTGATAACTAATTTTTCTATGCGACAAAAAAGTAGGCGGGGCAGCCCATGTGATCTCCTGCTCAGACTAATGAATTTCAAAGTCCGGCTGTCATCATTGTTTTGTGCACTTCTTAATCACACAAACCCATTTTTTTTCCTTCATCCAAATTAAAGTGAAGCTCGTACGTATACGAAGGGTAACTGTGAACAGTTCTGCAGAGACAGCTGAACAAAAACGACAAGAAAGAATTTAAGGGAAACATAGTATGCAATCAGATAAGCCACTCGGGACTTTCTGGCAATTGGAGGGACTGTGTTTGTGTTTATATGAGTAGTAATTTCATCAATAGTATGATGTATTTTTTCTGGTATAACAGTAATTTATGTTGTTTTCTTCATTTATTTTCTCTGTCAATGGTGATTCCTGTAGGAACTTTGCTGTATGGTTATTTGACAGTGTTCTGAGCAGCAATTTAATGTCTTTTTCTCTGGGCCCAGTTGGGTCAAGGCTCTGTAGTGTTCCTTCACTGGTCTGTAATGTCTGTTTCAGAGTTTATTGTTCTGCTGGAGATATTTTCTGTTCCAAAATTGGTGTTTTGTGCCTGCTGTGGGGGGATAGTTTTGGATAAGGCTTAAAATTGTTATTCATTGTTTGATCATTAGATGTTACGATAAGGTATCCCTGCGATCCAATCCAGCGTTCAAAAAGGCGAGTTGAGGTGAGACTAGTCCGCTTGGGGTGGACACGGGCAAGCAGGCCCACCTTTAGTTTTGCTATTTTTCATTTTTTATGTAAGGTGAATTTAATTGACAATAGTAGTGATATTTTCTTGTTTTTTGGTTAGATTATTTATTTATTTTTCAATAGTTTTAGAACGATTTCTAATATATGCTTATTATGTAAGGGAAGTAATGGTTGTTGCCATGTTTAGAAATCAACCTTTTTTCGCTTATTTTAGTTATATTTTACAATTTAGATTGAAAAGAGACTAATAAATTTTGTTCGCATTACTTTTGATAAATCACAAATATTTTTAATAGAAATATTTTTATTAGGTTATCATTTTTTAGTATGACCCTTGGTATTTAATATGGATAATACAGACAAGTAATTGTAATAAATGATCTTGGTTACTATAGAACAACTTTAAAAATCAAAATGAAGTATATTTATTTAATTAACCTAATTCAAACTTTTTATTTTCTTTCACACTATTGTTCCTTACAACTTTATTAAAGATTGCATATGACCTAATAGTCAAAGGCCCCTCATTTGTCCTTATCCCAAGGTTACTCTTGAGCAAAGAGTCAATGTCAAATGAAATGAAAGAGCACATGTGACATTTGTTTCCTTGGTACTTTGGTTGGAAGTCTTAAAGGCTAATCTATGCCTCCAATTAGTATTGTAATTCACATGCATCCACTTCCTTAACATTGTCCCACATATCTTAATCACATAATCCAAATCTTTGATATATATGGAGGATATTTTCCATGGTCTATGACCATTTGTTTCACCAACATTTTTTATTTTTATTTTCTTGTTTGAAATCTTTAAATTACAAATTGAAATTTGGACTTTATGAACAATGAATGGACATATTCAACCTTAAAGTACAAGCTTTTACTATTTTACCATTCATTGTAGTTTGATTCTCCATTTATAATTCACCAACTTGTTTTGTTGGATATACATGTGAATAACTTCCTTTTGTCTTAATACTTGAACTCTTGAGTTTGTCTTTATTTGAATTATTTGAATATAGTGTACATTCCACCTATATTGTACATCATGTCTTTTGTAAATTAATATAATAATTTTTTAACTAACAAGTTTGCTTTAATTTGATTTAAAATTTTATAAATTTATTAAATCAAAGTTATGAGTTAAGTTTTTATATTTTTAAAAAAGAGATAGTTATATAGTTTTCAGGTTATATATAATAATTATATTTATTCAAACATTTAATTTTAAAAGAAAGTAAACTTTTTCTAAAGGTTAGTTTAGGTTAATTAATTCAATATATATATAATTTATGCAATAAACTAATTTAGATTGAGAATGATAAGGTGTGTAAATCAATAATTAAATAAAAAGGAATATAGGTATCTAGCATAAAGTATGTAAATTAATGTAATGATAGAAATTGTATACCCTTAAAATTTTGCATTATTTTTTAAGCTCATTTTAGTGTTCATCTCTCTTAGTGTGCTTTTTATATTCATCCAACCTTTACCTTAGTCTTTTTTTTTTTGTAGGGTGTTAAGGCCTTGTTTCCCATGGTCCTTTTTGTCAAATCTAATGTCACATTTGTCATATTCTTGTCATTTACTTGTGTCTAGCCCTATGTTGAGTTGGAATTATCTAAACACTAGTGCAAAACACCAAGGTCCTACAACAATTCATGATTCTATGGCTATTTTTTAGCTTTTTATTACCTATCACCTACCTAGCTCACAAGTAGTTCCTCTTCAATGAATTTGAGTGGCTATCTAGCTCCCTTATCTCCCTCCATTCACCTCATTTTGAAGTCCTATATCAATCTCGTAATATAAATTTTAAGCTTTGACACTCCTTAGGATTCTACACCTTTTTACCAGCATTTGGAGTAGTCTACTAGCACTTTATGAAGTATATATGAAGACTCTAACATTCCACTACATTCTTATAAGGTATAGAAACACATATCAACAATACTCTCAAGCCTTCATTGGTCTTACCAAGATTGAGAGATGATTTTTTTCTAATTATTTACTCTAGATTATCACTTTATTTTTTACTGTTGTCATTATAAAATCCTAGTTATTATTAGTTTTGGTACTTGGGATCTCATTTCTTACTTATCAATACTCTCTTTTTCATTCTAGTTTATATTGCTTGTATTTGAACTACTAATCTATCAATTCATAGACACATATAGGATAGGAACACTTATTTTATGTCAATATTTCTTCATTTGGTTGGTTGTTGAGTTTGGATAAGTAGGGGCTTGACCATTTGTGGCAATCTCCTTTGATAATAATAAACAATAGTTCTTTCATTTTAACTCTTAGCTCTGACTAGTTAATTTCATTTTCATAGCTTAAAGCATTAGTCTAGGTTAGTCAAAATTTTCTCTTAAATCAATATCTAAAATAGTTCAAAACATAGGTTCACCTTGGAGGTAATATTAGAAAGATAATATAATCTAAAGAGTTTACACACTTTCTAATTTAGGTTGCATTTTTCCTCTATTACATTTTAGTGAACTTGCTACTCTCGTATATTTTTCTTTCTTTTTTATTTTTTTTATAAAAACACAAAAATAAAGCATATTCTCGATTATGTGTTGTAAGCTCTTTTATGATCTTTGTGATCTAACCAATCTATTCACATAATGTTGTTCAAACAAGTTTGAGAAACCTCAACATGTCCTATTCTAGAACCAAAAAAACTCCAATTCACACAACTTTTGATTTTTGTAATTTCTCTTTTGATCTAAACAACATGATTTCCCCCCTATTACTTGAATCTCTTGGATTTTTTTTTGGTCGGTAACTGAGATAATTTTATTAATTAGAAAACTAAATACAATATGATTCCACCTGTAAAAACTGCTTAAAAGCCTTTCCACACCCACAAAGATCCTTACAAGAGTTCCTTACCCAACATTTTTCCCAATACACTTCAAATCAAAGTTACTAACATTAAAAAAGTACCACCATCACTAACTTCTCTAGAGACTAGCTTGACCCAACAATCCCTACCAGGGACCTACTACCAAATCACTAGTTTATCACTTAGATTGGTCTTTTAATCTCTTGGATTTTTTATGATGTGTAAGAGGCCTTCAATCATTAATTTTACCTTAAAATAGATTTACATAACTTGGATAGGCATGTTGTTGAGTTCCAAAAAACATGCAATTATAATGACATGTATGATTATAGAAACATTCTAAAAATTATAGCACAATTACACAGTGATTTGGAGGACACTTATTTATTACATGGGTTAGCCCTAATCATAAACAATCATATGCCATCATTAGAGGATTCTTGTGAGAAAACTCACAACTCACAATTTGATATCATGAATAACCAACTTAACATGCTGATGCCTATTTTTAGCATACACATGGTGATTGGTACACTTGTTGCTACCTTCATAATGTTGATGGCTAATCCAATTTATTCATATTAATAATTCTAAAACCATAGCATTTGCCATTAAATTACTTTGGTGGTCACTTCACCTCTACATAGGTCTTTCCATCTATTCCACTCTTCTCACAACCTCCTTCCACTTCTTTCACTGCTTCTACTACCCCTTTACATACAACTAATCATGTTATCAATTAATTAATATAAAATGTGGGCATCCCTCCATAATAGCATGACACACTTTCTACTACTTATTAGCCCCTTACATACATATATTATCATTGTAATCCAATCTCTTTAGATATTCTTGTTTCACCCCTACTTGTCGGGAATGAGGTCCCCATATTTGAAACATACAATGGAAAAGGTGACCTCAGTGACACATTTTTTCCTTCACCAATCTATGTAGTGATTTCCTCTTTCAACACAAGATGTTAGCAAATATATTCCCCTAAGAATATGGTGTTGGACTAGTTTTACTCTCTTACTGATCACCATTTCTTCTTTTGGCCAACTACTTAATTAGTTTCTTCAATAATTTCAAGAAAAAATTATCCCTTAATTCACTTTATTGCTATGGTACACTGTAGACAAGAGCCAATGAGAAGGTGATTAAATTCATCTTTAGATATTAGTCCCTCTTTTTGCATATGCCTTATGCTCTTCCTAAATTTGATCTAGAGATGTTTTTATAAGAAACCTTAATCCTCATATTAGGGACAAGATTCTCTTGATGAGGCATCCTTTATTCACACACATATGTAGTGCCTTATGGGACTTTTAATAGACAAATAACTAATTCGAGGCTTTTTTGCCAACTTCTGCTATATCCTCAAGGTCCTCTACATCTAGCAATAAAAATTATTAAAAAAAGCAATATAATTTTTTTAAGAACATCACTTCCACTATCATGAATAATACTATAAATGCATCACCCTCAAATATTTAAATGAACTTAATGACATGAACACAAAAAACTGGTGTTGCACCCCTCTAAATAAACTACTTCATGCTGATCTTATAAAATTCTAACCAATAATATGATTCAACTTTCACTCATTCATCTTTTAGACACAAACACCATTCTTCCACCTTCTTATGACATGAAGGCCTTTTGTCAATACCAATATATACTTGAACAAGACACCAAAAGGTGTTTGCACCTCAAACACATAATTCATGATATGATTAAATCTAATCAAACCTAAGTATTACGTGTGAATGAAATGGAATAAATATATTGCTCCACCTAAACAAAACCTGTATATATAAACAAATCTATTTATAAAACATTCCATAAAGTCAATTGACCATGACATTGACCTTTCTTTATCTCTATACTCTCCTTTCTCACCTCCCCTCTTCTTTCGTGGGACCACCATGTATTTTTTTTTGAGAATGTAAGAAAAATATGAACAATCTAACCTATCCTACCTAAAACCCATGCAACAATTAGATTAAGCATAAAGGTTAGTAAAATATGATGAAAAAATAAAAATATCTCATTAAGACCAACCCTTGTTGAACCAAGTCTATGATGGTTATGCTAAACGATGATAGATTTGATGGTGAGTTCCTTCACTAACAAAATAAAAATGCATATCAAGATGATTGATGAAAATAGATTAGATTAGGTTTAATTTATAAATTTATAATGGTGTATTGGATGGTGTGGATTAACTTGAAAGATTAAGCATCCATATTGATTGCTAGGAATGGGTTGATAGGAACATGACAAGTGTAACTTTGGTAAGGGGGGATTTGAGTGGGACATGGATTGATAGGGAATGAAACACCAATTTTTTCTTATTTTAATCTAATCGAAAAAATTATGTTTTTCTCACACATGTGTAAGAGGATTTTTTGGGAAGAGAATGGATGCATAAGGATGAACAATGGTGGCATGTGTCTTCTCACACATATATGGGAAGCTACATGGGGATGAGACATGTGACAAATGATCTCTCACACATGTGTGAGAGATCACATGGGATAATACACTTTGACATGTGATCTCTCTCACATGTGTGAGAGACTACATAGGGTTTAATGTGAATGGTCAAGATTTTCTAGGATAGGATGGACGACCAATATTTTGCTATGGGATTTTGTGGGTAAATGGATTAGGATGTGACATGGGAAATTAGGTTAATTAATCACATTTAATATTGTGTAAATGATTAAGTATATTAATTAATTAGGATTAAGAAAGTGTACAAATTAGGGAATTCAAAAATAATATGGTCATTTATTTAATTTTTAGATGAATATGTGAAGTGGCCTTAAATAAATAAGTTTTTAATTTATTTATTTAAGTTTGAGTCTTAGAAAATGATTAACTAATTAGATTAAAAGGTTTAATTGTATTTGATTAACACTAGACAAATTATGGAGAGTAATTGAAATAATTAACTAAATAAATTTATTTAATTGGGGCTGGAATGATGAAATATTAGCAAAATTAATTTTAGGAAAATTGTAGGTGTCTACACCCAAATTTTCATTTTCTTCTACCACTATGCCCATTGACATATATGATGGTCTCATCTATATTCCCATCAAGGTAAGCCAAAAAAATATTCACAGTGTTATGGTTGATCTCGTGAGTATGGTGAGTATTGATGAGGAGTTCCTATATGTTAACCAACTCCATCAAGATGTGTATAATTTGTCTAACATCTCATTGTGCATGCATGATGGTTTTCCCATTCCTTTTGTGCGTATTATCACCCTTTATATCTAGGTTGGACCTAAAATATTGGATACCATCTTTATCATTATTCCCTCTTTAGATAAATTTCATGTTCTATTGGGCCATCCATGGCTGACAATCATGGAGGCTATTCCATCTATTTTGGATAAATTCTTGAAGTTCCCCTATAGTGATGAGATTCATAAAATGACACATGATGGTTATTAGCCACTCATCTCAGGGATAAATTTTATTTATGTTATTTCCATCCCACCCCTTATATCCCCCTCTAACCTTATGTGGACATTTTATTTATGGTTTATCAAAAGTATAAAGCAAGTTGAATTCTGTCTCCTACACTCTTGGCTACCTCTACACCTCCTATGGTCACTTGACCTTTGGTGGTTTCTCTAATTCCCCTTCCTACCCATAGGGAGAGAAGAGGAAAGAAAATTGTGTCAATTAAACATACCCCTTATTCTTCTACATTGATACTAGTTGCAAAACTTTAGGTGATTGGTTTCATTCCACCACCTAATCCTAGGATAGAAAGTGGAAAGAAACCAAAGTTAGATGACCTTTCTCTTCCTAGAACCAAGCTTAGTGCATGAACTCAATGTAACCAATTATCCAAACTATGCAAGCATCATTATTATTCCACTACTCATACTATCTCAAATGCACCCCACCTCCACCATTTAGTCATGTTTGTTATGCTTCACCTCCACCACCCCCTTGTAAGCCTATTATTTTTCTTTCACCTTGTCAACCTCCTATTTCTAGGCCTCCCTACATCAAGGTTATCTTGGCCCCATCCCTTGACCCTCCTCTCATTCCTCAATTTCTAGATATTCCTCTTTTATCCACTCTATTAGATCTTACTAATATGAGTGTCATCTATAACACAAAACTCTCCTCATTTGTGCCTTTCAAGTGCACTCATCACTAGGTATTTCTTAAGCTTTAATATACCACCATTGACATAGAAATTCCTCACCCTCCACATAAGAGTTTAAGTGTGAGAACTATCCTATGCCACCCTTCTTTCATGCTAAGCCAAATCCCATTTTGTCACAACTAAGCCCTTCTACATCTCTTCCCATGAGTGTTGAGATAATTCCTCCACCATAGCTTGTTAGTTCTCCTAATCCTAAAATCATGGTTGGTAATGAACCTCAATGGTTGTTGCATATCCAAACTATGATTTTACTACTCTATTTATGAAGGAGTGTATGTTCGAGTTAGTCTCAGATATTTTGGAATTGACATCGATCTTCACAAGATTATTGACAATTTCCACTCCCATAAAGCCATTGGAGGATGCTACCTCAACCTCTCTTCTCACGCCTCTTGTTGTATATAATTCCATTAGCGGTACCCATGTCATGTTCTCATCACATAGTCACATTTCTCCTATCCTTGATCTATATTGGGAGCAAGATGATTTACTTGATTGAAGACCATGATGTGTCATCCTTGTTTCATCTATTAGTGTGTTTAGATTAGATTTGCTTGTTTATTATTGTGCTTCTATGTAAGTATTCATTGTTTGTGAGTTTCCCCTAGAGGACCTTTGCTACCCTTGATATAGAAGGAACACCATGATGTGTCATTCATTTGTATTGACCTCATTTCCATCTATATGTCATAGCTTTGCTTTTGTGACATTTTGGGGATGATGCAAAGTATTGAGACATTTAGGTCTATTCCATATTGACCCAAATTTTTAATTTATTTTCTTTGTGCTCTTCTTCCTTTGTATTCATTTGGTTCTACAAGATTGGGAAATGATGATAATTATTTCAATTTCTCATGATGATTTTATTTCCTATATTTGCATATTGACTTAGATCTTGTAGACCCTTTTACG
This sequence comes from Sequoia sempervirens, assembly GCA_007258455.2. Taxonomy (NCBI): domain Eukaryota; kingdom Viridiplantae; phylum Streptophyta; class Pinopsida; order Cupressales; family Cupressaceae; genus Sequoia; species Sequoia sempervirens. Next base: position 256,570,233 of record VDFB02271358.1, on the reverse strand, counting down.
TGCTTCATGTTATGTTTCTTGTTTCCATGTGACATCCCTATTTAGTGTGATACCATTACATGAGCAAAATTTTGTATATTTCATGCTTGGAATATCCTCTTCGATGCCTCTTCCTTGCATGCCTCTTTTTTTCCTTCTTCTACATTAAAATCAATTGTATATTTCTATATTCATGCAATTATTTAAATGGGTGCATCCATTTTCACACACTCACATCATTATTTCCACTATCGCCAACTAAAACCATATCATCGACACTTACTCTCCAAGTGTCAAAGGAACAATTCTAAACATACCAACACACCCAACCCATTGCAAACAATAAATAATCATTTGAAGATATGCATACCATCTCCATGAAGTATTTGCAGTGACTGTCACTCACCTTAGTGGAAGCAATAAATAAATGAACCATGTCCACAAAAACCCTCACATTCAGCTGCCCTAATACCCGCCAAAGCTCGAAATCCATTTGCTCATCAAAATATGTCATCATAACCAATGGGGAACTGTAAGGGAAGTGGTAATCAATCTAAAATATCATCAAAGATGTAGGAAATATGAGTATGGAAGTAGTTGTAGAGCCATTCCAATGATCAAATCACCTCTACTAACCAACCTCAACCATAAAGTACTCAACTGTTGGTTTGAAGAAGCCATCTAACACATCTGCATGTCATGAATTGTAGTCCAATGTAAATTGATTGGAAAGTGGACAATGGTAACATTACTGAAATTTGGCTCACAACTCCAATCCTGAGACAACACCTCACAACTAGAAATTGTACCTAGATCCCAAAACCCATGATTGACTCCAATGTCATCACTAGAATAAAAAAGAGTTCCATCATCCAAATCAAAGAGTGGATTATCATAAGTCACCTTAAACAAAGGGTTATCAACAAATTGAAAATTATCCTTAACTCCAAAATAAGACCAATCCTCCTACTAATCCAAAGTCCTATTTCAAAATTTTTAGGACAATGTGCAATTTCAAACTCCTCATGAATGCAATCAATTGAAATCATCAATGTAACATCTAAAAATATGGAGACTAGCAACATGAAATGATTGCAACAACCATTAATCACTAATGTGGAAGTTAGAAACAACTAAACCATGACTAAAAACTCTATCACAATTCACTGCATACTACTGAAACTTTGCCAATCTTGTAAAGGAAATAATTTTTCATGTGCTAGTAATGAATGGAGAGCAAAAAATTGGCAATTAGAAACCATGAATTCCTGTTGGTGTAAATAAAGTCTTGTACCAGTACCGCAGGTATTGTACCCGCAACCACTCCTACCTGCCACACAACCTATTGTCATTTTCCCACAAGGGCGCAAGTGGGTGCGGGCCCCTCATCCCACGTGGGCCAAAAAATCAATAAACTGGCGAAAGAAAAAGAAAATACGATAGCACAAGACAAAAAATCCTGGGTGGCAACTGAGATTCTTAGAGAATATTCCTAATTCTAGCATAGGAGCACCACATCCAATGACATCTATTTACACGCCAAATTTAATCCATTGGAGCACATGATGGTCAGCGGGATGTCAAATTTAATCCATTGATTTGCTGACGTCAGCAACCTAAATTTTTTTCTCTCCTCATAGTTTGCATTTTGGTTTTTATAGGCGAACTTTGAAGCTCAATATCTCAGCCATACGAGCTCCTTTTTAAGTGCAATTTTCTTTTGATTTGGGCTAGAATTTTGTGCTCTATGTAGTGGTGCAATCAGTTTTTGGTTTTGGTGTCTGGTATTTCCAGAATTTTTAGATTCTCACAGGTGTTGCTGCTTTGTCCTCATTTTGGGAACTTTAGGAGCTCATATCTTGCTCCTATGGTAACATTTTTGGGTGCAATTTTTTTTGAAAGTGCATGATTTTTCATGTACTTCTTAGTGGTATGATCAGATTGATCTCATTGTCTACCAAAAATTGTACTTGATTCTATGGCCAAATTTGGCATTTACATACACCAAGATCAAAGACCACTTTGTTGTATTTGGCAAGTGGCAACTGTAAAAAAACTAAATATAAAGTGCCAAATCATATATTGCTTGGGGGGGTTTCTTGATTGAGTGATTTGGGGGGGTAATCTTTCAGTGATTGGTTGCATTCTTTTGCTTGGTTTGTGTTCTTGCAATTGCGAAATCTCAAATTGAACTCCTAACTCCACATAATTATGCTACATGGAGAAAATCAGTATGAAACTATCTCATGATGAAAGGTCTAATAGGTCATCTAAAGGACACCATTCAAAAACCTACTGATGTTAAAGAATTGGCAAGGTGGGAGATTGATCGTGAGAAAACACTTGGATGCATTTTTTCATTAGTCTTATTTGATTTGCAATTTCATATTAAATCATGCAATACACCTAAAGAGGCATGGGAGACTTTTGGAAAATTGTATGGTAAAATAGATAAGATTAGGGGATATCAGATTGATAATGATTTGATGAATCTTGATCCTAAATGTTTTTACCACATCCAAGACTACATCTCCAAAATCAAGCAATTAAGAACACAGTTGAAAGAATGTAGTATTGAAAAAGAGGATTTACAATTGATTTTGAATTATCCAAGCTTGGTCCTGAGTATTCAGTGTTTGTTTCTGGCTTTCATACCCATCAACTTTCTATGGGAGCATCATATGTTGATCCTAAGTTTGATGACTTTACAAATCTCCTAATCCAAGAGGAAGCTAAGTTAATGAACATGGGTCTAATCAAGTCTTCCAAGTCACATGCATTGGTGGCAAGTGAGTCAAAGGGACAAAAAGAATAAGGGAATCTTGATAAGAAGCAAAAGAAGAAAAATAACAAGCCACATAAAGAATCAGAATCCTCATCATCTTCAAAAGGAGAATCATCAAAGAAGGAGAGGCCTTTTTGTGCATATTGCAAGAAGGATGGAAATGAAGAACATTATTGTTATAAGAAGGATATTGATGAGTTGAAGCATCTTCTCAAAAAGAATCACATTGATTTGCCTTCTAGAATGTCTGAATCTTCCTCTCCTTCTACTTCAAAATAGTCTAAAAAGGACAAAGGTCAAGCATCAACATCAAGATATAAAGGACAAGCTCTTTGTGCTCTTTCAGGTCCAAGATTAGGGAGATGGCTTCTAGATTCAGGAGCATCTCATTATATGGAATCTTCACAGTCTATCTTCTCTTCATTTCAGCCTTGTCCTATGTCTCCTATTTTGATGGGAAACAATACATACAAGAGTGTAATTGGGAAGGGATCTATTAGTTTTGGGGACAACACTTTTCAGGATGTCTTGTGTGTTCCTCATTTAATGAACAATCTTCTTTCCATGTATCAAATCACACATGGTGGAGATGGGAGAATTGTGGAGTTCACTCCTGATTATGTTATCATTCGAGACTTGGAGACTAGAGAGATCATTGCTATTGGGGTGGTTGATCATTCATCTCGGTTGTATACCTTTGCACATTTTTCTTTTGATGATGACCTTTTTCCTTCGGCTATTGATCACAACCATGATTCAAATGAGACATCTGGCTTCTTGAACTTGGGAGTTCTCACATCAAATCCAGTTCTTGAGTCATGCATTTCATCTCCTCCATCTACAGTTGTAGCTGATGATAGTTGTGATTCAACAGTTTTGGCTCCTTGTGATTCAGTGCAACAGGACATTCATAGTCTTCCAGAGATGGCTACTTGTGATGAATTCCTGACAGGTATTTTAGACTTGTTTGTGGAGTCTCATCTTGTAGATTTGGAGGACACCATTGATGACATTCATCTTCTCTTTGATGGAGAAGAACCTTCTTCAGTTGTTGTGAGGGAACACCTTGACCCTCTTGTTCATTCTCCACATGATCATTCTTTGCAGATTGGCATGAGTGTGGATACTTTTGGACAACATTTGGAGGAGGCATCTTTGTCTTTGGATTGTGTTCTACATTCATCTCTACTAGATGTTGGATTTTCCTCTTCATTAGTGTGGCCTAGAACACCTGTTTGGAGTGTGTCAGCTTTCGACATCGACATGGAGACACTTAGCATGCTTCAGAGACAACATCACACATCATCCATATTCCTAACATCCTACATACATCCATTGTTTTGTTTCTTCCTAAGGGGAGGAATGTTGTTCAACGAGATTGGATCATCTTCAACATTCAATGTTGAGCTTCTATCATCATTGCAGGAGACTCAACATTGAGGGGGCGACTGCCTTGTCTCTCTTCTACTTCTCTCTTATGGGGGGGTCTTTTTCCTCACATGGGTTTTTTACCTTCTCATTCTTCATTGAGAGCATTTCATTATTTGTATTTAATCTCTCTTTTGGGGAGGAGTTTTGTCCCACTGGGTTTTCTCCTTTTCTCTGTTTGTGAGAGATTGCATTGATTGCATTGCATGTACATGGGTACCTAACATGGCATCGTAGTCAAGACCGATATTTGCATCTTTGTGTCATGTGCATAATAATCTGCTACTCCCTAAGTTGCACTTAAGGGGGGGTGTTGGTGCAAATAAAGTCTTGTAACTAGTTCATTCATTACTAAGGGACTTATTTACACATGTTAAGTTTACTTAGGTCCTAGGAAGGAATCTTTCTAGAAGGTGTTAGTTGTCACTAGTTGTTATCTTATCTTTTAACAACTACTACATGTGAACCTAGGTAAGTGTGATTATTTGTCTCATGTCATATGATTAAGACACTTGTCATAATCCTATGACATCTTGCATCTCACCTTGGCTATATAACCAAGGGGTTTCTACTACATTGTACATCACAATCATCTCATATCATTGACATTGAATACAGTTTATTCATGTCACATTCTATTCTCTCTTGTTGTGCTTTCTATTTGGTCTCAAGATCTTGGCAGCCATAGCCAATTCTAACAATTCCTCATTCAACATCCTCCTCAAGAGAGTGACAAATAAAAACCACACAATATTATAATGAAGTATCTTCCCAAAAGGTAATCTCATGGTTTTTGTAATAATCTTTTCAATAAGATACATCCAATGCAAAATCAACATTTTTTCTAGATTCCTGATATCAAATTATCTACATACCTTGTGCCTGGCCCTTGAGATAACAAGTAGAGATGTCTTCATGATGCAAGGAATAATGGTATGACTATCATGGAATGTTATATCTTGTATGTATCTTGGTTCCATAAATACCATCTCTTGCTTAATTATGAAATCTTGTATATCAACAAGGTAATGACTCCTACCAATGGCATCCTCATTTTTAACTCATCAATCACTATTTGAAAAGTTCTCATTACCTATAAGTACTTAAAATAAATCAGCTCATGGTTTGATTTAATCAAAATCAACAACACAAAACTAGGACAACAACTGCAATAATGAATTATTCATATATGCATACGAGGTGTGAGCATTGAAATGATTAAAAAAATCCTTCAAAGATTGGGAATTTTCATCACTAAAATCCAACCAATAAATACTCCATTCCTTGACTAAAATTTCTTGTCATTCCACTTGTTTGTAAGCAACTAAAATTATGTGATGGCTAATTGAAACGATGACAACTGGACCAAATCTAAAATTTTGTCTCACGAGTCTTGAAATAGCCAACAAGATGTTAGAGATATCATCTTCATCCAAAATTAATGATATGATGGAGTGTATGGAGGTTATAATATTCTTGGTATGAACATCATTAATGGCAGCTTGAAAGTTTTGAAACATGACAAATATCATTTCCTCACAAGCAATATCTAGCATAATGTAACCAAACTTGAACTTTGCAAAAATCTCAAGTATAGTTACCCTCTTAAAAACAATGGACTGCTGAAATGATCCAAACCTTGAAAATTCTCCACAATCAATTGGAAAAATCCCTTCATGACCCTATTTCTATAAGGCTTCTTTGGAGCTATTATTCTATTTATTTCACTTATACAAGATGCAACACCACACGTCATGTAGGGTTGACCCAAAGTGGACTCAATGCCATGGCAAGATAAGATAACTACGGATGCCATAGCTTGCAAACTATGATTCTTGTATAGAGGACAACCCTTTATTCTTGAGAGCCAATATCTTAATGGAGCCCCCGAATCCCATACTCTTACGTGTAGACATGCATGGATTCCTTCACCATTCTTATGGTGCTTCCTTTGATGAAAAATTTGTAATGACAAAGTACAAAGCATCAATCCCCTGCTCTCATGATTACCTTTATGTATTGGGTTATGATACAAAAGACAATCAAATTGCTTACCTTCAGTTGTTGATTTGATAATTATAGCAAGCTCAAACCAAGCATTTTGCTCAAGTTCATAATCTTCAACAATTTTTTTTTGTAAATCACACTTGTATGTTTCATGAATTGAAACACTCTGCTCATAGACTACATTAACATCATTAGAATGATAAAAGCTTACCAATATTTACTAATTTGAAAATTTCAACATGATCCAAATCATCATTCAAATCAAGTGGGGCATCTTTCTCATGCACATCTTGGAACTCCACCTCGTGAAGTGGGTTATCATAAGGTATCTCTACTTCAATCTCAAAAAGTGGATTATCAAAAAATTGAAAGTTACTTTCAACATTTTGTTTAGGCCAATCATCCCCATGGTCTAACTCTCCTTCATAAGGAGGATCTATGTTATCTTCTTTAGAAGGAATCAAGTACCCTTCCTCTATAGTTGCTTTTGAAATTTTAATTTCATCATCATTTGTTTTTGGTTCTAGTATCTTCTTTCCTAACTCTTCCTTTGTGCTAGTTTCTTCATTTATTGCAATTCCAGGATCCACTTGAGTTCTTTGATGTAGAGTCTTTTACTCATCTTCTTTCACACTTTGTTTCATATTTTTGAGTTTTTCAACTATCTTTAGATATCCCCTTTTAATTTCTAGGTCCTTCATCAGATTAGACAATTATTGCATTAACTCATAGAGACTTATCAACTATAGGCATCTAAATTCAACTATGTTCTAGCAACTATAAAAAAGTGGTACTGAAATGAAGCCACTGAAACTCTATCATGTAATTGAAGAACTCAATAGATGTTAGCTTAACTAACAAGCTAGAAAGATCACTAGCTTTGATACCATTGTAAGGACACCCCTTATTTTTTATTTTAATTTTTTGCTAATAAGCATGTTGAACATAAACAATTGCACAAGATATCACCCATTTTTAAAATTCTATTCAATTAGACAAGTTGTTACAATATATCAGAGGAGTATCTCAATTTTAAGAGTTAGGATGATCATAGTAAGTCAAGAAATCATGGCATAAGCTACATGTTGAAATATGACAGGCTTGAGAATGATTGATAAAGTAGTTGTAGATCTAATATATATTGTTACAAACAATCAATGATGGAAAACCTTAAAGAACAACCTCCCAAGATACTTATAATACCTTCCAAAGTTGTCAAATAAATTCACATACACTCAACTTAACCAAAAAATCTTCAATGGCATGGAAATGTCAACTTCTAGGTCTAGTATGGCTGTACAAGTGGTAGTAGGTCTGTTGCTCAGAGGGTGCAGGTCAAACAACAATGGAGAGGACTTCAAAAACCTTCCAATCACACCTAGAACACCTCCAAGGATTTCCAAATAGTATTACACTTACCCAACAACATTCAAACACCTGAAATGCAAGGAAACGATCAACTACTCATTTGATTTATACCTTCCAATTGTACCCAACACCAACCAAAATAACCCAATCCCTTGTAATGATGAAGGGAACTCTGGAATAGGTCAGCAATGCCCAAATGGAACACTGTAACAACCTTAAGAATGATATTAAATGAGTCTTTAAAAGTATGAAAAAGAATGAAAGGATGATTACAAGTCTATTGTTCATAAATTGCAGGTCTAAAGGAGTAGAAAATATTCTTCATAGAGTTTCCCTATTATGAGAATCACCATATGAACAACTTCAAATGAATTAATAACTTGTTAACAACCTTTCCAAGAAGATATGAGTGGTACAATCCATCTAGGGCATCATTCCAAACCTCAAACTATATGGCTAACAAATGTCAATCTATAGATATCACAAATACTTACCAAAACTCAGAAAATATTAGCAATAATTGCCCAATAATTTGTACCTCAAAATACTTTGAATATCTTCATTTCCTAAAACCCCAAACTCTGAAAACTTTGAAACCCAAGGTGATTCCTATGTGAAATCACTCCAACTAGCTAGGGACCATCTCACAGATCTAAAACCAGTGATTTGATGAGGGTTTTCGTCCTCAATCAATCCTTGGAAGAATTTCTCTATTCACTTCACCAGTATCATGCTATGTGTGCAAACTTGAATAATCCAAATGAGAGCCCCACACCTCCTTTTATAGATTTTTCACTACTTTTTTAAAAAAATGCTTTTTTCAAAAAAGTGCTTTTTGTTTTTTTGTTACTTTTTTGCCTTTTTCCAAAAAAACATTTTTTAAAAATAACTTTAAGTCCCCTTTTTCCCCAGGCATCCAACATGGGGAAATAACCTTTTCACTTTATAATGTTTAACACTAAAGCAATATTAAAACATTACTTTTATAACTTTAGTGTAAATATTAAAATAATTTGAACCATCTTACAAAAAGCACCGATGAGACATCCAAAATAGAAATTGGTCACACCAAGAAGCTACTGATGATGAGGGAAGATATTAGATGCCAAAATGGGCACTTACTAAAAATAGTTGTGTTCTCCAAGAAATTTGGAGAATAACCCAGATGGCCAAAAATACAATAGAGAACATCACCACCATCTCGAGGGCCAATAGAACACCAACACACCACTAGATGCTAAGAAAAACTGACATAGATCTCTCCAAGAACCTTGGAGACCAAACTGGAAGCCAAAAATAACATTTGAAAGTGTCATATGACTCCTCTAAGCCTCTTGAGCTCACTGGTAACATCAATTTACCCCTTTGAACATGTTGACACAAACCCAAAAAGTCAGCACTAATTGCAAAGCAAGAGAACCCAAAAAAGGGGACATTACAAAATGATTCCAAGACTAATGCCTATCCTTAGGTAATAGATCATATTTATCAAAGGAAAAAATAACTAAAGCGACAAGGGGCAATAAGCATTGCATTTACATACACAATTGATTATGATATTAACAATAAAATATGCTTAATAATCCATTCTAGAACTACATACAACCATGTATAATAAAGAAGATATTATTACAAGGATTGCAATGCATTAGAATTTTATTACATTTGTCAAGTCTAGTATTCTTGTGACAACAAATATGGAAAGGAAGAAACCTTAGCTATGACTAAAAAATCCTTTAAAAATACGCTCTCATTGAGACATTTTATCACAAACATCAATTACAAGATTAACCTCCTTCTAATTTCACATACATGTAGCTCCCAAAATGGACTAGACTGGCATGGTTTGAAACCCTAGATAAATCTAGCACTTATAGGCATCTATAAATAGCTAATGACCAACCCTTTGAATGCCTTTCCAATTAGTATTTATATCTTTTCAATTATGGTGTCCAAATGTATTTAACAATCTTGCGAGGAAGAGAAACTCATGGATGTTGCATGTGAGGCTCATCCAAAGTCGTGGGACCTTAAAAATGAGTAGCTTAGATGGATATATAGGTGAATATGGGAGAGAAGAACTTCAACAACCCTCATAATAGTGGCATGACCATCCATACCTTTGGAATTCAAATTCATCCCAAAATCTCTAATAATGGATATATGATTGAGAAAACACCTTTGGAACATTATAAAGTTCAAGTTGGGGCCTTAACATGTCAATTTGGAAGTTGTTGGGGGTAGGTGAAACTAATTGTTGAGGGTTTTCATAGTACAAAAGAAATTGGTGTGAAGTCAAAAAAATTTGGTGCTTGGTAGGAGTCCAAGATTGGGATGAATCAATGAGCTACATGTTGGAGGATTTGGGAATGAAAATGGGTCAAGAATTGAGATATAGGAAGATATAGGGAATTGGGACTAGAATAGGAGAATCAAGTGTTAGGGACCAAGAGGAAGTTGAGATCGAGAAAGGGGATTGGTTGGGGACTATGAGGAAGTTATGACCAAGACAAGGAGGGGAATTGACACCACAAAATCATAAAGAGGGAAGGCCAAGGTTGGGAGTAGGGAGGAGAGGAGGTTATATGGTTGGATCACATGTATCTAATTACTAGGACTAAGGAGAGCATGGGGATTGGGGGAACACCGATATTTGGAACTAGGCCTAGAGATGGAGTTAGACCTAGGAACAATGGAGGGTGTAAGGTGACAATTGGGGTTCAAGTATCAAGAGGAACTATGGACAAGGGAGTCAAGTAGAGGGGCATAGTGGGAATTGGGTATGAAGGTGAACTAGGGATTGGGAATGAGGACTCAAGATGAATTTGGAATTATTAATTGGTGCCAGGATTTGGGATTCTCCTGAAGGTTTGGGCTTTGAGAGAATTAGGAGATGATGAACTTGGGGGTAGGCCTTATGGGGGCTAGGGACCTTAGCACTAAATCCATTGGTCATAGGTTGATATTTTGATTAGGGGCTCAAGAGAAATAAAGAGTTCATGACAAAAGGGCAGGACTTGAGGTCCCAAAGGAACTAGGGACCTTGGGACTATGTTCCTTAGTCTTAAGTTCATCCATAGATTGGATGCCTAAAAAGACAAGGAAAGGCTATGTTAAGGATGAAATTTGAGATTTTGGGGGAACTTGGAACTTGAGACCTTGACCTTAGGTCCCAAATCCACCCGAAAGCCCATAGTTTGAGGAAATACATAGACCAAGGAAACACACAAACACTTGAAATTCCACGTTGAACATTGACCTTCTCAACCCATAGGGAGTTGAATAGGAACATCAGAAGGAAAGTTTTGGTAGTAATTGTAAGGACTTAGCTAAATTTTATAAATTTTTGAATGGGTGCCAACATAAGGTGCATTCACATTGGTGTACTTAGCACACAACTCAAAAATTAATGGTGAGTATTACAAAATAATTTTATTTGAGTATTGGAAGTAGATTTACAGTGAATTTTTCACTACATTTATATTTTTATAAAAATCCTCTTTTATTAATTTCCCATGGAGCATAGCATGTTAGGCTTATACAAATTTATATTTTTATAGAATTCACCTTTTATTAAAATTGCATGGAGCATAGCATGTTAGGCTTATTATTTGTAGTGAACTTTAAAATTTAATTTAAAACTTTCTCTCCCCTATATGAGTGTAGGGTAAGTAATCTAATAAGGATGCCCTTTTTAGGTTAATATGCTCTTTATTCTTATTCATTGTTTCCCCTATTTAATTAATTGTTAAGATTGTCTTTCCTCTTATGAAAATCCATAAATATAGGGTTTCCCTATTTGTAAACAATCTTTGGGTTTGATAATGAATAAACTATCTTTTATCTTAACAATTCATCTTTGAGAGTATCATCTATCATACTATTTTATTTATAACAACTACCTACTTATGGCCCTTAGGTGAGAGAAAATTGAAATAGCTTTGATTGTAGTAATTATATATGATAAATAGATGGTTGATTACTATGAAATAAATCCAACCGATCTTTTTTATTTTGGTGCATCATCTTCTTTAATTTTTATTTCTCTCCAACTCTTAGTCTCCTATCCCTTTTCCATTTAATTTTTATCCTAGATAGGAACCAACTTGCTCTAAAAGTTGCTCACATTTTTGAATTGTGCATGTGGGCATCTTACTAAATGCCCCTAGAATCAAAAAATTTAGCCTCTTTAGCGTCATTTTGGAGCATCAAAAATACTATTGATTACAAAAAGTAATGCTTATTGTCTAATTATTTGAAACTCATTTTAGCTATTGTAGTTTAAAGTCAAAACACATAATTATCAAATGTCTCAATGTGTCCTAGTTTACAATATCTGAAGTTGGAAATTATATTGTTTAAATAATGTTCTATTGGAAATGATCAATAAAAGCATTGGCTAAGTCTACAAAAGAAGAAACAAAAGTTTGATGCAAATAATAAAACCAAACAATTGCATAATTACTCAAGATCAATGGAAACAAGCTGCAAGAAGTTTGTCTTCACGAAAGTAGTGTAAGCATGTAGTTTTGAAAGAATATATGTCAATCAATGGATCTCCTCTAGCATCTTCCATTATAAAAATAAGCACCATAAATCTCATTGGTGAAGGATGCATTAATATATCATATACCAATGGATTATGTAGTACCTTGTGAAATCTTTCTTTGGAGACTTTTGTAAATTATTGATATAATTCTCTATATTTTTAACTTAATCATAATAATAGATAATTGGTGGGAAGGGTTTGGTAGTGTATAAAAAAAAATAGGACTAGAAATGGTCAAAGGAAGAATAGAAAACACCACATACATATATGTAGACAAAGGGTGGAAGAAATAATAGGCACATGAGTGTATAAATGAGGAGTACTACAATTGAATGGGATATATGTAGAGAAGGGATGAGTTATAAATGGGCCGAGGCATAAATGTGATAGTTCTAGAACTAGGCATAATAATAAAAGGATCACACCATAGAAAGGATAACATAATAATGATCATAGGAAAAGGAAATAGGATGGGTAAGATAAAAATGGAGGGTGGTTTGGAGGTATGGGAAATATAGGTAGATCTAAAGAGTGGGAAAGTGATGGGAAAGAATGCCTAAAATTAAAAAATTGTACATAAGTTATAATTCCTTTAACTATGTTTGGAACCTATTTTAGTGTTTCCTTTTTTGTTTACCTCTTTTACTCATTTTTGAGACTTTATGTCATGTTTATTTTATTGGTCATCATCCCTTTCATTTCCATTTTCTCATGTGTCATTTTTCCTTTCCATTTAATTTTTCTCCTTGGATTCAAATATTTAATGTGTTGAACCCCCCTTCTTCATTCTCCTCTACTCTTGTTTTAAACATCATATAATTTTATCACCCACATGCTCCAAATATTTAATGCCTTCCTTCTCCCCCATATGTCTAATTCTCTCTTATTTCTTCTATATCTTGCAAACCATGGGTCCAAATCAGTTGGAACAACTACCAATCATCTTTTTCTCATCCTATTTACCTTCCCATAAGATTTAATCCTTTTTAATATTGGGTCATTCATGTCCCACTAAGATGACCAACCCTTTTACTAATTCCAAAATTTGGTGATAGGTTACCCTAATATTATCGAAGCTATGTTTTCAAGTATTCCATCTTTAAACTCCCTTAAAAATCTATAATTAGAGCCTCATTTCCCTCATTCAACACACTACACATTACTTACTATCTTCTCGTATTGTCTTGTTATTTTGAATCTATCTTCGATCATAATTTTGGCTTTGAAGTATTAAAGTCTTGGGATATTGCTAAAGCTATTGGAGTTTTGGAGTAAACTATTTTAGCCATTGTGGAGATTTTCCATAACATTTGTGTGGAGCCCATTATTCTCTTTCTACTTTCTATCACCATAGGCATTCTATCTTCTCAATTCCTTTCAAATTTACCCAATTTCTACTTATTTTCCTACTTTCCCTCTCATTTTATTCTTCCCATTAGTGTTATTTTCCCTCTATGATAATTCCATTCACCACTTTTCCTTCTCCTACTAACCAGTTGTCATATCCTTTTCCTCTTTGTAGAAAATTAGGGTTTTCATTATAAATGCAATCTCCATTATATGTTTCCATGTTTATCATAGTATACTATGATTATTTGTGTTTCCACTTATCACGTTCTTGTGATTTTCACACCCCTTGGTTCACTATTTTTATGCCCTACTAGAGTGACCATAGTTCAAGATAGGTCTTGCAACTTCTAGATTTCACATAGTCTCTTAGCATCTTATAACTTGGCCCTACAATCTCATCACACTTTAGTAGGTGTTGTTTTATTTTTATTGGACTCTTTCCTTTAGTCATGTTTTCGTTCCTTTTATACATCTTTGAAGAACATTTTGTCTAATTTTCATGTTTTTATCTCCTACAATGAGGTGGAGCAATCATGGAAGTGTTTCTTATTAGAGCACCCATCAAATCTAAATATTTCATCAATTTTTGATACAAGGTCACAATTTCTACACCCCATTAAGGTTTATTGACCCTAGGCTTGTTGCACCCCACTACGACAAACCTACTTCTATTCAACCCAAAATTTGGTTCATAATTTTTTTGCAATTCTCTCTTTTTGTCATATTGCATTCTTGTTTCCTAGATCAATTTGTCATCTATAATTTTCCCTAGCTCTCTTGTAAGGTGGTCAATAATTAATTGGGTTAAAAAGAACCATTTTGCACTGTTTACTTAAATTCAATTATAGTTTATTAGCTTTTATAAACTTAAAGAGAATCTAAATCTTTTATGTTCTTTTATTTGACAAACCTAATTATTGCTTATTAATACATGCTTGTTATTTGCATAAGTTAGAATATATTTTGCATCCAATAGATGTGTTTTGGACATAACTTATTTTTCTTTGTATTTGTTAATACCTTTGTGAGCATGATCTAAACTTGTAGCCAACATGAACAAAACATAAGAGAATTAGACATATTAACTAAGATAAATCACACTCCCTATGAAATTCTTGAAGACAAAGCATGGAAACAATCAAAGCAAGGCATGAAATAACAAACAATGCATAATGGAATCCTAGCTTAATACTTCAAACCTCAATCCCACAGGGGGATTGGTGCCATAGTGATGTGGAACATTGACCCTTTCCCAATCCCAAGCTTCAAGATTGTTGAAATGGATGAAGATTGATGAAGTTGATGCAAGACCCAAACTAAAATGGTGGAAGATGTGTGATCATGAGGATGTAATTATGCATAGTAACTTTGCTTCAAAATGTGGATCAATTTCCTATAGAAGTAACTTCTATTTATAGGAGAGATAGGTCAAGTCAAGGGTTGAAACTAAGGAATGTGGGATTAAAGGGAGGATTATTAGCCTTGTGACAAGTGTCACAAGGCTAAGAGAGGTGATGGGGATATGTGCCCACACATGTGTGCAGATTTTGGGAAGAGGGCATGTAAGAGGGAGTTAAGACATGTTAAAGAAGAATTAATGACATGTGGGTGAAAGACATTAAGGCATGCGGTTGAAATAATTGAAGGCTTGTAAGAAAAGTGAATGCTCATGTAAGAGACAAGATGGCTTGTGTAAGAGCCATTTAAGGTTTAGGTGGGAGACAAGATGGCTTGTAAGAGCCATCAAGGCTCGGGTAAGAAAGTCAATGGAGGGAGTAAATGAGGAAGGAAGGTAAGTGTGAGAGGAAATAAACATCTAATTAATTTGAGAAAATTAATTACTTGTGCAAGTGGGGTTAATAAACCATAGGCTTATTTAACTAGGAGGGGTTAAAAGCTAGAGAATGGGTTAATGAGGTTTAACAAGTGGACAAGATTAATTAACTTAGGTGGGTTTAGGGGATTTTAGAGAAATGCGACATTTAGTTAAATAATTAGAGTTATTTAATCAAATGAGAAGATATAAGAGCTTCAATTAAATAATTTGGAGTATCTAATTAAATGGGATGGAAATTAGTAGAAAGGGGGATGAATTAATCCAATAAAATTGATTATTTGATTGATAGGAGAAATTGATAAATTTAATTAAACAATTAGATTATTTAATTAAATAGTCAGAAAAGAGGCGATTTATGAGGAAATGGTGTCATAATCAAATTTAGATGCATAATATCAATAAGGACAATTTGAAGTGTCTACAACCTCTATTTGATGCCCTCTCCTAATTTTTTTGTAGAACCAAACCCTATCCCTCTAAAACCATCCCTTACCACAATCCCTATCTTAATCTTTGATGGCTAGCTCTTCTCCTTCTTTCATTCCACTAAGAAGACTATGCCTTTATTCTCCACCACAACAAATTTTGATCAGAAGGCATAACTTGGCTTATAACAAAAAATGATCTATAATCCGTATCCTCAAAACTTTGTGACGTCCATACACTTGTTTACATCATAGATTAGAAGACATAACTTGACCTATAACAAAGAATGATCTATAATCCATATCCTCAAAATTATGTGACATCCATACACTTATTTACATCAAGGGTGAAGCAAAAGTGCATTACCAGATGTCCAACACTTAAACCAAACATGATAAAGACGATATCCTCCCTATAATCCCGGGCTAAAAGGAGGGGCCCACTAAAGAGTAAGTTTTTCAAAAAGAGATATGATTTACTTAGAAATCATAGAATCATAATCATTAGTGAGATTTTCTTTTTATTCACTAGCCCCACAATTTTTTTTCTTTAGATTAGGAGTGCCCTACCTTTTAACTTTAATGTTTGCTTTCATATAAAAACCAGAACTTTTAAGACTAATATTCTAAAGAATATCACTTATGACTTTCACGTGGGCTTAAAAGGTGAGCAAACAAAACTAATAAACAAAAAAGTTTCGGAATAATAGGACGACATTTTTCTTCGTGCTTCTCTGCAAAAAGAAACATCTGTTATTCCGTTCACACGCCATTGTTTGCGCCTGCGTTCACGCCACTACACAGATAGGACTGATCCCCACAAGTCCACTCTCTGCGAATGCAACGCTGTACCAGTCAGCATGTCAATTGATTTCTTCAATGGCTGCTCTTCATTGCCAAAATGCAGATCAAACACAAACGATTCACATGTCCTTTAAACCCTACGGCTGCTTCACGTCAAAGGGGACTGCAGATTTGCACAGAAAACACGCCTTCTCCAATGCCAAGACTCGTCTGTTGCTTGGAGTCTCGCCTCCAGAGGGATCTTGCTGTGAGCCATTACTACTGTCCACGAGATGCTCTGAGCACCACTGTTTTCATTGTAAAGCTCACACTGGCAGTCCATTTTGTGGCCTTCGGAGATCTCGAAGCTTCTCGGTGTGCACACATACGGTCACCGAACAATGCATTTGCCCTAGCCGTTGGCACGCCGGGACAAGCACCGTATTTTGGTCCAATAACCAGGTAAAATAAAACTGTCAATCTTTCTGTAATGTTTCACAAACGCTCGTGTTTCCTGCTCCAACATTGCTCCCCAAATCTGCACGCATTTTCTCTGTGCTTAATGCTACTCTGGTTTTACATTAAAGGCATCCAAAAATATTGAATGTGGCCTGCAATTTCAGATCGGCCTAGAAAAACAAAACCTACTAGGGTTGGACGACCACACAGCTATCTGCTGTTAGGGTTTGCACTCTCAATGGCACTGCTTTGCATCATACACAACACTCAAGGCTTCGAACAGACTGCTGCTTCAGGTACCTGATTTATGTGCAAACTAAAAACAACAGATCATTGCAAATAAATTGTTACCTCAAAACAGATAGCATCTGCAAATAATGCACAGATCATGCAAAGCAAAAATCGTGAAACCTCTAAAAGAAACATGCAAATCCGAAACATGCAAATCTGAAACATGAGATCCTCAATCCAAATAATGGAATAACACAAATCTGCAATACAGGAGCATTCATCATCTAACAATCTTCGAAATGTTTGCAATTTTTTCCTGCAAACCGTCAGATTTACCTTTGCATAGCTTCCATTCAAACAAAAAGTTCAAAATGCGCAAGGCATTACCTCCTGTAACTTGAAACCAGTGATAGGATCCTTGTAGTTGTCTTATTTCCTGTCATTATTTTTGGCAAGGTTTTGGGGTTTCAAAGTTGTGATCTTACTCCTAAATTTTGATAACAATTTAAATCAATTAAAGATATCAAGTTTTCACAATCCATCATGCTGTTCAAGTTTTGCTTCTGGCTTTGATTACGTTAGAGATTTTTTTATCAACGTTTCGGATCACACTCTGTGATCCATCATCAGGATGAAAGAGAGCATAAGAGAGAAATCAAATTAATTTGCTTGCAAACGTAAAGATTCATAGTTGAAACAACAATCTACACTATTGCCAATACAAAATTCATACAGGAACAAATACTGAATTAGAATTAAAGATAATGTTCATCTGTACTAAAATTAAGAAACACACATTCTGGAATAAATGTAGAGCATAATTAAAGTTGAAAGATAAATGCTTGAAACAAAAATGTTTTTATTTGATTTTAGGAATTTTATGATTTTGAATATACCTATAGATTGAAGAGAGAGATGGGCAAATATGAACTATTCTAATAACGCCATAGTAAATAATTAATTTGACATATGATAAGAAAAATAACAAAAGAAGAGGAACTAGAAGATCATCTCTTTTGGTGGAGTGGGCCTGATTCCCCTTCTAGAAGGATCTTCCTATGCTAACATAGAATTAAGAAAATTTACTTCTTATTTTCATCCAATGGGACCTCATACGATCGTGTTACAAGAGGAGGAATGTAATTTCCACCAAAAAATAATTCTTGAACAATTTTTTTTTTTTAATTGAATAATGCTGAAAGATTACAAATGAATTAAATAACAGTCCAACAAAGAGACTGAGAAGAAAAGGACAACTAGAAAGAACAACTGAAGCATACAAACCCAGTTAAGAACTGAGGAAACAACCACCAGTGACGAACCTCAACTAAGAGGAAACAAAACAAAAACCAGCTGAAAGTTACAACCTCAAACAGCAGCTGGAAATACATCATAATCACTTACAAACAGCAGCTGGAAACATATTATCATTGCTGAAAGTAGCAGCAACATTACAACACAACACATGAACATTTCACCAACTACAAAACAGCAGCTGAAAAACAACTTATACTTGAAACTTAAACAAGGTTTGGAGCTGTCTAGAACAATGGATGTCTCCCTCATGAAGCTGCAAAAATTGATATTTGACCTCTTCCAAAAGCTTGTTGTATTTAGCATCCTCACGCACCTGAACACACAAAGAAACAAATTGTACCATGATGTCAGAGTAAAACTGTAAAATTTTTACTTTCTGATGTGTAATATGATTAGAAAACATAGCTAAGCATCCACTTTTCCAGATATGAAGCAAAATAGTTTGTTTCATAGTATTAGCAACCACATTATTGTGAAGCCCAACACCCAACACTGCTTCTTTCCAATGTAACACATGGTCAAAAATAGCAGGGAAAAAGTTAAATATAGCCTTCCATTTTTTCTTAGCCCAAAAACAGTCTCAAAAAATATGTTTTACACTTTCATTATGTTTGCAAAAAGGACACATGGCTGGCTGAATCTTTAAATATTTCAATCTCTCCCCCATTGACAGCTTATGGTGCAACACTTTCCAAGCAAAGATTTGAGCACTTGCTTCTGCTCTAGACTTCCAAATCTGAGAGCTTAGATTCCTCCATTTGATATTAAGTCTTGGGTTTAGTTCCATACTTGGAAGGAGTTTTAAGTAAATCTTCTTCAATAGAAAGCAAAAGAATGGATAAGGTATTGGAATTTTGGAGAAAAATAGTAGAAAGGTCAAGAATTGTGACCTATTATCACACCACACCTTGCATATATATTGATTAAAATTATCATTGATGCCTTAAGGAAAGGATAGGTAGATTACTTGGTCATGAAAGGGAAGATTGTTGTCTATGGGATAGACAAGGGAAGATCTAGATTACTTATGATTTGTAAGAAAGTGTCTTACTACTCCTATTGCCTTATGGGGAACAACTATTGTTGATCTATTCTTAGATAGTTAGACTAGGTGTATAGTGTGAGATATGTCAATGTCATGAAGCGACTTGGCACTATCATCTAACTATGATAGAAAACCTTGGGGATGATAAGGTTTAGGTATAAAGCCATGGAGAAGGTATGTAAGATGCGATGTGATGTTATGTGAACCAAATCAAAATATCTTTACTGGAATGACTAATTGATCATACTTTATACTCGAATGAAACCTTAGGTTTAGAATAACCTAATTGGGACGAGAAGTTCATTCGAATAAAGAGAGAAACCTTAGGTTAAGTTTTACCTATTGGGTTGGAATATGTACTAGACTACTCATTAACACCTATAGGTTGGGAATAAATTACTTGGTTGATTTGTACATTTGGTCTTGATTGGAACATATAGGGTTAGAGTAACCTATATAATCAGACTAGTCGTTGGTTGATGAGTTAATATAAAGATTAGGGTATACTAAGGTTGAGACTCACCTATGTGATTAAGTGAATCACTTGAGCTAACAAGAAAATTTCCTGCTTGGTAATTAGGTATGCAATTAAATTTGATATCTTCTAGGAACCAACATGATTGAACAAGGATTAATACTCAAAATTAGTACCAATTCTTATTGAGAAAATTAGATTGAGTTGAAAGATGGATTACATCTTTGAAAATAATCCAAGGACATAGGAAATCCACAGTATGGATATCCTAAGATAAATGGGATTTATCTCCACAAAACTCCTAACCATTATTACTTGGGAATTAGATGTGGAATGAGACCATGAAATAGGTTTTCACTCAGTCAAAGAATATACTAATATGGGATATAGAAGAGCCTATGTACCCAAAATTTTGGAGAATTAAGGGATGGAATGAGAAAGTTGATGTCAGAGGTAGGACATTGGGGTGACAGAGTTATTTGTCGGGTGAGGAACCACTAAAACTTGGAAAAAGATGGAGTAAGATGTGTTAATGATATAGCAGCTTCAGTCGTTCCTTCCAACTCAGCTCTATTGAATGAAGCATCAAATTAAATGATAGCTTGTCGGCTATTTAATTTGTGGGCTTATATTTAAGTGGAGGCCTGAATGTCTTGAGGCCGACATTCTTTATGTTTGACTATGGCCGACATGAGAAGATACGAATTCATCTTGATAATCAAATCTGTTATTAGAAGACATTTAATAATTGTTTATCAATTAAGAGCCGACTTCCTTCATTGGCGCATTTAATTAAAAAGGAGTTACATCTTATGGTTGGGCTGACTTGTATCAAGTTAAAGGTGGCATTCCTTTACATTGTATATATAAGAGATCTCTCTCTCATTGTTCTACAGTCAAGCAAGTTGTTTTCTCCCCTTCATTCAAGTGTGAATTCTCTCCAAGAGCAGATTGCGAATTTCTGTAGTGCAGATTTAGGTATCAAGGGAGGGCAGATTATTATCTGTTGTGCATCTAGTGTAGGTGCTGAATATTGGCCTTGTGTTTTGACCTCATTGTAAAGTGAATTATTGTCACTTCTATATTAATATAAGAGAGATCTTTGTTGCTGGGTTTTTTCTCCCTCAAGAGGAGGGTTTTCCCAGGGTATATGCTGTGTTACTCTGTCTGATTTTGAATTATTTTCTATGCAATTACATCTGATCATGAAACTTAACATGGTATCAGAGCGGGTTAGGCGGAATATCTGATCAAATTTGTCTGTGCAATTCATATGAATTTCGAATAATTCTGAGCCTCTAAGTCAGCCATAACTTTTAACAATTTTGTTTGCTAAAGCATAAAGGAATCCTTTCACTTCTCTGGGACCTCCATCAGTAGTTGTGATTGAAGGAAAATCAAGTGATGTAAGTTAAAGGCGATTGGGGTACTCAACATCATCTGGAGGTAGCTGTGACATTTCACGGACCTGGAGGATCATCATGAATACAATATCTGATGGTGTTCAATAGCTCGTGCTATGCAATGCGACTTTGATGTCAGATCGTGTGACTCAGTATGGGCGCTGTATGTGTCTGTGACTTCTCATGTATATCTCGACCTCCCTCCAATGTATCTCCTGTGTGCTCGTGCTTGAATAGATCCATCATCGCTCGAACTCTGGTCACCCATGGGAATACACAGACTCAGAGAGGGAATTGTTCAACTTGTCATCACACTAGTAGCAATGCCACCAGAAGACCCGAAGCTTACCTCTCACGGGGAGAGAGATATAATGGGCGCCTCAACCATTTTCAGACGCCGCTCGAACAATGTGGAATCAACATCATCTGGACAAGCCAAGCATATAATCCTTGGGATTCGGGTACAAACAATTTAGCAGTGATTCTCATCTAAGTCACTGATTCTTGTCTGCGCCTTGTTTTAGGTCTTCACCTCTGTTCGAGTTTCCTTTAGAGATCAGGCTTGGTGCATCCCTGTGACTGCAACATCTAGAGTAATCATTATTTGCTGGGCCAAGTGTTGAACTAAACTCTTCATTTTATTGAGTGGATCATCAATAATCAGTTGTGCCACTTATGGTGTTTGTTCAATGTTGTATTTACTTGATTGCATTTTTTATATTACTCATCTCAAATATTTGACTGTGTTATGTTTCTGAGCTAGACACATTGCAATGTGTATTGGGATCCTAGTTCTCATTGGTGTGACCGAAGGTCTTCATTCCTACATGACACCTCTCCCACAGTCGCAACCAGTCTCTCTATACCAACTGCAGGTGTTCGACCAGTGAGCCTCACGCAAGGACAGTCCAAATGTGGACACAAGTTGTCGCTTGAGCCATAGCAAGTTCAGTCATTCACTATCATGTTCCGGTTGTCGGGTTGAGTAAAATGGCTGAAACCAAATCAATTAAGAGATAAGTATCTCATTTTTTTAATATGTCTTGCGAGTTGGAAGTTACTCTGATTCTGAGTTAAGATGAGCCTTTGAGAGGAGAAACAATTTTCTGTGCAATGTGAAGTTTGTGGTGTACCAACAAAAAGAGATAAGTATTGAAATCACCCTTCTAGGCTGGATTTCTGTTATATCATTTATTTGGATCATGTGTAATTAGTATAGAGAGATTGTAATTTCTCTTGAATTGTGTTCACTAGCGTAAGATCCTTTGAAGATTTCATTTATTGATAGTCTTTTCATGTTGGTTATGAAGATTTCTGAGTGTGACTCTGAAATAAAAGGAGAATTGAAAGTTCGATGGTGATTGGTCACATCGATATCATTCTCCAATGCATGATCTGTGATAGAACCTTGAACTCTTGGAGAGAGTTGGTTCTACATGCTAACCGCATAATGCATTCAAGAAATCTGTAGTTGTGCAGATTGTGCTGAGTTTGGCACTCTCGAGAGGAGTAAAAGATGAAAGAAAGAGTTATATCAAAATTATATAAAGATAAGTTTCTTTATCCCTTTAGTTTGATCTTTTGATATATTTCTCTTTCAGGTTGATTTATTTATTCATGTTCTAACATTGTGCATAAATTCTTATGTGTTCATGCTACAACCTGATATAGTAAACCTTGTATGATTCTAGTCTTGATATTTCTTTGATAGTTATAAACTGTTAGTAATCTCTCTTTAAATGCTTTGTGAACAGCTAGAAGCAGGAAAGTGATGAGATTGCTTAGCGATGAAAAGATTGAGGCATCTTATGAGGAAGTTATGCCAACCAAAGAAATGATCAAGCACGAAGTCACAACTTGCAACCATGGGACTGAGTTGGTGGCTAGAGGGAGTTCACTTCCATAAGTCTTCTTTGCAAGTTCTGAAGCAGGGATCAAGAGGGAGTTTTGTAACTCACTGAGAAGGAGTGAAGATTACTGTATTGCACAGCTGCTGAGATCAGAATTGCTCAAGACTGTCATCTGGATTTGTCATTGGTAGCTCCGCAAACCTATTCAGAATAGTCAGGCCTGGAATGAGGTCAAGGAGGACTATCCTGAACTCTCTACAATACTGAGGTGTGCGCTGGAAAACATTTATCTAAGTCAAAGTGTTGCAGGAAATCTTGGACGAAGAGGTCATAAGGTTGATGCAAGTGCCTGAAGATTTAGAGGGAGCCTGCTGAGCCTGAAGAATATAGTAATCTTGTTGCAGCAAAGCATATCCCGAGATACTTGCGTGGCACAGTTGGATATGGTTTGAGATATTCTTCAGGTTGGGATTTGCTATGATATCCTGGTGCAGCAGGAAGCAGTCATCTGTAGCATTGAGTACAATAGAGGTCGAGTACATAGCAGCTTGTATGGCAACTCGGGAAGCAGTGTGGCTTCGTAAGCTCCTGGCAGGATTGTTTGGACAATCAATGGAGTCTACTATTATTCATTGTGAGTTGTGTGAAGCCTTCTGTCAATCTCGTGTTTTCATGACAGCTCCAAGCATGTTGAGATCAAGTACCACTATATCAGAGATATGGTACTGCAGAAGGCTGTACAGTTGAGGTACATCAACACTGATGAGCAGATGGAAGATATTCTCACCAAGCCTCTCGCCAAGATAAAGCTGTGTACTTTTGAGATAAGCTTGGTATGATGGAGAATCCAACCTCAACTGAGAAAGAGTCTCAGCATCAGTGACCCTGTTTAATGAGTTCTTCTCTGTGAGAGAAGTTCGAGGTGAAATCCCTTGTTAATGCATTTTCCTCTGAGACGGAGGAATTTAAGGTGCAAGCCCTTGTTTCCACCCTCTGAGCTGAGTCATGGTGGATGTCATGTGTGCGACTCCATGACATATGTTGTACTTGTGTTTCACCCTCTGAGAGAGTCATGGTGAAAGTCACGTTGAGGTGACAACATCACGCAAGTGATGAACACATGTACTTACTATTGCATTTTCTTCTGTGACGGAAGAATTTGAGGTGAAAGCCCTTGTTTCCACCCTCTGAGCTGAGTCATGGTGGATGTCATGTGTGTGACTCCATGACAACATCACGTGAGAGAGTCCGTGATGATCTTCTTGTACTTGTGTTTCACCCTCTGGGAGAGCCATGGTGAAAGTCACGTTGAGGTGACAACATCACGCAAGTGATGAACACTTGTACATACCATACATGAGTGTAGCCATGATGGTTGATATCACATTGAGGTGATATGCTTTCACGATGAGGTGATAAGCTCCTTTCCATACATGGGTGTAGCCATGGTGGTCAATATCACAATGAGGTGATATGTTATTTCACACATGGATGTAGCCATGATGTTCGTCATCACGTTGAGGTGATATCCTTCTCTTTATATCTGATTGCAGGCAATGATGGCTAATGGATTTCATATTGAGATGATTCGTATTGTGCAGCTGGAAGATCTCTCCCTAGCTGAGAGGGAGTGTTAATGATATAGCAGCTTCAGTCGTTCCTTCCAGCTCAGCTCTATTGAATGAAGCATCAAATTAAATGATAGCCTGTCGGCTATTTAATTTGTGGGCTTATATTTAAGTGGAGGCTTGAATGTCTTGAGGCCGACATTCTTTATGTTTGACTATGGCCGACATGAGAAGATACGAATTCATCTTGATAATCAAATCTGTTATTAGAAGACATTTAATAATTGTTTATCAATTAAGAGCCGACTTCCTTCATTGGCGCATTTAATTAAAAATGAGTTACATCTTATGGTTGGGCCGACTTGTATCAAGTTAAAGGTGGGGCTCCTTTACATTGTATATATAAGAGATCTCTCTCTCATTGTTCTACAATCAAGCAAGTTGTTTTCTCCCCTTCATTCAAGTGCGAATTCTCTCCAAGAGCAGATTGCGAATTTCTGTAGTGCAGATTTAGGTATCAAGGGAGGGCAGATTATTATCTGTTGTGCATCTAGTGTAGGTGTTGAATATTGGCCTTGTGTTTCAGCCTCATTGTAAAGTGAATTATTGCCACTTCTATATTAATATAAGAGAGATCTTTGTTGCTAGGTTTTTTCTCCCTCAAGAGGAGGGTTTTCCCAGGGTATATGCTGTGTTACTCTGTTTGATTTTGAATTATTTTCTGTGCAATTACATCTGATCATGAAACTTAACAAGATGTTGCTGAGTATATAGCAAGATAATGCGTAGTGTGCTAGAAAATGAAGACAAGATGTCGTCATTGGAAGGACATGTGTACTCTCTTGAGATTCCAGAGGGGTAGTTGTAGAATGCAAGATAGTTCAACTTGTCTATGTCAGCCGAATTGACATAATGTTGTGTAATATCCCTTGCCAAATCTAACCTCAAAATATTGATTAAAGGCTCAAGGAATATCGTCAAACACTTTGCATACAACCTCTTTACTTGTTTCTGTGTTTTAGTCTGATTATACTTGCTTGAAATGATGTCAAATGTGATTTAAATGCTTTCAAATGATTACTAAGATGTCTAGGAAAAGAACTAAAATGCAAATGCATATATATGATCTCTACATGAAAAATGTGCACCTACAGCCAATTGACATTTCGTCAAACATTTGGCATGCAAACTAATGTGCATCTACAACAATAAGGAATTATGTCAAACATTTATCATGCATCCTAATGATTGAGGTGTACATCTATAGCATATGGCATTTAATCAAACACTTGCTATGCAATTCCCATAATGTAAAGGTTGACTTTCAACTGGTGACATTTAGACAAATAGTTGTGTTGCATATAGAAATGAATACTACAACCAAGTATCTAAAGAAAAATAATGATATGCAACTCCTTCCTTATATTAATATGAAGCATATGCTGAGTACAAGCTGAGTATGATGTCTTTGCCAAGATTATTGGCTTACAATGCAACTCCTAAGTTTGAGTACAATGGTTGCAACTATAATGTTTCTAAATGCTCATATATGAATGTAAATATCATGAGGAGCTTGGTCACAAGAAGCGCCTGTGCTGATGAAGAGATGGCAGCCACACAATAACCAAAAATGAGCTCCCCTTGAGTCAAATCGAGCTCCTACATATGCTGCCCTTGTTTCTTGCCTAGGAATATTTTATATAAATAAATGCAATAACAATGGCCCTCCAAATTGCTATAGAAATGATTGCCAACGCGAACGGAATTGATTTCTTCAATGCCCACAAAAGCTGAAGTCTCAATGATGAGCAATGAACAAATATGTACTTCTCACCATGGCTGGTTGACCCTTGCTGAGATGAAAAATCATAATGTACTTCATACAATAATCACCTCCAAATATGCCAATCAATGTTGCCTCCAATCTGCAAATGATCTCCAATATATCTCCAATCAATTCTTCACAAATTTGCAGCTATAGGTTATTCTCCAAAATGCTTCAACAAGCTGATATGAAATCTTAATCTCCAAATTTGGCCAAAGGCCACAAAATTTGCAATGTAAGCACAAATTGAACTTTTGAAGTGAAGCCCACAATGAAGCACACAATGAAGCAATAATTCAACTGATATTTCACAACCTCAAAATTGCATAACCAATGAGAGTTTTCGTTCCCATTGGCTGGAAATGACAGAAACCCTGGCTGGCTTCCTCACCAAACAATAACATCAAGCAAATAACAGTTCCTAGATGATTAGAAGCTTAGCTTGATCTTCTTTTATACTTTTTCAATCCATCTTTATGAAGCTTCTAAAAAATAATATTATTTTATTTTATTTTATTTTAGTGACTATGATATAATATTTTATTTAAGTCACTTTATTAAATTAATTAAATATAAGGTCACTTTATAATATTTATTTAATTAATAACCTTACAAATAATTAATTTAATTATTATCTCCCTTATTTCTCCAATCCAACTGAATGCAAGAAACCATCCATTGACTAGGTAACTGCCCCAAGGAGACCCCCTAACCATACTCATTAGCTTACAAGGGTCAGGAATAGGCTAAATCCTTTGAAAACTAATGCTCACGAAAATGGGGACATTACAATCCGCCCTCCTTGAAATTGTTTGTCCCCAAGTAATCTCCATTGCAAAGAAACTCCACTCCTTGGAAGGCCCAAAAGAAGAACTGTGAAATGTCTCACACATCCCCAACTAACTCTTGTAGCACTAATAACCACCACTACACGAAATAGAGAACATACCGGCTGTCCAATCCATGCGCAATGAAACTATACATTGAACCCAAATCGTACACGAGAACCTAAAGTAAAAATGCAAACAAACCACACCATGTACCTGCAAAAATATTCCCCAACAAACCCAAACCGGAACCCTAATGCACACAAAGGATCCCTCAACATATTGGAGAGTGTCCAACATAAAATACCTGGATCCCAAATCCAAAATAGAAGTCTGCTATGGAGAACATCCTCAGACTTCCATTGCTCAAATCTGATCTCAACTTCACCATGCTGCAGATAGTGAAGAAACCCAATGGGACCCGTCCAATACATAGTGCTAATCCTGTTGCCACCTGGATCCCAAAAATATCGAACCTCACGTCCATCGCTCATGCAAAGATAAGAACATCTGGAAGCATCTGTTACACCATATCTCTCTCTATCCTCTACCAAACTCCCATGGATGTGCTGACAAATCAAGCCATCATGCCCACTGACGCCATAATCACCTTGTAACCATGTATTCGTATGAAATCTTTGTGCCATAGAAGAAGCAAACCCTGTCTGGTATATATCAACATGATGGATAACTGACTGCTATCCCTGCAAATAATCTCCTACAAACAACAAAGTCGGGTACTTGTAGTATCTAGTGACATCTTTTGAAGATGACAACTCTCCATCCCACAATGGATGGTATAAGCCTGAAGCCAATCCACATTGATGCATCATCAAGTCCTCCGTGAGCCTTGTTTGGAATCCCAATGCCCTGGAAAGATCCCAAACACTGCGATTATCGCTCAACCTTGAACTAGTGTCAGGAGTGTGATTGGCATCCACATCGAAGAGTGGGTTATCAAAGACTAATCCAACATCTAGCTCGAATAATGGATTATTCACAAATTGTACAATTACTCCATGCTGATCTTAATCACCATAGCTCACTAACTGACAAGTAACATTGTGTGTGTTATCAACTTCGCACACAATATCATCCAAGGTACTGCTGCTATGTACCTCAATAGGATGGATCAAAAGACATGGTAGAAGCAATATCTTTGTACACTTTTTCCATAGTAACTGCATATCCATCCAAAGCATTATCTTGAGATTCATTGCCATCAAATGTATTTTCTGTTTTGTTTTCGAAGGTCTGATTTGAAAAATCAGAATCTTCATGACATGAATCCACATCATGCAATGCACCATTAGTACCCAATTCTCGAGTCCCTTCATGTGATAACTCAATAGGATCATTTTGCACATGTGAAGTCATTGCTATCTCATGCTCATGCAAAGTTTCATCATTGCTATCATGGAAATTAGAATTAGCCTCTATAGTAGAAACTTCTTGAGTAACCTCTTGCAAGGATGATGTAGATAAATCATTACCCAAAGTTGTCTTGGTGTCTTCTTGAATTAAATCAACATGTCTATCAAATTCATCATATAAATTTCTGCATACCAAATCATTCTCATGATGAGCAGTATCAACCTTATGTGTAGATTCTCTATCCATTTCATGTGTAAACAATTCATGTGCTATAGTGTGATATTTCTTCCTTGCAAGCTTGGTTTTGTGGCAAAGACTTGAGTGCAAGTCTATGTAACACTTGAAGGAAAATTTCTTCTTAACATGTTGAGGAAGAGTGCTATACTCTTCAAACATGCTAATCACTTCCTTTTATTTGTTTTGTGGTGTTGTTTGTTGATCCATTCTTGCTAGCATCCGTGACATCATATCTATCATCCCATCAAATTTCTTTTCCATTCTAGCTTCTTTTTCTTCCATGGCTTGTCTATCACTAAACAATGTTGCCTTGAAGCCCATTTTCGCTACCCAACTGAAAACCAAATCAAAACTAACTTGTGCACGAATGTAAGCATCACCCAATAGGTTGGCAGGAAACTATTATGATATCATTGTAATATCCCTTGCCAAATTTGACCTCAAAATGCTGATTAAAAGCTCAAGGAATATCGTCAAACACTTTGCATACAACCTCTTTACTTGTTGTTTATGTGTTTCAGTCTAATTATACTTGCTTGAAATGATGTCAAATGTGATTTAAATGCTTTCAAATGATTACTAAGATGTCTAGACAAATAACTAAAATGCAAATACAATTTCTTTTGTCTTTTGAAATGCATATATATGATCTCTGCATGAAAAATGTGCACCTATAGCCAATTGACATTTCGTCAAACACTTGGCATGCAAATTAATGTGCATCTACAACAATAAGGAATTGCATCCTAATGATTGAGGTGTACATCTATAGCATATGGAATTTAATCAAACACTTGCTATGCAATTCCCATAATGTAAATGTTGACTTTCAGCTAGTTACATTTAGACAAACAATTGTCTTGCATACATAAATGAATACTATAGCCAAGTATCTAAAGACAAATAATGATATACAACTCCTTCCTTATATTAATATGAAGCATATGCTGAGTACAAGCTGAGTATGATGTCTTTGCCAAGATTATTGGCTTACAATTCAACTCCTAAGTCTTAGTACAATGGCTGCAACTATAATGTTTCTAAATGCTCATATATGAATGTAAATATCATGAGGAACTTGGTCACAAGAACTGCCTATGTTGATGAAGAGATGGCAGCCACACAATAACCAAAAATGAGCTCCCCTTGAGTCAAATTGAGCTCCTACATATGCTGCCTCTGTTTCTTGCCTGGCAATATTTTATATAAATAAATGCAACAACAATGGCCCTCCAAATTGCTATAGAAATGATTGCTAACACGAATAGAATTGATTTCTCTAATGCCCACAAAAAGCTGAAATCTCAATGATGAGCAATGAGAAAATATGTACTCCTCACCATGGCTGGTTGACCCTTGCTGAGATGAAAAATCAGAATGTACTTCATACAATAATCACCTCCAAATATGTCAATCAATGTTGCCTCCAATCTACAAATGATCTCCAATATATCTCCAATCAATTCTTCACAAATTTGCAGCTGTAGGTTATTCTCCAAAATGCTTCAACAAGCTGATATGGAATCTTAATATCCAAATTTGGCTAAAAGCCACAAAATTTGCAATGTAAGCACAAATTGAACTTTTGAAGTGAAGCCCACAATGAAGCAATAATTCAGCTGATATTTCACAACCTCAAAATTGCATAACCAATGAGAGTTTTCGTTCCCAATGGCTGAAAATGGCAGAAACCCTAGCTGGCTTCCTCACCAAACAATAACATCAAGCAAATAACAATTCTTGGATGATTAGAAGATTGGCTTTGTCTTCTTTTATAATTTTTCAATCCATCTTCAAGAAGCTTCTAGAAAAGAATATTAAAATAATATTATTTTATTTTATTTAAGTCGCTTTATTAAATTAATTAAATATTTATTTAATTAATAACCTTACAAATAATTAATTTAATTATTATCTCCCTTATTTCTCCAATCCAACTGAATCCAGGAAACCATCCATTGACTAGGTAACTACCCCAAGGAAACCCCCTAACCATACTCATTAGCCTACGAGGGTTAGGAATAGGCTAAATCATTTGAAAAATGATGCTCACGAAAATGGGGACATTACATGTTGTAGTGGACAAACTCCCCAAGGTAACCAACGTTGGTTGGAAGCTTGAATTATGGGATTTCGGTCCTAAATAATATATTGTGTGAGGTAGTTGTGTAGTAAACTTGAGAAGGTTGTCTCAGTTGAGAACAAGAAAATAATGATAAGGTTGTAAGGACTATGATCATACTACAAAACATTTAATTGAACAAATGCACAATATATTATTGTAGCCAAACAGGAAAAAGAGGAAAACCAAATCTTGAATGATTTGTTGAGTACTTGTAAACTTCTAACGTCGAGGTTTGAATCCATTATATGGAAAGGAAGGTTGGAAACTCTAATAGACTAAAATAGGCTAAGAAATAGGGTTAACCTTAGACTTGATAGTTTTTCAAAAAGGAGTAATAGATCAAAGAGATCAATGAAACTTTGTTGATACAAAGCTTAAGTATGAAGCAACATCAAAATTGACAAATGTCCAAGAGCAATGTTGTGCTCAAGATGAACAAGTGGTCAAGAGCATTACTTTTGGCTAAAGTAAATATATAAGTAAGAGATGGGCGAACTTGGCTTTTGATTTATCTAAAGGTGTAAATACCAAAGGGAAGGATGGGACCCATAGTGTAGTGCGCAATGCATCGTCATTCTTTTTCTATTTGGATTATACTAAGGATAAATTCGTGAGCCAATGAGAATGTGCTTTATAGTCACTATAGTATAGGTGTCATGTATTATTCAGATATTATTATACATGGGATGTACATATGAAATATATTATGAATACAACACATAAGCTCTTTGAGAGAGTAAGTATGTGTGAGACATACAAGTTTTCCCTATGCGATAGCAAGGACACTTGATGCAAGGTCCAGGAAGGAAAAGGTTGCAAGGAGTGATGCTACATAGGATGAATGTTTTATAAATCTTATGTATTTTGAGAATGGTAAGTAAAAATTTATTTGACTTTATCTGTATGTTAAAGTGATATAAATCATCGGGGATGATGATTCACAAGGGGGGAAGTATGTTACACCCCAAATTGTGTAATTACTATTTACTATTACTATTTAGGGTAAAATGTGAATTCCAAAGATGAATAAATTGTGCTTGCACTTTGTTATCAAAAGAATTATGCATAAATGCTATCTCATTTAAATGATATGTGAAGAAGTGCATGTATGTGAAATGGATGGTTATTGAATTAATATTCTAATTATGAGATGTATTATGTGTAATGCATATTTTGTTGAATAACTGACTACATTGGGCATATTTTGAGAATGTGGATGTAGGTATATGTTCATTCCTCTAGGCGGAGGGGAAGTATCACTCAAGAGAAGATCTTGGTCGGGTAACTAGTAACGTAACCTATCTGAGCTTACACACACCACCATAGAATAATTGATTCGGATTATTATGTGGGAAGTAGGTAAGGCATCCTTACTTTGATGTGTCTGCATTAGTAAGGGTCTTGATTACTATTGAATACATTCTTGAATGATGTTTATCTGTTTGAGCTTGTGAATCTTTCCTCATGGTACTGTGCTTGTTGTGTGGTTGAATGAGTATTGGGATATATGCATATATGCATATGTCGACATATGCGTATGATGGATATAATGGGATGTCCATACGAGTATGACGACATATGTATAGATATGCATATATGTATATAAATGATTGATATGACGCTATAGTCACGTAGGTCATGATCATTCAGATATTGAATGGATCATTTGATTATCATATTGCTATATATATATATATACACACACACACACATAAGCGTAAATTCTTAATAGAGGATTGTGTATATATATACATATATTATTATTGTGCGTGATGTTTACTTGTTTGTATTCATTCATATATCGAATGTATTTATACTTGATTGACTTGGGTTATAAATATATATATTAGTATATACATAAACACATACAAATATATGAGGGATAGTGTTAATGCTATTTATCGGCATGCATATAAATACATAGGTTTGCCAATTGACTTTGCATTTGGCCCATATTTTGAAGAAGAGCATTCAGAAAAGGGTCTAAAGATGACAAAGGTCTAGTGGAACCCCCTCCAAAGCCACCACCACCAGAACCTCCTCTAAACCCACCTCCAGATCCACTGTTGTGACCGTCATCAAAGCCACCACTGGAACCACCAGCGTGACCTCCACCAGAGCCACCACCAAGGCCTCTGCCATAGCCACCACCGCCAACATCGTGATTGATACCAAATCCACCACCACTCATTCCATCGAAGCCCCCACCACCAGGGGTAGTAGGAGGGGTGAAGCTGAAACCAAGGGGTATCCTATTGATCACCTTGATAGTGTGGGATTTCTAAGAAGCAGACGAAATGTTGATTGAGGGGCCCATTTCAGCCATGCATACAAACATGGTAGGCATAAAAACATCTATTTGTATCTCATAGGTGTCGAGCACTTCTCCTCAAGTAGTATTTGATCTAGTGTTATATGAGGGGATACATGCTTCAGTTAGATTGGTAAGGCCGAGTAAGAACTCCATGCCTGTCCGATCCTTACCTAACATATATCTCACCTCGCTAACGAGCCTAGCAACTCTTGTCATATTCAGTGCTTTCTCTAAATGATTCACAAGGTCTAACATCCTCTTATCTAATTCCAAAAGGTTTTCTAGAGGAATATGTACAACATCATCCTCATCCATAGACAAAGCCGTAGGGGACATTGGAGGAGTGGGTGCATGAGTGGTCTCGACTATGAAACCCATCTTGTCTATAAAGCTTGTAGAAAAACCAATAGTAAAATAGGAAGTGACATTCATCTTTTTCATTTGTAAGTGCCACACACTTCTTCTAACCATGTATTCAAAGGTCGTAGAATGGGTTGTGATGCTCATAAAACCTCACAACACCTGAGTTTACAATAATCACCAAGTGTGAGGGAAAATGTCTCAGTTACAAAGAAATGAATAGACATTGTTCATGTCAGTTTCACCAAAATGTAGAGGAGGGGGACCAACCACACTAAGACTCCAAGCCACTAAGAGCCGAGAGCGGAAGGCTGCCCTAGTCTACCTCAGGTTGGACAAGTGTTTAAAGATTAAGGATAGAAAATGAAGATCACTCTCAATGCTTTTGTCACTCTATTGACCCAAGAGTTTTGATGGGGCTAAATGAGTAGGTTTCTGGAACCTGAATTGTACCTTAGACAACTCTCTACCAAAGGGCATTAGCGCAGGTTAGGGATGATAGTGTGGTATGGTGGTGTCTCATTGGGGTGCTAGCATCCGTATGGAAAGAAAGTGCAAAAGGACAGAGAAAATACCAGAGGACCTATTAACAACTTAGCGGTTGAGGTACTAACAAAAATATTGAATGAAAAAATAATGGAAATAACAAGAAAGATGATACAAAATAACAAGAATGAAGGTGACGAGGATTAACTCACGAAGAGTCTAGTTCGCCAACAAGCTCCACACGAACATGTACCTACACACACCCAAGAGATGAAAAGTGTTGGGGCTGTATAGGGGTTTGTCGTAGTCAAACCCCCACTTTGGTGTTTCCAACTCCACAGACAGCTAGATAGAGAGATAGAAAATTGATAAAGGAAATAATGCTGGAATGGAAATGAAACCAAATACTATGAGAGACACTATGCTAGTCAAATCCAACAACAAAGTAATGAACAAAAGCATTACCACCCTCGACCAGAGGCAGTCAAGGCTAATGAGAGAGGAATGCAAGCCAACAACAATAGTAGAGTTGATGTAGCCGCAACAACATTGAAAGTAGACTTGCAAGACACCAAGCTATTGCTTTTGTGGTAAATGCATAGGATACTGTGATTGCTAGAAACATGAAGCCAATAGTGCAACCGGTAGCAAGAGTATGGAGCAAAATGTGAAGCTAGAGTGAAAAATGAATTTGTGGAAGATCAAGAAATATCCAAAAGATGAATTAAATGAGAAAGATAGCCATTTGAAGGCCAATTAGGAGGGAAATATTCATTCAAAGGTCGACAGGAAGGTGCAAGGGCATTACGTTTTGTTGCCAATGGAGAACGTAACACCTGTGAGAAACGTGAAGCCAATAGTGCAACTGATAGCAAGAGTATGAAGTAAAACATGAAGCTAGGGTGAAAAATGAATTTGTAGAAGATCAAGAAATGTCCAAAAGATGGATTAAATGAGAAAGATAGCCATTTGAAGGCCAATTAGGAGGGAAAGAGTCGTTCAAAGATCGACAGGAAGGCATATGGGCATTATGTTTTGTCGCTAATGGAGAATGTAACGCCTATGCAGATTCTAGTGGTAGGAATCTTGTTAGGACAATAGCGTGTTGCACAAATGTTCATGTGCCACACACGCCCCCGACAGAAATTCCCCCACTGACACTAAAAACAAGCACCAAGTGGATGGGGTACAAAATGAGGATGTGGAATTACTTGGTCATATTTAATTTTTCTAAGGTGGAGGGTGTAAAAGGGGAATTTGCAAGGGGGGGTGCAAATTCACTCCTATACAAATGGTGAAATCTATGAAAATTACTCAAATGCCCAATGCAAAGGTTGATGTAGAACATAAGCCAAAGATGTAGATGGGTTGACAACAATGTTGATGTGCATGTTATCAAAGGTTCCTGCCAACTCTATAAAATGGGATTCACTTTAAACAAGTCTGATATTCTATGTAAGTAATCATCCCATTCAACTATAGTGGAAACATGGCTACAAATATCTCACTTCCCTGAAACATAAGAAATTAATGATGTAGGAACACACAATATTGAAGAAGCATAATATGAAGGAGATTTGATATCAATGTAAGATGAAGGAACCAATGATAGAACTCCAAGGTTCAAATAAACAAACTATATCTCCTTATGCATGTTGAAGGTATCAGTGCCATCTATACTCAAACCATCATTAAAGTCAATAGAACCAAAGAAAGAAAAGGAATAAAATTTGGAATCATGATCAACATGACCCATGGAAATGATATCTCTACTCTACAAATTTTTGATGATCACAAAATGTGGTGTGAACTCAACTATTTTTCCTATTCCAGTATGTGTAATCTAATAAATGGAAAGGAGATTATTAGATAAGGAAGGTACATAAATTACATCATTGAATGTTCCTTCTCCAATTTGAATAGATCCTTTTCCAATATCTAACATATAGGTGTTATTTTCCATCAATATTGATAGGAATGAACAAAGATCCAATGTAGAAAATAGTTCTTTGGATGTAACCATGTGGCGTAATACCCCAAAATCAAGAAGCCACTTGTGTGATGTGTTGTTTGTAAAATCAATGACTGCCATACCCTTATTCTTATCCTTTACTAAAAATGTAGATGATGTTGATATGAAAAGGGAAGAACCACTCATCTTAAATAATTGAAGTTGAGTTTGTTGAATAGGAGTCTTCAAGTAATCAATTTCCTTTTTGTAACATTGGTGTTCTTCATGCCCTAATCTTTTACAATAAGTACACTTGGGCTTATCCTTATAAGTTTTTCCTTTTGATGAGGGAGATGAATCCGATGAAGTGTCTAATTTTGATCCTTTAGCTTGATCCTTATTTTGTTTCTTTTCCTTATTTTCCCATTAAGGAATTTTTCACAAGCTAGTTGCTTGTGAGAATAAAATGTTTCCACGTATTTGTTTATCATGTGCACTGTTTGACTCCATCGTCTTACCCACAGATTCCAAATTGGCATGGAAGAATTGGAGATTTCTAGTTGTGTGGAGGGATTTAATTATTGTTACATTAGAAAGATCTTCCAAAAGTGAAGGAACCTATGCCAATGTTGGTATGTGGTGACTGATCATGCAAATAATGTACACTCGTAATGTATCCTCGCCAGGTATGCCCCCAATTTTTTCCATTAACACGCTAGGGTTTTCCCCTTAACACATCAAATGAAAAATGACTTTGTAAAACCCTAATTCTAGAAGATTCCAAAAAGCTTGTTATAAGCGGCTGGGATGTATGTTGCGGTATGGTATTCGCGAGATTGTAATTTGTTTTGCACTGGATAATAAATCATTGGATGGATTTAAGGTTCTATGGATGTAGCTCATATTGGGTGAACCACATTAAAATTCTGTGTTGATCTCTTTTTTGTTATTCTTCATTGTTATTTTTGGGTTATTTAATCTGCATATAATTGTTAGTGTTTATTGCTCCAATCTGCCTGAATTCTAACAACTAGTATCAGAGCCATGTGTATTTCGATCAATTGATAGGAAACCTCTAGATTTGAGTGGGAGCAATGGAAGAAGGAAGATGCAGATGGAAGATTATTTGTATCAAAAGGATCTATGGCAGCCATTCCAAGGAAAAGAAAAGAAAGAAGCTATGATGTCTAATGAAGAATGAGAGATTCTGGATAGAAAGGAACTAGGAACCATGTGGTTGTGCCTGACACCATCTATGGTGTTCAATATAACAAAAGCAAAGACAACGGAGGATTTGATGGAAGCTTTGGCTAAATTGTATGAAAAACCCTCAGCCTCAAATAAGGTATTTCTCATGAAGCATTTTTTTAATCTGAAAATGGTTGAAGGTAGATCTGTGATAGATCATTTAAATGAGTTTAATATGATTACCAGTCAGTTAACTTCTATAAAAGTGAATTTTGATGAAGAGGTGAGGGCTCTCTTGGTTTTATGTTCTTTTCCAAAATCTAGCATTTGTACTACAAACTAACTCAAGGAGCGAATTCAATTGCCCCAACTACTCCAGCTACTAATCTTAATGATGAGCTTGGTAATGGCTATAAGTAACTCTGTCTTTGGTTCAAATACATTGAAATTTGGTGATGTTGTTGGTGTTATCCTTGGCGAGGAAATGCGATGGAAAAGCACAGGTGAGTTCAATATCTAGTAATGCTTTGACTGTAGAGAATAGGGGAAGAACAAAGGAGAGAGGAAAAATCCCAACAAATCGTGGGAAGTCACAAGGGAAGTCTAAGAAAGGAAGATCTAAATCTAGAGGAAGAATGGATTGTTGGCATTGTGGAAAGCCAAGACACTTGAAGAAGGATTGTTGGTCTTGAAAGGGAAAATAAGGAGACATAAAACATGATGATAGTAAGGAAGCTAATGTTGCAAGTAATAAATTGTAGGATTCTTTAATTATATGTTTAGATAATGCTAATGATTCTTGGGTAATAGAATCAGGGGCTTCATTTCATGCCACACCCCATAGGAAATATTGTGTAGATTATGTTCAAGGTGATTTTGGACAGGTATATTTGGCTGATGATGAACCCTGCCAGATTGTTGGAAAAGGAAAGATAAAAATCAAGTTGCAGAATGGAAATGAATGGTTGCTATAAGAGGTAAGGCATGTTCCAAATTGAGAAGGAATTTAATTTCTATAGGACAATTGGGTAGTGAAGGCTGCATGGTTATCTTTTCAAACAAAGTCTGGAAGGTCACTAAAGGTGCATTAGTAGTAGCTAAAGGTGAAAGGGTAGGCACATTGTATTTGTGTACTGGTAACACTTACTCTACCTTAGCTGCTACAAAAATAGTTGCTACTGAGACAGTTACAACATTTGCTACATGGATAGAAACAAAATTGTGGCACCATAGACTTGGGAACATGACAGAGAAAGGTATGAAAATCCTTCACTCCAAAAAGTTGCTACTAGGTTTGAAGCAGATTGACTTGGAGTTTTTGCAAAAAATGTGTTTATGGAAAATAGAAAAGAGTTCGATTTCTCAAAGTTGGGAAAGAGAAGAAGAGTGAGAAATTAGAGCTTGTGCATTCAGATGTATGAGGACCAAATTAGGTATCTTCTCTTGGTGGCTCTTGTTATTATGTTACTTTTATTGATGATGTAACTAGGAAAACATGGGTGTATTTTCTAAAACAAAAATCATAAGCATTTGAAAATTTTAAAAAGTGGAAAGCTTTGGTTGAGAATGAGATAGGAAAAAAATTGAAGTGTCTTAGATCTGATAATGGAGGCAAGTATTGCAAAAGAGAATTTGAATATTACTGTTCATACAATGGAATCTATAGGTAGAAAATGTTTCCTAGAACCCCACAAGAAAATGGTGTGTCTGAGAGGATGAATAGGACTGGATTATGGAGCGTGTAAGGAGCATGAGATTGCATGATGGACTACCCTTACACTTTTGGGCAGATGTTGTACATACCGCTGTTTATTTAATAAACAATGGACCTTCAAATCCTTTGGATGGTGGTATTCCAGAGGAGGCATGGATGGGTAAAAAGGTAAACTATTCATTTTTGAAAACCTTTGGTTTTGAAGCTTTTTTCCATGTTGATATTGAAAATAGAACCAAGCTTGAGGCTAAGTCTAAAAAAAGTACCTTCATTGGATATGGAGTAGATGAATTTGGTTATCGGTTATGAGATTATGAAAATCATAAAATCATTAGGACCAGAGATGTTATATCTAATGATAAGGTCATGTATAAGGATCAACTGGAAGAAAAGAAGCATGAACAAACCAAAAAGGAATATGTGGTGTTGGATGAGATTCTGAAAAATAAAATGCTAGTGGTACTTGATGCTCAACAACAAGTTATCCCACAGAGTCCTACAAGTGTTAGATGTTCTACAAGGATAACTAGAGCTCCAAAAATATTTTTTCCATCACTATATTCTATATTATTAACTAATCTGGTGAACATGAAGGTTATGGAGAAGCAATGTAGGTAGATACCAAAAAGTAGTGGGAGTTAGGCATGAAAGAGGAAATGGATTCCTTGTTGTAGAATCAGACTTGGGACTTAGTCTAATTGCCTGTAGGTAAAAGAGAATTACAAAATAAATGGGTTTGCAGGTTGAAGGAAGAAGATGGAGGCAAGAAAAGATATAAGGCCAAACTTGTGGTAAAAGGTTTTGCAAAGAAAAAAGGTATAGATTTTGATGAAATATTTTCTCCGGTTGTAAAGATGACTTCTATTAGAACTATTCTAAGTCTTGTGGCTGCAGAAGACTTGCATCTTGAGCAGCTAGATGTGAAAACAAATTTTCTCCTTGGGGATTTGGAAGAGGAAATATACATGCAACAACCACAAGGATATGAGGTCAAGGGTAAGGAGGAATTTGTGTGCAGGTTAAAGAAGAGTTTGTATAGATTGAAGCAAGCACCTCGATAATGGTATTTAAAATTTGATAGTTTTATTGTTGAACAAGGTTACAAAATATGTCATTCTAATTAGTGTTTATTTTAAGAAATTGGGTAATGGCAACTATATTATCCTGTTGCTTTATGTTGATGACATGCTTGTTGATAGGTCTAACATGCAACATATTAATGAACTTAAGCAAAAATTAGCGAATTCATTTGCTATGAAGGATTTGGATGTAGCAAAATGAATACTTGGTATGAGGATCACACGGGACGTGACAAACATAAAATTATTTTTG
Source organism: Sequoia sempervirens (assembly GCA_007258455.2). Lineage (NCBI taxonomy): Eukaryota > Viridiplantae > Streptophyta > Pinopsida > Cupressales > Cupressaceae > Sequoia > Sequoia sempervirens. The sequence goes on along the minus strand of VDFB02271358.1, from coordinate 256,529,641 downwards.
TCTCAAAGTGAGTACATGTAGAGAAGGTGTTGAAAAGGTTTAACATGTAGAATACAAAAGTAGTTAGTACACCTTTTCTTAGTCATTTTAAGTTGACTAAGGAGATGTGTCCAAAGAAACAAGAGGAGGAAGACAAAATGTCTAAGATACCATATGCATCAACAATTGGTAGCTTGATGTATGCAATGGTATGCACAAGGCCAGATATTGCACATGCAGTGGGAGTTGTGAGTAGGTGTATGAGAAATCCAGGAATGGAACATTGGAATACGGTAAAATGGATTCTTCGATATTTAAGAGGTGCTACTTCAAAGAAACTATGCTTTGGAGGAACAAGTTCTGCTCTAAAAGGATATGTTGACTCTAATCTGGCGGGTGATATTGATAGTAGGAGGAGTATTAGAAGGTATGTTCTTACTGTAGGAGGTACTGTAATTAGTTGGATTTCAAGGCTACAAAAGGTTGTGATTTCAACCACTGAAGCTAAGTATGTTGCTGCTATGGAAGCTAGCAAGGAGATGATTTGGTTACAATGTTTTCTAGAGGAGTTGGGACAATGACAAGAAGATATCCCTTTGTACATTGATAGCCAAAGTGCCATTCATCTTCCTAAGAATTCAGCTCTGCATTAAAAAACTAGGCACATACAACTCAAATACCACTTCATCTAGCTAGTTTTAGAGGATGGGCAGTTGAAGTTGGAGAAAATTCACACAAGTGAGAATCCTGTAGATATGTTCACAAAGGTAGTTACACGAGAGAAACTGATTTCCTCATCAGTTTTAGTTGGCCCTCATGATTGATAATGGTGAACATAAGAAACTGACAAGACTTGTAATCTAATGGGAATTGCAAGTGTAGCAGTGTCATCTAGGATCAGTCTCCAAGTGGGAGATTGTTGGCCTTCACAACCTATCGCTTACTCATCCAACTAATTGCACCACCAAATAAAGCATACACATAAGCATTGGTGGATCGTTTGTTATCAATATCACCTACCCAGTCTAAATCCACATAACCATGAATATCAAGGGAAATCTTATCTTCAGTCATATTACTATGATAACACAAGGAATAATTTGAGGTATCGCGCAAATATCTGAAGACTTGTTTAACTGCATCCCAATGAACCCTACCAGGATTAGAAATATATTTAGAAATAACTCCTACTGCTTGGAAAATGTCTAGTCTTGTATAAACCATAACATACATAAAGCTTCCAACTACACTTTGGTAAGACACTCTGCTCATGTCTTCCATCTCCGATGGAAATGTTGGACAATCTAAAATAGATAATTTTGTTCCAACTGAAACGGGAACACATAATGGTCTACAATCTTGCATATCAAACCTCTGTAAAATTGAATTAACATACTTACTTTGGTCAAGCCATAGCTTTTTGTTCACTCTATCTCTTTTAATTTCCATCCCAAGAATGTGTTTAGCTACAACAAGATCTTTCATTTAAAATTTAGCAGCAAGTTGCGATTTCAATTTTGAAATCATACCTTTCCCTCTTCCAATAAATAACATATCATCAACATATAATGCAATAAATAAGAAATGATCACCATTAGTTTTATAATAAACAAAATGATTTGATTTAGAATGCTCAAATCTCAACTTGACACATATGTATCAAATTTCTAGTACCACATCCTAGGACTCTGTTTTAAACCATACAAAGATTTCTTCAATTTGCAAACCAATTTACTTTTACCTTTCACTACGTAGTGCTCTAGTTGTGTCATAAATATCCTCCTCCAAGTCACCATGAAGGAAAATAGTTTTCACATACATTTTCTCAACCTCTAAATCATAAGCAACAACAATAGAAAGAAAAAATATAATGGATGCCATTTTTACAACATGAGAAAATATCTCACCATAATCAACACCCTCAACTTGAGAGTAGCCTTTTGCAACCAACCTTGTTTTGTACTTCTCAATACCTCCATCTGAACCTATCTTTTTTCGTAAACACCCATTTGCAACCAATAGGTTTTTGTCCTTCAGACAATAATACAAGATCCCATGTATCATTCATTTTCAAAGCTACCATTTCTTCATCCATAGAAATCTTCCAGGATTTTGCATCATTCATACCTAATGCATCTTCTACTGATCTGTGTTCATCCATGTTAGTATTCAAAGAAAAAATACATTTCCAATCATTAGGTGAATACCTTTCAGGTGGTTGTCTATGCCTTGTAGACCTACAAACAAGCTGAGTTGGAGGTTCCTCCTCTTATGAATATTTAGAGCTAGATAAGCTCTCCTCAACTTCTTGTCTATCCATGGGTTTCGATTTCAACTTTCTTAGGTGTAGAAGGAAATTGAATCACATATTCCTTTTTACTTTGTTCTGGCTGCAATGTAATAGAAGAAGGCTTAATTTCTCTAAAACTAACACTTCTACTATGTATTACCTTCTGTGCAACATGATCCTAAAGCTTGTATCCTTTCACACCATAATTGTATCCGATGAGGATACATTTCATAGCCTTGTTCTCCAAATTTGTTCACTTCTCATTTGGCACATTTGCATATGCCTCACAACAAAAAACTCTAAGATGTATTAATGAAGGCTTGTGGCCTGAGCATGCCTCTATAGGTGTCTTATCAACAAAAGCTAATGTATGAGACTTGTTAATAAGGTAACAAGCAGTGGCAATAGCTTCAACCCAAAACCTTTTTTCTAGACCAACACCACTCAACATACTCCTAGCCTTCTCCATCAGTGTCATGTTCATTCTTTCTACAACTCCATTCTATTGTGGAGAATATAGAGTTTTCTTTTGTCTATGAATACCACAATCTTTACAAAATCTATCAAAATCATTAGATCAAAATTCACTACCATTATCAGTCCTCAAATATTTTATTTTCTTTCTAGTCTACAACTCAACCATTGCTTTAAATTCTTTAAATCGATTGAAAAATTTAGATTTACTCTTTAGAAAGTATACCCATGTCCATCTATTGTAATCATCAATAAATGAAACATAATATTTGGATTTACCAATTGAAGGAACATCTACAAGACCAAACACATCATAATGAATAAGATCCAATACACAACAATATTTATAAAAACTCAAGTAAAATTGAACACGATTTTGTTTTCCATAAATGTAATGCTCATAGAAATAAAATTCAAGATTACAATAAGATAACCCTTCAAAAAGGTTTTTATTTTTCAAAGTCTTTAGACCCTTTTCTCCAATGTGGCCAAGTATCTGGTGCCATAACATAGTTTTATCTTTAGGTAACTTTTATTTAGAAGAAAGAGCACTCTTGGGTACCCAAAAGCCATGACCATCTACTAAAGTTGAAACCCTCATTTCTTCCACAAACTTCTTTTCACACAAGTACTATTGCACTCAATAGTACATGCATCAAGCTTATACAATGTGCCATTTTTGACACCTCTAGCAATCACCATAACACCTCTAACCATCTTGCATCCTATATTAGAAAATACTATTTGCACACCTACATCTATTAGTTTTCTCACAAATAACAAATTTATTGCTAAACCAGGGATATGCAACACAACATTAATATTTTTTATTCTACCATCAGGAAACCCAGCTTTAACTTTACCATGACCAACAAAGTTTAAATGAGAATCATCACCCAAGTACACCTTACCCCCATCAAACTCTTCATATTCAAAAAACCAATCTCTATTAAAGGTCATATGTAAATATGCACTTGAGTCAATTAACCATGCATCATTACCTGCACGAGTTGCCAAAGCTGCAATAAATGTGTCACCATCTTCCTTCTCAGACTAAAAATCAGAATCAAATATCTTCTTTTTCTTCTTTTCTTCTTTGTGGTTCTTACGAACATGTCCAGGATTACCATAGTTCCAACACATAGCTTTGGACTTTCCAAGAGACTTAGATATCCCCTTGGACTTGGATTTGTCACACTTCTCATTCTTCTTTCCTTTTTCCTTAGGTCTTCCATGAACAGTTAGGGCCTCCTTAGCATTGATGGATACCTTCCTCCTCATCTCTTCAGAAAGCAAAGAACCCATCACATCTTTAGTATTCTATATAACAAAAGTACTCCCAATAGCCATAACAAGAAAATATCATGAATCAGGCAAATAAAAAAGTAGGGTCTGACATTTCTCTTCCTCATCCATTTTGACACTATTAACAATCAGATATGCACCCTTTTTCAGATTTACAAAATAAGACTATCTGCTGAAACATGGAAACTCTTTTCAGATGTGGGTGATCTTCTTGAAAAGAGAATCTCCAGAGTGAGTTGGTTCTCCGAATGATGGATCCTATTCTAAGTGATTTTCTGGGAAAAATGATAGAGAATATGACTGAAATGAAATCCTATCTAATGTGATCTCAACTTAATGATGACTTTGATATTTCACCCACAAAAAATCTTCAGAAAAACAACAATGATGTCACAATCTCTCATGAACATCAGTACAAAATTGATTTGCATGAAGGTCTGAACCTAAACACATCATGCAACCTGCATTAAATGAAATTTTTGTATCAATAATCTGCGATATTAGGACATAAAAAGGATCTGTAAAACATAATCACAATATGAACATCATACTAAAACTACAAATAGAGACAAAAATTGGAGATAGGAATGCTGCTTTTATTGGATGGAGTGAAAACTCTCAAAACTTGAGTACAAAGAAGTTTACAAGCTCAAAAATGTGTAAGAGAAAGAAATCAAAATCTAAACTAGAAAAACACTAAGTTTTCCTCAAGATATATCTCTCAAAACCCTAATCTGAGCTCTAAGAAAAAGCTCCAGGAAAGGTATCAAAAAATGCCCAAGAAGCTTGCACAAAAGCGGAAAAAACACACTTTTTGCATGTACAAATTGAAAAGCTTCTCAAAAAAGATCAAATATGCTTTTAAAGAAAAAAAAAACACCTTATCTCTCCAACAGGAATCTCAAATCTGACCAAGGAAATATCTTTCACAAATTTGCTAAAAATAGCAAAGAGATAAAACATCTTGTTTTATTCTTGCTTTACATAGCTCGTAGATCTTATATTCTCACAATCTGACCTATCTTTGCAATTAAAGATTTTTGAAAATATTTTACAAAAACTTATTTCCTTATTTCTCCAAATACACCTTTGATTTTTCTAAAAAAAATCATAAAAATACAAAGAAAATCTCCTATCCATATCCAATTGATTTCTATAAAATCAATCGAAAATAAAATGCCTAAGGCATGAAAGTCTATCCTCCAAGGCAAAAGTATTTTCAACATTTACATTTAATTGATTTCTTCAAAATCAATCTCAAAAATAAACCAAGGCACATATTATTAGGGTTTGATATGTCAATGGGAACCTAAACATAGGAAACCCGCCACCATGTGATTTTTGATTAAGCTTTGATATTTCAAAATGCAAGGATCGATGATCATGTGTTTGACTAGGCTTAGGGCATATTATTTCAAAATGCCCAAGGCATGGGAATCAACCTTCACTATTGATGGACTTAGGAAATCACTAATCATCGGCCACCATGGTATTTTATTTGACATAGAGATTTAAAAAATTAAAGCAATATATCCCCCAAGTCGAATTAGGGTTGGGGAAAACCCTAATGAACAAAACCAAGGGATCTCTATTATTTCACATCATTTGAAATTGGGAAAAAAGCCTTTGCTTGCCTCCAAGAGCTATGATGAAGGGAATTTTGGACCTCCTCCAGAAGGTCTTGACTAAACATGTCTGCTTAAGCTTCTATGTGTTCTTAAGCTTTATGTGGATTTTGAAGCTCTTTTCTCCGCTTTTAAAGCTATTTTCTGGCCTTGAAGTTGTGGCTATGTGATGATTATCTTATATATTTCGTGGCTCTATGTCTCTTTCTTTGGTCTCTGCTTCTCTGCTCTTGGTTGCCACGGTGAGAACTCAACCTTTGCATTGTGTTTGAGAGCTCTTCAAGAGAATATGGCCACGACATACCTTGCTCCATAGGTGCGCATGGTAAGTTCATTGTTTCTTTTGAACTTCTAGAGACATTCTTTCTCAAATTAGAAAGCTTATAAAAGCTCTATACTCTGTAAAAGATCAAAACTTTTTATGAATTTCTAGCCATCACACAGGCCATGCCATTATGAGACTCTTGTTATGAATTCAGTGAATAATTCCTTGCACTGTAGTCGCTTTTGCTTCAGGTATTTTAAGTCTGATGGAAAACTAAAAGGCTTTTCTCTTTCTGTGAAATGGTAAACCATAAAAGAGCCAAAAGCTCCCTCCCAGCCAGCCATGTATATTCTTGAAAAGTCATATTGAAGCTTTTGGGCTGACCCATGAAAGGAATTTCTTTCTTCTTTAGTATTTATGTCAAACCCTCATATGGGTACTTGTTAAAATGAAGAAATTATGTATTTTATGAAAAACCCCAAGGTGGGTATCTTCGACAATTGTACTATCTGCATTTTAATTCAAAACCCCAATATGGGTATTTTGAAAAAAAGACATCTGTAATTTAAAATCAAACCCCTATGTGGGTTCACTGGAAAATGAAAGGGAATTCACCTATTTCTATACTTAATGCAAAACCCAACATGGGTACTCAATATTCTTTGAAGAAAATTGTTTATTCCTTAATAGAGCTCGACCCATTATGGCATTTCATTTTCATTTATGATTTCTGTGTAAAACCCCTTCCATGGGTAAATAGTGTTGTGGAAGAAGACTGCATTTGATTTGAAACTCTTTTCATGGCATTCTATGTTTCAAACATAGTTGTATTTAGTTCAAAACCCAATGTGGGTATCTTTGAAACTTGAAAGAAACTTATTATTTCCTGCTCTCTGTGTGAGAAAGGCTTCATATTTCCACTCATATTTCTAGTCTACTGCATTTTCCTCTGACTGAAACCCTAGCTCGAGGGTATTTGACTACCACCATTTGATCACAGGGCTAAAACCCTAGAATTGGCATACTGAATAAAACATTGTACTTGTGGGCTATAAATAATTTGAAATGAATACCACCTTTGGTTGTAGGTTGATAACCAACCATGGATAACCCATTTTTTCAAGAGGACAAAACTCCTAATTTTTGTGCATTAATCTTAGAATTAAGTCCTCATGGCTGTAGCTTCACATCTGTTTGTTGATTCTGCACACTTCCTGTAGCTTTTACCTGCAAAGACTTGAAATATATAACTCCAAATGAATTCCCATACTGTTTATGCATAAATGAAAAGCTTCAGTCTATGGAACAGATTTCTCTTAAATGACACCATCCTGCACACAAAAAATTCTTTGACTGGCACCCTTAGATGTTTGCTTACTCAGTCTATCATTCGTTCACTCAAATCTTTTAAAAGATTTGTTTAATCTGGAAATGCCTTTACATACTCAAATTCTTATCAAACATGTTCAAGTCCATTTGCTTCGATCTCATACAATGATACTTAGAAGGCATACCTTGGTTGGTGAAAACATATGCACAATCTTCATTTTCAATACATATCAAACAATAACAAATCCCTTGTACTATTTACTCCACTTAATACAACACAATGAAATCCTTGAGGATTGAAAAAACCTGAAGCTTCCTCCATGCTTGACTGTCCTCTAAATGTATGCTCTTCAACCTGGCACTCTTCATGCATTTTTATGTTCCATTATGAAAACTACTCTTTGATGCTTGTTATCTTCATATCACAACTTGTATGCTTCCAGAAAACAATAGGCATTCTAGCTTGAGCACTTATGAGATAAAGCAAACTGAAACTTTGCAAATACTTCCATGCTGTAATTGCTCATTAGTGCTTAATTGATAAGGCATTATGTATGCCTGTTCACTATCACTGTTTATGAGATCATAAAAATGATGTATTCAGTTGAATTGATTGAGCTCATTTAAGTCCACTGTCCACATGTAGCTTTCAGGAAGCATACTACTTGATTATTATGAGTGAATAGTCAGCTTAATGACTTGATAAATGAACTCTGCTTTACTCTTTCAGTTATATAGTTCAGATGAAAATGGTGATTGCACTCCTTCTCTCAGCCCCATATGTAATTTATAAGGGGCAGCATGCTGAGCTCTACCCTTGTGGGAACCCATTTTTCTCCACATGCTTGGTCTTCAAAAGATAATCAACTACGTGACTTTTCCTATACTTGCACAAGGAAACAAACAATGTTAGCATAAAAACAATGTATGATGATGATGTTTTCTCTTTTAAGTTCATGTTTTTGTTCCTTCCTTTAGTTGATTCCATGCATTTTGAAGAGTGAATTATATGTCTATTGGTAGAGCTTGTAGTATAACTCATATCCTGAGCTCTTAATTGAAACCCCTCTCAATCTCTTGCAGGCACACTCAAGAGTGGAAGCAGGACAGAATAAGCAACAACGCCTCAACCGAAGATGAAGAATCAGGCAATGATGGATATGTCTTCTGCTATTTGCTTTCTCTTTCCTTTTTACCTTCAACTCTATTTTACTTTCCGCAATGAATGGAATTAGCTAAAACCATGACTTGTGTGGATATTTAAATTTTGTTCTTTCATTTCCATTATGAAAGAAAAGAATTAAAATGCAATGTTGTACTTGTCATTTGTATTCTTGCAATCAAATGAACATATGTAATGTGAATCATTTCATGAAATAAATGAAAGCATTCTGTTATGCTTTATCATTTGTATATTCAGTTATATACTCCATTTGATTTTGCAAAAAACATGAGTAATACTTCTGAAATTCAATTTTCTCAAACACTTGCATAACTGACACTTGATAAATGATAAATAAGGTGCAAACAACACTTAAGCATATGCAAAAATAACTGTAATTTTCACTTTCAAATATAACAATATTTAATCAACTCCACCAATTGAGCTGTAGCAAAAAATTGGTAACAGACACCAACTGATGCCAACTGATCCACCATCATACTAAATGCTTCCAGGTGGTTTGTAATTTTTCCACCCTCTTCCATTCTAAGGAATACAATTTCTTCCTCAAGAAAATCTTGTTCACCAAAGATTTGGCTTGATACATCTCACCAAGATTCTTCCATAGTTTCTACGCAGAGGTCTCTTCATGAACATTGATTAAAATAGATTCTTCCAAGCACAATCTAATTAGACCCTTGGATTTACAATCCATAACATCATAGTGAGTAGCCTAAGTAGGATTTGTAGGCCTTGAAACATTCTCATCAATAACATCCCACATATCTCGATCTATCAATAGATCCTCCATCTTCAGCTTCCACATTTCAAAATTATTTCCAAAAAAATTATCCACCTCTATTCCCCTCGATGAACTTGCCATCTTAAAATTCCTGCAACAAGATCACAAAGTTTCTTTTTCACAAGATCCCACTGAAATTTGGATTGGTTCAAAAAACCCAACAACCCACAACTTAAATAAAAGGTGATCAAGATCTGATACCACTTGTAAGGAAGCTAAGGTGGTAGAACAACTTCCTACACTAATCCCGAGAGGAGAATAATGCAAAATTTTTTATAGATCTTTTCAATAGTTATAAAAAATTAAACAAAAATAAACATAAATATCATGCATACCATAACATAGTGATTTACGTGGGAAAAACCCCACTCCAAAATTTTCCCAATTTATTATTCATAAATCATAAAGATTACAATATACTTGCAAATCAAGCTTCTCATAGGAGTATCACCACTAGAGATCCAAAGACAACATGACTGCTATAGACCCTTAGAATACATCACAATACACAACTATAATACAATGCCCTCATAAAATAGGGTTGCCTTCTAGGGAAATTCAAGCTAATAAAATATTAGTCGTCAGATCGAAGAACTAATGATGAATGGATGAACAATACCTTACATATCAACAATAATTTATGTAATTGCAAGGTCGAGACACATTTTCCCAATAGTTTGGAGTTTGAAGGTGTGATGGTGGCAAGAGATTGTGGTTGAGAACTATTGGGTAAATACTACACTGTGGATAAAGATATTACCCAACAAATAAAATGATGGACTAATGAATAAAAAGTGTCACCAACCTACTTGAAAAATTTGACAACAATTGTTGGACAATGCCTCTAATCACTAGATAAATCATTTGATTGTTGGATTGAAGATAGAGTTGAAGGATGACTTACACAAAACTAAGATGTTGCATACAAAATGTTGGCCATACAATTGTATGGTAGATCAAATAGGTATAGTTTGTATATATTTTTCTATGGTAGCCATTGGAACCCCTTTCAAAAATGTCAAAAAATTGCCTCCAAAATTTGTACTATCTTATATAAAAATATAATTTTTGGTCCTTCTAAATCTAATCATGAGGTGGATTTTGATCCAAAATGCATTTTATGAAAGTAGGTATATAAAACCTTACAAATTCAAGATGTTAGAAAAATGGTAGATGAATAGTTATAATGGAAGCTTTAACAGATTACTGTAAACCAGATTATGCAGTGTAAACCATATGGAGATTTAACAACTATAAACAATGAAAATGAAAAGAACAAAAAACACAATGTATAACATAGTGTTTACATGGAGAAACCCTTTCAGGACAAAATCTCCACCAAAGAAGAGATGAATAGTTGTATTAACAACAATGGTGTTTCACAATACAATCACTCTAACTCCTCTTCAATCCAACAACATTTGTGTACCTGTACAACCTCTCATAGTGTCTCCATCTCAACCCCTCAATATATAGACTCATGGGGGCTCAAAATACCACCAAAAAACATTACCATGGGTCAAAACAAGGTTTGGAAATACCATGATAAAAATCTATACGACCCCTTACATGCTAAACATGGTCTCTTACATGACATTACACCACCTTACAAGATGTCATAAGAATCTCTATAAAATAGGAGATGCTCTTACATGCGTCATAAGCCATCAATAGCTATGCAAAGATTCTCTTATGCATGTCATAGATGATTATCATGTCCAAAATAATATCCCCCACTTTTAGCCCTTATAGTTGTCATAGAATCCGTCATGACATCCTTAAAAACATGCTTTCCATGTTATATCACTAAGTGGACATCTTTTGACAACTAATAACCTATTTTTCAAGGCACCAACATGTGTCAAAAGTGCCAACTCAAAATCTCACGCCCCTTTTGATGGAGCACAAATATTTAATAACAAAAAATATATGTATCCATGGGAAAATGTAAAATAATAATAAATAAATAACTTAGGAATTGCCAAGGTTGAGACACCTTGATTCCCAACACAAGATAATTTGGATAGAGATTTGTAAGCTTGTAAGCTTGCTTTGGTACCATGTTAGAGCAATCAAGATCAGCTTGCAAGATCCAAGAACACCCATAAACAAAATATACAAAGAATATTCTCATACTAGTTTATAAATGTACAAATAAGTATTGCATATAAAGCAAGGATGAGGAGGTGAGAAGTAGGAATGAAAGTTTGAATTCCTCTCCAAATGGTGTGACACATGTGGGAACACTTGGAACAAGTGCCACAACATGCGAATAGTTCCATACGATGAGACAAAAATCTAAAACCCCTCTAAGTGAGTTTAAGTGTAGCGTGAATAGGTCTACTAAGTAAAACTAAATTAGATATGTAAAACTTATTTTTACATTAACATGGTTTGCTTTATTTTGTAGGTTCCTACATGTACATCAATTTGAGGGTATCCTATCTGCCAAATATTTATCTAAAAATTTAATTGAAAAAATATTCATCCTTGAATTAAATCGAAGTTCAATTAACCTTGTTATTTAATAGAAGAAAAGGTTAGGCCTAGTATTTCTATATGAAGTCCTCTAGAGATGGTAATTATTTGCTATTTTTCTATTGTTTCTTAAGAAATAAATTAATATTGTGATATTATTTGTATCATCTTTCACATTATTGTACTTTGTTACTAGACTTGATCAACCCAATAATCTTGTACATGTGTTTATTGAAGTATTTTATACAATTGAGATCCTTGAAATTTTATTACCATATCATTAATTACTTGTGAGTCTATGGCAAGGTGATGTATGTTGCAATTCTTTATGTGACAAGTCTAGGTAATATAAACACCTTATTGTATTACATCAAATTGATATTTGGTGACTATACAAAATGATATGAACTTTGTCTAGGGGTAATTATGTATTTGTGACTATTCAAAGTTATATGAAAGCATATTATCAGCCAATTAAGTCAAATATATTGTTTGATTTGAATTATTTGTGATAGAATCCTATTTAAAAGTTATAGTTACACCTTGTTATTTGAATAAACTTTTTGGGTTTAAAAATTATGAGTTCTCAAAATTATTTGTCAACTTTAAAAGAAGGAAAATTTTATTATCAAAATCAAATAGAATTGCAACTAATCTATATAATGTCCCTTTTGATTGAGTATAGTTTATAATCTTATGAGTATAAAACAATTTTTTTTGGTATATGATGAGAGAAGAGGCATGTAGTCTAGATTGCATGATTATCATCTTTTAATGTATTTCAAATATGCATATATAGTTGGTGGGTGACCACATAGCATGAGATATGCATGACATTCACTAAGTGCTATATAATATTGACATAATAATTCTATAAAATTTATGTTGAATAATACAATATTTATATTAAAGATAGAGGGTTACATGGATGGTTGAATTGTGAAATTTAAACAACCTAAGATCTGAAATATAATTTACATTACTTTCACAATTGCAAAAGAAACAATATTTCTTATGTGAATCTGATTAAAAATGCATAAACAGTATTAATCATCTTCTTGGTTAGAAAAATACTTTTGTTCAACTTAACTGAGACTAAAATTTTGAGAAATAAAATTTAGATGAATTTAAGTAAAATGGATACACTATGATATTGATAGTGTTGCATCTACACTTATTTGACTAATTATATTTGTGAGGTAAGTTGTAGATGCACCTTGAACTTTTGAGAATAGTAGTTGATTTACAAAGGGGGAATTATTATTGTACTTTTCCTTGAAAGTATAAAAAGAATGTTATTTATCTCTTTGGTTAAAAGAGATCAAAAGTAAAAATCATGTAAAAACCCTTAAGATTAAGAGGAGGTCAAAAATAAATTTTCATTTAAATTTAATTACTTTAAAAAAATGGTAATAAAGTTAAATAAATACTAATGCCAAGAGATAAAAATGGGAAACAATTAATTTAATGTTAATTGTGATTTGAAAGAGTGATGATTTGAAAATTTCCCTTATATTATATAAATAACTTGTGTGATACTTGGAAAAGCCATGAAGATCACTCATAAAAGAAGGTTGTTTGATAGGCTGCATGCATTATAAATGAAGCACATTGGGTTTATCCAATCTAGGGTACATAATACACCTAGGATTGTCCTAGCCAAGGTTTTGTGCTAAGCAATTATTTTGTTGGACATGTTTTACATGTATTTTAAATAAATTTGTTCCTCTTGAAATATGTCATGTTGGAGTTGATAGTTAACCCCACAACTCTTAAAAATCACCTACAACCAAAACACTTATCACAAAAAAAAGATCAAATCAACTGATTTGCTATGCAACCAAGAGAAAATATTGATCCAAACAAGCATCTAATGCCTTTTGTATTGAATAATGATGTGAATACATGTGAATGATTTCAAAGTACAATAATGAATGCTTATAAAAGAAAAAGTGTAAAACCAAGATGAGGATTTGATTAGATTGTGAAAAGTGTCATAATCTCATGCAATGAGACAACTTCATCTATAAATACCCCAATCTAATAATAAATAAGCAATCCTAAGTTTAGCTTAAGTGACTAAAGTAATAAGGGATCTAATGATTAATTAATTATCAAGTGGTTATCCTAGTTACTCCAACATACCCCTTTAAAATCAATTTAGGGAGAAGCTAAAATACGTTGATGAACAATGCAATGATGGATGCATGATAGGTCTCAACTACAATGCATAATGAGGTACCCATGTACAAACAAATGAATCTCTCATAATTAGAGAAAAGAAGAAAATCACATGAGAAAAAACTTGTCTCCAAAAGAAAGAAAATGAAATTACCACACTAGTGAAATAAGGATAGGAGGACTCAATGTGACCCCCCAAGAATCACTTCTATTAAACAAGTATAATAGATGTCCCCCAGTAGGAGAGAGAAAATGAGGATATGAATCCCATTATAAACAAAGAGCTCTTGTGCTATTGATGAATGTCTAAAGATAGAACACAATCCACTATCTGCAAACAAAAAAAATCCCCTTAGAAAGAAATAGATCCACTGATGGTTGGAGAAGCCATTCCCAAAAAATGGAAAAATTAGGAATCCAAATCCAAATGATGTGTACCTCTTAAAAGGGCTCAAGTGTCCACATATTGTATGTTGGAGAATGTCAAAATCAAGAGCATGAAACAAACTTCCACAAGTGAACAAAATAAGAACAATATTATGTCTATCAATAAATAATGAAGAGTGTGTAAATACGATGATCAAGCCTTGCATATATAGGAAAGGATGAGCGGGTGAGAAGTAGGAGTGAAACTATGACTACACAAATGATGTGTACCTCTAAAAAGTGCTCAAGTGTCCACATACCCTATGTTGGAGAATGTCAAAATCAAGAGCATGAAATAAACTTCCACAAGTGAACAAAATAAGAACAATAGTATGTCTATAAATATACAATGAAGAGTATGTAAATACGATGATCAAGCCTTACATATATAGGAAAGGATGAGTGGATGAGAAGTAGGAGTGAAACTCTGACTACCCCTCCAAAAATGGGACACAAGTGTGAGCTCACTTGACAAGTGTGTGAAAAATTATTAATAGGTGTCTCAAGTCATGAGGACACATGTCTCAATCATATGAAGTGAGATAAAAGAAAAAGAAATCTATGTAAACTTAAGCTAGGTGTGAATAGGTCAATCCTAGAAAGGTGATTGGCTAAGTATGATAATGACTCTATTTACACTAACATAAGAAATAGATGATTCCAATCCAAGAACCTATGAAGATTGATGTAGAACAAGCTCCAAAGATGATAAAAATGATGGGCCAACAACAATGATTTGGTTTCCAATAAAGATGAGATGAATTTCCTCAAAAGAATTCTCTAAATCTACAATCAAGGATGATACATCTACATGAATCCAAAGTATCTATTTTAGAAGAAGATGAATGTCCTGCTACACTAAATCAATAGGGGCCAAATATGTGGCAATGCCAATATGATCAAGAAAAAAAGAATATGAAAATGGAGTCTTAATCTAAAGAGTGGGAACATGAAGACAAGTCTTTAAACCGTCATAACATGCAAGATCTGTGATATACTCAAGCTCCTCTAAAGTATTATCATCAAAAGGTATACAATCTGCATCTGCAAGAGGAATGAGATGATTTACAGTAGGATCCTCTAGGAATGGAGAGATATGAGGGTCTCCATGGATCTCCTGAAGTTGATTCCAAAGTGTGTGGGGATAATCAATGTCTAATACAACACACATTGTGTCATGATCAACACTAGAAAATATCATTCCTACAACATGACCACTAATAATACCTCATGTTGAATAACTCCTTGGTATGTTTGGTGTAGGTACGAGTCCAAAAAGATAAGACAAAAGATCAAGCCACCTAATAAGTGTCAAGATACCATTTTTCCAAGACTCATAATTATCCTTTACATGGTTGACCATAAAAGTATGTACAAAAAACCCATGATACTTTCTCAAATAAAAAAATTAGAAACTAATAACCATAGTGCATGTAAAGCGGATCAAATAAAGTCATCTCAATCAAACAAATCATTTCCAAGTGCTAAGACGTCTAAGTAATTAAAAAATTTATGAAAACAAAAAAAAGTGAATAAAATTTACCTAGGGTAAATTTTGGAAAAAGTGCATCAATGGACCTGAAGAGCTCTGAAATACCTTTCCAATATAGTTGGAATAACGAAAATCAGAGATACAACAAAAAAATTATGAGCTTGGAAGTAGAAAATGATTATTTGAATTTGACTGAGAATAAAATGAACAAGCAACAAAATCTAATGATGAGACTTAAACCTCTATAAAGTGCTCAAAACTAGCTTTCCAACTATATCTTGTTTGCCTAATTTTGACATGGTGTAACCAAGTTATGGCAAAAAGGAAAAAAAAACCTCTAAGGAAAATTAGGGCTTAGAGTGGGCCAAGAAGGGTTCATATTATCGAATGACATCATGCTGACATTAGCAAATATGCTTTGAAATATTATCTTGACTTGCGAAAAGAATCACCCATAAAAAAAAGCCAATCTATCAGAATATTCTTAAATTCTATCAAAAAAGATGAAATATTTCATCGATGTGCATAGATGTGTACATGAAATATTGTGTTAAGAATTAGAATATTTCAATTTTTATGTCAAAATCTACCTGACACTGCTAGATTTTATGAGCTCACTAAAATAATGGAGTGTCAATTTTCAATTTCTAGCCTTTGCTATAGTTGTGGGGGTTTTTCCTGGGAAAATCAAGGCCACTAGTTATGAGGACCGATTGATGGTGGAGAAAATGCTTGGTTGTTGTTGTAAGTGGCACAACCACCACCCTAAAGGGTACACACAAGAATGATGGAACTGTGGTGAAGCGGTATGCGCAACATGCCATACCAAATGCTTAAAGCATGTTTTTTATAACTTTTTTTTACTGATTTTTCAAACTAGTAAAAAAATAAAAATCTAGACTCATTTTAACCTATACCTACCTGTGAATTTAATACTTACATAGTGGTGCATAGTCCCAAGACTGTACAATCATATAGATGTATGAATTTCACTAAGATCTATGTAACCCCTATTTTTTTTTTCTACAACTTTTCCAAATTCAATGAAAAGATAATCAATCCTTAAGTTTTTGGGGTGATGTCCATTATGTGCTAAGATGAGAGGATTTTCCCTCAAGGTCAAATCTCTCAGAATTTGGATAGGAAGTCACAAATCTAGTTCTCTAATACCATGTTGGAGTGATAGTGAACCCCACAACTTCCAAAAATCACCTACAACCAAAATGCCTATCACAAATGAGAGATCAAAGCAACTAATTTTCTATGCAACCAAGAGAGAAAAGATTGATCCACACAAAGATCTGATATGCCCTTCTGTATTGAATAATGAATGTGAATACATGTGAATAATTTCAAATTACAATGATGAATGCTTATAAAAGCTAAAGTGCAAACCCTAGATGAGGATTTGATTAGATTGTAGCAAGTGTCCTAATATAATGCAATGAAAGAACCTAACCTATAAGTTGCTCACTCCAATAATTAAAAACACTCCTAAATTTAGCTTAAGTGAATAAAGTAATAAGGGACTTAATAATTAATTAATGATTAATAAATTATCAAGTGATTATCCTAATTACTCCAACATGTCATAACTAAAAAGGCCAAAAACCATTGAGATCTGGCTAGATGAGAATAATTGTTCAAGAGAATTAGGTCTCAAATATATATTGACACCTTAATAAAAGAATATTTTTTAATAATAAAATTTGATTGTTAATTTAGATAATTAAATATTTATTATTTTATCATGTCATTGAAATTCATTGTAATTAGACTATCATATTTAAGTAGATTGATGAATATCTAATGATTATGTATGAACATACACATATTTTTCTTAAAATTGTTTAATGATACTCGAACACATGCCAACAAATCCAGCTCATTTTCTAAGAACTTAAAAAAAACCATTTGAACTAATGAATGAATTACAATTATCCATTTAACACCCACTTTTGTGATTTTTTGTATTAATAATAGTAAATGCACTCAAAAACTACATTCGTATATAGAGATGTGTAAACCTTATATCCATGCTACAGTTCTAACTACAATTGTGCTATATCATGTATATATACTTATGCCTATACTGACTAAGTCAAGTCCTTTTACAAACTATTGCATATTGCTATACATATTGTTTACATTGGTGCTGCATTTACAGATTGTGACATTGCTTAACAAAATACAAAAAGGAGTAAGGAAACACTTGTAAGTCCCTTAGTAGTTCTTGCTTCCATTGCAAGATTCCAAGTCTCTCCAGCCCACCAAAGTTTCAACAACAATCACCTCATCATTTGAGTTGACTTCCTCTATTACATAATCCTCATTGGTATGTAGCCTAGGCCCTTTAACTTCTTGGTTCATCTTTCCTCCTTCAGTTTTCTCATTCAATTGCCTTCATGAAAGTGGACATATTAGGTTGGTTATGTTGCCATGTGTGCCCATACTTGATCTCACTCTAGTTGACAAGCACAATGCCATCTTTTAATAGCCTCAATAATGTGCCTTCAAAGATCTCCATTGTGATAGTGACATGCATTGCAACATTAAACATAATGAGTCTTTTTGAAGATTAAGTGTCCTTCGATGCCCATTGAATTTATCCTCATTCCTTTCCTTCCAAATGTGCCAAAGAATTTCATTAGTCAAGCAATACCAAAATAATTTAAACTCTTTATCTAATTTTATATCAATACCAATTAAAATTGCTTTCCAATTAACTTTTCCATTTCTTCCCTAGATCAATAGGTTATTACAAAATAAATTCCAAATTTCATTTAGCATAAAAATGTTCAAAAAAGTATGCTCCATAAATTCAAGGGTGCTACAAATGTTGCAGATCTCAATGTCAGAATGATTCATTTTAAAGGGAATGCTTTTGAAGGAAAATTAACCATTTAAAAAAAGCTTTTGGGGGATCAAGCACACTGGACCAATTAGATCTAAAGAATTTATGCCAATCTTTTCTAGCCATGTTGGTATTCGAAGCTTTGTTTAAATTCCCAATTAAGGGATCGGGTTAGATTAAATCTTTTTAGATTATTTTGGTTTTCACATTGGTTAAGGGGGTGATACCCCTCCATTTGAATCTTTTTGAGGCTCAAAATTGGAATTGCAATTAGTAAGGGGAGTGACATTTTTGCAGGCTTCTTTTAGGATAGAATAGGTTGTTAGGTTGGATTAGGGGAGACTAAATTCTTCTCTCAACAAACCCCAATCCTTCAAGACCCCATCTTTCAAGATATTGCCAAAGATTTGGATACCAACTTAGGCCCACTTCTTGGTAGAGCAACCTTGAAGGAGTGCAAGAGGTTTCCCATTATGCTTTAGGTTCCACCAAATGGACCTATTGAGATCAATTAGATTGTTGTTATGCTCCATGAAATGAGGATTTATAAATTTATCTTTGATTAACTCCCAAACCATCCAAATGCTTTTAAACACCATTGAACCAATAGAGACTATTGGATGTTTGGTGATGACTAGATCAATGAAGGGTAGCAATTTCCAAGATTTTGCTTGCTTAGGAACTACCAACTGAATATTGTTCCTCACTAGGATTTTCTAGGGCTCATTACCCTCAAGGACCTTGATGACACATTTAGATGCAAGTGTTGTACCATGTTTTTTCAGGTCTTTAAGGCATATCCCCACTCGAATAAATGTTTTTTCCCTTTTCCATCTGACCACAAGGAGTTCCTAATCTTTTTTTGGATCTCGTTTACTTGATAACTGTTAAAAAACCACACATAAGCAAACTATATGGTATATGATGACAAAATATTTTGGCATACTTAGATTCTTCCAACTAATGATAGGAATTTTTTGTTCCAACTGTTCATTTTCTTTTCAAAATTTCCCTTCATCCAAAGCCACATATCTTTTAGTGATGAAGGGTAATCCCCTTACCGTGTCAATCTCACAACAACAAATCAGATAGAACAACCAATATGCATGAAGAAAACAAAGATGTTTTATTATTATTGGAATGGAATTGAAAATTTCAGCATTACATGGGCTTCAATTACAAAAACATCAGCCAAATATACAGACTTAGGCTTTCAAACTCCACTCCATGATTTCATAACCCACATCCTATTCCGCCACCTTCTTGTATGCCTCCTTCTGGTCACCTTATCTTATAGGAATTATTTCCCCCATGTTGCCTTAGTACTGCCACAATCGTCCAATCAACAATCAGGAACAATTTCATCTTTGTCTGCACTATCGTCTCCAACACGCTCTTGCTTACCACATTATGTTATTAGGATGAGACAAGTTTGAGTCTCACCGATACCTCATTGCCATCCTTATCACCATTTTCAATTCACAACAATGATGTGAATTGTCTGATTGACCAATTGCCTTTTGCCACATGTCTTCATGTGTCATCACCACTTCCCTATCGGGTCGTGCAAAAGTCATCACCAATATTCACTGCCCTCTCGATGTACCTTGTATCCACGTGTTAACCTTTTCATAGTATCGAAGGGACTTGAATCCTTGTCTCTCTGAATTCCCACTATCACCTTGATACACCTATCACTCCATTGGAGGGACTCCCAAGTGACTCATTCTGATATGGTGAAGTCTCGCGATGAAGTCCCATTAGAATGTCGAAGAGACTCACTATTATGTTATGTCAATATGTGTCCATCTCTTCAATGAAATGCTTATCAAGATGTCAAAGGGACTAGCCACTAAGTCCTACTGAAATAAGTATCTCCCTTCAATGTGAAGCCTTTGCAACCGTCCACCAACCTTTGCTATTACTATGTTGAAGGAACATGAAATGAGGTTTCTTTGAAATCCTCATGTCACTCTAATGAGTTTGTTGACCGAATGTCAGATTTCGGAGTTTGTTCCCCCTTCATGTCGCTTACTCCAAAATCTCAAACTCTTGTAGACCCCCATACTCAACGAATTCAAGCCGATTCAACCCTTATTGAAAAGAAACAACACAATTTTTTTTGGTTGATGCAAGATTGCTCTTACACCCTGGATGCTCCTGCATCAGACACCTCTAGTAATTTGAAATGTTTCATGAGTTGAACTCATAAATATTTGTAGGTCCTATGCTTATCTTGGATCCATCTGTTTACCTTATCATTCTAAACATTTTTCAAAACCCACCTTTGCAAATTGATGTCCCTTCCATCTTTCATTCTTCCTTTCTTCCTTCCTCTTTTCGCAAATTCCAATTCCCACTAATTGGCACTATGAAATGCTGGAAAATAATAATCATCAATTTTATCTTCTTCAGTAAAATACAAAGACTTATGCCTTACCTCTTCCCCTATTATTGCCACAACAATATTTTCATTTTCAATCTCTATTTGTTCCATGTGTTCCTCCCTTCCTATATCTCTTGAAAAGAAATTTCCAACTGTAAATTCAATGTTAGTAACACAATCAAAATTCCCATCCTTTCCATCCCTTTCCATTGTATCCATTTCAATATCAATAGCACTATCAAAATATTCTCCCCTTCCATCCTGCAATAAACTGTCATCAACTAATGTAAACGAAAGTTCACCAAACAAATCAACATGCACTTTCTCACCTTTTTCCTTACAACTGTAATACCTTCATTCACTAATGTATTCACTGTTGCAATACCTTCGTCTACACTAATCTCATCATTCCCACGTAAATCAACAACATTTTCAAAATTATATTTTACCTCTTCTTTCTCCACCAAGACTTTCACTCTACCCCTTTTGAATGCAATCAACACAGCTGCAACTTGCATTAGCAAATCATGATCTTCATCCTCATCCTCTTTAACTAATTGTTTAACTCCATTAACCAAGAATTTTTTAGGGTTATTACATACATTTCATTCTTTATTCAAAGGTTTCAACTTGTGTTTGACTTCATCCTTCATCAAAGAGTAAGTATTGGCATACCCATCATGCACTGCTTTCCTGTCAAACTGCCAAGGTCTTCCCAATAACAAGTGAAAAAAATCCATAGACATAACATCACACAAAAATTCATCATGATAATCACCAATCTTAAATCTTACCAAGCATTGGTCATTCATCAAAAACTTACAGTCATCCTGCAACCAAGCAATTTTGTATGGATGCGGGTGCCTTCTCCTTTCCAACTATAACTTGTTCACCACTTCTTTAGACACAAGATTATTTGTACTACCTCCATCAATGATAAAATTACAAACTTTACCTTCACACTTACATCGAGTGTGAAATAGGTTCTTTCTTTGGTCTAGTTCCTTCTCCTCATTCAGCAAGGCTCTTCTGATAGTAAGGCACTCGCCCCTTCCAACATCTTCAAAATGTGAAGACTGAGCATCTTCATCTACATGGGCAACTCGAGCGTTACCTTCCAGTCTTATATTTTTCCTTCCTTGATATCGAGGAAACTCAAAGGCTCTATGTCCTTCTCCACATTGGTAACAGTATCCTTGGAAGCCTCCTCTTCCAAATCCTCTACCCGATCTTCCTCTTCCTCTATAATTCCACTCACAGGACTTGTTTGAGCTCTCACCTCTTTCATCCTGGCTATCCTTAGTGTCCAATTTGTTGCTCATCCTCATTTTCTTGCACATAATCTCTACCCTTTCCTTTATTCTTATTCTCAATATTTCTGTTCAATATTTCTTCTACCTTCAATGCAAACTAATATGCATCCTCAATGGTGTATATTCTCACTAATGCTAACTCATCTTGTATGCTTGGATTTAACCCATTAATGTTATAGGCTACTTTCTCCTTGTTTGCTTCAAAATGTCCTATTCTAATCAGGACCCTGTGAAATTCTTCTGTGTATTCTTTCATATTCCTCGTTCCTTGTCTCAAGCTTTGCATCTTTTTGAGCAGCTCCAACTCATAATCTACTCGAATAAATTTCCTTTTTATCTTCACCTCCATTCTTTCCCATTTGGAAATTTTGTCTTTCCCTTGTCTTCCTCTTTCAAGCTAGATTTATTTCCACCAAATGCTTGCATGACCTTTTAATTTTTTCTTTGCAAACCTCACTTGGTCAAGGTCTTCAATATCCTCAAACTCAAAAATTACTCCATGTCGTTGATCCAATCGATCAACTCTTCAAGATTTAGACTTCCACTAAAAGTCAAAACCTCCATTTGGGTCTCTTCCCAATGTTTGATATCACTCTCAACAATCTGATTTCTCCAGGATCCATTTGATCCTATCCTTCCTCTTCCACTTCCTCTTCAGTTTCATCTTCATTGTCATCACTTTCTCGATGCACTTCTCTCCTGTGAACCTCTTCCGACAAGGTATCCAACCACCTTCTAAAGGCTCTAATTTCATCTCTAGGAGGATCTCTTCCTCCACCACCTTTACCTCTACCTCTACCACACTAGCTAGGTCTAGGAGGCATCTTGATCTCAACCCACACTCACAAGTCTTGCTACAAACTACCTCCCTTCGACACTATGTTTACAGACTCAAGAAAACCTGCTATGATACCACTTGATGAAGGTTAATCCTTTTACTGTCTCAATCTCACAACAACAACTCAAATAGCACAACCAATATGTAGGGAGAAAAAAATATGTTTTATTATTACTGGAATGGAAAAGAAAATTTCAGCATTACATGGGCTTTGATTACAAAAAAATCAGCCAAATATGCAAACCGAGGCTTTCAAACTCTACTCCATG
Organism: Sequoia sempervirens; assembly: GCA_007258455.2. Taxonomy (NCBI): domain Eukaryota; kingdom Viridiplantae; phylum Streptophyta; class Pinopsida; order Cupressales; family Cupressaceae; genus Sequoia; species Sequoia sempervirens. The sequence goes on along the minus strand of VDFB02271358.1, from coordinate 256,506,173 downwards.
ATTTCATATCCCACATCCTATTCCGCCACCTTCTTGTACGCCTCCTTCTGGTCAGCTTATCTTATATGCATTATTTCCCCCATGTTGCCTTAGTATTGCCATGGTCATCCAATCAGCAATCAAGAACAGTTTCCTTGTCTACATTATCGTCCCCAACACGCTATTGATCACCACATTACATTATCAAGTTGAGATAGGTTCAAGTCTCACCGATATTGATCTCTCTTGCCAATACCTCGTCGCCATCCTCATCACCATTTGCAATTCGCAACAATGATTGGAATTGTCTAGTCGACCAATCACCTTTTGCCACCTGTCTTCACGCATCATCACCACTTCCCTATCGGGTCCTGCAAAATTCATCGTCAATATTCACTGCCCTCTCGATGTACATTGTAGCCATGTGTCAACCTTTTCACAGTATCGAAGGGACTTGAAGCCTTGTCTCTCTGAACCCACTTTCACCTTGATACTCCTATCGTTCCATCGGAGGGACTCCCAAGTGACTCATTTCGATATGGTAAAGTCCCATCAGAATGTCGAAGAGACTCACTATTATGTTTCACAAATGTGTTTGTCTCTTCGATGAAATGCTTATCGGGATGTCAAAGGGACTAACCACTAAGTCCTATCGAAATAAGTATCTCCCTTTGATGTGAAGGCTTCGCAACCGTCCACCGCTATTGCCTTTACTATAGCTATGTTGAAGGGACATGAAACAAGGTTTCTTCAAAATCCTCGTGTCACTCTAATGAGTCTATTAACTGAATGTCATATGTTGGAGTTTGTTGCTCCATGCTACTTACTCCAAAATCATGAACTCCTGTGGACCTCCATACTCAGGGAATTCAAGCTGATTCAACCCTTATTGAAAAGAAACAACTTGGATATTTTTTTGGTTGAGGCAAGTTTTTTCTTACACCCTAGATGCTCCTGCATCATTTAGGCATGGATTGATTGCAAAGGGAATCCCTATATATCTAACTTTCTTGTGCCCCCACTCAAAATCAAATTTTTGTAACCAATCTAAAGGGGTCTCTACCCATCCCAGTATGATGGATTTTGTTTTGGAGATTCTCACTTCTAATGCCTTGCAAAAGAGATTGAGCTTGCACATAATATTGTCTAGTTTCCTTCTTCTAAATCCACAAAAAATGTTGTATCACCAACAAATTGGATATTCATGAGCTTATTGTTATTGGGTAGAGTCAGTCCTATGGTTTTGGGAGAGAATCTTGTGTCCCTTAGAAGGAAATGGATTGCATCACATGCAATTACAAATAAGGAAAGGTCTAGGGGGCATCCTTTCCTGATGGACCTTTCTAGGTTGAGCTCTTTAGAAATGGATCCATTGACATGCACTTGGGAAATTGCATCCTTTAACAATGTATCAACCATACTACATAATTCCTTACGAAATTCAAATGCTTCTAATGTTATTCTTAAAAAGGCCTATTCCACTCTATCATAGGCCTTCTTGAAGTTTAGCAAAAGCATGGCTATGTTTTTCCTAGAGAGTTTTGACCATTCCATTTCTTCCCAATAGGTTATTATATTTTCAAGAATATACCATCCCTTAATGAATCGTGTTTGGGTGTTGTTTACAAACTTAGGCAGGATGTTGATTAGCCTCATGGCTATTATTTTTGCCAAGATTTTGTATGAAATGTTTAACAATGTGATTGGTCTCCAATTTTTTATGCTAGTTTTATCCCCATCCTTGGGTAAAAGATTTATGAGTCCTTTATTTACGATTTTCCCAAGTGAACCTTTACATAGGGCTTACAAGGACACCTAATGTAGGTCATCACATATCCAATCCACGAAGGTCTTATAAAATTTGATTGATAGCCCATCTAATCCTGGAGACTTGTCATTGTTCACGGAGATGATGTCTCTCCTAATTTCTTCCTCAGTGATCCCCTCAAATAGCATGGTTGCATCTTATCTGGAGATTTTCTTGGGAATCATATTCTTGATGAGTGCCCTAGCACTATGCCCTTCCTCACTATTTCCTTAAGAGGAGAATAGATCCTTCTTGAAAAGAAAGAATTGATTTAGGATATCTTCCTAGTTTGAAAGGAGAGACCCATTGCGGCATATTTTATCAATTTTCTCTCTCACCCCCCTTCTCTTTTATGTATCTAAAGAAGAATTTTAAACCTTTATCACCATTGCTTAGCCAATTAAGTTTGGATCTAACTTTTAGCCCTTGTATCTTGTGAGCCTATAGTCTTCTCAAGGTATTTTTTTCCATATTGAGTTCCTCACTTAGTTTCTCATTTAGGGGGTCATTTTGGATATTAGTCTGCCTTCAATAGCTCATCTTGGAAGTAATTTTCCTCTCTCCTTCTGTCCATGGCCCATTTTTTCCCCCAATGGTTTGAAATAGGATTCTCCAACCATTAACATTGTTTTCCCATATTTTAATTGATCCTTAGATCCTTTAGCATCCACTTATTGATTTCCCTTAGTGTGGTTATGGTTGCCTTGCAATCACAATCCTTCAACAAATTTGCATTTAGCATGAAAGTTTTTTCTTTCTCTGACTCTTTTTTTCTAACAAAGTTTAATATTAAGGTTTCTTTAATTGGGTGATGATCAATGAGAGTGTATGGATAAACCATCACACTATGGCCATCATTTAGGGGGGTGAAGTTAAACCAATCTTCTTTTGCATAGAATCTATCCAGTTTGCAATATATCCTTTTCCCCCTTTTTGTGCATTGTACCATGTGTACCAAATACCATTGTTATAGCTTTTCCTCCCTTCTATTGGGTCAATCATGAGGTTAAACTTGGATTTCAACCTGTGCCAATAGTGTTTCTCACTGCCTTCCAATCCTTGCCCAAACCACCTTTTTTGTCCTCCCTATTTTCTACCATATTGAAGTCCCCTCAAGCACCTAGGGAATGTTAGGTAGATTTACTATCCATTTCCATAGTTCAATCCTTTCTTTGTGTTCATTTGGTGCATAGATAGAACATATTCCAAATCTAGAAGTCCCTTTTTCAATGGCGTCCCAGACAACTCTATTGCAAGGGGAAATTCCAAAATATGTCAAATGTTGGTTCAAGTGCTTGGCCATTAGAATAGTAGATCCACCCCTACCCCTGTCATGGTTGGTAACAAGGTAAGAGGAGTTGTTCTAGATAAACTGTTGGTTCCCAAATCAACATATGCAATGAGTCCTAAAGAGTAGCCACTCTCTCATATTCAGACTTAGAGATTGATTTGGCCAATGAACACAATTTAGTCAAAGAGACCGAAATCTTCTACACTTATGGCTCTGTTAAACTAGGGAGGGTAATCCCAATCAATATATTTATAAATACTTGTGTGCTAGAGTACCAAATACACTATAAACAAATGGTTCTCTAATTGTTTGAAAGAAACAATATTCTAAAGGCTTGGTTGACCCCTACAGTAATGCCTCATTTAAACATGAGAGATGTGATTCATTAAAATGAGCTCAACACACAAACAAATTGGGATTGATAAGTAATATGATTTAAATTTGTAATCAACTGTTGAATTAACCAAAAAAATGTAACATGAATAACCCACTTAGATCAGTGCTTCATTCATTGGTACAAAGTCAACCTAAATACCCACATAATCTAATAAAAATCTTCAAACCTGACATTATATGAAGCTCTGAAATGTTGCACTATAGTATTTCAACATAATATCTTGACCACTATTTCTTATTAGAATCCTAACACTCAATTGAATACAAATTTGTAACCATATTCAAGTACCTACATTAATTCTTTGAACTAATAGACAAGAATAGAGCCACACGTCTATTTGAAACTGATGGATACAAATAAGACAACTTTGATTATATTATTCATAATATGCAAAACCAGTACATAGGAGAGTAAAATGGTCTTGAAATTGCACTATTCAATATTATCTTGCCAGTATTGCAATCAAAATTACATACATATCAATAGACTCCGACCTAAAACAAAACCTTTGAAATGTTCTATATTCACATTATAGTATACTCTGTGACTAATTAAAAAACAACTCTCACTTGAAAATGAGGCAAAAAAATAGGACTTAAGGAGAAGGAAACCCTAAGTGGAGATCAGAAGAAGACACTTGGAAAATTCAGGTTCGTTGATCTGCAACTGCCTTTGCTTGCTAAAGAATCTTCAACCTACCGCTACATTCCTGCTTTATCATTCACCTATAACAGAAAAATATTCCCCTTGGGAAGACACACCATTCCTCATCATTTTTCCCAGTTGCATTTGCTCAGTTCTTCTGTTAAAAACATTTTCTTTGCCCTTTGCAGCTGAAAATAATTTTATATTTCCCTTTGAAATCGCTTTTGTTCTACCCTTTTGTCTTGTTGTAGAATGCCATATTTTTACCTCTCATCAAATATAATTATTCAACTTTTACTAATGGGGGCCTTTACTTTTTAATTTTCACCCGTGCCTTCTTACTTTTCACACTGTAAAGTTTACTTTTTACATAATAAAGGCCTTCATTATTTTACCATTAGGCAAAAACTTCATCGATACTTTTACATTCGACTCCATATTTAAAATATTTTTCCCTTAAAAAATAAAACTCCCATCTCCACTTATCGGACAAATATTTTTTAATCTCCCATTCAAAACACTACTTAAGCCATTCATTTAAAAACAATCAATCGGGCTCACCCCTTTATTGATTTTTATTTGGAAAAAGCATTAGGCAACATTTCATTTTAAATGTTTTTCCTTTTACATTTTACCGGGATGCATTCACACATCGCACATCGCAGGTGTATTTGGGAATGCTAATATTTATTAGCAATGCCTGATAAAACCACAACCCACTCCCATCGCCAGTCGTGAATACATTTAGAAACATGGATATCAATTAGCGATTGGCGAAGAGGAATAAATGAAATCGCTCCATCGCTATAGAATACAAGAATGAGGAAACAAAGAGCGATGGGCCAAAAGACCTCATGAGAATCCTGCATTCTTCAAGCTCCATCCATCAAGCCTCTAAATGAAGATTTTCAACACAGCTGCCTCCTGTATTTGTGTAGAAATTCCATCTACAGTACAAATTTAATCCCGTTCAACTAATTCCTCATCCCCTTGGCCTTCAATCTAAAGTATTAGAGTTGAAAAAATCACGTTCACAGTGTGCTCGAGCCAAGAGCAACAAAATTAGGGTTTGGAAAAATTAAATTTCCTCAAATGATTTTGATGCATTCTCACTGCATGCACACACATCTTGTCCTCCCAGAGTGACTCTTCATAGGGCAGCATGTTTGTAGCATAAAACTTACCTATTCTAGCCTCAACATCCATTGGAATTGAAAACTTTGCATTGCAATGTTGTAGCACAGGATTTGAATTCACTCAATTTTCTCACATTTGCATGCCCAATATGCAAAAGGAAAGAAAATTTAAATCCGTGATACACGATGGAGAGAACACAACATCACTCCATCGCAGATTTGATGAGAGAAAGAGCTTCAAACCATGAGTTATGTCGTGAAGCTGTGTTGCCTGCCATGACTTTGGCCAATTAGAAGCAAGAATTAAACTTGCTTTTCCTCTAGAACATTTGAAATTGTATTTATGTTTACCCTAAATGACTCTTTTCATTTGCACAATATTTTAAATATTTTAAATATGAACATTTGAAACATTATAAAAAATTGTGACTTCTAATTACGCTTGCGACCCATTTGGAGAAAATTCACTGCGGGCAAACCAGGACACTTGGAGCCGATATTTTTTGCGTGTGACCATAATCAATTATTTAGAAAAACCCATTTCCTCAAACTTCACCCAACAATCAAAAATTGGGTACCTCCTTTGTAAACTAGCCCTTGAGACGTGTTTGCCAAACCCAGAAAACATTAAAATAATGTATCAAATGATCTATGTTTTTGATGAAAATGGAGTTGTAGAGGTTTTAGACCAAAACAAGAAATGAGTTGTCCTTAGATTTTAAAAATTTGAAACTTTTTGGAACACCAATTTTGGCCATGTTGTAGTCAGAAAAGGATTAGTTAACCCATCAAAACTCATCCAGGAGGTATGAAACCGAGCATTCATGTTACCATTTGAACCAAAAATCCAATGCAACAAATGGCATGGAAAAATTCTTCCTGAGGTGCAAAATATTAAATAACAAAGTGGCTCACTCAGGATTTTCTGCAATTTCACTTGTCAGAAACCAACTCGAGCACACCAAGTCACCTCGAAAAATTATCAAATCTTCTCTTGGGGAATTGCCACTGGACACACTAGGTCATTTGGGTACACTAAATATGTGTGCAAGATGGATTCCATTCAATCATCATTTATCACAAGATATTGAGGGTAAAACTTGCCCACTTTGAAGCATTCTGAAAATGCAGGTGTGAAAACAGAGCAAACTGCATTTGCTTTTGGCCTCGAAAAAAAAGCACATTAAATCATGAGGCTTTGAAATCGAACCAGGGAGTACATGAATGTGAGGAGAATGGAGAAAAACAATCCATTTGTCTTGACAATGATCCAGTTACAAAATATCAACTCGAATAGGAGGCCAACTTGCAAGATTGACAATATGCAAACAACAAAAAAGTGCCAGAACCTTCCAGCTTCGCTTTTCAAAACACTGTCAAAACTCATCATGGGAAGTTGAAAACTGACATGCATGCTCACATATGTCACATGAGTATGTCCATCAAAGGGCTTGGCTTGAAAATCATCATGCACTAAATTATGACCCTCCAAAGTAGGTCACCTAGGCAGATTTTGTAGGTGCATTTATGAGTGTGCAGAGGCAAATTTTTCAATATGGGCACTTCAAATTTGAAAATTTGAAGGTGCCAACATAAACCTCGAGTTGGATTCAAGAGTGAAACCAATAGCCTTGACCTCTTGAAGGAGGACAAAATCTTTTTTATTCTCTAAATTAAGGAACCTTCTAACCATGTATTTCTGATCAAGGTATTCCAGCCCCCTTACATTCCATGATGTGTAGTTAAGATCCATTATTTCGAATAGTTTGGTTTTTCTCTTTATCATTCCTATATAGCTCGAAGTATTTAGGATCTTTATCTTTGCTTTCTAGTCTTTTGAGGTAGGTATAGGGAGGACCACACTTGTCTTCTTCCTTTTTCTTTTTCCTATATTGATGCTAGTGTAATCACCGTACCTTTCTTCCTCCCCCCTCTTTTTGGTTCAAGAGGATAGACATTAGGGTCTTGTTTCCCTTCAATGGACTTTTCTTTTTCCAAACCTCCATTGCTTTCTACAGGTTCAATGGTGTTATCTTTTCCTTTTCCATTAGCTCGATTGATTATTAGTTCATTTAGGGAATCCAAATTACTTTCTATTGACCAAATCTTATTTCTTTCATCTTTATTGCATAAATTCAAGTTTTTTTCCAGCTTGTTTGTAGTGTTTTTTTCAAAATCCTCCCCAGTACATTCTGAAAGATTATCATTATTTTCAAACTGCTTGGGTGATGTCTTCTACTTGGCATCTAACAACATATTAGGTGCCCCCAAGGCACTATCACTCGTTTGCTTCACATACTCCATATTATTATGGAAAATTGGAGAAATTTCACTATTTGGGTTTGAATGTGTGCGAATACCTTGAGGGTATCTAATACCCTGTTGTTTGAGTTCATACTTAGAAATGATACTTTTCACTCGAAAGGATTTTTTTTTTTTTAAATCCTTATTTGAAATTTCATTTACAAAATTTTCTTTTGAAATGGGTGCCCTTGTTGTTAGATGTTTTAAAGAAGACTTCCACTTCTTCAAGTTCCCCTTTATTCTTGTTCTTTCCTTTATTGTTAGAATAGTTTGCTAGTTTAATATTGTTTCTGATTTTTTCTAGTACAATCTGTTGTGCATTTTTTTCACATCCACTAGTGCCTCAACAATTCTAGAACTTAAGGATTGATTGGTTTGGTTCTCTTAGACTCCCATTAGGGTTTCAAGGCTTTTAATAGTGTTTTCGGGTGTAATTTGAAAAAAATCCTCTTCTTCCAAAAGAGGATTGAAGGAATTTCTAAATAGAAAAACATCTCGGGCTCCAAAAGCTAGAAAACCTTCACTTTGAGAATCAAGGGGATTAAATCCATGGTTTCATTGTTTTTGTTTGGAGAGGATAAATCCCCATCCCCTCTTAAATTATTATAAGCATTATCCAATTGGTCTAAGCTAGTATTCCCCACAATGCTTGAAGGGGATGAGTGCTTCTTGCCATTCTCATTGGAATCCCCAATCAGGACCCTGATGTTTATTTTGGAGTCACCAGAACCTGAGAGTTTGATGTCCAAATTTTGGGCAATTTACTTACCCTCTGATACCGACTTAGCGGTATTTTTTCTAAGGTTTTGTGAATGTGCCCCTCCCACCTACATAGATAGCATGCATTTAACCCACCCAAAATTTCGATTGGGAAAGAGTGAACATAATCATTTAAAGTGACTTGCATGGCCTTCGATAATTCCACCTCTAGGGTCAACGATATTAGGGCACATGCATTCATATCAAGGAGAGATGCCCACAACCTGTCAACCCTAATCACATTGCCCACAGGACCTAGAATTTGCAAGATGAACGACCATATATTTGGAGGAACATTTTTCAATATAACCCATCTAGGGCATGACAGTGCCATGATTTCCTCCGCGTTGGCCTAGTGAGACCAAGCCAAAGCTTTGAATACAATTTTTCCTACACTCCAATAGGGTTTACTTATAATTTTTTCTTGCATTTTGTGATCTTTGAGGAAGATTAGAAACAAGCCATGTTGTATCATTTGATAGAATGAAACTGAAACACCTAATTTTTTTTCCATACATTGATAAAACAACTATCAAAAAATTTCCTAATGGGTAAATTCTTAGAATCAACAATCACCATGAAAATGGCGACATTTTTTAATCTATTTCTTTCACATTTTATAGCTTCTTTCATTTCTTCATTAGGAATGATAACCATTTTTTCAGTGTGACTGGAGGAACACTTACCTTGTTCCTCACCATCTGTTCCAAAGCCCTTGCCACCACCGCAAGAGCAAGCGATGAATTTTGCACCCACAATGGTAGAAATACTTTCTTTTGCCACCACGTCTCGGTAGGATTTTTTATACTAATCTAGTTTATTTAGGTTTTCCAAGATATTTGAATGGGGGCATAGGAAGGGGGGTTCATAACCCCCTCCATTAAATTTCACAAATAATCAAGCAAGCTTTCATGCCGATGAACATAAATGTGAAGCCGAAGATAAAACCCACACACATGCGAAAGAAAGAACTACACATCAAGCAACAAAGGAAATGAATGAGGCAAAATTTAATGGGTATGGAGGATCAAACCTTTGTGGGGGAGGGAAAGCCTCCCCCACCACCACTAGCTAATGAAGTCCTAGCTTGGAAACGTGTGCACCCATCCACTTCTCAAGGTTTCTAGAGCCTCTAAGAAAATCCACTTTTGTGATTTCACCAATCAAATCAATGAAATCATCACTATTTCCCATTTCCCCTAATATTGACATCATGAACAAACAAATTTTTAATGCAATGTCATCTACATGAATACAACTTGTTACTTCTAATTTAGGCGCCTTGACAAAATGGGGCTTGGTTGATTGAGCTACTCCACACCCTAACACTTTTGTGCTGCAACATAATAATACTATACTTTTAAGCACCTTCAGTTTCTCTTTGGTTTCTTGCATGACCATACCCTACATGGTCACATGTTGCAACTACCTACTAGTCCTAAGGGTTAAACTTAGAAAAATATCAAGGGAAAATTTAAAGGCCTAAATTAAAAAAAGCCCATGACATTCTTTTCAAGGGATTGTAAGTCTAATTATGTATGATCAATGTTATACCTACATTACTCTTTTAGCAAGCTTAAATTTTATATAGGCGGATGCATAAAGGTGTGTCTCACTTGTGGGCTACAAATTGATTTAACAATTTACACAAAATAATATCTCAATCTCAACATTAAAAATAAAAAATTATGTTCATTGTATGACATTCTTGACATGTATATGTGTCTCTTAAGTATTTTATGTGGTGCCCTTTTGCCTTCCTCCAAACCACATGGAAGGATTTTGTTGGACACAATTGTCAATTCAAATCACATTTTTTTTACCATATAAAGTCATCGTAATATAAAATTCTACACAAATATAGCCTTAACTTTTTGAAAACTATAAATTGTATATTTTATTTATTTTCTATTTTCTACTTAATATAAACTCATTATATAAATGAAGTTTTCCATGTAACACACAAGAAAATAATAAATATTAAAATTTATTAAAAATACGCCGTCTTTCCATATCATTATCTTTCAATCAGTCAATAAATAAAAAATGAATATATATAGAAAACAATATACATTATAAAATGTATATTTTTAAATGAAAAAAAAAACTATTTTAAAAAAATAAATTTATAAAAAAAAACCACAACAAATCCTCTTCTCTAACATATATGCTCCTACTGAATTACTTGGTAAGACACATCTGTAGTCGCATGTTAGATACCTTCGTTCTTTGGAGCCTTTTCTTCCTTGGATTTTGGTAGGTGATTTCAATGCTAATCTCCTCTCTGGAGGAGAAACGAGATGGTACTATCCAGTTGGACCCCTCCTCAGATCTCCTTAGGGATAATGTGGCCTTCTTGAACTTGGTGGATATCAAACCATTGAATGGGTTGTTTACCTAGAACAATAGGAGGACTAGTGATGCGGCCATTTCAGAAAGGTTGGACAAGTTTCTTGTGTCTAGCTTTCGGATTTGTGATAGATGGACGATTAGTTTTGAGATTTTGGATTGATAGGGTTCTAATCATTGGCCGATCAAGTTCTCTATAAGTTTGTCTAAATACGCTAAAAAGTAGTCCTTTAGATTTCAACTAATGTGGCTTTGGGACACATCTCTTCATGATCTTATTCTTGGTTGGTGGAGTTATGGGAAGCCAACATTTGACACTGCTATGTATTCCTTTGTCAAGTGGTTGCAATATATCAAGTACATGTTGAAACGTTGGAATAGAAGCCATTTTGGCAATCTTTTCCAGGTTAAAAGGGTTGCTCAAGAGCACTTGTATTCCATTACTTGATAGATCCAGGCCCAAGGATTTTATGAAGAACTATGTATGTTGGAAGTTGTGATGATGAAGGACGTGGAGGAATGGGAGCTTCATGAGGAATTTTTTTGGAAGCAAAAGTCACACATTGATTGGCTCCAAGAGGGTGACAGGAATAACTCTTTTTTCATAATTCGGTTAAGGATAGGAGGCAGGGTAATATTTTTTCTTTTCTTAGGTCCTTGGAGGGGGATCATTTTTACTCTACTGAGGTTTCAAAAGAGTCTGTCTGATTTTTTTCTGCTACGTTCTCCAAAGATTCCGCTCGTGCCAGTGAGCATGAGGCTTCAATCTTAGCCTGCATCCCTCCTTTGGTGTCCAGGGAAATGAATGATTCTCTTCTCAAATTGATCTCCTTGTCGGAACTGGAGCATATAGTGTATCAGATGAAGAAAGGTAAATCTTCTAGTCTTGATGGGTTTCCAATAAGAGTTCTACTAGGAGTTTTGGGAGGTTATTAAGCTTGACCTCCTTGAGGTTGTCTAGGAATTCCAGAGGAACAAGCAAATGCTAAGAGCCATGAATGCCTCTTTTCTAGCTCTTATCCCGAAGCGGGAGGGTGCTAATTCTTTGGATCTCTTTAGACCAATAGCCCTTTGTAATGTGGTGTACAAAATAATTACTAAGTTGATTGTTGAACACCTAAAGTTGTGGTTAGACAGGTTGATTTCTGAGGAGCAAGGTGGATTTATGGCTAGCAAGCAGATTCTTGATGGCATTGTTATTGCAGTAGAGACTGTCCACTCCATGGCCTCCTCTAGAGAGAAGGCGATGTTTTTTAAGTTGGATATGGTCAAAGCCTATGATAAGGTCAAATGAGATTTTTTATCCAAGATCCTGAGGGCATTTGGGTTTGGCAGTGCCTAGATTGAATGGGTTATGAGTTGTGTCCCTTCTCCCTCCTTTTTCGTGCTCATCAATGGGAGCTTTCTGGGCTGTTTGGGGCGTTTAGGGGCCTTCGGCGAGGAGATCCTTTATCCCCATATTTATTTTGATGGCAGAGGGGCTTGGGAGATTTATTAAATCTCGTGTGGAGCTTGGTCTCATTTAGGGTTGGCATTGGGGCAATAATTTACCCTCCCAATCCCATCTTCAATTTGTGGATGACACGATCCTAATGGGATTAGCCAGAGTGGATGAAGTGGTTAATTTGAGGAAGGCCTTGGACTGTTATTTTGCTGCTTCAAGTCAACGCATCAATGAGGATAAGTCCTATTTATTTCTTCAATACTCCCAAGCTTATTCAACAAAGAATTGCTAGGATTCTCAAGTTCCAGATTGGTTCGCTTCCCTTTGTCTATCTTGGTATTCCTCTTGCTGTTTGCATGCTTCCAAGGTTGTTTTGGCAAGATGTTATGGAGAAGTTTCGAAAAAAGGTTTGTCACTAGACTTACAGTTGGCTATCTACTATTGGTAGAGTGACTCTTTTGAAGTTCGTGCTGTAGGCTCTCCCATTGTATAGGTGCTTTGTGTTATCTGCCCCTGCCAGCTTTGTCAAAGAATTTGACAGTCTTTGTTGCCAGTTACTTTGGTTTGGTAATCTCCTCTCGAGAAAGTGGAGCTTGGTTAAGTGGGATGTGGCGTGTCAATTGAAGCAGGAATGTGGTCTTGGGTTGTGTCAGACTGATTTGAATAGACAAGCTTTGGTAGCTAAACTTTATTGGTGATGGTGCTCTTAGCAGCAGCAGACTTGGGCTAAGATCCTCACCTTCAAATATCTTAGGGTGTGGAGAGTGTGGATGTGCAGAGATACAACCTTTTGGATAAAGGGTCTAAGGTTTGGAGTACCCTCAAAAGGGAAGCCAAACTGATTAAACAAGGGTTATTTTGGATTTGCAATAGAGGATTTGATGCTCTCTTTTGGTTTGATTCTTGGGACAAGCACCCTCCTATTATGTCTTCTCACCCTCACTTGCAAGATTTATGTAAGATTGTTTTGGACACTGGATGGAGTCAAGTGGAGGCTTTCAAAACCCCTCTTGTTCTGGCTCAAGCTACTATATATAGGTGGAAGGACCCGCATGAGTGGTCTCCTAGGGGTTCAATGGAGGATCATCAAGAGCTTGCCCGCATTTTGGCTGGTAGGGTGTGTAACTATCTTTTGGGGAGGGATGTTTTGGCTTGGAGCCATGATTAGAAAGGTAAATTATCTATTGCCTCTCATTATCGAGTGTTGGACAAATAGATTTTTGGATGTACAAGGGCCACTTGGTGGAAATAGATCTGGAACAAGTTCTCTTGGCCCAAGTGCAATTTCTTCTCCTGGCTTGTGATTTATAATAGATGCCTAACCTAGGAGAATATTTGGAAGTGCGGTATTCATGGCCCCTCTATGTGCGTCTTGTGCTCTAATAGTGATGAGAATACTTCTCATCTCTTTTTTCAATGCTCTTTTGTTAGGGTAATTTGGCATTTTTGGTGGGAAGTTTGAAATCAACTGTGCACGCACGCTTCTTCTTTGGGTTATTTTTGGATTGGGCTAGAGTACTCTCTAGCTAAGACCTCTTTCCTCCACATAGCTTGGACAATTGGACCCACCTTGATTATTTGGCAAATTTGGTTAGAGTGCAACAATAAGAGCTTTTTGGATAAGAAGCTTCTAGTGAGACAGGTTTGGGTGAGATTTTTGGAGGTTCTTTAGGAGACTTTGGTGGCCAAATGTGATCTTTCGGTCCCCATGGATCCTAGTGATATGGGAGTGGTTCAGAGTCTGGGTCTTCCTGCTTGGGATAGGGTTGGACCTAGGGCTAGCTTGAGTCAGAGTGTTAGAGGGAAGGTTTTGAGAGATGGTCATTGGAAGACACCTCTTGGGGTGCTGAAGATTAATACTGATGAGTCCTCTAGAGGTAATCCTGGTCATGCTGGGGTTGGTGGCATTGGCAAAGATAGTTGTGTAGTGGTTGAATTCTTCTTTTCGGAGTACAGAGGTCAACACTCTTAACAAATTTATGGAGGCTTTGGTTGTTCTTTTGGTTTTGAAAAGGGCTTGTGCTCTTGGTTGGAGTAGGATAATTTGAGTTTGATTCTCAAATTGTGATTAACTTGCTAAATAAACGCCAATTTGAAGGGGTGAATTGGCAACTGGCTGTGGTGGCTAGACAAATCATCTCTCTGAGTGGTGCCCTAAATTCTATCACCTTCTTCCATATCCCATGGGAGTGGAATAAGGTGGTTAATGGCTTGGCTAAATGGGCATCTGAGCGCAAAGGAAATTGGAATGTGGAAGATTAGGACGAGCTTCCTGGCGATCTTTCTCAAGAGCTGGAGGATCTAGTTATGGAGGATATGAGATGTTTCATGGGAGTTACTTGATAGTTTTGTTGTTTGCTTTTCACCCCTAGTGGGTTAGTTGCACTTTCTAGCTTTGTACTATTTTCTTGAATCAATAAAGTTTTTACCCTCTTTTATTTAAAAAAAAAATAAAAAACCACAAATAATTACTTTACATTATTTTTAAATTATTACAATTTATTATTATAATTAAATAATATTAATAATTTTTAATAATAATTTATGTGCCCAATTAGTATGACACTATTATATTGTCACCTTCATATAAACAAAATCCAAATAAACCTTCATTTTTTATAATTTCATCATGCAAACTTCAAATTAGAACTGAGGCATATTATTTTCTTACTTAAATACTAAATCCGTTTTGTAGAAAAACAATAACTTAACATCGAATCATCTAGCATAAATTCTCACACCAGCTTCGTATCAACACAAGACAAGAGCATAGGTAGTTCTAAAGATATGATACCACGTAGAAATAACTTTTATATCAAATAAAAATATAAGTAAAGAAAAAGAACTCCAATATGCAAATGTTTTGAAAGAAAATAAAGAGAATATTGTTTTATTCATAAGTTATTTATATGTATGTATGATATAAAGATGACAAACCCTTTAAATACATCAATCTAAATATAACAATAAAATCTAACATATATGGGTAATGTTTTTGACATTGGTGAAAGTGGGATTGAAAGGGTCCAAACCCTTGTATAATTAAAAAACCAAATTGAACAAGTACCATGAGATATACCACAAACCAAACAACCCTTCAAGATGAAACAAAGAGAGATACAACTACAACCAAGCTGCCACACATTAACATCAACCAAAAAAAAACCTTCAAGACAAAACTTTAACATATGATCAGAAGGAATTTAGGAAGGCCTTTCTTTTGCTTTCATACAACAGTCCATGAATTATTGTCATTCAAGCCTTCAAAATAAGAAGCCCCTTCATAGAGGGCCCATCCATGTGTATAGAAGGAACCATGGAATGATGAGAAGTAGACAACCATTAAACGACCACCACGTGAGTAGGCTGGCACAAAACTAAGGCTTAAAGCATAACAAGTTGAGTGATTAGGGCAAGCGATGTTTGGGAGCCAACACCCTAAGAAGATTTGTCGTCTTGAGATTAGCCATCAACTAGAAAGTCGAAGACCTGAATAGCCAAGTGATCTTTGCGAGCATTATTCCACCATATTGTCATGCCCTTACATTGGGAGAGAGGACAAACAACAATTAGGTGGCCAATGGTAAAACATTATTTGCATTTGAAGGGGAGACCCTTGTAGTGAATGGGGGTAGTGTTATATAGGCAATGTCTAACAATTTCTTAAAGATAAATCACACATGCAATATACAACAAATGAAAAAAATAATTGACACAATTTGTCCTAGAAAAATCCTTTCAAAACAACAATACAGTAGCAGAAGTGTCCTCATGCATTTAGTAAACTGATACAGTTACAAGGTGTCATGATTACACAAAGAATTGATCCAATACATCACCAACACTACTACAGGAACTCTCCAAGTGTCTCTCCTATAAACAAAAAAAAGAGTATTGAATAGCACCCCAAAATAACTAAAGCCTATCTTCATTGCCACACAATGATCCTTGTTAGAATTCACCATAAACAAACACAAGACTCATTGGTTGGGCAATGTCTAGTTTGGTGTCATACCATAGCATACATAAGGCTACCAACCACACCAACATGAGGAATAGAGCTTATGTCCTCTATCTCATTAGTTGAAAACATATACTACTCAACTAACAACTTTGTTCCCACGTAAATAAGAGCACTCATTGGTTTACAACCTCTTATAAGATATTATAAATAAAGTCAGCATGCTTCATTTGGACCAACCAAAGTTTTTTGCTAACTCTATCCCATCTGATCTCCATACCTAAGATACTTAGCAGCCCTCCAAATCTTTCATCTCAAATTATTCAAAAAATTGTTCAAGTCTCCATACCCTTATTATTACCAAATATCAACATATCATTGACATATGAAATGCGAACGATAAGATGACCACTATCCGCTATAATAAACAAAGTGGTTAGATTGGAACCTCAGCAATTCCAACCTCAAAACATACGAATCAAACTACTTTTAGTTAAACATAAAATTAATTGTTATTAATGCACTCATTTCAACGATATAACTCTTTTCCATAATGTTTCAACCAAGGAATTCATTCACTTGTATTAGCTTAGCAGAAATCTTCCCCCTCTAAATGGTTAAAATTGTACCAAACATCCTCATCCTCCTCTCCTTCGATTACTTAATCATGCCTTGATCTCCTTCCACAGCCCAGTGCCTAAACTACAAAACTGCACATTTGACAAGTTTGGTCAAATTCCAAAGTCGTTGGTTTGTGCTAAACCAAGCAGACCATACCTCAAATCTGGTTCATAAAAATAAAATGTATAATAAGAACAAATTTGTTAAAATAGTTGGAAGGCCCTGATGGTCCCCTCATTCCATGTACACAGAACAAATAAGGCCTTGCTTTTGAAGAAGTCTAGACAAAGGAGAGCTAGTGTCACTTGCAATCATATCAAATTTTAAAATATTTTTATGCTATAATGTTGCATATAATTAGATTTTGTGGTTGTGAATAACAGAATTTTGGCATTTTTGTTGTCTGGTCAAAAAACACAAAAAGAATGAAGCATAACATAGCATATGCTTATTTTACCAACAGTGCAGTCTCCTCTGTTCTCAAATAATATTGGCATATTCTTTAAATAAAATTATATCCAAACTTCTTACATAGTGGCAAGTCATGTCAGATAGGTAAACCTGACATGGTAAGCACGTTCATACTTGGTGTCAACTCCGAATGGGAAAATTTGCTGATTAAAATCGACGGAGGAACGGGAGAGAGGGAAAGTCCAAGTTGAGCAGATTTTTTTTATTTCATGCTAAATATAGTTCAGACAGAAGATAATGGAAACTGTATTAAATATGTAGAAAAAGATCTATCTATAATATGTAAATTAAAGGTATATGCATTAAATAAATACAGTATAAATTTTCTCGACTGTCAATTCCAAAATGTTACATATGTTATCTAAATGTCAGAGTCAAAATCTAGTCTCTAGAATCTAGAGTGCCGGTAACACCACAAGTATAAAGTACATAACAAAAATATAAAAAGCAAAATTTGAATGTACACAGCTGTACCTACTGAGCCAAAAATCTGCTAGAGTACTAATATTGGATGTTGGAAGGCCCAAGATCTTGTCACTACTCTAAGGCTACCTCTAGAGCGTTAAAATACCCCTCTACAAATGTGAGGTCCTCCATCTTAGTGATCTAGCAATGCAATCCTGCTACGGAGGAGTATAGTCATGCAACTTGGGCACAACCCATTATGATGAACAGCAACAATAGATTCAGGATTTCTGGAAAATTTTGAAAATACCTCCATAAAGAATTGACTCTTCAGGACTTGTAGAAAATTTTAAAAATACCTCCACAAAGAATCGACTCTTCGTTTTCGTGGAGAGTAAAGTCCAAATCACAAGTACTTGGTAACTCAGGAAGAGTATCATGACTATGAAAGTTGGCTTGCTTACAAATGGAAACAAAATTCAAGCCCCAAACTTAGAAGCGCTTTAAAAGGTCTAAAGCTTGACCTCCTCATTTTGCCACAAATACTTCACCAGATGCTAGAGGACATAAAATTGGGAGTATAAATATTCACGTATTTTGAAGTATTCTTCAGAGAGAGGGCCCTCAATGACTACTTGCTGGATTCCAGTCTGTAAAACATAAAAATAAGATACTCAGAAGAAAAACATGGAAAGTGCTTCAGAAAATACAAGAATCAAATATAATTAGAAATAGTACCTTCTGGGTTGAGTCTCCAACCTTACGGACAGTGACATTATCGCCACAACGCAATTGCCCGCCCATGAACTCAGCCTGGAAACAGTTATATTAGTAGAAAATAGCTCAGTTGGATGAAATAAACAATTGTTAATCATAGAGTAGTATTCTGTTTTCTGAAAAATTTAAAAGAGATAATTTCAAAGTAGAAAAATTATAAATTCATAGACAAAGATAAATGCCATGGGGTATGGAAAGAGAAGCCACTGTACTAAAAAAAATTCGAAGACAGCAGCGGAACCAGAAAATTTTCAAAATAACAAAGCAGATCTGCAGAGAAGTAGTCTAAGCATTTTCTATAATAGCCAATGCAAAAGAAGTATACCTAAGGGATCTTGATATGACAGAACAATGAGAACTAGAAATATAAGTCATAATAGCTATAAGAAAAGGTATTTTGGAGCATAGTTCAACAACTCAGTGAGTCACCGAGCACTTGCCAGTTTCTTGCCTGGCTGAGTATTTTCATGGTATACTCTGAGAGTTTCTAGAGGAGTGGTTTTGATTTTTTGGCAACTCTATAATTTGCACCACATGCCAAAAACATGAATCAGACAACCCTATCCACTTAGGTTAGACACACACACCAGCATTAGACCATTGCAAATTGCAAGGATTTTTTAGGGAATTCAAAGAATGATTTTCTGGAATTTCAGATTTGCATGTTAGTTCTTTCTTTTTCTTTTTCAAGTATATAAATCTTTTCTAATTTTCTAGCATGTAAAGGTTGCAAATTTTGTTGCATTAAATTTTTTGCTGGTTTACAATTACACAAGTTTATGTGAATCAATTTTTTATTTTTTTTCTCTAAATATATGGTTTATGTTTTAGCAGTGTCATGGGGTTACATCACCCCTACCCACCTTCCACCCCACAAATCCCCATGTTTCCAAGATGAAGGCATCCCCAAGATGCAGATACTTGGAGGGGATATCCCCCTGCTGTCTTACCGCCACCACCCAAGACTTGACATCCCCCTTAAGAAGGGACATTTCCAGGATGCCCCCCTTTCTGGGGGACTTCTAGGGGGCTTTGGAACAGCCTAGAGATTTCCAAGGGACTCCTAAGAGTCTCCTAAACATCCTAGAGACTTTTGAGTGTCACCCACAGCAAATAGCTGCAAAAGTTATTTTTTTAAAATCAATTTTTTTTAAAAATGTGTGCCACATGTGTTAACCCTAATGGTCTATGGGTCCCACCGTGACCCTAAACACTCACAAAAAACTTACAAATAGGCATCTAAGCCTCATTCCAACTCACTCCAAAGTTTCAACAACAAAATTGAAAATTGAAACGACAAACTTTATGAGTGGTAAGAAAAACAAAAATAAAATCCTTGTGTCTTAATCCCTTGCATTATGCATGGTTTGAATTTAAATCTTTAAATTATAAAAGTTTATAAAAAATTGTTTCTTGTAATGTCTCTATTAAGATGAGTTCTCACAGCATGAGTGAGGATGAGGTTGAGTAGAAAGTGAAACTGAATTTGATTGTGCACTTTATGAAAGTACAAAAGCAAAAAGGGGTGAAGCCATTAGTTCCATTGGAAATGTAAATGTTAGTCGCCCTTCCAAAATGTTGCAAAAGTATGCTAAGGGTCCCATTGATACTAAGTCCCCTTTAAAACAATTTGCAACTAAGTTATATGCGAAGCTTAGGACATTTGGGGGCACTAGGTTGTGGAAGTGCCACTTTTATAAACTTGAGTTTCAAGCAGAGCATTACCAATGTTACTACTGACCTCCTTCATATTTGAGGCAAGGGTGTAGAAATATGTGTCAAGTTGACTCAAGACCTGAAATATAAAGCTGAAATAAGAAAAGTATGGAGTGGCAGTGATGAAATTGCACTTACTTGCACTAAGGGAGAGGGATCTTCAGATTTTTACTTCTACTACTTTGCAAATGCCACATACACATATTCCAGTTTCTTCTAGTTCAAGGGCAGTAAAGTTAAGGGGAAACGTAGGGTGACTAGTGATGCTCCAAAACTCCTTGCAGATTTATTCAATGCACAATTGAAAGATGAGGCAGATGATGCCATTGAAAAACTATTCTTTGTCAATGGCATTCCATTTCTTGTGGCTTGCTCTACCAATTGAAGAGCACAAAAGATTTACTGAGAGGGGGGAGGAGGGGGTTAATCAGTAAATCACAACAAACTTTCAACTTTTCAACCAATCTTAAACTCTTATCAACATCAACCTTTGATATGAATCAATGTAAGCAATTTGACACAATTTTATTGAAATGTTTAAATGATTTTTGCAAATGGAAGTAGGCACCAACCTACTTAACTTATGAATGAAAAGATTTAGTAGGCTACAACCTACAAGGAGCACCAACCCCTTAACTATTTAGTAGGCACCAACCTACAAGGAGCACCAACCCCAAATGCAAGGCACCAACCTTGACCTGATGGATGAAAGATAAATGGCTTCAATCAGACCTGCACTCTCCCAATCCTCCAATCTGCTTTTTGTGATGAATAATCTCACTCTAAGCCCACACAAGAAGATGGGTTTCTGACTTGAATCACTTACTACTTCAGAACCACACATTGAAAACCTTGAATGGAGTGTCATTCATATATCTTACTCAACCATTGCATCTCTTAAGTGAAAGAACACAATCAATATTTGTATCCTTCAAAAACATCTCTTCATAACATAAATCTGATTTTGTTGCAAATCAAATCACTTTGATTTTGTTGCCTTTCTTAGGAGAAGTACGCCTCTTCAACTATTGGAGTTTAGACTTAACAACTTCAAAATTCTGTTTATTAATCAACAGTCGCACTTGTAGGTTCTGACACACGTCTTTCACAAAGAACACGCCTTGTGATGAAACACCACGTCTTTTCAAAAAGGCTTCAAAGAGAGATATCTTTTCATTGACGATTCGCATATGTTCCTTTAGAGACGTATCTTTTCATTTAAGAGACAAGCGGGCTGATCTTTGAGACGCATCTCTTGCTGAAGAGACACGCGGGCTGGACATTGATACGTATTGTTGATGTGGTTTTTGTGACCATACCAAACAGCAGAACAAAATAGTTTTGGGGCTACTCCGTTCTCTCTTGATCAAAGTATTCCATGCGCTAAGATTGCGAGAAAGTTCGCATGTTCAACTCCAAGGTTCCTTAAGTGCGAATAGACCCAGTTTGGTTGATGTGTATTGCTGTGTTCGTACGAGGGGACTTACACAATTGTTCAGATTTCTTGCAGTTAGCAGCTGTATGATTTTGAAGGGGATTTTGCGCGTATGATTTGGCAATGTGGTTCCTTTCCTAAAACTAATCAGAAATGTACGGAAAGTAAAAGGGGAAAGGGCCTAAGAAATTTATACTCTACTCTAAATGCAAGATGCGTGGGGCTTCGTTTCAATAGACTTCAACCGGATTTCACCTAGCCTCCGTCGGACAGCCTCAGTAAAATCGGTGCAATCTTCAAAGGGGATAGCAAAGGTATTCAAGTTATAGTTTAACATACATACACCATCAGAACAACGCATATAAGCATGTAAACCACAACCGAAGTTAAACACAAAATAATCTCCAGTTGACCACGCAAGGCGAACTTATCATCAACAAGCCGCTAGTGGTATGGAATAAAGCGAAGCTATCTCAATGAAACACCACACACCTAAGTAAGCTACTTGCATGAATCTTAATCTACTTGGATACGAAAGGAAGAAGAAACCTTGCTAGCATTTCATGACAAGACGAATTCCATCATCAATGAAAAGATCTATTATCATAAAATGTGTTACACAACAATCTCTTCAAAAGTTTTCAAAGGGAAAACTTTCTCTCTTCTCCAAATTATGCAAAATGCTCTACAATACTACACTATCTAGCTCTAAAGCTCTCTCAATGTCTACTCTAATTCTAACTGATCTAATCTTCTAATCTAATGCCTTACAAATGAGGGGGACTCCCCCTTTTATAGCTAGCCCAGTCCCAAAGGACGGCTAGGGTTACAATCAATAGAGTGGCCAGAATTGTGCCACCTCAGCCCTAACCCTAAAAACTGCCAGAATAAGGGAGTGGTACATTAAATGAATCAAAGATTCCCACTCACTCCCAAAATAGCAAATGCAATAAATGCTCCACATTCAGTCCTCTAGAAGATCCTCGTCCAGTAGTGTGTTCCCATTGGCCTTCTCCCTGACTGCCAACTCAACAAATCTGCTAAGTACGGCCTCAACCTCATGAACTGAAATAGGCGGAACACAATCCAACTGAAACTCTAATCGTGACTGAATGCTCATGCCTTGTACAAGATTTTCTCCAAGCAGCTAAGGAGTCCTGCGTGTTCGGATCAAAGTGGAGAATGTAGCAGTTTCAAAGTCATCCTGTACAAAGGTCTTAACATCTGCGAAGAAGGGAACCGACAAACCCCTCAAATTATCAAAACTTATTTCATCGGATTCACGCCTAGCAAATATGGCCTCGAAAGTGTTCTGAACTCCATCTATGATATTGGCCATAGCCTTATGTATCCTGGCTGAATCCGCCTGTGCTGCATCGAAGAAGCCACGCCCTGTGATAGCCGAAGAATACCACCGAGAGAAATCATATCGGTCATTCGCCTGAATGACACCTCCATCGATCAGCAACTGCAATGGCACATGCCTCAACACCTCAAGACGCTGGATCACCTTACTCTGATAGATAGAGGCATCGCCCCAAGCATGATCCACCGCATCTATCCGCATCGCCAAGCATAATAGAGAGCCTCTCTTGAAAGGCGGGCAAGGTCCTCCATAAATTTCTCTGTCTCGGTACGAACTCCTGTGACCCATTTGTCTGCCTCCTGTACCATCCTCCCCAACTCTACTAAGCCGCGATCGACTCTCTAGGAATATCTGCGGAGGCTCTATCACTGGTACATCCGCCCTCGAGAACAGACAACTGTTGAACATATCCAACTAGCCTTGTGTTCTCGTTTCAACTTCTTATATTTTCCTTCTTTCTTGAACAATCTATCCTTGAGGGCAAGGAAGGAGTTATCACCTCCTCAACAATCTGAGCACCAGTAGAGGCGTCCCAAGTCAAGAGTGGTGACCACATAGTTTCGGGAGCTGCCCATTCCGGTCACACTCGACTCGTGGGACAGCAACGTGAAGGGTGCGAGAGCCATCCTCATCCGTGGAGATCTTCGAAAACTTTCTTGCCTTCTTCTTCGGTGGAGGAGCATTGATCCGGTTCAAAAACTCTTCCATCTCAACTGCTGGATCAATCTCCTCACTCGGGCTTCTTCGCATTCTATCTCTAAGCCAATCGGGCACCTCATATAGTATATCGAAGGGCTGCTGCTCCTGTGCCTCGACTTCTCTAACTTGTTCCACTTCTTCCTCATTCTGGCGAGGCTCATCGTCCTCAAGTGGCTGAGTGTCACCTGACACTATATCATCATCGCCATCATTCATGGCCGCCTCTATCTCCTGCTGAAACTGAGGGTCAGTAATAGTCCCCTCATCATCCTGCTGATCAATCCTAACAGGTACATTGGCACTCTAGGCCAATTGACTCCCTCCGTGGAGTGAATATCACTCTGTATCTCGTTGATTCACTGCAATTCTCTGATCAGCAAACAAAGACACCTCCTGTATGCTTGGAACGTGTCTCAAATGCTGCCCTTTGTGACTTCGTGGAGACTCACGGGTGAACTATTTCTTTCTTCTGGACTACGGACCCAGTGTATCTGTTTCTTCCTTCATTGGTGGGCATCCTGTGATCTCCCATCATATTGTAAGTCAAAGCAATTGACCTACTTTTCAATCTGATCTCTGTCAACCCATGCCCGGTGAATGTCATAGCGGGATGGAAAGAGTATCGAGATCAGCAACCTCGGGCTCCGACCAATCATAGGCGGAAGTGGAGTATCGACAGTGCATAGTCACGGATGAACAACATCCATATCCTCATTAACCTGGTCCGGAACTGGAACTACCTCACACTCCCTGATCAGAGTAATCGGCAACCTAGAAAACATTCTCTTCCTCACTTCAATTTCATCAACTGCATCAGCCCAATAATCTTCTATGGTGGCCTTATGTTTAAACTCCTCCGACAGAACCCAATTGATGTTATGATGCGGGTCATAGTGCTGTCGGCTTGTATGATATGAGAAGTGATAAAATTGAAGTTCACTCTCAGCTTCCCTAGCTGCCTGTATCGAAGGACACACCTCATCCGAGTTGTCCATCACAATTGGAAACTCTATCCCCCCTTTCTTCTTTTTCTTCTGGATTTTGTCAAAAGCAAGCAATTGTCTGGATATCTCTAGCATTATTATCTTATCTGTTGGGTACTTAGGCAGCCTATATGGGTATGACGAGAAACCTTGCAGCCTAATGTATGAAAATCTCGGAAATTGTATAAACCAGCACCCATACCTTTCGATCAGCTCTTGAGCATCTAGAGATACGTGATGTAACCTCTCTTGAAGCAGCCTCGTGATGTACATGGTGAATGAATCGTTGACACGTTTGTAGTGGGTTGTGCTCGGCGAGGTGCAACTGTGTACACGCCTCATGGATTTTGAATTGGTGAGAGCCACAACCGACGGGTTCCTTGTAAGAAATTCCTCTGTACCTCGTCATTCGTGCCAACATGTAAATAAGGTAGGAGCTCATGTAAAACGTTTTAGTCCTCCGCAAGCTCAGGAGCTGCTCATGTATGTTATCGCTGATCATCTCAGCCCAATTGACATAGTCCTTTCCCTCTAACACCAGGTTGATGTAGTAAAACATCCAAGGCTCAAAAATGTAGGACTGTGGGCAACCACCAACCCTGCTCAGCAACATGATAAGATCACAATATTCCTGTTTCAGGTCCTCCGCTATGATCTGCTTTGGCAACTTCGCACGAGAAGGCTTTGGAGTGCTCATCCAGTGGGTGTTAATTGTATCCATGCATCTCTCGAAAGCTGAAGCATACATCCGCTCCGCTCGCTCCCTGGATTTGTAAATCATATTCCTGTGTACCGGGATCCTGAAAGCCTCACCGATGGCTGCCGGAGTGAGATTGGCAAGCACTTGGCCATCTGGTGTCGTGATCGACCGGTGTTCTTTCTCGTAGCAGTTGGCGCACTCCATAATAAGTTCTGAGCACTGAATGGCTGGCGGAAAACTAGCAGCTGCATATAATCCACTTCGGACGATGTTGTGCGAAGTAACCGAAGCCCGATGACTTCCAATCCCGAACAGCCTGTTCTTGAAGGTCTCCAGGTTGACAGAGCCCAGGTTAGTATCCGTCAACTTGCCCAGCTTTGAAATGAACTTCGACTCCGGCATGAATGTTTTGCTGAGCTTCTTGATCGTAGCCTGTCTGGAGGCACCATTGTCCTTTCCGGTTGTTCTCGCTTCAGCCATCTGCAACATAACAAACATTCATCAGCAATTAAATTTAATAAAATAAGGCATGATAGGGGCTGCAGTCGAATTCTAGAAGCTGCAATGACTCTCGTGTTTGCAAACCTCAGCTTCTTCTCTTGAATAAGTTCGAATTCCGACACTTAGAACAGATTTCTAAGTGAACTTTGATGACTTTATTTCACTATCAGCAATCAGCAATTTAAACTTCTATGTCTTTGCACTTCAAACCAGCAATCAGCAAAAATCAAGCTAGCAAACTCGTGCTTCTAAGTTCTCAACTATTCTTTTGCTTCACCCCAAGGCGTCCCACAGGCAACTTCAACCAAGCTTAACAAATCAAATTTCAGACTTCAGCCTCAATACTAGCAAAGGCCGTACCTCTTCTATTTCAGCAATGGCGTACCTTTCAGCTCTCAGCAAGCTCAAGGCGTCCTTCCTCAACTCAGCAACATGCACTCCTCAGCAAAATTCAAATTCCTTCAAGCTCTCCAGCGACTCAGCAAGACTTAGCAAAATTCAAACTCAGCTTCATCAACTTAATGCAATGCTTCACCTTCAGAGCAAGTTCGACTGTGAAAATGAGTGAAAAACTTGCTCATTTTATAGCCAAAACTCGAATTCTAGAAGAAGTTAATTTTAGCCAGTGCCATTAAACTCCACTACTCCACTTCAAGAATTCGAATTTTCCCTCCCTAGTGTTTCTGACACTTGTCTCCAGTCGTCGGGAATATTATTCTTCTAGAAACTTGACTTTGACTGGCGTTTTTGAATTCCTTTTCGAAAATTAAATTTAAATTCGTCATTTTTGAATCCACCAGCCGGAGTTCTGTCATTTGAATTCGAATTTTTAACTCCATCATCTGCTCTGGAAAATTCATCCTTGAAGAGTTTAATCAAAATTATCTAGGCAACTCCCTTTAGATTCGTCGTTCGAAGAAAATTCACTTGAAAGCACATTTTATTCAAATTTGCCTTAGAAAATTTAAAATTTTCCCTTAGGAAAATTCACAATTCGAGCACTGATTAAATTCTTCACTGAAAGAGTGTCGGCGAAGCTTGAAAGACTTGGAAATCCATTCATCATCGCAAATGTTCAGTACCCAGAAGCAAATCTTCTTCAGAACGCCTCGAATTCATGGGTACCCAACGAACGGGTTCACTTAATTTTTTGAATTTTGAACCTTAGAAAAAAAAATTATTTCCATCATTTAAATTCGTTCCTCACCTGTGATCACTCTGTGTTGCTCTGACTTCTTGAAAAATTTGAATCATCTTGCAATATTATCGTCTCTGACTTCATCACTGAGAAAAGTTGCTCGTGCTTCGGAAAATTTATCACTCTGAGACTCTAGGCGTATTTTCTAAGAAGAAAATAATTTTGCCTTAGAAAATTTTTCTTTAAAATCATCTTGCACTTTTGAAAACTTGCCTTAGAAAATTTTTGATTGCCAGTGGAGAGAAATTTTTTTTTATCAACTTCGTTTAGAAAATTTTATTCATTCCCGGCACATCTCACTTCATTTGTATTTCACTCCACACTTGGAAAATATTTATTTAAAAGCCCAACGCCTTAGAGAAATTTTAACACTTAGCAAATATTTTATTTTCTACTTGAGGCGCCTAGCACTTGCCATTTCATTCCCACCACCTTCAAATATTTTGTAACATATACCACGCCTTAGGAAATTCCAACGCCTTATAACTCCCTTCACACGCCTAGCAAAGTCTCTCTAAGGCCCACCACCTTGGGCGCATTCTACACATGATGGAGGACAACGCCCATCTTTTACCACTTTTCACCATGTCTAGGTAACATTTTGCCTTAATTACCACCCTTAATTACCTTTCACATTGAAACATGGGCGCATTTCCTTGTAGGAGGAGGATGAAACTTGCCACCACGCCTTGTGACCCTTCACCTTCTTTATTTTTGTCTTGACATGCATGATTTGGGCGCATTTTAGCCCCTAAGGAGGACGAGTTTGATTTGGCTTGTTGACTTGCTTCAACTTGAGCGCATTTTTATGGAGGTGGAGGATAAAAGTGTTGACTCGTTGACCTTACTTGCCTTGTGGGCGCATTTTGACATGTCTGGTGGATAAACCTTTTGGAGTGACCCTTCGCCTCCTATTTTTTTGTCCTCACATGACCCAGTTTGGGCGCATTTTGGCCTTGGAGAAGGATAAGAACTTTGACTCTGCTTTGACCTCCTTGAATTTTGGGCGCATTTTCATGCTTGTGAAGGATGGGCGCATTTTGATGTGTGAGGCGGATTTTCATGTTTGACTTTGCTTTGACCACCTTGTGAACTGGGCGCATTTCACCCCTGCTACAGGATGGGCGCATTTTGGAGGGTGAGGCGGATTTCCATGCCTTAGAAACTTTTTCAACTTTTCCCTCTTTCCCCTTGGGCGCATTTTGCCCCTGCTGCAGGATGAAAACGTTGACTTTCTTTTGACTTTCCTACCCTGGGCGCATTTTGCCCTGTGTGAAGGATGAACTCCATTTTCAAAAATTTTCTACGCCTCTAGCTGAGATGGGCGCATTTTTCTATGCCCGCTGGACGAGACTCCAGACTTAGACGAATTTTTATCATCCTCGCCAGCTTACGTGCCCTGCTATTTATAGTAAGTTCTCTGAATTTGGACTTCTGAAGCTCGGAATGGCCTAAAATTTTAAACATAGCATCCTCATGCCTTTATCAACTTGTCGACACTGCCACTTTTAGTCACCCTGCTATTTATAGCCTGTTTCTGAGGGTGGCTTACTATAAATAGTAAGCTCTTGTTTCTGATAGCTCCCAAGCTCCGATCGAGTTGAAATTTGAATGAGGCGATCCTCACCACGTGACCTTACTGCCGACACTGACGCATGCAACTGATTTACTATTTTTAGCATGTTTTCAATTTGACTTACTATAATTAGTAAGTGCTCTGTTTGACTCGAAATTTCACCAGCAGATAGCTTGAAGGACGCTGATCGCAGTGGTTTACACCGGATTTTGAAGATTTTGACTTTTGATGCCTATTTTTAGGCTCCGAAGCTGGAAACCCTAGTTTGCATTGCATGCGTATCAAAAGATCTCCGTTTGCTTTCGTTGCGACCTTGCGATCGGCCGTGAATCTGAGCTGGCGGGTGGCGGCTAGCGGACACACTAAAATAGCAAGTTCCTTCTTGAGGTGAGAATCCTGGTTGCATGTCCACCATTCAAGCTCTCGGAAAACCATCGGGAATCACCCGGAGCATGCAAAAGAAACCTTGACATGCAAACCCTAAAATAGCCTCGAAAGAATCAGAGTTAAGCTCGTCTTGCATGTTCCGTGTCGCGAAGGTCTTGAAAAACCCGAAGGAATATCGGACATGCAAAGAAAATCTGCATCGGACCACGAAATCTGCCACAGGAGCGGTTGCTAAAAATAGTAAGAATTGTCGTTTTTGCTCAAATTTGGCATGCAAGCTGACTGATATACTCACGAATGCCGTGTGATGATGAATCTCAAAATGGGCGGCGCCGAATTGCGACTTACTAAAATAGTAAGTACCAATTTGATGGCTAATTTTGGAAGCTTCTTGGATGTCTGTGACAACTTTGTAAAGTTCAATTTTCAATTTTCTCACTTTACTTGACCTTGAATTGAAAAGTTCAAAACCCTAATTTTAGACTTGGCCAATATTTCGCGTTTAAATGAGGACCACGGACGAGAAAAGCCAGAGAGAGAAGAAGCCAAGAAGGCCAGGAACGGAGCAAAAATTAGGGGGTCCCCATCTTGATGGGGCGATGTGTGAAAAGGTCACAACATCTGGCGACTCCACGGGAAAGTGTTGAAAAACACTTTAAGAATTGAACTCAGATTAATCTTCCTCAAACCATCATACAAAAAGGACACTTACTCAAAAGGGGAGAAGAATCCGATATTGGATCAAAACACTTTCATCTAAAACCTTGTGAGTGTGTGCATGCATTCCATCTCTAAACCATATCGACTTCCGGAATCGGCCGCGGCAGGTTATATAAATATCTTAACTTCAAAAGCATCCTGGACATTGCCTCGCTGCCAGTCAGGCGTCCATAGCCCCGACGAGGTTATCGCTACAATTCTCACGAATATTGCTCCACTGCCGGCCGAGCGTCTATAGCCCTGGTGGAGTTACTCGTATGTTCCCAAAACCAATATCTTGTGATATTTCTTTCATTTTCATTTTCTCATTTTTCTTTTCTTTCAGATTTTTCTTTCAAGCACATTTTCTTTTCATCATTTGATTTCTCCGTCAATTCCTCAATTGGCTGGCAGGCAATGAAGCCTCCAATGGGTTTGAGAATTGCAGTGGCGCTGAAGCAAGACGTAAGATTTTCACCTGCCAAAACCTTTCCCAAGAAACCAAAATGACTCAGAATGGAGATAGGTAAGATTTTTAAGGTCTTTAGACTCTTGTGTTGAGACACAATAACGGATTAACCTCCCGAGACGAGTTCAATCGCTAACTGGATGATAACAAGAGGAAAACAACCTTAGTCCTTTTCAAAAATTATGCAAATTCCAGTGAAAGAAACCACGTTGTGAAAAGTTAAAACATTATCACCCCATCGCAACGGGAAAACCCAAAATCTTTACCCATTCCCAAACCAAAACCACTTGAGCGGACAACTCAAGGGACGGAAACGCCAAACCAAAAACCCAAAGGGTGACAAACCAAAACCAAAACAACGGAAAACAGAAAAGCAAACGGAAAGCAAACAAACAGGAAAGCAAACCCTAATCTAACTATGTTACAAAGCAGGCTCTCAGAGAGAACCTAGGACTGGAAATAATGCTTGAGGAATTGTCCGTTGACGGGCAACGGGACATCCTCTCCTGTCAAAGTACGCAATCTAAATGCATTATCCCCAAGGATTTCAGAAATTTGATACGGGCCCAACCACAACTTATCAAACTTATCATGATCACCTTTCTTCTCGTGGGCCTTGTCCCAATATAAAACCAAGTCAGAAATCCTGAACGACTTGATCTTAGCCTGTTTATCAAACCATCTCTTCACTTTTTCAACTTTTCCCTCTTTCCCCTTGGGCGCATTTTGCCCCTGCTGCAGGATGAAAACGTTGACTTTCTTTTGACTTTCCTACCCTGGGCGCATTTTGCCCTGTGTGAAGGATGAACTCCATTTTCAAAAATTTTCTACGCCTCTAGCTGAGATGGGCGCATTTTTCTATGCCTGCTGGACGAGACTCCAGACTTAGACGAATTTTTATCATCCTCGCCAGCTTACGTGCCCTACTATTTATAGTAAGTTCTCTGAATTTGGACTTCTGAAGCTCGGAATGGCCTGAAATTTTAAACATAGCATCCTCATGCCTTTATCAACTTGTCGACACTGCCACTTTTAGTCACCCTGCTATTTATAGCCTGTTTCTGAGGGTGGCTTACTATAAATAGTAAGCTCTTGTTTCTGATAGCTCCCAAGCTCCGATCGAGTTGAAATTTGAATGAGGCGATCCTCACCACGTGACCTTACTGCCGACACTGACGCATGCAACTGATTTACTATTTTTAGCATGTTTTCAATTTGACTTACTATAATTAGTAAGTGCTCTGTTTGACTCGAAATTTCACCATCAGATAGCTTGAAGGACGCTGATCGCAGTGGTTTACATCGGATTTTGAAGATTTTGACTTTTGATGCCTATTTTTAGGCTCCGAAGCTGGAAACCCTAGTTTGCATTGCATGCGTATCAAAAGATCTCCGTTTGCTTTCGTTTCTGCGACACTGCGATCGGCTCGTGAATCTGAACTGCTGGGTGGCGGCTGTCGGGACACACCTGTTAAAAATAGCAAGTTCCTTACTGAGTGAGAATCCTCGTTTGCATGTCACACCATCGCAAAGCTCTCGGAAAACCCATCAGGAATCACCCGACATGCAAAAGAAACCTTGACATGCAAACCCTAAAAATAGCCTCGGAAGGCTGAATCCTGAAAGTTGTCGCCTTGTCTTGCATGTTACGTCATCGCGAAGGTCTCGAAAAACCCAGAAGGAATATCTAGACATGCAAAGAAAATCTCTGCATCTGGACCCTGAAATCTACCCTGGGAGCCGGACTGCTAAAAATAGTAAGTTGTCCGTTTTTGCTCAAATTTGGCATGCAAGCAGCCTGATATACTCTGAATGCCATGTGATGATCGGAATCTCAAAATGGCTGACGAACTGCCCTGAATTGCAGACTTACTAAAAATAGTAAGTACCATGAATTTGATGAAAACTGGCTGGAAGCCTGCTGGATGTCTGCTGACAACTTTGTAAAGTTCAATTTTCAATTTTCTCACTTTACTTGACCTTGAATTGACCAGAAAAGTTCAAAACCCTAATTTTAGACTTGGCCAATATTTCGCGTTTAAGCCCAATGATGGACACAACCCCCCCGAAAGACGGACACCAGAAAAGAGATAGAGAGAGAGAGAGAGGAAAACCCAAGCCAAAAGACCGGAACGGAGCAAAAATTAGGGGGTCCCCATCTTGATGGGGCAATGTGTGAAAAGGTCACAACACGTATCTCTGAATATACCATAACCCGTGTTAGTTTGTCTAAGCAACATTCAATTTAGTTTGTTTTCAACGCGTCTTGAGCCTAAAACAATATTTTATGTTTATGACGCCTTGTGTTTAGTCAATACGACTTTGTGTAAAAACTCGTCATGAAGCTTTATTATCTGTAGCTACGACCTGTAGCATTTGTTTCAAACACATCATGAAGCTTCATAATCTGTAGCTACGACCTTTAGCATTTGTTTCTTTCATGAAGAGAATCAAATAGTCCTTGAAATGAGTTTTGATTACTGGGCATATCTTCATGATATTTCTCTTCAATAATATACTTCAAACTGATATGACCTGATATGAATTTATTAATTTGAATGAACTTAATTGAATGATCCATGTTCTTTGTATCTCACTTGGGCATATCTGCACGATCTGTGGTGTTTGATATTAATGATAATTTGGCATCAATGACAAATACTTCTAACACTTATTATAAGGAGGTTGTGGCAAAGATATTAAGGGCAGGACCATCATATGTGCCATTAGAAGAGACTAAATTGAGGACAACAATATTGGATAAGAATCATTCCAAGATTAATAATTTAATGGCAAAAATTAAGAAATCATAGATCACAAGTAGAAGTAACATAGTCATGGTTAGGTGGATGGACATTAAGCATCATCCACTCATCAATATCATGGTTACATGTACAAAGGGCCCTTATTTCCTTAGGGTTGTTGATTGTTCAAAGCATCACAAGGATGTTGATTTTCATTTTTTGTTCCTTAAAGATGCTATAGAAGAAGTTAGGCCAAAAGACACAATCTCCTCTAAGGAATAGAGTGCCAAGAAAGAATACATCCACAAGCCAAAGGAAAATCACTTGTGGATCTCAGCCTATGTATAAACCAAGTGAGTCTAAAGAGACACTTGAGGCTAAGGGATTAGGAAACAAATTTGTCTTAGATACTACACTAAGGAACTATTTTTTTGCACTGGATCATATGTTGAAGCATAATCATGGGAACCCTCTTAGTCTAAGCCCAACCACTAGATCCCAAGCAAGGGCCCCAAATCTCAAAACCATACATCACCATGGACTTAATCATTGCATCAAACAGACACATCTTTGAAGGGATCCTAGAAATGTACTTTAAATCATTGGCATTAAAGAATAAAGAGTGAGGTGTATCTGTTGCAAAGATGAGAATGAATGGCTGGCCACAACAAAAGAGGACTAGTAAACTAAACCCCTAGATAGGTATAAGAAGAGGTGAACTCCACTAGGATCCTTTGTAGAAGATATGAAACTTGGAAAGAATGAACTTGGTGATGTTGAAGACCATTTACCTTAGTTTTTCCCATTATGCCAAGTAATATGAAACAGAATAAAGTATATGAATTTGACAAATTGGCTGCATTCAAATATGTATATTCCTACTCTAGAACATGACGAGGATAAAATTATGCAATGCAGTCCTTAAGAATTCATCAACTTTTTTGCAATTTAAAAAAGAGTTGGTTCAAGAGATTGTGAATTCCAATGTAAAGGTGGCTGGTGATCAGATTTCAATCTCTCTCACCATAATCAGACATCCTATTGATCCAGCAGACATGGCACGGTTGGAGCATAATGATTATGGGGTAAATGCAAGTGTGACCTAGGATTTAAAATTTTGAGAATGTGATCGAAGCTTATACCACAGCACTTTAAAGGTAAGCCCATAATCTTATCCAATATTTTCCAAGCAAGAAAACCAAATAAGGACTAAATTACTTGCTTGTGAACATGAACAGAAAACCATTTTACAAATCACCATCTGGAAGCATGCAAAGAAGCTGACCTAAATATAAATATAGTTGCAAACATTGAAATCTCAAATTAAATGAGCTCTTTAACCTTCTCAAATTAAAAAAAATCTTCACAAAGAGTTAAAATTTCAAATGAGTTGTTTACAACTCCTCCACATTTATAAGAAAAGTAGTGAAATAAAGGAGATTAACTTGGATATGTAAAGAATTATACCTGAAGACCTTTGCTTGCAAGCAGTTGCTTAAAATCTGCTAATCGTAGATCCCCTACAAGAACAGCTTTATGTGGTGGTGGGTCTGTGGATAGTGGAATGAGAGGAAGCATTTCCTCCTCTTTGTTTCCCACTTCCCCATCAATCCATGCTAATTCATAGTCACCAAGCTGCACATATATTTTTTAGGTAAATGGAATTAAATATGAAAATAGACATTACCTGTTTTCAAGGACAACCTACTACTATCAGTCAATCACTATGATAACTCAATCATGCATCTTGTGGACAAAAGAAAGTTTATAATGTTTCAACAGATAAAACTATACCTTTTTAAAAAGCACATTGCTCATGAGTCTCTCTGAAAGTCGCACCTGAAATTTGAAAAAGACTAAATTCATTAAAATGCAATATAATATGTTAATAAGCTTTGCTCACGTGATGAATGTTCTTCAATAACCTCAAAGGACTACTTTCTACACCAAGGAATACTTGAAGAAGTGGTCCCACAGATAGGACATCTTCAATAAGAAATAAATTATTCATGCCTCCTTTTCCAACTGAACCATAAGTACATGCCAAGGTTTCAGGGTTGATTCATTTCACCATGCAATAAGTAGAGATTAGATTCACCTTGTAAGCAGACAAATCTGATGTTACATCCACCGTGTCCTCAATCTGAGGAGCATAAACATGAGATGTAATATGCTTCAAGCAGTGCTGTTTTAAATGCTCTGTTGCTTCAGCAGATCCATGAACTAAAACCTTCACCATCATAAACAGGAGCATTGTCATGTATGTCATCATTAAAGTTTAGAACCAGAGAAAAATTCTCAAAAGTGTAATACTCTTTATCATTCAACAGTGGCCTTAATGCAAACAAAGCATTCCAATCATTTATATGCTAGAGACAGAGAAATTGATAATAATTAAACCAAATGGAACTCAGAAACTTAATAAAATGGTTGCCAGCTATAAGAAATATAAGAATTGAACATTAAAAAATGTCAAATATGTACCTACTTACACCCAAACTAGCTAGCATTCCAAGAAAACAAACTGTTTTTGAACCCCTCGACCATACTAAGAATCAAATTGCAAAAGTACATAAAACAAAAGAACAAAATAATATTGTGAGCTGAGATCAATATCAACATCATGAACACTTCACTGAAAAGGATCCCAAAAATAATAATCAGGAAAAGACTGATAGATGGTTAAGGGGAAGGAATGCCTGATTTTTTAAAGAACATTAGAAATAATCATAATCAAACACCATTTAGGTAACACTGAATAAGACTCAAAATGAAAACCAGAACAATATCAGTAAGAGACATGCCTAATACTGTCCCCCACTTAAGAAAGCAACAAAAGAGAGTTTACAGAGGTCTATCAAAGACGAATAATTATAAGCTGTGCTCTAAAACAATTAATATAATATTATAAAATACATTTTTATACGTAACAAAAAATTTGCTGATAAACCCCTCACAAAATGATTGGTTGATCGATGTGTCAAACCACATTGTGATTCATCTTTTGCATGCAGCTTGTCCAGAAAGTATGTGTTCCTAGCAATATGGATTGCAGAAGCTTTAAGTCTATACACTATTAAAGTTTAGTGACCAAAAATTGGACTTTAGAATTCAAAATATGTACTTGAAACTTTATTTTAGGGGTGTCCTTATTCAATTTTTTTTTTTTTTTGCCTTGAAAGTAGCATACAACAACTCCTAGATAACCTCCATAGAAGGAACTGAGGACCAGACGTTAAAGAAATATTTTGCAATATTGTAAAATAACTTGAGTGTTTAAACTGATATTACAAAAATACTTTATCCAAAATTTGAGTTCCCTACAGATAACAGAAATTTGTCCTTGCAATAGAGCTTTACTATTGGATGCCAATCAACATAAGCTTGCAGGTCCATTTTGGGTAAATATCCATTTGAATGGTGTGCCATCAGTTTTTCATGTTTAAAACAACCAAACAAAGAAAAAAAGGGTATAAAAATATCAATCATATGGTGAACGACCCTAAGAAGCCATATAATATGAGTATTTTATTTTCAAATAACAAGTGAATTAACATACCTACAATGTTGGGCTTTGTGATAAGCAAGGAATCAACCAAGACTTATTGCCATAGTGATAGCCACAATTCTACTTAAGACCTGATTATAGGCTAAACAATACTATTTCTCATTAATCAAGAAAACAAATACATAGCAAACTAAAGAGCATAAGAATAACGAGAATGAGAGAGAAACAAAGCTAGGTGACTGCATGTATAAGAAATAGAAAGGAGAAGGGAAGGGAACCATTCAACCACTAAGAAGTATAATTCCCATAATATGAATGCACCTCAATATCCAGATAGGGAAAGTGTTAACTCCCATGGAAAAGAGAGATACCTATCACTCCCACCCACCATTATTAAACTTAAATACACCTACTTAAGCAAGCTAAACAAGTGTATGAAATATCTAATAAACTAATAAAAGGAAATTAGAATCCACCCTGCTAAAGCACAGCTTAGGAGAAAAAGATGGGTTCTAACAATGTGCAACCTAATGAAGTACCCAAGTACAAGAGAATACCCCCATAAAGAAGAGGACCCCCTCTCACATCCCCCCTCCACCAAGAAAAGAAAGGAAAGCCCCCAGAAAAGTGAGGAAGAGACTGGAGAGGAGAGAGAGGGCCATATAGTCCCCCAAAATAGAATAACCACCTACAAGGTCATTGACTCCACCTAACAAAGAGAGAATGCAGATGCAAATTGTCTCATAACAAGTATTGAAGTACCTTCATCCATGTCGAACAATGCATCTTCCTTTTAGAAGAAGGAAACCCTATGGTATAAGTCTATTGAATTCCAACTCAAAATGTGGAATGAAGAGAGAAAACAAGAAAATGATATTTGGAAATCATTCAAATGTCACCATGCTAGTGCTAAAAGGTGTCAAGATTGAATCAAGGGCCTCAAGCCTAACTAAAGGTGACCCCTCAAAACCATGTGGGTATAGATGAAGAATAGGTGCCAAATATGTGGAGACAACAACCGCATAATTACTATCATCAAAGAGAAAGACTAAGTCCTTAAGATCTGATAAGTGGGGTCCCACAAATAGATCTGAAAAACTATGTTACCGGGTTCGCCCCTAGGAAGCCCGGGTACGATTCGGGTTCGGTCCGGGTTCGAAATTCGGGTCCGGTTCGGGTCAGATACGCCCTGGGTTCGATTTTTTGACTGTGGGTTCAGCAGGGTTCGAAACCTTGTCTGTGGGTTCGATCAGGGTTCAAAAACCTGACTGTGGGTTCAATCAGGGTTCGAAAACCTGACTGTGGGTTCGAAAAGTGTGAAATTTTTTGTGTGTGGAAGTCAAATGTAAGCCAATTTTGCAATTCTCAGTTCTTGCATACTCGATCTTATGGACTTATTCCTTCCTAGCACATATTATGAATATTTCTCATTTGGTGCAGAAGATAAATTCCTCATTTTTGAACCACTGATAGCAAAGAGATTCACAATAAGACTTTACTAATTTAAAATTATATGACACTGTTAAGTGAATTGAACTTGTCTTTTGCTCAATAAATGAAAGGAAAAACTACTTATGACATTAGTAAATTCAATTTTTATGCATGCTATTAAAAATCCTTTTACAAATTTTTGTATGTTTCGTTGTTTGGAAAATTTGCCAAGTCTGAGTTTTTAAAACATTTTAGGTCCGTTAGATTTTGAACTATGATCTATATTCCTCCTCTCCTAGGTTCTTCACCTTATATAGGCACATGATATATGAGCCCTTGAATGTAAATGAGGACAATTACCTGGTAGACACATCAATGGTTATAGTTACAAGGGAGATGTAGGTTTGAGATAACGCATTGAAACAAATTCCTTGCACTTCTGAAAATGAACATTTTCCAGGAAACTTTTCATGATATGTTGGGGAAGAACTTGAAATGGGTAAAATTTACTTGTGTTGACAGGACATTATAACAAAATCAGCTGCAAGCTTTGATTTTATAATGTCCTTGATAAGAAGTCTCTCTGCAAATTCTTCAGTTGGCAGAAGAAATCATTGTGCCAAAACCCCCACAGCCTCACACTCAATGAAAAAAGGGATCTCAAACTGCTAACGAGGAACAACTCATTCACTTCTAGTTCTGGGCATGAATGTTCAATGCATCCATCTTCACCATGCTGGGCAATCAGCGGACTGCTCATTTCTGTGGCCTTTTTATGATCTTTAGCATTGGAACACTACTCCATACTTCTCTTGTCTAGACTATAAAGTATAAAGGATTGAAAATTCTTAATTTGATGCAATGATAGTCCTGAGATGAGAATTTATATAACCATGCCTATTTTGAAACTTCACATCTAATACTGCATCAACAAGAACTTACAAATTCTGTTCCAAACTTCCAAGGCAAGGACACCCAAAAAATCTCTCAGATTCTTCTACGATCTGCAAGAAAAAGGTTTTGGCTCTTTCACAATGTAAATACTAAATAATTATGTAACACTGTTTTCTTGTTTGCCTTCCACACAGAAAAATGTTCACACTTTTCAGACTGATCAATGATCAATAATGGCTGATTGTAAACACTTGACACTTTTATGTTTGAACTTTAATTTATAATTTTATATCATGACATTCGAGTATCACTAATATTTTAATATTTGACTATGAAAGTGGTGGTGTATTTTTGCTATGTTATTTGACTATTAATATGGTGGTATATTCTGAACTTAATTACTGCTGC
Source organism: Sequoia sempervirens (assembly GCA_007258455.2). NCBI lineage: Eukaryota > Viridiplantae > Streptophyta > Pinopsida > Cupressales > Cupressaceae > Sequoia > Sequoia sempervirens. The sequence continues at coordinate 256,467,113 of VDFB02271358.1, read as the reverse complement.
AAATATGTATATATTTCTGATTTTTATATGTTTTTGTATTACCGAACCCAAAATGAACCCAACCCCAAAAAAAAAATTTCCCAAACCGGCGAACCGGGTTCTCGAACCCGAACCCGAACCCAAAACCGAACCGGTAACTTAGCTGAAAAATATAGTAAGTAGACATATCAATTAGGTAGATAAAAAAGATGGATATGAACCTGCTACAAAGAATTGCTATAAGCCCCCAACTAAACAAGACTAAGCTCAGATGAAGCAACAAGTAGTGGTGAAATCTCAATCCATGTCATCAGACTACACTACTAATCCCACAATGATGTGTCCACACCAGATGGCTAAGTATGAACACCAATCAAATTTGTTAATGCAGGAATAGATGATTCAAAGATAAAGAACATGAACCCTATAAATCTACAATAGGAGTCATGGAAGCCAAAGAACCAATAGGAGTGTGTATGAGGAGGTGTATCAAGAGAAGTCTCTATGTCATCTTGATGTTCAAAATCTTCCAATTCTTCAAGCACTGAAATTGTTTTATAGTCATATGATTGCAAAACATCAAGGGGAACAAGATCACCCATAGCAAGATCATCTAGGAATAGAGGTTCATTTGTATCTCCATGCATCTCATCTACTCCAAAGTTCATGAGAGCACTCAATATAAGTAGTGGTCATTATGGTGTCAATATTGACAAAACATAATATCAATTATGATAAATCTTGTCACACCACACAAATTTTTGCCAAAAGATATTGGGCTTGATAACAAGTTCATTGAGAACATGCAAGAGTTTGATAGAGCTGAAATGTGTCAAGAGTCAGTCTCACCAAGACTTATGTTTCCATTTATATTCAATTTGACAATGGCTAGATGATTTTGATACTCATGATTAACTCCTCAAATCAAACAAACAAACTAAACAGAATCCCCTATAATGGAACTTTATTTCAACTTGTGATTATGATAACCTTATAAAGGGACCCCCAAATAGAGTACAAGAATGTGGCACTTTATCATTAGTGCACGTACAATATCTAGTTATGTTTTCAAGATTCTCAAATTAAGCACAATGTAGAAATTACAACTCAATTATAAAATGAGATAAAACAAGGACATCAACATGAAGTAAGCAAAAAAATACTTTTAAAAAATGGGAGCCAAAAAAGAGTCTACTTGTGCATGATATGGCCCTCTGAAGATCTCAAAACAAAAACCAAATACCAAATACTTTGAGAAAACATTTTTTACAAAATTGGAACGTTGAAATCGAAAACCACTTACACCATCACTATAAGCCGTCAATGTCTTTAGTTTTTGTTGTAGTCAGTTGTAGTTGGCCGTTGCATAGTTGGCCGTAGTCGGCTAGTTACTTATGTTAATAAAACTATAGTTATAGTGGGAATAATTAAATGTAATAAATGTCATGTAATTAAGTCCCGACTAGTGATAAAGGGTTGTTATGAAACGTCAAGACGGTTGATTGCTTAACCACCACCGAGCGTTATATGTACTGAGTCCTTGTAGTCGGGAAGACATGATTGGATAGTGTGACATCTTTATGATTCTACATGTTGATATTTATTGGAAATGAATAAAAGCATTCCATGTTTCAAGCATCTTATGCTTTCGGATATGTTGTTCTATTCTAAGTTCTGTGCATAATCTAGTTTACTTCCGTAGTATGTTGAAATACACCCAGTGGAATAAACATTTGGCGTTGTTGCCTAAGCGGACCAGGGAATCACTTGTAGCACGATGGCAGCATAATGGGTCGATCGGCGGAAGAGCCTATGGAAACTAATGAGGAAAGGGAAGACCAATTGACTCAAGATTTGATAAATCTGTGGAATATATCACTAAGAGATCACGTACGGAGGGAATCCCTCAGGCGAGAGATCCCTGAGGCAGTTATCTAGGACAAACTGGAAGTGAACAACAAGGTTGACCACCTCCTCAATCGTCTGCCAAGATTACTAGCCTGCCATTTCATCATCCTAAAAGACCTTCGAGCGGAGCGGATCAGGAATACCGAAAGCAACAAATATTATAGCAGTACGAAGAGAGAACCAAACGCGAAGAGGAGGAATAGGACACTAGCTGAAGACGTACTCCCGGTAACCAATAATGATCACCTGAACAACTTGTAATGCCCGTATAGCCGAACAAAGACAAGAACCAAGTACCAAGCGGGCACGAGACTCAAGAGGAGAAGGTTCGGCGATCACTCAGGCTACAGGAGCAAGAAAACCGGCGACGAAGGCTAAGGCAAGTTGATAAAGAATTTAATGAGGATCTAATTGAAATAAACCAAAGTATTAAAAGAACACATGAGAATCTTAAGGAAATAGACCGATCCATTGGTAGAGCACATCAAAGTTTGGTTGAAGGGAGGGATGAAGGACCCTTCAGCACTCCGTATGTAGGAAGGTATAATATTTGTGAAAATGAAGATGAATTAAGTGAAGAACTTGATAATAGCATCAGATGCATTTGGGAGTTGTCCATATCAGATGACGAATGGCTGACGACTAGAAGATCTGAGCCCACGACCCCAGGGCGAAGGAAGTACCAGAAGGAACCCCAAGATACTCAAGGTGTTGAGGACGTTGAGGGATGTGGGAAAGACTCGTACATGGCTGAGAGTCCAAGTGACGCACCGAAACGTAGCGGGGGAACCAGTCTAGTCGGGTCCAATACACAAAGAGGACAGCGGGGAAGGATAGTGACTTCGCCAAGTGAGCGGCTGAAGCTATCGAAATTTATGAGAAATAGGTCAGAAGATCCAGTACGACATTGCAAAACATGTGAAACAATTTGGATAGCAAATGGACACGATGATCCGGATCACTGGCTGAAAGCATTTCTAGCAACACTCAGAGATAGTACCATTGATTGGTACTCAGAATTGGACCAAGTACACAGAGCATCATGGAGATTATTGAAGCAAGCATTTCAAGAGGAGTTCAAACTCTTGAGGGATGATAGTGAGATTGTAGCAGAGATATACAATGCCAGGTAAGGGAAGCACGAGAGTGTGCAGACCTATAACTGGAAATTAAAAGATTTGTTGGGGAAACTGGAGACACAACCAACAGATGGTGAAGAAGAGATGGTTTATTGAAGGACTGCTTCCCTTGCTCCAGAAGAAAATGAAGGTGGTACCTCCATCCTCATACACTGAAGCATATAATCGTGCAATGGACATTAAGAGCGAGAACAAGACATCTTCTCGAGGGAAAAAGAAAGATGACGACGAAAGTACAGGGGAGAGTGGTGATGAATCAAAAACCGTACAAGCCCTCTGTTGTGACATGCCGAGAATGATGAAAAAACTGAAAGCCGACAAAGAAGGGTCAAAGGAGGCGAACAAACTATGGTGTACCGAATGCAAAATAGGTCACACAAAGGCGAACTGTCTGAAGAAAATGTTTTGTGACATCTGCCAAGTTATGGGACACTCTGTCAAGGAATGCCCATAGAACTTAAAAACACAGAGTTCGCAAGTGTTCTTCACACAAGGGGAACAATCAATCCCTCTGACTACACTACCCAAACCCCAAAACAACAACGCATCCCCTGGTGGCTATAGCAACGATCGGAGAAGTAACGAACTCTCCGATGAATGAATTTTCGGTCAGGGCAGTTAGTTTTAAAAAATAACGGTTGTAACGAAATCAAATTGGGGAAGTTCTAAGTTCGTTGGCTAGGACTGTTCAAAATCCAAGAGGTATGTGAATGGTTCTATAAAGCTAGAAAACTTGGACGGGTCACTGCCATCAGAAGCAATCAACGAATCGAAGTTGAAGTTATGCCAGGAAGGAAAGGAGGACACAATAGCCATCAATATGCTTGGCTACGCTACCAATGAGGACTGGCCTGTGCAGGAGGAAGCCATGGGAGAGCAAGACTAGGGCTTGGGAGGCCCAGGGTACGCAGCAAAGGGAGTCTAGGCGGAATCAGGGAGAGACCAGATTATTGAAGATTGGTAGAGAAGAAGGTGGAAGGCATCGCAATGCCCCGAGTGCACAAACACCTAACGAATGCAGTGTTCGAGACACTAGCACTCTAGCGGCAGGTGGGTGGACACTGGAAATTTGTGGCCCTGTATGAAGGCATAAATAAAGGGTACCTGGCCAAAGAGTTGGACAAGGAGGCTCAAAAGGAAAAAGAAGAAGCAGCCAAAGAACGAAGTGAGCGCCAACCTAAGGATACCGACGAAGAAGAGGATGAATGGGACAATGGACAATGGGAGGCTTACTTCGAGAAGATGGCCCCTTGTTTGAAGACAGTCATAATGACCGAGGACATGTTCGTGTCGCACGTGGATGCGTACACGAAGGACTTCTTGAAGCAGATGCGAAGGGACAGAAGGAAGGTGTTGAGGGTGAGGAAGGTTGTAACCAAGGATGGGCGTTGGAGAGTGATACCCAACCTAGTCGGGCCACCGACGGTGGAAGGAGAGGACGTTACGTTGTACCAGCAATACAGAGGGAGGTACGTCGACGATAGCTTTAAAGGTACTAGTCCTGCTCCTTTACTTGATAAGTGGTTTGATGTACAATACATGGGGACATGTTGTGAAGAAGAATGCTATAAAAGACCCACACACACATGTAAATGGCATTATGCGTCAGAGTTAAAGGTTAAGGAAGGTGGCGAAGTAAGTGGAACGAAGAGAAAAATGAAGGAAGAAGTGAGAGAAGAGAGAGAAGATGATAAAAGCCAAAAAATGTTAAAAACAGAGGTGAGAGAAGATAAGAAAACAAAAAATGAAATAACAAGATAGAAAAAATGAAAGAGAAAATGATAAAAAGCAAAAAATGAAGAGAGAGGAGAGAGAAGAAAAATAGAAGAAATGCTAAAGGGAAATTAAAAAGTTTAAAAATTGAGAGAGAAAGAATGCAAAAGGAGAAAAATAAATGAATTAAAAAGGAAAAATTAAAAAATGAAGTAGGAAATATTAACGAGAGAAAGGAAAAAGTGAAAAAATTAAAGTTGACTAAGAGGAGAAAAATTAAAGTGAAGAAAATTAAAATAAAAGCTTTGGCCATCAAGAAAATCGTATGATCATTGAAGGAAGCAGCCAAGAGAAAAGAGAAATAAAGTTTGGCGAAATACTAAAGTCTTTGCACATCGTACGACCAAGATAGAGGGAATTTGGCAAAAAGAAACAAAGAGCTCAAACATACGCAAAAAGCAAAGAGATAGTACGAGCAACTTGCCAGAGAGAAAAGGAGGAGAAAAAGTGATTAAAATGCAGCAATTGAATTCGTACGATAGGCAAAACGACAAGTTGAAGGCAAGAGAAGAGGGGTTGTATGGTAGAGAGTACGACAAAGTGGAGGCACCATTTGGCAAAGTTCGGCAGACAAAGGAGGATACTTGGCAAGGCACGGGTCAAAATCAAGGCAAGGCAAAGAGGTCGTATGACACCCAACAAGTACCCTCATAGTACGTCGTTTGGGGAAACAGAGAACACACGTTGCCAACACTCCCATCGTACGACAATCATCTTCCACCGTACGACATCCATTGGCATGTTGCAAGGTACAGCCCAATAGGTTCATCGTACGGCCTGAGCAAAGTGGCATAGTACGACATCTATCTCAATGTAGTGTGTGGCTAACAGTTCATAGCACACAACTAGGAGAGAGCAACATATGGCCTAAAAAGACCGGCATAGTATGGCCAAGCAAGTTCATAATACGGCTGAAAAGACTCATAGTACGCCTGGCAATAGATTCCAAAATTGTACGACATACATTGTCTCATTGCATAGTACGACAATCAAGGAAGCAAATACACGCCAAACCCGAGTTAGGTAGTTATAGCAACTGTCTTGTCCAACAACAAATTAATTGCTAGGTGAAAAGAAATAGAGTGGATTTGAATCGCCGAAAGGATATTGAAATGGATAAAGGGAAGAAAGTGATACAGTATGTTGTGCCCCAAATTAAAAAAATTTCTACACTTAGGCATTTTGAAAAAATGAGTAAAAGTCTTGTCAAATTTGTCAAAAAAAAGGTCAAAATTGGGTGTGCATGTCTTACATGAAGGGTAAAAACTTGAAATTTTCAAAATCTGACGATCTGGGTTTGCTCAAAGCGACCAATTCCACAAAACCCAGATCTCAGTTGTTCATCCCTACTTTTTAGGAAAATTGCTATTTTTAGAAACTTTCCAAAAATAGTAACTTTTTATGGGTTTTTCTAGGTTTCTTTTGAAACGGATGCTGGCAAAAATTTCTAAAAATAAAAAGTTTGGCTGTTAGGGTTTACACTGATTTTGATTGGTCGAAAAGACTTCCTCATCAAGCCCGTGCAGTCAGAATCACAATACGATCAGTTTTTCCCTAGTGGGTCTATTTTGCTTTTTCAATTTCAGAAAGCATTTCAGGAACTCTGAAGTTGTCAATGGACGCCAGTCTGCTGCCAGATTCAACATTCAAGCACTGAATAGAAGATGAGATGATGAACATGCACGAAGAACGAAGGAGAAAGGTGAATATTGCAGAATAAAAACTAAGTCTGAAAGCCATGGGCGCCCCTGGAGGAGATAGGCGCCTAGATTTTCAAGGCATCAAATGGTGGAATCAGTGTTTGTGCTCCCAGGCAACGTGGTTACGAATCTCCTCAGCTCTGCAGTGAGTCCAGCAGTGCAGTCATTGGATCTACCAGTCACTCTGAATTCGAGATCAAACACAAGAGTTTCATCCAAGTGGCAGAATGCAAACAATGGAAAATATTACAAAATATTCTAAGTCTGGGAACTTTGGGTGCCCCAGGTGCCCAGGGGCACCCAGCCTTTTGGAGGTCTAACTCAACAATTAGGGTTTGCAGATGTGCTCAATCTCTTCAAGATCCTGTCAACTCCACAATGGATGTCTTCATCAAATCATCAAACTTGTCAATCACCGGAAAATCTAGATCGAACGGGTGATGTAACATGAAGATTCAAGTTTGAAGAATGAAAATCTTGCAAAAATGGTTGTCTGGAGGAAATGGGTGCCCTTGGAGGAGATAGGCGCCCTAGATTTTGAAGGCCTAAATGAGTGAATTTGTAGTCGACATCTCCAACATGACTTCCTTAGAGTTGATCAAGCTTTCCGACGAAACCATCAGCTCGTCAATCAAAGTTGGTAATCACCAGATATCGAAGGCTGAACAAGGGGAAAAAAACGTGAGCAAAACATCAAAAGTCAAAAGCAAAGTGAAAAACACAGAATAAATTCGAACTCTAGTGAAGTTGGGCACCCCAGCTAGCCAGGAGCGCCCTAGCTTTTGACCCTTAAGATTCAACTTTTAGAAGAAATCACTCCCAAGAGACCCTCTTCAGAATCAGTCAGGCTATCCAATGAATTTGACAATCAGTCAATTGGATCAACCTAGCTACTAGAGATTCATCAAAAGATCAAAGGGAAACAAGCAAGAACTTGGTGAGCATGAAAATGGCTAACATTGGGAAAGTTGGGCGCCCCAGAAGGAGAAGGGCGCCCATGATTTTGAAGGTCAAAATGAAGTTTTTAGCCAAGGTTACCTCCAGGATAATCTCGTCAGGTTCGATTAGGCTCCACGATGAATCATTCAGCTTGTCCGTCAGATCAATCTGGAGGTCAGAAATCAAATTCAAATTGGGGTTTCAAATTGAGGAAAAGTTGAAAAACTCAGAAAAATGACTAAGTTTGTTGAAGATAGGCACCTCCAGCCAAGAAGGGCGCCCAAGTTGCCATACCTTAGCTAAATTTTCAAATTTTCAAATTTTCATGGAGAATAAAAACATCCAAATTCAATGAACAAGCTGAGGCTAGGGTTTGCATGGAGTGAAAGCAAAAGAAAGAAGATTTTCTCAAGCCTAAAACTTATTTAAGATGCCTTTGCCATTCATTCTTCATCATTCTTGCAGGTGGCGTCCAAGGTAGAGAAGAGGAACAATAAACAAAAGTTTTTTCTTTTCAAGATTTGAGAGCCATTGCTTGCTGATTTTTCAAAAGTTCATCAATTTTTAGACCAACAACATAAGAGCTTGCTTTTTAATGTTTTTTCCATCTAGAACATCAAATTTTTGAAGAAGGTCAAGGTTTTCAATTTGTAGTGATCTGAGTCATCTCAGCTCATCATTCTGAACATTTTTTGAAGAAATTTTTCAAGTTGCAGCAGTTGCTTTTTCCTTGCATGTCGATGAAATCATCAAAACTTTCAAGATTTGATCATCTAGGTCCTTTCAAAATATTGTTCTAAACAAAACCCAGATGCCAGTTTTTTTGTGAAAAATTTCAGATTCTAGGGTTTGCTGCTTTTTCAATCAGTCTTCAATATTTTCAACATTTGATCAACTGGGTTCATCCAAAATGTGCTTCTGAACAAAACCCAGGTGCTAGCTTTTTTCAAGAAAATTTGAAGAAATTAGGATTTGCTGCTTTTTTAGTCTACACTCAAAATTTTCAAAAACGGGCAATCTGGGTCTTCTTGTAACAAAATTTTGAACAAAACCCATATCTCAAATTTTTTTTGAAAAATTTGTCTATCTGAAGAAGAGAAACCAGCAAGCTAAATTTAGAAAGTTGCTCAAAACTTGTTTGAATATAGGCGAGTTTACAGTCATTCTTCAAGGTTTGCAGTATGGAGTACACTCCCCTTGAGTACAAGACCAAATCAGCTCTCTATCATGACTTCATCAAAACAGCTGAGACTGACTTGCACCACATTAAGCCAGAGTTTAATTTGCAACCATTGGAGAATGCAGGCAACATTGCAGTCAGGAATCTTGGTCACTCTGGACTACTTGCAGCAGCATCCATTCCTATTTCAATGTAGAGTCTAGAATTCGTAATTGCTTGCATCAAGCATTACAATCCAACAACTCGGGAGATTCAGTCAGTAGATGGAAGAATGATTTGTAGCTTGAAGCCACATATGATTGAAAAATGCTTCTCAATTTCAACTTGGCCTAAAAGTGTCACTATCTCTAAGGAAGAATGTAAAAGAGTATGGGACATGCATAAGGAGAAATACAACAAGAAGATTGCACTGAAGTGGATGAAAGAAAAACATAAGACTCTGCCAAAGAATGTCAGGTGAGGGGAATTCAAAGATGAAATTGCTATAATGATCACCTTGCTCAACAGGATCATTGGTCAAGAGGATGCTACAAAGTTTCAACCCTGGATGTTCTATGTTATACCTCATCTGATGAAGAAGACATAATTCTATGATTGGTCAACCTTAATCAGTGATAGCCTCCATCAACAAATAACTGAATGCTTCCAGATTCACGAGTTCCACATGGTCTCCTACCTTGTCTACCTAGTGGCCTTCCAAGGAAAATTCAGAGGGTTGAACACTATGGGGTCTCTAAATGTACAGCACATCTACAACTATTACCCTCAGCTGGAGTTCATTGAGTCATTACATCATTACAAGAGGGTAAACAAGGCTTTCTTGATGTATACGGTGCGAGACCTGGATAATGAGTTGCACATTCATATTTCATCAACTGCCAGGGCAGCAATGGCAGAGTGGGAAAGATTGGTTTATACAACTTCCTACCTTCACCTACATCTGAGTCTACAGCTACTCCAACGCTCCACTCATGTTGTCGAGGTACCCATCAGATGAAGTTGTTTTCATGGAATTCCTAAGACAAGTATACGATGTTCACACAGTCTTGCGAAATAGAAAGAAGCCTGCCTTCAGTTTTCCACTTGGGTTGGGAATTTACACATGCAGATCAGCAGCAGATGCCAAATCCATGGGTGATGAGTTGGCTAAACTTGGTCTCAAGCCTTATAGTGAGAGACGATCATATGACCCTCATGGCGTCTTTGCAACTCGGCTTGAGAAGAACTATGCTCATGTGCCCGCACTTGAAGATTTTTGGGTCAACTGCAGAGATGAGTTCGAGGTACGAAGGTGTAGCTACAACAGACTCACTCTCCATCAAATGAAAGATTGTTTGTCAGAGGATATCGAGGGACATTCAGATGATGATGGAGATGTACTTTTCCCAATGTACACTCGAAAGAAAATCGAGCAACAACCTCTTCCACAGGTTAACTAGGTCAACAAAGAAAACATCTCAGTGGAATAAAGAACACATCAAGTTATTTAGTATAGCAAGACTTTCTTGGTTCTTAAGAGGAAGAAATCCATTCCAGCAGTAGAGCCACCAAGGATACAGTCATCACTTCGATCTTCTTCTAGAGCAAAGCCAAAGATGAAGGGTATAAGTCAGTATCAAGAAGGTGTAAAGGGCAGCAGAACAACGAAGAATGTAAGAAGAAGGTTGAACTTCTCGGGTATAGTCATACAGGAGCAGCCAACAGTTGAAACAGAAGCTCCTCCAGAAGAGCCCATACCTCAGAAGGAAATAGAAGATGTTCCCTTGACACGTGATTCTCCACCATTGCCAAGGTCTTAACCAATTCACATTGATCTAGAGATTGAAGAAGATGAAGAAATTGCAGCTGAACCTCCCAGGGAAGTTAGTAGAGATACTACCAAATCTTGGCTTGAGAGCTCCCTAGTAAGGAAGAGAAGAAGGCCTTCATATCAGTTGAATTTTGATGCTCATGACAATGTCTACTACGAAGCACCTAAAAAGAAAGCAAAGAAACAGATTCACTTTGAGAGAAAACCTGATGGTGAGATGATCATGGAGACTGCTACAACTCCTGAAGATAGAAACAAAGATGAAGTTGATGTGGATGACTTCATAATGGTTAAGGCCAATCTTGGCAAGAATACCAGGCATGTGAATGTTAATTTGTTCAAAGTTGCATCGGAAACTCTTCAAGAAAGAATGTTGAGAGATGGAGAAGATAAGGCAGCCCTCAAGGCTGAAATCCAGCAACTTAGGCTATAAATTTCTAACCTTGATCATGGCACTTCACATGCTACTCAGTTGCTGCCCCAGGTTCTAGAGACGCCAGCTGATCATCAACAGTTGAGGCAGTCGGAAATATGCGGGAAGAAAACCCAGGAATGGATTGAGGGTTTCATCGTTAGAGGAAAAGAAATCTTGGCACAGATGTTTCAGCTAAGAAATAATGCACATGACTTGCGCCAAGGAATTCAAGGATTTGAACAATCAATGACAGAAGTGAAACCTAGGCATGAAATAATTATTGCAGATTTGAACACAGCTTATGGCTCAACGGTTTCAAGAGAACACAAAAGACAAATCCTTGCGTGGAAAGAGCGTCACATCTTCAAGGTGAGAACCCACGAAAGGATATCTGAGGAGTTCATTGCATACAGACAAAGGGTGATTGAAGCTCTTCTATTCATAATTGAGTTTATTGCACAGATACCTTCTCGGTATAGTCATGAAGATGGTTCCTATGTCGGACTTGACAAAGTGCAAGCCCAGTTTCAAAATGTTGTGCGCAGCAGTGATGGTAGTAATTTGGTTGGTGGAAGGATGAGTCACATTTCCATGATGCCAGTGAGGTTCAAGAAAGCGGCCAATGAGGTTGAAGATTTTATGAGATCGATTGCAGATGGTGAAGAAATCCTGGAAAGGCGAAACTTTGCTATTGATAGTATTGATGCACCTGATAGAGACACAGTTTCCAGCTTTTTGGCGGATGTGATCGAGATTTAAAGCAGCCTTCATCTAAACGCTTTCTTTCCGCTTTCTTTCTATTGTCGTCCCAATTCTTATCTACTCTTTGGAGAAGAGAAAGAAGATAAAATGTAATAGTTGGCATTTCCTGTTTTTCCTACTTTCTTAGGTGGTTAGATGTTATCTTCTTTTAGTTTTAGAAATAAAGCTTGCTTGTTGAGCAAGCCTTAGTTGTAAAAGCAAGGAGATTTTAGGGTTCCCTACTCCTCTACTTGTCTATAAATAAGAGCAGCCTTGCTCATTTATTTTCAACTGTACTTGTGATAACAAATTGCTGAGCCTCTTTTGCCTGCAAGTTGTTGTCTACTTCTTGTTCACTTTGTGTAAGAACAAGTTTGCAACTCTCTTTTAGCTGTAAGTTCTTGTTCAATGCATATGTCTTTGTGATCTTTTGTTCTTGAGATTTGAGAAATAAAGTCTTGTGCCTATTTTGCCTTGATATAATGTCTCAAATTTCCGTTTATCATGTTATGCTTATATGATCTCAATTTCAGCCTGCATTGAAAGTAAGTAGATGTATGTTGAAAAAGAGTTTATTTAAGTATTTTATCAGAGAATCAAACTTTGTTCATTTCTAATTCTCTTGCTCTACGTTAACTTGAGAAATTAGAAACGTCATTAGCGTAGGTTGGTCGTAGTTGAAATTCCTTAAACAAAAAATCTCAGCTACAGCGCTTGAGTTTTATAAACCTTGTGCTCTTAGCTGAACCAAAAAGATAGGCAAATTAGATTTAATTTACTTTCTTGAACACCATCAGCAAAGAGGGAGCTTCCCCTCCTAATTTGAAAAGCAGTTTTACTATGCATAGCTGTCCGTTTTTAATCCGCATTCCAAAGGTGCGAATTAAAATGCCAACACAGTACAAGCCGAAGGTGGCATCGGCAACAAAGAAGATGAGTACAGAAGCAGACACCATGACATGGGAGAGTCTAACTGGCAACGAATGTAAGCAATGGTGGAGAAATACAAACGATGATCATACCCTAAAAATTGCACGACATGCTCGTGTGGACAAGGCAGCACTCTTACCATTTTTTAATGCTCGGGAGTTCGAGCCTTGGCTAAAGGCTATGGTTGAAAATTATTGCCGGCATTCACAAAAGTCTATTTTAGACTACAGGGGTTGCGTAGTTATAGTTCATTTTGGCCGCAGGATTTTGAATGAGTGTTTATCGTCCCAACAACAGAAGCAGGGGTAAAAAAGTCAGGAAAAATGACTCAGCAGCACAAGGAAATCCTTATCAAACAAGTCTGCCGAAGTGACATGACAACCCAAGAAAAGGTCAGCATATGCAATGCGGGCAATAGAGGGTTGTGTAAGAATTACCTGGTGACCGCAAAATGGAAGTGTTTGCTAGACTTGATGAAATCTGGATTGACAAGGGCAAGTCGGGCATCCGACATTGCCATTTGGATGGTAGACTGCCTGAGCGTGGGCAGACTGTATAATTAGGGGCGGCTACTCTCAGAGCAAATAAGGGAATTTTTGTCGTAGAGACATAAGGCATTTTAAATGACACAGCACGCAATCGCCTTGTTCCTCGATGTTGTCCATACACAAGTTCCCGAGGGTCGGCAAGGTCGGTTAAAGCCACTCACTCACTTAGATCTAGGGTTGTTAACAGCCTTCTACTGGACGGAGTTGGAACTGAAACAAGTTGGTGAAAATTCGTTGCAGGCAGGGAAGAAAAGAAAGCACAGGGAGGTGTCAATGGAAAAGGAAGTATCGGCGAAGGAAGCATCAATAGGAAGCGGCGAAGAGGAGGAAGAGGAACCGATAGAGCTGTCCTCTTCGACATTGGCCGCCAGTTCGCCGACGAACGAAGAGGTGTTCGTGGCCATAGGTTCTCAGATGACCCTGGGGATGGAGGTAGAGGAAGCCATTGCAATACCACCCCTTCAGCCGGCAGGCTTCAACCTACTAGCACCGCCAGTTCGAATCGGGAGCCCACCGCCGGCGGTAACGTTTACCCTTCCAGCATCACCCATTGGCGTCGAGCGGACATTGAGAGTGGCAGCTTTGGTGCTAGGTGCATCAAGTTGGGTGTTGTCGGCACGAGACTCGACACTGCCAGAGTTAGCAACCACACTGCTAAGTTCGGTGGCTTATTTAGGGCCATTGCCAGGTTCGACTTCAATAGAGGTACTGCCAGGTTCGGCGACTTCAATAGACGCACTGCCACATTTGGGGAATTCAAAGGCGTTGCCAATTCGGCAAAAGGTGATGGATTGCTAGGATCAGCCGTAGGAGATGAATTACTAGGTTCAGCAGCCTCAGAGGTTACACCGCCAGGTCTAGCAGCCTCCCAAGATACACCGCCAGGAACCTCGGTCCTGGCCGCATCGCCAGAGATACCAGTGATAGCAACTTTGGGAACGATCACAATGCAGGAGCAAGTTTCCCTTGTTACACCGCCAGGAGTGCCAAGAGTGGCACAGATTGATGATTGGCTGGAGTCAATTGGTTTCACTTTGGAGGTGACCAAACCACCTGTCCAGAGCCCCGCAGAAGGTTTGGTCGGGAGTATCGATTAGGGAGGCCCAGCTCTTCAAACTCAGCAAAGTGAGACAGCCAGGCTGGCAGAAGAGGTGCATGAACAGCCGCTAGGTGAGATGGAGATGGCAGGAGAAACGGAGACCGCAGTGGCCTAAGAGCCAGAGGGACAAACATTGAGGGAGATCCCTGTAGTGGACATGGAATCTCCGTCAGCACCCGGAGATGAGGAGGATGATTCCATAGCATCCGGCGGATTGGTAGTTGAGATGTCATAGCCGGATCCATCAGATCTCGTAGGGACCGTGCAGCGATATGTGGAGGAACTTGAGCACATGGGGCAATTGATGATCCAAGTAGGGTAGGTCTCTAAAGCACTCAAGGTTGGACGCTCTCTGCTAGTGGGCCAAGAAGTACAGCGCATCCACGGATTTGTGCAGATGGGGTGCGAGTCGGAGTTTGCTTGTATCTTCACCAGCCAGGGATGGCCGGCAGGCGAGACTCCAGCAATGCACAGAGAATGGCGTGGTACACCACCAAGGATGGCAGGAAGGGATGTTGGGATTTTGGAGAATCTGTATCATATTGAACTAGCCTTCCATGATGTTTTCTATAACGTGAAGCAGCAAATGTTGTCCACTGAGTTTGCAGTGGCACAGAAGGTAGAGGCATATAGACTGTTGCAGAAGATCGAGGATGAGTCGGCAATAGCTATGAAGAACCTTCAAACTCAAATGGCGGAGCAAACTCAAATAGCTAGTGACAAGGAAACCCGGGTGGTGGCTTTGGAGGCCAAGGTGACCACTTTGGAGGAGGCATGGCAGAGGGAGCAGGCGTGGGAACAAAAAGTAGGGGAGTTGGAAGAACAGGTAAAGGAGTTAGGAAAATAGCTGGCAACTAAGAGCACAGAGGCGGACAAGGCCAAAAGTTAGCTGATGGAGGCAGTGCGCATGGTTAAAGATGCCAGAGAATGGGAGATTCTCGTCGATCGCTAGCTCCGCGTGCACTCGGAGGAAGTGAGGCGATTGAGGGAGCAACACTCTTTGGCAACCACCACGACGTCATTAGTCCATCCAGGGACATCCTCATTTCCCCCTCCTTCTCATTAGATTCATATGCAGTATCATTCCCTTTAGGGTTGTCATGTCGTCTGGAAGACAACTTCTTTTGTGGGGGGGATGATGTAAGCCGTCAATGTCTTTAGTTTTTGTTGTAGTCGGTCGTAGCATAGTTGGTCGTAGTCGGCTAGTTACTTATGTTAATAAAACTATAGTTATAGTGGGAATAATTAAATGTAATAAATGTCATGTAATTAAGTCCTGATTAGTGGATAAAGGGTTGTTATGAAACGTATCAACGGTTGGTTGCTCAACCACCACCGAGAGTTATATGTACTGAGTCCTTGTAGTCGGGAAGACATGATTGGATAGTGTGACATCTTTATGATTGTACATGTTGATATTTACTGGAAATGAATAAAAGCATTCCATGTTTCAAGCATCTTATATTTTTGGATATGTTGTTCTATTCTATGTTCTGTGCATCATCTAGTTTACTTTCGTAGTATGTTGAAATACACCCAGTGAAGTAAACAATCACAAAGTCAGTGAAAAAACTAACCCACTTTCAAAAAAATTTGCACTAAAAAAGGAAAACAAATAGCAAGCATATTTCCTCTCAAAGTTCAATTGCAAAAAAGAAAAGTTCATTGAAGCAAAGCCCCCTCCCCCCCAAACACATTGTGTGAAATTGCCAAATTTTGGTGCAATAAGCCTAAATCCCTACAAAAAGTAGAGGATTGCTAGATAATTCAAAAATGTCTCCAAATATGGTGGAGCTCTCAACTTTAGAGAAAACCCACCAAATTCAAGGGAAATGCTAAAAATAGTTGGAATTTCCAAAAATAGGGAAATGTTGTCAAAGTTAGGAGGAATCATTGTTGACCATTAATATAGTGGTGTATTGTTGTGTACAAGGCTCGAACAATTTTGAGGGGCCACATAGGCCACAAATTATGAGTAGCGGCTATCTTGGTGTAAGGTTGAGCCTCAAAAAAGAAGTTGTGGTCTGGCAGTAGGTTGCACCTCACACCAAATGTAAGATTCCTTTCCAATATATACGTAAAAAATTTCACTTTACTTTAAAGTTCAGAGAGTATACATTTTGACAAACAGTTGAGGGTTTTTTGATTTCTTTATGCAATGTTTACATATAACCAAATAACCAAACTTAACATGCATAGATAAGATTTGAGCATAACAAATGACAATTGGAACAATGAAAATTCTGTGCAAATCTGGCTGTTATAACAGCAGAGTACAGAGATGGAAATATACAAATTATGACCTCTTTATTAGAGCCAAACAAGAGGTTGTGACAGCAATATGTGCTTGCAGCAATCGCCCTGCTTGAAAATTTTGTTGCAGGCTCTCCGACTTCTCAAATACCTCCAATATCCATGCCAATGGTAAGGTAAAGCCTTTCCACAAATATCGAATACTCAATTTGACACCCAGCATAAACCAATAGTTCCAACACCTTGTACAGGTTTATATCCTCATATAAGTTCTAACACCAACCATGAAGCTGCCCTATGCCCAGCAATACAATTAATGATACTCAGCCTTCCTCACATCCTGAGGTATACAGCAAACAGACTGCCAATGCCAATTTCTGCGTTTAAAGGTCCATCAACCTGCCATTATTTTCTCACGCCATACCATAGTAAGTTCCGCATGCCAGCATGATAGTGATTCACACCTAGTTTGTATGCTTTGACCAGCAATTAACTGCAAACGAACTCAGTCCAAAGCTCTCAACTCGCATCCAGCAAATGTATTTATTCGCCCAGCCTCTATTCAGTTCATTTCAAGTATTAAAGAAAACTCACAACCAGCCCATGAAGTTTCACGCCACCATTAGAGGCTTACACTTGTTCCAAATATCACTTCAATATTAATAAAAATATCCCACAGCCAGCAATAATTAACTTCCATGCCTTAACCTTGGAGGTGTCACATAAAAATTCTAGTCAATCTTCCATACATGGTGTAATCCATTCTTCCATGGAAATATTTCCTAATCATCAACTCAGAAATTTGTCTTGGAACAAGACCTCACAAATTTCGAATCTCCAAACAATGAATCCAGCTGCGAAGTTTGAGTGATTCCGCTTGTAACCACCTAAGGTAGGTCTTCCACTACTGAAACCGATTTCACTTAAGGTTTTCATCCTAGAGCTCTCAAAAGACCACAATAGAAGAATGACATTCAGCATGACCCAAATGAGCTCTCAAATTCACTTTTATATTCTCCCCCTAGAACATTCTCAAAATACTATGCAAAATCCTGTTTTTAAATATTTCATTAAAGTAACTCTTGACATTTCCTTCTAATTTTCACTTAAGTCACTTTATCAAATTAATTAAAATAAAGTTGTCTGTAAAGTATCACTTTATTGGACAACTTTAAATGATTAATTTAATTCATTACCTTAAATTTTGACATTAGACTATGGGAATAATATAGGCTAAATGGACTCTTCCGACTACTCCTCAAAAGCGGACATTACACCAAAGGTCATGGGCCTTGAAATATTATGTCAACTCTATTACAGGTTATGGCCTATGTAATGTCCACTAGCCTTGTAATGGCCACTAAAACTCAAAAGGTGGCTACCACTAAATGCTAACATCAAATAATCTTATTCCACCTACCAAGAATGCTTGAGGTGAATGCCAAGAATAGTACACGATACTACAAGCATACAAATAGGAAATATAGCGCATGCAAACCATGAACATATGGTTTCTTCATTTTATCATAAAACCTTAATATTTAAAATGAAATTTTCAATCCACAAATAGAGATATTCTTTGTGCTCTGAAGAGGCTAGAAAAATCTCTTGCCCCCACCCGCAAAAAAAGGTCTCCAAAATGAGCAAGTTTATGGTCAAACATGAATTTTGTTGCTGAATCCAACAATGAACTCAAAAATTTGCTAGCGCTCCTTAAAATTCAGCCCACCTACAAAACACAAGCATGTTAACACAAAAAAATTCCGAATGGTAACTCGACTTCCTAGAATCCAATTTGAGTGAAACAAAACCTATCCATCTTCAGCCTTCCAAACACAATGATGCAACCAGAAATATTACACAATTCACCAAAAACAAAACCATCAAAATCCTAGAAAAGTATTTCTCTCAAAAGCTTTCAAAAAAAGAAAGATGGGCCAAAATGATGTCATGGCTTTGATACCATGTCACATTTTGCAATAAGAAAGAAATCAACCAAGACCTAAGCCATAGTAACAACTACAGCACTACTCAAGACTAGATAATAGTTTTAAAAATGCTATTTCCCATTAATCAAGAACACAAATGCATAGAAAACTAGAGAGTGTGGAAATAACGAGAATGAAAGAGAAACAAAGCTAGGTGAGACCACCTATAAGAAATGCAAATGAGAAAGGTAGACCACTCAACCACTATGAAGTGCAACTCCTAGGATATGAATGCACCTCAATAACCAAATAGGGGAAGTGTGACTCCTATGGAAGAGAATCACTCACAATCACCAAAGCCTAAATAAGCCTACCTTAGCAAGCTAAACTAGGTGTAGAAAAACACCTAATAAACTAACAAAATGAATAAAAACCTACATCTACATGCAACAAGGGGACATATCATTGGAAATAATTCCTTTTTTCAGGAAATTTGAATTTTAAAATAAAGATAATCACAACACAACATATATGAAGAAGATTATGAGGAACAGATTGTTAAATTTAGCTATCAGATTAATGTACAGAATTTAATTCAAAAAATCAGACACAAAGACACAGCAGATACCCTGGGAAAACCCTCCTCTTGAGGGAGAAAAACCCAGCAACAATATATCACTTATATATTGATATGTAAACACAAAAGTCTCCTTTACAAAGGCCGATATGAAAGCCAATAAGAGGCACCACAAACTGATGCGAATACAGCAACACAATGATGTAAATCTCAGTGATAATACAGAGCCTTCTATCAATGAATCGATCTGCACTTAAATACAAACTTGCACTTGAATATATCGAACTTGTGATGAACTACGAACTGAATAATGAATGCTTTACAATGAATTGCCATTGATCATATATACAAGTTGAGAGTAGAGGATGTGACTCTTCAAAACATAAGTCGGCCCTCCTTGAAAAGACGTGTTTACAATAAACATGAAGTCGGCCTTTAAGAAATACGTGCCTCCTCATAAATTCGAGTTTCAAATAATAACTAATCATTATTTAATGTAAAAAACATGCCTCTTGAACAAATCACAATCTTCTATAAATTAAATAGCTAACGGCTATGATTTAATTTATGCCAATGTAAGGAGATCAGTTGGAAGTGAAGACCGACGCTGCCATAAACATCGACACAAATAATCATGCTATTTGGCCAATGATAACTATCTCAATATAGATAAAAAAGATTCCAAAGTAATTAAAACTACTACAAATAAACCTTAAAACCAATGCTCCCAAAGATGAACTCCTTTGTTCAAGTCATATTTCAACTTATTAAAACAAGATAGAATGCCATGAATACTTTCCCTTGACAAAAAATATTTTTTCAAATGAATTTCTTCATAAACCAGAAAAAGCATTTTATCAACCCATCCTAAGGAAGAGAAAAATAGATACAAGCTTACAAGGTGACAACTTTCCCTCAACAAATAGTTTTTTTCAAAGAAATGTCTACATAAGCCAGCAAAAGCATTTTACAAACCCATCCTAAGGAAGAGAAAACTGCATACAAGCTTAAGGGGTGACACGTGTTGTATAATTGACTTGATTGAGCGCCCATCAGAACGACCCTCAAAATCCATATAAGTCAAAGAGCATTTGACATGAACCTGTCATATGTTAAAGAAAACAAGAGAACAATTGACAAGTCAATAGCTAATTATGGAAAACAACATCCCAAAAAATAGTTTACATCTCATGCAGATTATAGGCTTCATGAAACTGAAAGCAATTAAAGTAGATTATAAATGGTGTGACTTGTGGAAGTGCAGGTTTAGCAAGAAGTGAAAACATCCAAATTTGAAATGTTGCCTGCACAAAGAGAATCCATGATAATCATTTTAAGCTTTAAGATAAGTAACGTATTTAACATTTGTTTCTATATGCATCCCAACTATCTTATATACTATATATATATTGCTTGCATGAGATTTGTTACCATCACACCCGAATTGATGGTTGAGACATCAACATAACATGCATTTCTACTAACACACTCCATGTGAATTTATGATATGTACGTATGTCTACAGTTCTTAGTTGAGTTATAAAACAAGTTGCCCAAAAGAAAACCTGGGAAAGCCAAAATGATATCCAAGAATGATTAGGATTTCCTTTCAAAGAATAAAGCTCAAATTGAAGGACTAACACTCTATATCCCTTACGCATTTGTTATCAACTAAGCTAGACATCAAGCTATAAAAGTTCAAGGAGGCTTGCTTATATTCCTAAACCATGGTAAGATGAGCATGTGTGACACTCAATAATAGCAGCAAGATGTGTATTGTTCAGCTTAATGGGAGGAATGTATAAGGCAGCATGAATGGATGTTAATAAATGATTCTTTTGTTTCCCCACAGAAAATTTAGAAATATTCAAAAAAGTAATCCATCATCATCAAAAGCTCTTCAAGATGGATTGTCTTTAAGTTACTTGGCCATGAAGGAGAAGAACTAAAAATTAAGCACTAAATGAGACTGTAGAGAAATTAATGTAGTCCAAAAAAGGGGAGTGTTCAAAGCATCTGCAATCAAAGTGTAAGACTTCCAATAATCATATGAAATATCTGTCCAAGAAGAAATATCTTAAAGCTACCTACAATAGCGTGGTTGCTCAAAGAAATGAAACAAACTGATTCTTGAAGAAGTGCAATTCCCAGGGAATGCAGTGACACCTCACTCTTAACAATGGGCAAGTGTAAATTAAGTTGAAGCCTCATTATTTAAGAATAAGCAACTAAAACTAAGTAAATTAAATACTTAAACCACCATGAAGAATCAAAAGGTACCAAGAATTTTACAAAACAATGGAAGCCGAAGGAAGTAGAATGGTTAAACGTCCATCTTGTTGTACCCAAAACAATTTTTTTGCTTCATTAAGGCATTTTGATTAAAATGGTCTAAACCTAGTTAAATTGTCGTCAAAAGGCAGTTTTTGGGCAAATGAAGCATGGGCTTTTTGTCAGTTTGATGTCTAGAAGATACTGGAAAATTTTGAAAATTTTGAAAATTTGAGTTTCCAGGCCCCTATTTTTAGGAAAAACCCTAAAAATAGGATCTTGCTAGAATTGGCTGAAAATTATTTTGATTGCTTATTTCACTTCACAATCATAGTGGTGAAGTCAGAATCAAGAAAGAGTCAATTTAAGTCTGGTGGGTTGTTTTCACTTTTTCAAGAGAAAAGTTAGGACCTCCGAGGTCAACAATGGCAGATGGCCAGATACCAGGTGTCAAAATGTAAGCTTGAAATGCTCCAGTGAAGATTCTATAGTGAGATATGTTCAAAATGATGCTTCATCACAAAGGGGATTTTTGTCAAGTTGAGAAAATGCTTGAAATTTTTCCAACTCTAGAAATAATAGAGCCCCTGGAGGCCAAGGGCGCCCTACGTTTCAGAGGCTCAGATCATCCTTTTGAGATTTGTCATTTCCAAGAAGACTTCTCCCAACCAGCCAGTCCAGAAGATTTGTCTAGCACCTAAAATTGAAGATTGAATGAAGAACGAGGGAGATGAAATTGGTGAAAATTTTACTAACACTAGAGCAGAAATTTTTAGGTATCAAATGAAACTTTTTGATCAAATGACACCTAGGATGTTTGTCTCAAACTTGATCGGGCTTCGCAACAAATCCGTCAGCAGGTTAATCTGAGTTATTGAATTGTTGTAATCGGAAGTCAAACGTAACGTTTTTATCATGGTCAAAAATGTCAGTTCAAAGCAAAAGCGCCCCTCGAGGCCAAGGGCGCCTAGGGTTTTGAGCCCTCAAATGCAATTATTGGGGTTTGCTCAAATGCTCATCCTATGCGGAATTCTTCAAACTTTCAATTGCATACCTTAGTCAGGTCAGAAGACTTGTCAGTAGCTGGCAGTCGGAGATTGAATGGAGAATCAACAAGTGAAAATGGCTAAGTCTAGAAATAAAAGCAAGCCCAAGACATGGTTACCAGAGATTCTCGGTTCTCCTATGCTGTAAGTATCCAACATGGTTACCAAACAGAGCCTAATGTTGTACCCAAAACAAATTTTTTGCTTCATTAAGGCATTTTGATTAATATGGTCTAAACCTAGTAAAATTGTCATCAAAAGTCAGTTTTTGGGCAAATGAAGTATGGGCTCTTTGTCAGTTTGATGTCTAGAAGATATTGGCAAAATTTGAAAATTTTGAAAATTAGGGTTTTTGGGCCCCTATTTGTAGGAAAAACCTTAAAAATAGGATCTTGCCAGAATTTGCTAAAAATTATTTTGATTGGCTTATTTCACTTCACAATCACAGTGGTGAAGTCAAAATCAAGAAAAAGTCAATTTAAGTCTACTGGGTTGTTTTCACTTTTTTAGGAGAAAAGTTAGGACCTCTTAGGTTAACAAGGTCAGATTGCCAGATACCAAGTGTCAAAATCTAAGCTTGAAACGCTCCAGTGAAGATTCTATGGCGAGATATGTTCAAAATGATGCTTCGACACGTAGGGGATTTTCATCAAGTTGTGAAAATGCTTCAAATTTTTATAACTCTAGAAATAATAGAGCCCTTGGAGGCCAAGGGCGCCCTATGTTTCAGAGGCTCAGATCATCTTTTAGAGATTTGTCATTTCCAAGAAGACTTCTCCGGAATCCTGTCAGCTTCGCGATGAGCCTACCAGCCAATCTAGAAGATTTGTCTAGCACCTAAAATTGAAGATTGAACGAAGAACGAGGGAGATGAAATTGGTGAAAATTTGACTCACTGGAACAGAAAAGCGCTCCTGCTAGCTAGGGGTGCCCAAACTCTTGAGGTATCAGATGAAACGTTTTGATCAAATGACACCTAGGACATTTGTCTGAGACTTGATTAGGCTTTGCAACGAATCCGTCAACAAGTTAATCTAAGTTGTTGAATTGTCAGAATCAGGAGTCAAACGTGAGATTTTTCTCATGGTCAAAAATGTCAGTTCAGAGAAAAAGCGCCCCTGGAGGCTAGGGGCGCCTAGGGTTTTGAGCCCTCAAATGCAGTTATTAGGGTTCCCTCAAATGCTCATCCTGTGCAGAATTCTTCAAGCTTTCAATTGCATACCTCGGTCAGGTCAAAAGACTTGTCAATAGCCGGCAATTGAAGATTGAATGGAGAATCACCAAGTTGTGAAAATGGTTGTCTGGAAATAAAAGCACCCTTGAAGGCCAAGGACGCCCAATATTTTCACCAGTCAGATGATGCTTTTAGGGATTATGCTCGAAATTGAGACAGCTCCGCAATGGACCTGTTAGCTAGATCAGAAGTTTTGTCAAATGCCAAGAAATGCAGCCTGAAGGAAGGAGAAAATCAAGCTCAAAATGATGAAAATGCATGAAAATTTGACTGTTTGGTGAGAAAAAGCACCCCTCGAGGCCAAGGGCGCCCAGAATTGTGAAGCCTCAAAAGTTAGAATTAGAGTTTGCAAACTCAAGGAGCTTCTCTTCAATTTTGATCCTGCTCTTCAACGAAACTGTCAGCTAGTCTACTGAATACATCAATCAATCAGAATCAGTGATCAAACATAGGCTTCGGTGACGTTTGCAAATGGAAATTTTCAAAAAAGTTTCTAAGTTTGGAGTAGTGGCACCCAAAGTTAAACTTTGACTCTTTGAACTCAGTGACTTGGCTGCCCTATAATTGAGAACTTTTTAAACTCAACTTAAAATAATATTAAAACTCTTGTTTCCCTTCTAAGTTAGCCTCAAAATGACTTAATTTTTATTGCCTGTGGCAAATTTCTCTATGCATGCTAAGGTGGCGCCCATTTTAGGGTTTATTTTTCATTCAATTAACTGAATTCGGGTCCAATAATATTACGATGCCCCAATTTAGGGTCTTGCATGCAAAATGACGCCTTAATTCATGAAATTTATTTATTAAGGCATTTGGGCGTCCATTATTTTCATCACAGGTTGAAGGAAAACACATATTTTCTCATGCAATCAAGATTTCAAGGCGCTACAGGTGACATTTTTCAGTGTTCTTCACAGTGCCATGTCCCAATTGTTTAGAGGAATTAGTTTCCAGACTTCATCTTTTGAGTACATGCATTCCAGACTTCATCAAACTTCATTCAAGGCATAGGCGTCATTTTCAAAGGCAAAATATAACTTTCATTTTCTCTCTCTCAAATTTTTCTATCCTTGTCTTAGGTTTTCTCTCGCATGTCAAAGTAAAACTACATCTTCTTTAGAATCTAGTCATCTAGGTTCACTCAACGCAGCCTCAGCAACAAAACCCATGTTCTAGAATTTTTTGAGAAAATTGCCACGCTACTTCTCATTTTCAAGTACTATGCTTTTTTCTGAAGATTCTTTTGCATGTTGGTGAAAAAGTAAATTTAAAAAAAAAATGAAGAATCTAGGTTCACTCAACTCATTGGTGCCTACAAAACCCATGTGCCAGTTTTTCTTGGAAAAAATTGCCCCTGCAACTTCTAATCTGAAAAGTCTTTGCATGCCTTAGTAAAACTCATTTTTTCAAGTTTCTGACAATCTGGGTTGGCTTAGAAATTCATTCTCTAAAAATGGAAGGTTTCAAAAAATTTCCTAAAATTTTTTCCTCAACTATTTTTAGCCTCATCAAGAGCCATTTTTAGCCTTTTCTGAAGTTTGTTTGAACATATCCGACTTTACAGTCAAAAGTCTAGTTTTTCAAAATGCAATTCAACCCAATAGAATACAAAAGCAAATCAGTCTTAGTTCATGAATTTTCGAAAACTTTTGACACTAGCTCGGATTACGTTTATCCAGTTATCAAATTGAGCACATTGGAAGGCACTGACAGTACAACAATTAAGCATCTTTATTGCTTTGGATTGCTGGCAGCAGCCTCTTTTCCCATCACAGTGTCAAATCTCGAGTTTGTGATTGAATGCATCAAGCATTACGACTCATCTACACGACAAATTCAATCAGCAAATGGGCGAGTTGTTTGCAGCCTTAAGCCGAGAGATGTTGAGAAGCGCTTTGCCATTCCACCACATACAGATAATTTTGTCATAGTCATAGAGGAATGTGACAAGATATGGCAAGAAGACAAGGAAAGATCTCAAAGGAAGGTCGCACAAAGGTGGCTAAAAGAGCATAAAACCAACTTGCCAAAGAAGCTTCGACGTGGAGAATTCAAGGACGAGATAGCTATTCTAATTACCCTGCTCAATCGGGTTACAGGTCAAGAGGAAGCTCATGTTTTTCGGCCATGGATGTTCTATGTCATCTCAGATCATCAATAACAAAGAACACTTTGACTAGGCTATGTTGATCAGTGAGGTTCTTCACCAGCAAATCACAAGATTTCTTAAAATCCATGAGTTTCATATGTTTTCTTATCTTGTCTATTTAATTGCATTCCAAGGCAATTTTAGAACTTTGAAGACCAATGGAACTCTTGGCGTTTAGCATGTGCATGAATACATCCCACAGTTGGAGTTCTCAAGAGTTGAACAGGATTTGAAACAGGTGAACGATCACTTCTTGATGAAGACAGTCAGAGACCTTGATAATGAAATGCACATCAGAATTTCACTGGATGCTAAATCAGCAATGGAGAATTGGGCGGATTGGTTCATTCAATTTCCTACATTCACCTACATTCGAGTGTATGGTTACTCAGGAGAACCTTTGATGCTACCAAGATACTGGTCTGATAAGGTCTTGTTCATGGAGTTCTTGAGACGAGTTCACGAGGTTCATACTTTTCTTTGCAATCAGCACAAGCAAGCATTGACTTTCCATGTGGATTGGGCATATTCAAGTGCAAACCAGCAGCCAGGTGCAAGTTGATGAGCAATGAGTTATCAAAATTACATCTCAAGTATCTCAGCGAAAAGCGCTCCTATGATCCTTTGGATCACTATGCAGCTTGGTTGGAGCGAAGTCATTCACATAGGCCAGCACTTGAAGACTTTTGGATCAATTGCGAAGATGAATTTGAAGTACGTAGGCGTCACTATTGCAGACTCACTCTTCCTCAGCTTGCTGATTTCTTATCAGAAGACATTGAAGGTTTGTCGGATGATGACAAAGAGGTGTTACTTAGAACATTCGTCAAGCATCAAGTTGCTCGCCAAATGCTTCGACAACCGGATTGGTATGCCAAAGAGAGTACTTCAATTGAGGACCTATCAAGAGGAGTTGTCAAGACTAGCATGTATTTCATGGACAGCAAAAGGAGGTGAAAGGTAGTTCCAGTTGCAAGACCGCCAGTGGTGTTTTCTTCACTACCTTCCACATCCTGGTCAAGACCTAGAGTGAAGCAATGGAGCAATCCACCTGATGGTGCTAGAGTTAGCGGAAGAACAAGGAAAGGAAATGGAAATCAACAAGAAAAACCAGAGAAGGTTCTTGAGATTCCAGTAGAACCAGTGGCACAAGCTGAAGCCGAGTCTTCATCTCCTGGTCTGCCATTTTCTCCTGTCTCCTCCCATTTAGATTGATTCAAAGCCAGAATCGTTGGTTCATGAAACATCAGTGCCAGTTAATTCGCAAGGAGTCGGCATAGCTACATTCGTTACACCCAAAGAAGTTAACATTGATCACTCATGTTGGTTTGAGAAGACTTTGGGAAGAGGAAGGACAAAGCCTTCCTATTAGTTGGATCTTTCAGAGTTTGGTAATCCCTATCAGGACACGTCAAACAAGAAGATCAAGAAGCAAGTACACATAGAAAAGAATCTTGAGGCGGAGATTGTTATTGAGGTTGCCACACCACCGAAGGGCAAGAGTCTAGATGAGGTTGAAGTTGGTGATTTCGTCTTCGTCAAAGCTAATCTTGGTAGGAGCACTCAACAGGCGGACGTGAGCCTCCTTAAGGTTACTGCAAGTAATCTTTAGGGGTGGGTGATGAAGGATGGAGAAGACAAGGCAGCCCTCACGGATGAAAAGCAGCTGCGGCGATATATCTCGGATCTTCTTCATGGGACTTCAAGCGTGACGACTATCCTTCCTTAGCTTCTAGAAACACCTGCAGATCAACAAAAATTGGGTCAGTTAGTCAATCATGGTAAACTTTTGGAGAACTGGATCGAAGATTTCATTGTTGCAGGTAGATACCTTCTTACAGAATGGTATCGATTAAGGTATAATGCTCATGATCTTCATAAAGGAATCCAACAACTTGAGTTGACTATGGCAGAGGGAAAACCAAAAGATTTCATCCTCATTTCTTAGTTGGCGGTCGCATATGATGCCGTTGTAGCAGATGAAGATAAAAGAAAGCTTTTTGCTTGGAGAGAACAACCTCTTCAAAGTAGAAACTTATGAAAGAATCTCTACAAAGTTGGTTGGAATCAAAGAAGATTTGTCGGTGCTCTCATTCTCGTAAGCGGATTTGTCACCCAGGTCCTGTGCCATTATCTTCGTGAAGATGGTACCTACATTGATCTCGATGCTATGCAAACTAAATTCCAGAATTTGGTTCATGATGGTCTTGATGGTGATCCTATAGCATCTAAGTTGAGTCACTTCTCAGTGATGTCAACGATTTTCGACAAGGTAGTTGAGGAGGTCAAAGAATGTCAAAAAATGATCAAGGATGGAGAGAAGGCATTGAGTAGGCAATCTATCATCTTAGATAGCATCAAAGTGCGTGAAGATGATACAGTTAATGAATTCTTGAAGGAGATGATTGCTCATGACGGCCTAGAGTAGACAGACAGGTGGATCCCACAGTTTTCCTGAGGATAGAGTCGGAAGCAGTAGTCAACTCAACATCACTCTTCAGTTTCGATTGCTGATTTCATGCATGTTTATCACAGCCTTGGGGATATATCTAGTGGAGGTAGAACTTTCAGTTAGGATTTAGTTAATTGATGTTAGTTATTAGTTGACTCTCATATCAATAAGGACTTGCGTGTTGCAAGGTCCATTTAATTTAGTCTTAATTCAGTTAACTGAGGTAGTCGTTCCAGTTAACTGTTAGGTTGCATACATTTAGACTTAAGAATAAACTCTTGCATGCTTGCAAGACTAAGTGTAAACTCAAGGAGATTTTAGGGTTCCCTACTCCTAGAGGTTCTATAAATAAGAGCACCTTGTTCATTGTATTTCAACTTTTGTTGTGATAACAAATTGTTGTACCCACCTTGCCGTGCAATATTGCTATTTTGTACTTGTTCACTTTGTTTAATATAAAGTTGGTTGATCGTTTATTGTGCATTAGTTCCTTCATACAATTTGATGTCCTAGATTTATTTGTTTCTAATAAGCTTTCTTTCATATCTACACCTCGGATAGGGATTCCTCCTCCTTGGGAATTTAGAAATAAAGTTTATCGTTTGATGTTGTTTACAATAGTCTTTCTTTCATATCTACACCTCGGATAGGGGTTCCTCCTTGGGAATTTAAAAATAAAGATTGTCGTTTAAGTGTTTGTTTCCAATAAGCTGCTTTCAACCTACACCTCGGATAGGGGTTCCTCCTCCTTGGGAATCTTGAGAACTAGCTTGTCATTCGATGTTGTTTCCAATAACCTTTATTTCAGCCTACACCTCAGATAGGGGTTCCTCATCCTTGGGAATCTTGAGATAAAGTTTATCGTCAAAACCTTCCCTGCTCCTAATTCCTCTTGCTCTGTTTATCTAGAGGAGATAGGATAGATTAAGAGTTTACCCTAGTTATAGTTAAGACCTGCAGAAACCAAAGAAAACCTTAGCTGCAACGTTCTTAGTTTTATAACCTTGTGCCTCTACCAATTGAGTCAAAAAGATAGGAATTTAGATTACTTTACTTTTTATGCATATCAGCAAAAGAGGGAGCTTCCCCTCCTAATTTGAAGAGCAGTTAATTCTGTGTATAGTTGTTCGTTGCCAATAGGCACTCTAGAGGTGTGAATTGTAATTCCAACACATCTCAAGCAGTAAATATTCAGTGCAGATAAAGTGATATGAGCTAGCATGTTGCCAAATTGCGTGATACTACATTACAGTATTGTCAACTCACTTCTAGATTGTATATTGCACATTGAAAATAGATGATCAACTTAATATAGCCGAAGATCAAGAAGCAGAAAAATAAAGAGTAAAGATGTGCTCACAGCAGTAATGTAACAACAGCAGAAAGAACATAAGAGATATTGCACACATAATTTGAGATAATTGCAACTTTACTGATACAATTAGCGTACATCAACATAATTTTACAGCCAATTTTTGTGACAAACAAAGTTTCATTACATTAGCAATGAATACACTTTTCACAAACAATTTGAACACATTGAGTTGAAGTAAAATCTAATCCATGAAACTTGACAAAAATTGGATTATTCCTTGTTTTCGTTCTTTCAGTATTCAAGTGCCAGATATTTTCAACTAGTCACCATGTAAAGACAAAAATTGAATACTTTTGAAGAAAGCTTGTAATGATTGAAGTTGTCCTTAAGGGGCAGTTTAATCTAATGACAAGTGTCTCTTCAAATATGATATATTATAATCCACCCAAAGAAAGTTTAAGTGGGAGCTTTATGATCTATGTTACCGGTTCGTCCTGCTTAGGCATAGGGTCCGGGTCCAGGGTCCAGGTCCAATTCCTTGTGGGTCCGGACCACAGCTTTTGGGACTAGCCCTGCTGAACCCAAGCAGACCCGCAACGTATTTCAAAGGTTTTATGATTTTTTTTTACTTTTTTTGACATAAAAATATTAAATAAAGACCCTAAACCCCAAAATTATGTTTGTCATGAAGGTTTGTGTAGCTTTGAAGGTCTTAATTTGGGTCTTATTGAGAATGGAAAATGATGTACAACATGAAGGTTTGTGTGGTTTTGGAGGTCTTAATTTGGGTGCTGCCCCTTGACCCCAGTGGGGGCGCTACCCCCAAACCCCTGCGAGGGGTGTTGGCCCTCAACCCTATTTGGGGTATTGCCCCCAAACTTCCATTGAATTCAATTGATTTGCCATGTACACTACAAGTTCAAGTTTCCAAGTTTTCGTACAAGTCTTCATCTATAATATCATCATCCAATTGGACAATCTTTCTTGATGCTTACCTACAAGGAGAAATGCAGCAATGTAGTTAATTTTAATATATAATATATATCATGACATTCGAGTTTGACTAATTGACATTCTAATGTTTTTTTTATTTTTACGGTGGTTTTGTTTATTATACAATATATGATGCTATGTGTAGTATTTTGAACTTAATTACTATTGTAAATATGTATATATTTTTGGTTTTTATATGTTTTTGTAAGGACGAATCCAACCCCAGAAAAAAGTTTGCCCGAACCCACAAACCAAACCATTGAACCCGAACCCGAACCAATAACTTAGTTTATGATGGATTTGAGCAAAAAATGAGCATTCATATTATCAATGAGAAACAATATATGCAATCTACAAATAATGGGTCGATAAATAGCTGTTCAACTATTACCTAACCAACTACCTACTCACAAAATATGTTAACACTAATAATTATATTGTTATTGTTAATAACTGTTTCATATCATGTATCATATTATTATTCTAACAATATCCCCCTTGGTACATTATTTTCTCTAGAGCACATGTCAAGAAGTTTCAAAATGTCACACCATGATTATTTGTATCATCATAAATTAGTTTGCATATGATGAGCACATAATTATACTGAGAGACGAGGGGGATCGGGTTGGGGGTGAATTAGTATAATACAATCTTTTACTTTTCCAAACTAACAACCACAATAACACCAATTGCACAATATCATTCACATAAGATCTAACAATTATGCAACACAAGAGGAACACATGATTTACATGGAAATCCTTACGAAAGAAAACCATGGCAAAAAATATTGCTCTTATATAAAACTCATTTTACAATCTTTGTAGGCTCCAACCTATTGGAGGCACCAACACCCACTACTAAGCACCAAATTAGCGAGAGATGCCAATCTATCCTTTGGGAAGCACCAACATCCAATTGAACAAAGTATTTTCCTTCTTGAGTATCACTTCTTCAATGGATGATCATTTAAATCTCTTTCATATATTTCTCATACAAATTGCATACCCATTGCTCCACATCTATTTACTCCTTCTTGATGATCTTCATATATATATAGTTTACTTCAATCTTCCACACTTATAACTTCTTGATAAATTCTGCTTGCAAATCCTTCAAAGATCTGCTCAGATATGCTTCATAAATCACCTCATAAGTCTCCTTAAATCTGCCTCATATGTATGATCAAAACTGCTTCATATCGCTTATCAAATCTGCCTTAAGTCTGATGACCAATATGCTAGTGTTTATATGATAGATCTTCGAATCTCCACTCCCACACTTCCCCACAAATCTCATTCATATATTTTTTTTTTCCTCTCATGAAAAGATGCATCTCTTTTGAAATAGAGACAACCTTTCAAAAGGTTATGTCCTTTTAAATCATCATAATTTTTCTTTATTAATTCTTGACTTTTCAAATCAGAGTGCAGCCCTTTGTCAAGAAGAATAATCACTGCCTAATGTAGTTGCTCCATATATTAATCTCTGCTCTCTTATTTAATCATTTATCACAGTCTTTTGTAAATTACTGTATATAAACTCTAATCGCCTTTTTTATAATTCTCGTTGCTGTCTCTTTATAAATTTAATCGCAGCTCTTCACAATATAATTGCTGCTCTTTATAATATGATCGCTGCCGTTTGAATTATTAATTCTTTAAAAATTATTCTCCATTCACATACTAAATCACTGCTGCCTTACAAAATATAATCTAAACTCTTAACCACAATTAATATATTAACTTGGGCGATCAATATAGATATGTCTTTGAAACACATGGTAGTAGGCTACCAACAGATAATTATTTTTTATTTTTTTATTTCTTTCTCACCAGCTTCGGTGCCAAAATGGGTTGGCCCATTTTGAATTAAAATAATTAATTTAATGTCTTCTAATTCTATTGCTTTCGCAAAGGTATAGTCGGTCAGACTTTGTATAGGAGTTATTATTATTTTTATTTTAATATAAATCTTCTACCATTGAAAATGGATAACGATTTACCTCATTTTTCTTTGACATTAATGACAAAATGCTTGCAGACAATCTTATCTCTACGCCCTTAATTTTCTTCAGCAACATGATCCAACAATCTCTTTCATTTGTTTTCACATCAATGACAATATTCTAACAATCTCATTCATTCGCTTTGACATCAATGACAACATTTCCAACAGCATACTATTAATAGTTTGAGGTCATTGAAAAGACATGTAATTAATATGTTAATTATTAGAGCATGTGGGCATAATTGAAAGCCATCTTATTATTATTAATAAATTTTACATGGTGATAGATTTTTCAAAGATTATTTAATCTTGAAATTAAATGATCTAGATTAAATTTATTGAGAGTAAATTTTGTTGATTATTGATTTCAATCTAACGTGTGCACAATTCAATAAGTTTCAAAATGTCACGGCTCATTTATTTGTATTGTCATAAATTAGTTTGCATACTATTAATAGTTTGTACTGTCAATTATTTAGTGAAATTACCTTCAACATGCTCTTAATTATTGAAAAGACATGTAATTAATATGTTGATTATCAAAGCATGTTGGCATAATTGAGAGCCATGCCATTATTATTAATAAATTTTACATGCTGATAGATTTTTCAAAGATTATTTAATCTTGAAATTAAATGATCTAGATTAAATTTATTGAAAGTAAATTTTGCTGATTGTTGATTTCAATCTAACAATTATCTAATGTGCGCACGAAGTGGAAAGTGAGAAATTGTGTTAACAAATCAATGGTGATGTCTGATTGTTGAAAATTCTCACACCACGTAAATTTAATTCTATTATTATTATTGTTTAAATGTGCGTATGTGTAATGTCTCGTTTTTTATTGGCTAGAACAAATTGAAAGATTATATGATCATTGTCAGAGATAAGGAATACGTGTGTAATGTCCCCATTTTTAGCACTATCTTTTCTAGTGACTATTAGCCTATTTCCAGATGCCCATAGGCTAGTCAAAGGTAGAATTAGGGTTTCTAGCTACTTGGAGATTTCTTTTGTGGATTCAAAGGTTTGCATGTTGAAATTTTGCAATTTGCTTTTTAGATTTTTTTTGGGTTTTCAAAGAGCTTCGCAGTGGTATGACATGCATCTGCATCAGACAACTTTTTCAGACTTATTATTTTTAGTAAGTTACAACAGCTGCTCAGTTTGTGGTTAAAATGCATTTGAAGTCACTTACTATTTTTAGCAGTATGCTATTTCTGGTAGGGGTTCAGCGATTTAGTACAATGTATATTTCTGGCAGGGCAGTATTGGCAATTTGATCTCCAGCATTCTTGGAGACTGTTTTGGCAGGTCATGGATTAAGTGATTTTTATAAAGTTTATTACTTAAGTCATTTTGGAACCTTATTTGGTGAATATAATGTTAAGTGAAAATATTTATGGCTAAGGTTGGGTGGACGCCTAGCATGAAGATAATTGCAAATCTATAATGTATTTTTCATTTAAGTGACTTGGACGCCATCTTATGTTATGTATACCATAGTTTGCAGACTCGGCAGACTCGCCGCGGACTCGGGAGTCCATAGGCCAGCCGAGTCGACTCACCACGGACTCGAGAGTCGAGTCCAGGAGAGTCCTGAGGTCAGACTCGGGAGTCCCAACTCAGGACTCTCTTGTGTGGCTGGGAGTCAAAAGGGGTTAAAAAGAGTCCTGAGGTTGGACTCGGGAGTCCCAACCCAGAACTCTCCTGTGTGGCTGGGAGTCAAAAGAGGTTAAAAACCCATGGTTTTTTTAACTTTTTCTTTCATTTTAACATTCAAGTTTGTGAAATAGAGGTCTGCAAATTGAATTGGGGTTGAAAGAAGCCAAGATTATATGTAAACATTTATAATCTTATGATGTTATACATTGAAACTATGAGTATTTGATGACTATGAATGATTAAATTTCAATTATTGAGTGTTTGATGATCATATGACATGTGTAATATTTGAATTATGAGTGTTTGATAATCAAATTAGGCTCTTATGTTCTCTAAATGCATTAATTTGTTCTTGTTTTTTTGTAAAACTACAGTTTTTTTTTTGCCAAGTCCTAGCCGAGTCTTTTCCCGAGTCCGTGCCGAGTCCCGAGTGCGAGTCATATTTTTGGTCTGCCGAGTCCGCGGCGAGTCCGAGTTTTCAAACTATGATGTATACCTTTTGATAAAGTATTATTTCCTCATTTTCCTTAGACGACTTGGAGATGGAGTCAAATGCAACATAAATGCGAATTGGAATAAAGGTGAATGTGAGTTTCATTTGTATGCCTTAATTCGAGGGAAATAGATTTGAAATTGTGGAGAAGTTATAAATAAGTGTGTTGGGCTTCTTTTGTGATTATCCATTGAAAACTATAACAAAGTGCTGCCGAAATTTCTACAGACCTTTGCTTCGAGGAATGCATACCTCCTAGCACCCTTGGTTTCGTGCTTGCAAGATAGCACCTAGCTAAGTTTGTGACTGTTCTTTACACTGTAGAGCAAATTGAGCCTACTGAGATGAAGATTTATGAAGTTTTCTGAGTTTTTGAGTTGTTGTTCTGGCTTGGCTGGAAACACCTTTTTGTTTGTAGCTCCTTGCATGAATTTTTGCTGGTTTTGGGTGTTGGACCTATGCTTTAGTCTTCCTTGGGCGCCCCTTACAAAGTTTCAGATTTTTTGGTGAGCTCTTGGATTTTATCTTGCTGGTTGACCATTTCTAGAGGTTGTACCTCCTTTGAGGCTGCATTGGGAAGCGTGCATAAATAAATCATTTCTATTTGGAGGAGTTTCTTGGCTTGGTCTTGGTCGCCCAACTCCTAGCTCTCATTCGCCTTCAGTTTCAGATCAAACAAAGAAATTTGGAGTAAGATATGAGCATTTTGGTGAGTTTGTTGCTTGCTGGTTAGGGTTTTTGTTCGCTGCTATTTTATATCAGACCTGATATATTCTATCTATTCTTGCATTTCTAGTTGATTATCATGCGTTTTGATGTTGGAGATGGTTGCCTAACATATTGATAATCTATTTCTATGTATATCTCCTTTTTATTGCAGCTGAAACTATATTTTGTAACGCTGAATCAGTAGTATTGATCAGCTCTTTATATTTCTGCAATTTACTTTTTTGTATTCCCACTTTTAGTGGAAGAGACGGGCCTCGCCATCTTTACTTCAGCACTTTATTTTCTTGTATTGCCTGCTAAAAAGCGGAAGGGGTCAGCTAGCCGCCCAGATATTTACTTTTCAGTACTTTGTATTACTCCCGCTGAATAAGTGGTTGAGTTGCATTGCATATATTGCTGATCAGTTGAGCCATCTTTCATATTCATTTATTTGTATTACACTCCTGCTGAATAAGTGGTCGAGTTGCATTTCATATCTCGCTGATCGGCTAAGCCGTCTCTCATATTGTACTTCCCAACATTTTAGTTTTATAGCGAACGATCCCCTTGCACCGTATGCTCTCACCTTGCCCTCACTGGGAACTAGGTGATCATAAAGTGAAGGGTTACTTTCAGTTGGATTATCTTGGTTATCTAACGTTAACGGATGAAATTGCTTGTGAAAAATTGGAAAAAATTATAAGGGGATATTTCAGTGGTATCAGAGCTTAAAGTTCCTGCCATCCTGTTGGGAGAACAAAAAAATTAGAGTTGACACAATGGAATTTAGTAGAGATGTCGAACAATTCAAGAGGCAATGTGAACATGAGGCTTCCCTACTCCATACAGAATATCAGAACATGACAAATGAGTTTAAGAAAGCAGTTCCTTTTGATCCGTTCTTGAATTGTGTGGTGATATTGAAACCTGAAAAAATGGTTGTGGTCAACTACATCAAGAGCATGATAAAAAAAGAAGCAAAACATGCCATGGATGAAGGGTCAAGGAAGTGAGAAGTGTCTGTTTGTGGGTTGCAGCCCTCAAGTAAGCATGTTGGAGAGAAAATTTAGTCAACAAGTTTGGGAGATGGCACAAGCAAGGTGCACATGACACATCAAAATGACCATGAGTTTGAAGAAGATACCTTGACATTTGAAGAGTTTGTGGAAGAGCCCAAAAATACTCCCTTAGACTTGCATGTGACTGGAGATAATGAAGATTGGTTTGGTGAAAAGAACAAAACAGCAGTCTTGAATCCTAATGTGGATTCAACCAATGAAGGTCTTGAGACTAATGACTTCACAGAAGATGTTAGTAGAAGTATTGTGTGGGTTGAGTTCGCTAAAGAAGAGCATGTTACGGATAATTTGGGTGGCGTCATTGAACCAGCTTATTACCATTACCATAGTGATGGTGTTGGTGATGATTCCAATGAGTTTGTACCTAATCATGTTGAAGATTTGGTGATAAATGGTTCTCCTCTTGTTGCTGACCCAACTTCTCAAGAATTTTCACATGGAGAATTTATGACAAGTGATCAAGAAGACCTTTCTGGTATGCATATGACTATTCATGATGAGATCAAAAATATACCTATAGATGATGGGCTCATTGAAGGAAAAAACGATAGAGTTTTTCAAACAGCTAGCACTGATGACTCTTTGCTTCATTATAATGTTGGTGACATAGGTGGACTCGGGTTTGATTATCAAACTAAGCCCTTTGAGAGAGATACTTATGAAGATATCAGTTTAAGTGAGCTAGGAGGTGATTTATTCAAAGAGGAGTACGATGAGCACTTTTATTTTGATCAAAACAATCAGCCCCTTACCATTTGGGATTTGGGTGTGAAGGCACCTAAGGATGACAAAGAACCTATGTGGGATGAATTCCCCTTTGATCCCTAATGAAGCTCAGAATTCAAATTGCATTGCAAGCTATGAGGTGACCATTGAAGGAGAAGGTGTCTTTAAAGAAAA
Organism: Sequoia sempervirens; assembly: GCA_007258455.2. Classification (NCBI taxonomy): domain Eukaryota; kingdom Viridiplantae; phylum Streptophyta; class Pinopsida; order Cupressales; family Cupressaceae; genus Sequoia; species Sequoia sempervirens. The sequence continues at coordinate 256,429,876 of VDFB02271358.1, read as the reverse complement.
AGTTTGTTTGGCAAAACTCCATAATGAACACTTTGAAGTGGTTGCAGCCACTAAGGAAGGGTATGTTGCTACAGAAACTTTCAAAACAGCAATCAATAATGATCCATTGATCGAGTTGGGGATTGCCATATCCTTCGATCGAGGAGACAATGAGGAGAAAGTAGAGCTAGAGGACCATATGGCTCTTGAAGATGGAAAGTTTAAAGAGGTTCTCAATTACAAATCTGATTTACCTATTCATAAAGCTGGTTGTAAGCAAAGGCTTGAAGAATTAGTAGAATATGATCCTCTTTATGATATTGAGCAATTTCAGCTAGTGGGTGGTGAAGAAAAGGAGTCTTGGAGCAGCTATGAGGGCAAAAAAGACACGAAACAAAGTTCTGATTTTGAAAAGCAGCCTATTAGCAGTTCACCATCTTTGCATATTCATGAGTGGGAAGATCAATTCATGGAGTCCATTGAAAGGGAAGTGCGAGCTCTATCCAGAGTTGACCACACACACAGTTTGATAGAAGAACACTATTGGAAGGCTCAAATTGAAGAGAGACTCTTTGGAAACATTGAAATCATAGTACATATACTTGATCGGAGATTGAGATTATAACTTCGAAATTGCAAAGAAGACCATTGGTACTTTCCAAGAAAAGGAGAGAAAGATTGATGAGCTTACTCTTGAGCTTGAGTCAACAAAAGCTATGTTAGAAGATACTCAGATGGCACTAATGAAAGCAGAAGATCAGTTTGTTGTTTTCAAACTTTTTAGGGAGCAAGAGAATGCACAAAGAGCTGAAGAAATCGAGCACATAATTGGTGAGCTTGATAGGCTTCGTGAAGAGTTTGATCTAGAAAACTTCACAGGAAAATCAGAAGTTGCATGTGCAGATTCGGACAAGCAAGTTGGACTTGAACGTGAGAAAGGACAAGACTTTCATTGAATGGATAACCCTCTCTTTGAAGAAAGTGCCGAGGCAACTTATGATAATCCCTTCTTTAAGATGGAAGATGAAGCATCAAATGACAATAGCACGAAATGGGATCTTGATGAAGTTTCCAAACACAATATGGAACGTGGTTTTCAGCTTATTAATGATTTGCAAGCAAATCATGAGGGATATCTAATCCTTGCAATTGATAATCTTCCAAGAAGATTGTTTGATCAAAAATGATTAAGTGGGATTGAAGATGTAGTTTTCACATAAGAAGTATTGAATTATGGTGACTTCCACAATTTAGACAATCAACTCCACCAACCCATCCATGCAGCAAGGTACTTCCTCAACCCTAATTATCTCTTCTCAAACAACTTCTCTGATCCTAATGGAGAGGTTATGGAGGGGCTCACGACATGCATTCAGAGGATGGAATCTAGGGTTGAGGTGAGAGACCTCATTGTAAGCGAGTTGGATCTTTACAGGGAAGGAAGGGGTAATCTCTTTTCTTCAAAGCTAGCTATTAGAGGAAGAACCACTCAGCCACTAGGTATAAAATTCAGAGTCTTTAAGTTTATTTCACATGCACCTTATAATTTGATAAAATGTGTTTTGACTTTTGAGTTTTTGACTTTGTTTTCTAACTCTTCAAAATTTATTTTTTTTGCAGAGGTTTGGTGGAAAACTTTGGGGTGGAAAACTTTGGGGTGGAAATGCCCCACATCTAAAAAAATTGCCCTTTGCATACCATGTCATCCTTGTAGTGCATCCAATTGTGAGCGCAATTGGAGCTTGTTTGAGGCCATTCACACGAAGAAGAGGAACAAGTTAGCACGAAGGCGCCTCAATGACCTTGTCTTTGTGCAATACAACCTTCGGTTGTGCACAAAGAGAGTAGAAGGAAAATCACAGGATCCTATTGATCTAGATGAGATAGATCCTTACAGTGATTGGACAAGGCGGGATGAGCAACCTCCATTGTTTACCACGAACGAGATCCTTGACTTCAAGAGACAGGCAATGGAGGATGTGGGTGCAACAGGAGATGTAGGGTTGGAGGACATTCGTGAGGATGCAAATGAGTCATTGCCAGAGCCAGATACTTCCAGGATGGTTGTTGAGCCTCAGCCACAGCCTTCCATGCCAACCGAGGAGCCAACAGCAGTAGCACTGCCACCACGTACATGCGGCAGGACTAGAGCATCCACCCCTTCCCTAGCTGCTGCTAGACTAGTGAAGAGGAAAGTCTAAACAGTTATATCTAGTATTTACTTCTAGTTTACTATTTTCATTATTAGCTATCTATTGTAATTTCAAATTTGTATCAAACTTTCAGGCTTTTAGCCATCGGGATTCCGCATGAGAATGCGATTTTGTAATCAATTTGCATTAAAATCAATCAAAATTAATAGAAAACACTTTTGTACTCATTTTATGGAATCATTGGATTCATTTTGTCATTGAATTTTGCAAACAAAATGTGTTTCTAATGAAATTTAAGCAATTTTTTAAGTTCCCGCGTTTTTTCCTAAGCCGCGTTTTCCAACTATGGTAAAAACTACCAATTTGGGCAAGGGTTATTACAGTGTGTATTTATTTGACAAATTATTTTATTAAATAATCTTGTTATGCATGACGTAAATAATATTAAATTATTTAGATAATATAATTTATCATAATTTAACAATTATCTTATACTCATCCAATTTTTTAGATAATCAGCAATGTCTTTTTGTTTTAAAAACAAAATGAAGATAAAAAATAAGAATAAAGAAAAAATGGTTAGAAAAGAAGGTAAGGATAGCTAAAAAACCAATCAAATAATAATAATAGAAAGGAATTTCAAAATGGAAAGAAACGAAAACAAATTTTGCTAAAAGAATAAAATCTTTGTCAAAATTCTGATTGGCATAGACTAAGCTATGCTATGTGAAAATTAATATAAAATGGTCTATACTTAGTCTATTTGTTGAGAAATCACTTGATGCATTTCCATAATTGATTAAATAATTTGCATAACAATTGTAACATTTGTTGAAATATTTGTATTGTGCCTTAGTATGATTGTTGCTTTTCTTTAAAATTGTAGAAAATCACGACGATAATAAAAAGTCTTAATATAATGGGTATTTTGCATACGTTAACAAAGAAAAACCTATAAAGTAACCCTATTGACGACGAAATCTCCCTTGTAAATCTATTGTTAGAAAGATCCAACAATTTGTACCCTATTTATTTCAATTCCTTGAACTTGCCATTGTAGTTCAGGTATATATTGATATTATAGGAGAAATAGGTTTTCTTGTTAGAGGGAGAAAGAGGGAGATATAAGCCAGAAAAATATTACTACATGCCTATGATGATTAGGTATTACTCTCTAAAATCTATTCTTTGACAAATCCAAGACTTTTGATGATTAAAAGGTGGTTACATTTAAAATATTCTTTTGGATAATTTGACAAACCGAATGACTTGGTAAAATTATCAATGGGAGAGCTAAATTTATTCCTTAGATTGAAACAGAGGCATCTGAAATTGCATAGGCATTTGGATTGTGTGAAATTTGGTCTTTATTGTATCAATTGCATTTGCCTAAAAGATCCTACAGCATTTATAACCATTCCTTAATTTTTTTATGGTCACTGATTGTATCTATCCAATACATTGAGCATATATACAACAAATAATTCATTCACACAAATAACACAAATTCTTAATGCAAATCCCTTTTGGTGTAGAGAACTCCATAGCGGAAATTTTGGAACTGGTTTTGCTAAATTTATTTCTTTTAGAGCATATTATAACATTATTATAGATATATTTGATTCCTTTGGAATGATTATATAATGTCCCTTTTTAGAACATTTCCTGTTTTTACCTTACCAAATCCTATACTATTTATAAATATTACTTTATATAAAATTATGAATTTTATTATAATATTCAGATTTATAATTTTATGAATAATTCTTAGAGTGGGCCTTATCTTGATTTTTCTGCTATAATCATCCTTCAAACTTGTAGCTATGAATGTCTCTAGTGTCTACCCAAGTTGGGGGTTTTCGTTCACTAACTTGCTAAGAGAAGTTAAGGGTTTTCATCCTTAAATCTCTTAATTTTCCTTGGATGGTTTTCATCCTTAAATCACTTAATTCTCCTTGGAGGGTTTTTGTCCTCTTTGGCTGTAAGATTCACTTGGAATATGTCATAATATTTCTTCCCAATTCCTCTCCTCTCCACAAAGAAATGATCTCCCTTTATACCTTACTATTGAGGAAGTCATAACCTTTCTTATTCAACTGCTGCCCTTTGATAACTTACAATTTAATTTTAATGTAATTCTAACTCCCAATCACTAGTATGAAACTAGCATCACTTTTTCCTAAAGTATTATCTCCCTAAACTTATATGATATTGGCTATCTTTTTAAGATCTGCTGGGATCGATGGGTATTTTGTTTAGTTGGAAATGTTTAAATGTGGATGGGGGCATGACAGATTATAATGTGATTCCTCATTTACAAAAATTATACAATGATGTCTGTTTTGACTACTTCATTTTGGCAATGAAGATATTTCACTTCCATTTTCTTGATTGTCAATTGGCTAAAAGTAAGTGCCCAATTTAGTCGGATTGGATAAGAGACCCTTAGGTCATTTTAATTAATATCTAAGGATTGTAGCCACCAGAAACTAAACCGTAATATTTGTCAAAAAAAATACATGATATATAAAATATGGTGCAAGATAATAATATGATACGTGAGAAAATGATCCGTGGAGAACAATACAAATCAGTGTAATGGATAACTTAAGCACTATATTCTCCTAGTCGTAGACTAATATCATACTTTTGTAATAGGATCTACAAAACTAAACAAAGGCGTGGTTGTTCATTTGTTTTAAAATTTGTAAAACACAACCAAGGTGCAACAGTTTCCTTCTTAAAAATATGAGATTTTAAATTACTTATATGTACCTTGATATCCAATGCACTTTTATGAGGATAAAGATTAAGCTTTAAAGCGCTAATAACATTCTCAAATATAATCCTAACAATATTATTTGTAATAATATTGATAGCGGCCCGCGCTCTACTACGATGCCTTTCACTTGTTCCTCTTCTTTCCTTGTTGTTACTTTGGTTTCTCTCTTAGGCACGCATAGATCCAAACCTGTCAGGAATGCAAACACCTTACTTGACGGGGGTGCAATGGAGGGCTCTATTGACTATTCCTTTGGAAAATCATAAAACCCTACCTCAGCCCAGCCTCCAATGCCACGCTCTACTTCAGCTCTCACAAAAACGTTTGATCATTATGATGGCAAGCACTATGATAACAAGGCGTCGTTCTCAAGTGTCACGGCTCGAGGAATGGACTTCGCACAAGCAATTAGGGCTTCAGATTTGCAATATAGGCGTGTGAGTAACCTCTCCCTGTGACAGCATTTCCATTGGCATTCTAAAAGGTTAGGGCACAACTAGACTAACACGTCTAGTAGCAAGGGTCCTCATTCAGATTCACATCATGTCGTCGTCGTTGTAAATGGCGCCTCTACTAAACATTGGTCGCATTTCCCTATCTATCCCTCCACAAAAACACCGAAAGTCTGGATAGTTTGGTGTTGGACAGGGAAGCTCATTTATTTGATCATGCACTAATCTGTTGGTTTTCGAAGACTTCGTCGAAACTATGTGATTTGCACGCTTGGGTCTCAAACAAATGGAATGAATTTATGGAAGGAGAAATCAGCATTTGCCCCTATGTAAAGGGGTTCTTCACATTAGAATTTGATTCACAGGAACACAAGGAGTTGGTGATGGAAAATGGCCCATGGATCTACCAAGAAGATTTTTTGTGCATGAAACCATGGTTTCCTGATTTCAACCCGCGTACAAAAATTTTCAACATTGCATTTTAGTGGGTAAGACTATCGTATCTTCCCATTCAATTCTGGGAATTAGATTGCTTGAGGGCTATTGGAAATAGCCAAGGAAGGTATCACTGCTCTTCTAAAGAAACTATCAACTATCAAAATTCTACTTGTGCTCGTATCAGTGTCAAAATGGATTTTGCAAATGGTCTCCTGTCGAGATTTTGCTGAAGGTGAGAAACAGATGCAAGAGGCAACCGATTGACTATGAAAAAACTGCTTTGAAATGTAGGAAACGCTTCTCTACAAAACATTCCTCCTCCCATTGTCATAAGCATCGCAATTTGAGGAACCTAAACTCAAGCAAACCGACATGGTGGATTCGAGCTGAATCCCAACACTATATCATTCCTCCCAATCCAACCAAGGATTCCATACACCCTTCAGTATCTCTGAGAGAAAGCATGCCTCCATCCCTCCCCATCCCAGGGATCAAACTTCGGTCTCACCTGCAAAGGTGGCAGCTCCTAAAGATCTTTCCAAGGGTAGTGAAGCATCCACAATATCAACAGAAAAAAGCAATGGTTTGTCCCTATCCCCCGAAACAAAACAAGAATGGACAGAGGTGAAGAGGAAGAAAGCACCATCAACAAAACAAAAGCATCCGATGATATTAAGATCTTCTAAGAAAATAGAAAATCTTCATATGTAATATGCTATGTAATTTGGGGTCGATTTGAAATTTATGTCTGAAATATGTAATTTGGTGCTTTAAAATAATAGAAAGAGTGATATTCTCTCTTATAGCGATTTGCCTAACAAATATATATATATAGATAAAGACTTGGATGCAAATACAAGCTTGTCACAATTTTTCATCAGTATTCAAATTCACAATAAGAAGAAAAAATAATAAAATTAGTTAAAGTTGATGTTGGCATTGATCCTTTAGTTGGCTCCTATTGGAAATGCTATGATTAAAGTTGAAGTTTTAATAATGTAATCCTTTCATTATTTTTTATTTTGGTTCCATTTGCCAGTTAAAAAAGATTACCCCATACTTTCGAAACTAATTATGCCACTCTAAATATTTCTATTTGAATTTCAATTATTAGTATTTCTAAACTATAGTTATGTGGCTTGCAAACAATACTGAAGCTTTACATTTAAAATTAGATAGTTGAGGAATTAACTCTTTTATGTGTTTTGTTGGTTTATGAGTGGGTTGTTATGCTTTTGTTTAATGTGTTAAATAAGTATAGACCAAAATTGGTGTACCATGCAATGGGTATTAAATTACTAGTTCAAATTATAGGTCTTGGATAGGATATTGTAGTACAAATATAATTGTTTTCTTTTATGTTATAGTTCTTTATTGATATACAATTAGTATTAATATTTATATCAATGCAATATTTGGAGATGCATTTATTTGTGATTATTAGTTCATGACAAATATTTAAATTGAGCTTTGATTATGTTTAATTAATTCAGTATTTTACTTAAAGATAAGGATCAAGGTTCTAGATGATTAAACAGGTGTTGTGAATAGTTTTTCATTCAGCGGTAGTTATTTACTTGTTTTGAAATTTATTTGCTTAGGGAATGAACTATAGTGTGTAAGAGGGCAGCTACAGAAATTTTCGGCCAAAGCACCAAATTTTTGTTTCATAAACTGTTCATATATGTTCTAAGTTCATGTGCAAGTTATAATGTATCTTGCTAAGTAGAACATAGTCGCACAAGATTCTTTACATTCTAGATGGCTCCACTTTTGTGTTGCCTTTGTGTAAAGAGTGAAAGATTCCTTCCTCAATCTGATCTGAATTTTCTGATTTTGGTTTTTCTTAGAGTCTTTGACCGGCGTATAGAATAGGTTTTTTGTTTTGTTTGTGTTTTGTGTCTTTTCTAAGTTTTATGTGAAATGCATGACATGTACAATGCTGATAAAGGAAAAATAACCAAGCATGCAATGATTCTATTAATTAAAGGACTGAAATTACATAGATATGGGCCAATTGCAACATACCCATTCAAACAAAGACCAGGAAATGACTTTTTACAAGGCTGCAACTGAAAATTTTAGGTCTGATATAACCCTGATACAGAAAATTCGAACTCTCCCACCTCTACAAATGACTACCCACTTCGTTTCCAGGTGTGAGAGGAGTTATGCCACTGCTGTATGAGACTTCTCAGCTCCAAAACTTCAAAAACTTCTCCAAGCACTTAGGGTTTGAAGCCCAAATTCCAAACAAAGGTGAGGCTGCCTGTGCAACTACTGAAAGATGGTAGAAATGTCCTCTAAAAGGACTGATCTACAATCTAATGCGAATTTTTGTCCTCAAAATGGACTGATCTGCAATTATAACCCCAAATAATGCTGCCAACTCCACACTGAAGCTGGATAATGCTGAATCATGTCACCCAGAGAAATGGGTTTTCGTCCAAATCTCCAAATTCTCCCAGATGTTTGCGTTCTTGGAAGCTCCAAGCTCTTCAAACCCTCAATTTTGCTGCTGCTCTCAAATTAAGGTCATAAGAATGAATCCAAAATAGACAAAAATGCCTTTTTATTTTCACCAAGAGGGATCAACCCTATTTGGGGTTACTATTTGGCCTAAAAATTCATAAAATAACATTGAGGGTCTAATTTTACATTGTGAACTTGGCCCCCTTTTAAAAACAACTTAAGTTCTAGGATGGGGGTGCACTTTTCACTATCCACTTTCTAATTTGTTGTTACTATTCACCTTTCACTATTACATTAAGCCAACTTTATTATTTCCAATTTATCCCTGGCTTAATCAATTGAACTCGACTCTGAAAAGCTCAAACAGCTCCTGGCAAGGTTCCACACCCTTGAAATGGGTCCCCTATCCATACTGCTGACCTACGGGAACCCTCGTAATAGGTCAACCTCTGCATCAAATCTGAACGCCTAAGGAAGGGACATTACAAAGAGCAGGTTCACCCTTCATGATGAAGTACAAAGAAGTCTAACAAAATTTGTGGTTAGTGGTTAAAGCACCATGATACGATTATCTCTCCAATCAGATCCAGACAATGTATTATCGAAATTGTATTCTTTATTTTGTAAGGTTTTGAAACTATTGATTGTTTATTAATGAGACAATGTCTCATATTTGTAAAGGTTGATGTTTTAAAATATAACATTTTAAACATTACCTTATGTGATGGATTTGTAATATGTAAACAAATATTTTCACAAAATATTTGGGCTAAATTAAGCTAGTAAGCTTAACATGTCCTATTTTAATATTATGCAATCAACTTTCTTGCATTAAATTTTGGTATTCAACTAAAGTGGAAAGCTTTGAAATACATGAATGTCAATTATGTTACATGAAAAACTGTCAACCTCAAAGGTAGACAAGGTTGTCAAAAGAGTTTGTCATGATTGTTAGTCTAAGATGTATGGACAAGAATGTTAAGATAAGAATGAAGAGATTGTCACAATGATACTGATGTCAAGTGCATGAACAAGATTGTTATCCTTAACATCAAAGACCAAGATTGTTGGTGAGATTGATGTCTAAGAGATTGTTGTGGACATTAAGATGTATGGACAAGAACTTCAAAGTAAGTATTGTCATTGAGATTGTTATTGAAGTCAAAGATGAATGAAGAGATTGTTGGAATATGATGCCATTAATGGAGCCATTTAAAATAAGAGTAGTCCATTATACATTCCCATTGAAAAGATCATGGATGGCCGACTTAGAGATGAATGTGCGTAAATTAAAGATTTAAACATAAACAAAAGATTATAATATGAGCATTGCAAGAAGATCATAAACTTTCCCTTTGGAAGAAATGAAATATTTAATGCTAGCCTACTTGCATTAAAGATGGCCGACCATAAGAAGGATTCTATGTATTAGAAAACAAGTAATGTATTTAAACACATATTGGAGCAGCTAAAATATATATATCAAACAATTTTATGAAACAAAAAGGATAACCAGCAATTTGAGAATAACACAAAAAATGTGGACTTGTGAATAAAGACAAAATAAGAAGAGGTTATGATCCATATTAAAGGAAGAAAATAATACCTCAAGGCAACAATTACTTTTCAGTAAATACAAGAAATTATACTTGTGAATAAAAATAGTGATTGTTTTATGAAAGAGCAGCAATTAATTTCAATGGGCAGCAATTAAAATTTTAAAGAAGTTGAGTTTAATTTATTAAGGTAAGCAATTACCAAGGGGCAGCAATTGGGTTTAATTACAAAGGCAACAGATTTGTTAAACAAAAAGACACATCCATTCAAATAGTTGACTCCTTGAAGATTGGCCATAAGAGCAAAGTTAACATTGTTTTTGCTCTTGCCTCTCGATGATTTACCTTTGATCATTTCATCATCCCAAACATCTCAAATGGTGCTCTTTGACCACTTTGGTATCTTACTAGAAGTCTTTTCTCCCAAACCAGAATTGTCATGATGATTTGAACTTCCTGTTTTTGCGGATGTTGATCCAAGTTATCATTATGAAATTTTGGAAATTCCGATATTGTTATCAACCTGGGAAACCCTTCATGCTCAAAATCCTCCACCCCTTTCAAGTGAAGCTTAATACCCAAGTCCTCAACCACAATAGGTTGTTCTTCGGTAATTTTAAACTCTAGAGAAAGCTGAAAGGGCCCAATTTCCTCATCAATTACATCTCTACTAAAATTCAAGTGGTCAATGTCCACATCAATAAACCAATAGGCTTTATGATTGTCACTGTATCCCGAAAGAATTAATTTCTTACTCTTAGGATCTAACTTAGTTCTCCTTTCATCTGGAATCCAAGTATATGCTAGAGAACCAAAGACCTTAAGATGACTCACTTTGGATTTCCTTTCAAGCCATGCTTCCTCTACAGTCTTCTCGTTCATTGCATGTTTCGAAGACTTGTTGAGTAGATAAACTACAATGTAAACTACTTGAGCCCAAAACTTATTGGGAACACTCCTATCCTCCATCATACACCAAGCCATCTCCACAATTGTATGGCTCCAACTACTCCATTCTATTGTGGAGTATAGGATGTTGTGTATTGCCATTTTATATCCTATTTAGCACAAAATTCATTGCATTTGTTTGAACAAAATTCTCCTCCATTATCAAACCTAACAATGATAATTGAAGAACTAGACTCTTTTTCTACTAATGCTTTGAACTTTTGAAATTCCTTAAACACATATTATTTTAACTTTAAAAAATGCACCCACATTTTCCTATTGAAATCATCTACAAATAAAAGAAAATGCCTAGCACCGATGACCAATGTCTTATTCATTGGTCCACATATGTTTGCATGAACCAGCTATAGGACCTTCGAGGCTCTCCAAGCTTGTCCATCTGCAAAGGGAGTTTTGTCCTACTTCCCTACTTGACAAGCTCCACAAACATCCTATATCTACTATTGAATGTCTAGTAAGCCCTCTACCAAATTTTCTCAAGCCAAGTGTGAGAGGAAGAATAAGTTGAGGTGCCCATACCACTGATTCCATAGTGTACCGATATCAAATGCACTCTTGGCTACCAGTGCATGCTCATGAACATGTACAATATCAACAAGCTAATACAAACCATGATCTTCAATACCAATAGCGATGGTTTTCTTGGATTCTTTGTCAACAATAGAGCATTTGTGTTTGTTGAATAAGACATGCAACTTGGGACAATAGCACATAATCTAACTCACAGAGAGAAAATTGAGTTCCATTCCTTGCACATAGTACACAGTGAGAAAAATCAAAATTTTACCTCCAAAAGGCATTTGCACATTTCTTCTATGACCATTTTCCTTTGGCTTTGTCCTTAGTTCCAAATGCCTTTTCCACACTCTATGTATTGATGTTGATGCCAAACTATTTTTTCCATATGTCCTGTTGCAACAGCTTATTGCACAGCTCCTCAAACTTCAAGTCAACACTGGTAGATGTGATATTGAGTGTCTCAATCAAATGTTCATAGGCCCATCAAAAGCTTTCTAGCATAATAACCACCATATCTTCTTCTTCCATCTTCCAACCCATAGCAAACAATTGATCTCTAATGTCCTTGATTTTGAGAAAATGCTCCCGCAACGATGTTGTCTTTTTCATCATAATTGGAAAAAATATATTTTTGAGGAAGAAGACCCTACCTTTATTTGACATCTTGTGCAGTCCCCGCAAGTGCTTCCAAATTTCTGCAAAGGTTTTCCTTGGATGTACCTCTAAAAGTATATCATCAATCAATGATAGCTTTATCAACATGATAGCTTCTCAATCACATTCATCAAACTTGTCTCGGTCTTTACCCGCAACTGTTGGCTAGGTGTCAATACCAAGGAAGATCTTATTGAGGCATCTATACTCTAAGATCGTGAGCATGAGTTGCTTCAAAGTGTTGTAGTTCTTGCAAGAAAACCATTGGCTTCCTTCCAACATAATGTTTGGTAATGAAGCCATCCCTCCCACAACTCATAATCACACCTGGTTGGTTAACAACCCTTTAAAATATATTTCCAACCCTAGTTGGAAGACCTATAAATCAGTTTTACAAATATTCTAAGGCAATATTCTGATTCTCTAAGATCTCCTCGCCTTCTGTGATCAAACATAGAGAATCCTTCACTTCTTTGGCTGCTTTATGAGTTCAATTCTTGGAAAAAATCGCTGCCCCAAAAGATGACTCACTAATTGATAACTTCGCGGCTCTGCAACTTTATGTTTCTAACACCTCTCTTGATTTCCAACAGAAGAGTATTGCACAACTCTTTTCTAATACCCTTCCTTTTCCTCATATCACACCTCGTGTTCTTCAGCTGAAATGATGAAGTTTTGATATAGTGTTGATTTGGTCTTAAACTCGAGGGGAGTGTACTCCAAATTGAAAACCTTGAAGAATGACTGTAAACTCCCCTATGTTCAAACAAGTTTTGAGCAACTTTCTATTTTTAGAATGCTGGTTTTTCAGCCTCAAACGGACAAATTTTTGGGAATTTTTCTGAGATATGGGTTTTGCTCATAAATTTGTTGCAATACAACCCAGATCGTCCATTTTTGAAAATTTTGAATTTAGATTGAAAGAGCAGCAAACCCTAATTTCTTCAATTTTTCACCAAAAAAGTTGGCACCTACATTTTGTTCAAAATACAATTAGAAATGGACCCAATTGATCAGATTTGAAAAACACTGATGGCTGATCGAAAAAGTAGCCAACCCTAGAATTTGAAATTTTCTTGAAAAAGCTGTGATATGGGTTTTCTTCAAAACACTATTTTGAAAGGACCCAGATGATCAAAACTTGGAAACCCTGAAGATTTCACTGACATGCAAGGAAAAAGCAGCTGCTGCAACTTGAATTTCCTCAAAATTTCTTCAAAAGGATGAGATGAAAAGACCCAGATGGCTGAAAACTGAAAACCTTGGCCTTCTTCTTGAAAAAATTGATCTTCTGGATGAAAAAGCTTGAAAAAGCAAGGCCTTATGCTGCTGGTCTGAAAAATTTAATGAAGAATCAGCAAACTTGAGTTCTTGAATTTTGAAATATTACTTCAAACTTGCTGCTCCAACTTTCTCCTTTGAATGCTACCTGCAAAAAAAATGAAAATTACACTGAAGAGAGGTTTTAAATAGACTTAGGGTTTGAAATAGGTTTGCTTTCTTTTGCTTTTATCTTCAAGACCCTAAACTTGGCCTGTTCAATGAACTTGGACATCCTCTTCCTCTTGCCATCTTTGAAATTTTGAAAATTTTGAAAATTCTACTAAGGCATTGAAAGTTGGGCGCCCTTCTTGGCTAGGGGCGCCCATTTTCTCCAGAGTTGGCCACTTTTTTGAGAATTTTCAACATTTCTTCCATTTTGACCCCTGGTTTGACCTTGATCTCTAGCTTCCAGATTGATCCGATGAACGAGCTGGATGATTCATCGCGTAGCCTGATTGATTTTGAGAAGATTGTAAGGGCGCCCATTTTCTCCAGAGTTGGCCACTTTTTTGAGAATTTTCAACTTTTCTTCCATTTTGACCCCTGGTTTGACCTTGATCTCTAGCTTCCAGATTGATCCGATGAACGAGCTGGATGATTCATCGCGTAGCCTGATTGATTTTGAGAAGATTGTTCTGGAGGCGCCTCTGACGGAAAACTTCGTTTTGACCTTCAAATTCATGGGAGCCTATTTCCTCTAGGGGCTCCGAACTTTCACAGTGTTAGCCATTTTTTCATGATTTTCAATTTCTTCCTTTCCCTTTGATCTTCTGATGAAATCTTGACTCCAGGAGCTACGTGAATCCGATTGACAGGCTCGTTGGATAGCTCGACTAAAATTGACGAAGTGATCTTAGAAGCTTCGTTGACGAATTCCGTCATCTCAGACCTCAAAAGTTTGGGCGCCCTTTCTCTCCAGGGGCGCCCAACTTGATCAGACTTAGCAGTTTTAGCATTTCTTCATAACTCTCTTCTACAGATGATCTCGTCAAATCCGGGGACTCGGAGCTCGGATTGGCTGATGACTGGGCTTGTTGCGGAGCTGAAAAGAAATCAAGAGGGGTCTTCTGGAGACACTTTTGTCAAAAAGTTGAATTTATGCCTTCAAAAGCTTGGGCACCCCTGGAAAGCTGGGGCGCCCAACTTCACTAGAGTTAGCCAATTTCTCTGTGTTTTCACCTTTGCTTTTGAATTTTGATTTTTTTACTCTTGTCAAACCCCCTATTCAGTCTTTTGTATCTAACGACTACCAATTCCAATTGATGTGTTGATGATCTCATTGGAAAGCTTGATCAAATCTGACGAAGTCACGTTAGAGTTTTACTGGCAAATTCATCTGTTTGGACACTCAAAAACTTGGGCGCCTTTCTCCTTCAGGGGCGCCCATTTGCTCCAGACTTAGAAAATTTTCATTAGATTTTATCTTCAAATTCAAACCTTCATTCTGTACCTTCAACTCAGATCTGGATTTGCCAGAGAACGACAAGTCGGATGCTCTGAAGAAGACACCCGTTGCGAAGCTGCCTGAATTATGGAGAGATTGAGCATATTTAAAAATCCCTACAGCTGAGTTAGGCCCCTCAAAAAGCTGGGCGCCCCAGGGCACCAAGGGCACTGAAAACTTCTAGACTTAGAAAAATTTCCGTTACATGATTTTCACTTCATCTTCTGGCTGAAAACCCTCTGTTTGACCTCAAATCCTGGACGATTGGATGATCCGATGACTGCACTGTCGGATTCGCTGTGGAGCTAGGAGAATTCTAAACAACTTTGCTTGGAAGCTCGAACCCTAATTTCATCGTTTGATGCCCTAAAAGGATGGGCGCCTATTTCCCCTTGGGGCACCCATGTCAAGCAATGTTAGTCAATTATAAGTAGATTTCACCTTCCTTCTTCATTCAACATGCGTGTTCATCATTTCATTTTCTGTTTGATGCTTGATCATTGAATCTAACACCTGGCAGCCGACTAACCTCCATTGATGGCTTTGGAGCTCTTGAAATGCTTCTGAAAAATCAGAATAGACCCACTAGGGCAAAACTGATCTTTTTGAGATTCTGACTGCACCAACTTGATATGGAAGTATTTTGAGCCAATCAAATCAGTTTGAACTCTAATGGACCAACTTTCTATTTTTTGAAAATTTTGCCAATATCCATTTCGAAAGAAACCCAGAAAGACCGAGAAAAGGTTACTATTTTTAGCAAATTCCTAAAAATAGCAGTTTTCCTAAAAAGTAGGGATGAAAAACTGAGATCTGGGTTTTGTAGATTAAGCTGCTCTAAGTAGACCCAGATCGTCAGATTTTGAAAATTTCAAGATTTTACCCCTCATGCAAGACACACACACCCAAATTTTGACCTTTTTGACAAATTTGACAAGACTTTTACTCATTTCTTCAAAATGTATAAGTGTAACAAAAATTTTAATTTTGGGGTACAACAGAGTGCACTCAGGTTAAATGAAATCAAACCACTATAAACTCCACAGATAATGACAACAGTTTCAAATCTGGAAAAGAATAAGTAATCTTATGACAATTTTATTCAATAAATGCATCCAAAGTTACAGCTCTAATACAAGAGTTACCAGTGATCCAGTGACTAGTTAGCAGATTCAGGGCTCAAATACCAAATACACAAGTGAGTTTGATCTTGACAATTGAATTCAGGTTTAACCCTCTATAGGCTGTTATGATTCTCTGATTCTAGGCAGATTATGCTGAGTTCTGGCCTTATTCATCTGATAAACTAGTTCTGGATCAGATCTAGGTGCTCTAGGGTAGTTAGTCTTTAATTGCCCCACCTGGATCTGGTCACGCAAGCCTGCTAACGTGCTAGATATGCAGATCTGATTGTTGTTGTTCACCCTGCACTGATGTGAAACTCAGCTTGGTCTTGTTGAATGGATGCCTAGGGTTGTTGCTACTAAAGATACCTGTAGGAAGGTCGATTTGAGTGGCCCATGGCCTGAGTACTATGGATCCGCCACTGGCTCTACATGGACTGCTTCAGATCTGATTCATTGCTATTCATGACATATGAGGAGTGAGTTGCAGATCTGCGTGTTTAAGTGGCCTGCCCAGCTAGAAAGAATGGGCGCCAGAAATCACTTGACTGTCCTTTAGGAGCCTAGTGATGCAAACAACAAGAAAATTAGGACTGAAACAATCACAGATTAGAGGAAAACTGATAACACAGGGATAGGGATTTTGTCCTAACCTTGCAGACCTGCTAGGGTTTTTGTCCTGGCAAACCAACTCAGAATAAATATTCCAAGGTATTATCAATTCTTCAGATGATTTCACCCACTAACACAACCTGCATAAATACCTGTTAGATCAAGGGTTGGCGCCCAAAACAAGACTTAAGTCGGCCAAAATAAAATAAAATATTATTTTCAAAAATTGGCGCCCACAAGGTATAGGTCGGCCTCAGGGGGTTAGGAACATGACAATTTGGAGGTGCTTGAATCTAGGAAAAGACATCCCATGAGCTTTGGCATTGGTTTTTCTACATTTGCATGATTTTTTGGGGGGTTTTTACAACTTATGTACTTGTTGTGCCAGCAGTGAATACCTTGATTATAGTCAATTTTATATCAGAATTTGTTATCAGTCATTATCCTCATCATTGCCAATGTCTTTTCGGTATGTAATAAGAATTTTTGAAGCATCATTTCAATAGTATGTTGCTTGGTATGAATAATATACCTTTTTGTAGTGTGTCCTGAATGTTTCCAGCAATGGTGCAATTTTTATTTGCTAATGGCCAGCATTCATAGAGTTATATTAGATAACCTCAACCTCAAATATCATTAATCTAAGGTATTCTACTTGTTGGGTTCCTGATTATGTTGACTATCCCATGTTATTTAGCTTATTTGAGGTACTGCAGCAATCATATGAATTATATTGCTCCTGATTTATCATTGCAAAACACTAGATGGTAGTACTACCAGTGGATTTGATTTATGCCCATTGATTTATGTAATCACCCCAATGAACAAGTGGAGAATATTGGATGTACTTACCCCACTAAACAAGTGGAGAATATTGGATGTACTTACCCCATTGAATAAGTAGATGCTTGTATGTAATGTCCCCTTCTTGCACCTGACCAGTGGGAGTGTGTTGGAAATTTGTCATTGATGTCAAGTAAAGTAAAAGAGATCAAATTAATCTAAAGATTTCTATGCTTTGTTGAAGACCAGATAGTTTAGATCAGATAATTATAGCCTTGAAGAAATCAAATTAATCTGAAGATCATTATATACTTTGTTGAAGAGTTTCTATTACATCAAAGCAGCAATGAACAGATGTTAAAAGCAACGTATACCTTGAAGAGCACAAATAGATCGCTAAGTTAATAAAGCAATATTTCTGAGCAGCACTAAAGACAAAGACAGCATGGAAGACAAACGTAGAAAAAACAGAAAAGATAAAAACATAAAAAGTCAAAGTAGAATAAGACAAAATAAGAAGAAGATGAATATAGCATATAAGACAAAAAAAAGCACATAAGTTTAAAAAGGCAGTGATTGATATGGAGTCACGAATAAGACAAAATCAGAACAAAACAAAAAATGAATAAAGACAAAAATTAAGGGAACAGCGATTCACTATTGAAAAGGTGCGACCCAATGTGGAGAGGATGCAATTCAGATTTATAAAAAACAAAGCTAATTAAAACAAGAGGTGCGACTTATGCAAACTCAAATTCAGATTTTCATCAAATGGTGCGATTTGTTTTTGAGATATGAAGAGATATGAGTAAAGTCTCTTTGTGATAAATTAACAAACAATTTTATGAAGTGATGCAAGTTGTCTATGAAGAGAAGCAACTTCAGATTATGTAAAAAGAATTAAATTACAAAGGGGTACGATTTGTTTTGAAAGAATACAAATTAAAAGGTTCCAAAAGGGTGCAATCTGTTTGAAATCAGCAGTTCAAAAGGACACACTGCTTAAAACAAAACTGCTTAAAACAAAAGGTCACAATCTTTGACAAAAATACATAAGTGGTTCATTTTCAGGTTTGCTGGGAAGTGGTGGTGAGAGAATGATGATGTGAGATAGAAGAGCAGAATTATCTTGTGTGAGCTTTAAGGAGACAACATACATCACAAAGGAAAGATAAGTTGAAGATAAGAAGCAGATTAGTGGTGAAGAAGTCATACAGTTTTCAATCAATCATAGGAGGTTGGTGCCTCTAAATTAGTCAAGGTTGGTGCCTACAAAACAGATTAAGAGGTTGGTGCCTCTAGTAGATTGGTGCCTACAATCATTGTAAACTTATATAAATATAAAGTACATTATTTGTACCGTGGTTTTCTCCTGTAAGGGTTTCCATGTAAAATCTTGGTGTCAACTTGCTCTTATTGTTATATTTTTGCATAGTTGCTATTGTGACTGATAAAGTTTTAAATTGGTAAAAGTTGCATTATATAGATTCACAACCCCCTCTCAATATAACTGTGTGCTCATCAGAGTGTTCCATTAGCCTATTCCAAAGTTCATGTAGACTAAGTGGAGTTGGTTAAGGGACTCAGAGCCGGTGTTGGGCTCTATGGTGGTTTTCGGTGCTTTCTACCAAGACTTTCTATTTATAGTGGTGGCCAATTTCAATACTTATTATCTATAGTAAGTCTCAGCGTATCTTAGTTTTGTGCCAATTTGGTGTTTAGGAGTGTTGGCGTTTAAATTCGCACCTCTGGTATGCGTATTTGAAACAGACAGCTATGCACAGATAAACTGCTCTTCAAATTAGGAGGGGAAGCTCCCTCTTGCTGATGGTATTCAAGAAAGTAAACTAAAACTAAGTTGCCTATCTTTTTGATCAGCTAGAGCACAAGGTTTATAAAACACAAACACCGCAGCTGAGATTTTCGATTTAAGAACTTCAACTACGACTAACTTAAACTAAAGACGTTTCTAACTTCTCAAGTAATAAGCAAAGCAAGAGAAACTAGAAATGAACAAGGTAGATTTTCTGACAAAATACTTCGATAAACTCTTTCTCAACGAACATCTACACACTTCAATGTAAGTTGAAATCAAGATCATAAAAGTAAAACACAAATAACGGAAATCTGAGATTTTATATCAAGGCAAAGGAGGCTCATGATTTTATTACTCGAACTTCTGGGACAAAACTCACTTCTACCATGCCTGGAATAAGAAATTGCAGCTGAACAGGCTTGCAATCTTATTCTTACACAATAGAAACAGCAATCACACTAACTCCTTGTTGGCTAAAGAGGCTCAACAATTTGCTATCACAACACAATTGAACGACACTTGAATAACAAATATAAGGCAAAATAGGCTCAGCGTTTTGTTATCACTAGCATGGTTCCAGAAACTAATGAGCCAAGGCTCTTATTTATAGAGAAGCAGAGGAATAGGGAACCCTAAAATCTCCTTGCTTTCACAATCTAGGGCTTGCTCAGCAAGCAAGCTTTATTTCTAAATCTAGAAAGAAGATAACATCTAACACCTAAGAAAGCGGGAAAAAGCGGGAAACGCCAACTATTACATTTTGTCTTCTTTCTCTTCTCAAAGAATGGATAAGAATTATTCCAAGAATAGAAAGAAAGCAGGAAAGAAAGCTTCTAGAAGAAAGCTGCTTTAAAGCTCGATCACATCCGCTAGGAAGTTGGAGATTGTGTCCCGGTTTGGTGCATCTATGCCATCAATAGCAAAACACCGCTTTTCAAGAATATCTTTAGCATCTGCAATAGATCTCAGGAAATCTTCGACCTCATTGGCCGCTTTCAGAACTTTGCTGACATCATGAAAGTGTGACTTGGCAGAGCCTTATATTTTTCTTTCATTCACTTCTGTGCAATCTTTTTGTTGTATTTGTCTTTGTGCATATTCCATATCCTTTCACATTCACCCTTTGAGAGAGTAACGCTTTCAGGCCATGGGGGAATGGAAAAATATTTCTCAATCACATCAGGCTTTAGATTGCAAATCAATCTACCATCTGCTGACTGGATCTCCCTTGTAGCCAGGTTGTAATGCTTAATGCAAGCGATTACGAACTCAAGGCTCTGAACTGATATAAGAATTGACGCTGCTGTGGGGAGTCCAGAATGCCCTAGGTTCTTGATTGAGGTGTTGCCTGCTCTCTCCAAGGCATGTAGATCGAACACCAACTTGATATGATGCAAGTCTGTCTCAACTGTTTTGATGTAATCGTGATAGAGAGCTGATTCAGTCTTGAAAACATTGGGAGTGTACTCCATTTCGGAAAACTCGAAGAAGGACTGTAAACTCGCCTTGATTTTGACAAGTTTTGAACAATTTCTATTTTTAGAAAGCTGATTTTCTTGCTCCAACGGACAAATTTTTTAGAAATTTTTCTGAGATATGGGTTTTGCTCAAAATTTCGATGCAAGACAACCCAGATCGTCCGTTTTTGAAAATTTTGAATTTTCCCTGAAAAAGCAGCAAACCCTAATTTCTTCAAGTTTTCACCGAAAAAGCTGGCACCAGGGTTTTGTTCAGAACAAGATTAGAAATGGACCCAATTGATTAGATTTGAAAAACCTTGACGGTTGATTAAAAAAAAGCAGCCAACCCTAGGTTTTGAAACTTTCTTGAAAAAGCTGTGATATGTGTTTTCTTCAGAAGACTATTTGGAGAGGACCCAGATGATCAAAAATTGGAAACCCTAAAGATTTCACTGACATGCAAATAAAAAGCAGCTGCTGCAACTTGATGAAAGTTTCTTGAAAAATTCTTCAGAAGAACGAGAAGAAGAGACCCAAATGGCTGAAAATTAAAATCTTTGACCTTCTCCTTCAAAAATTTGATCTTTTGGATGAAAAAGCATGAAAAAGCAAGATCTTATGTTGCTGGTCTGAAAATTATTTATGAAAATCAGCAACCTTGGGCTCTTGAATCTTGAAATAAAACCTCAAAGTTGCTGCTCCACTTTTCTTCTTTGAATGCTACCTGTAAAAATGATGAAAACTGAATGGAAGAGATGTCTTAAATAGATTTAGGGCTTGAAATAGTTTTGCTTTCTTTTGTTTTAATCCATGCAAACCCTAAAACCTTCTCATGCAACGAACTTGGACATTCACTTCAACTTGCAATTTTGAATCTTTTGGAAACTTTGAAAATTTCACTAAGGCATTGTAAGATGGGCGCCCTTCTTCACCAGGGGCGCCCACTTCACCCAATGTTAGCCAAATTTTTAACATTTTCAACTTTTCTTCATTTTGACCTCCAACTTTGCCTCTGATTTCCCGTTTGCAGATCGATCCGATAGGCAAGCTGAAGGTTTCACGGCGGAGCCTGACTAATTCTAAAAAGAATGTTTTGGAGAAGTCTCTGGCTAAAAACTTGATCTCGGCCTTCGAATTCATGGGAGCCTTTTCCTTCCAGGGGCTCCGAACTTTCACAGTGTTAGCCATTTTTTCTGATATTCAATTTCTTCATTAACTCCTCTTCTACAGATGATCTCATCGAATCCAGAGCTCCGGGCGTCGGATCGACTGGCGGTTATGCTCATCGCGAAGCTGTCAAGATATGAGGGGTCTTCTGGAAGAGATTTCGCCCAAAAGTGAATTTAAGTCCCTCAAAAATTTGGGCGCCCATCTTGGCTGGGGGCGCCCACTTTTACCAGAGTTAGATTATTTTTTACCTTTTTCATGTTTGCTTCTGAACTTGGAAATTTAGCTCTTGTCGGACCCTCCGTTCGGCTTCTTGTATCTGGCGACTGCGATCTCTGATTGATGTGCGGAGTATCTCGTTGGAAAGCTCGGTCAATTGTGAAGAGATCACGTTACATACTTGTCTGCAAATTCTTCTGTTTAGCTCCTTGAAAACTTGGGCGCCCTTCTTCACCTGGGGCACCCAAACTCACCAAACTTAGCCATTTTTATCTGTTTTTCGACTTCGAGTTTGGAATCTTCATTCTATACCTTTGACTTCGGTTTGAATTTGCAGGAGAGTGAACAGTCGGATGATCTGACGAAGACAGGCACGTTGAAGCTGGCTGAGCACTGAAAAGAACAAGCATATTCTCAAACCCTAATTGCTGGATTAGGTTCCTCAAAAAGTTGGGTGCCCTTCTTCACCAGGGGCACCCACTTCCTCCACACTAAGTCAATTTTTGATATTTTTCATTTACTCTCGTTCTGACATCAATTTGGATACCTCGTGTTGGGCGTTGAATCCAGGATGATTGGATGATCCGTTGACTGCACCGATGAATCCGTCGCGGAGCTGGCGGAGAACTGAGCAACTTTGACTGGAGGAGCAAAACCCTAAATCCATCATCTGGTGCTCTTTTTGAGATTCTGACTGCACCAGCCTGATATGGACGTAATTTGAGCCAATCAAAATCAGTTTGGACCTTGACGGACAAACTTTCTATTTTTAGAAATTTTCTATTTTTAGAAAATTTTGCCAGTATCCGTTTCGAAAGAAACCCAGAAAAGTTACTCTTTTTAGGAAATTTCTAAAAATAGCAGTTTTCCTAAAATTAAGGGATGAAAAACTGAGATCTGGGTTTTGTAGGTTAAGTTGCTCTGAGCAGACCCAGATCATCATATTTTGAAAATTTTGCACTTTAAGCCCTCATGCAAGACATGCCCACCCAAATTTTGACCTTTTTGACTGATTTAACAAGACTTTTACTCATTTCTTCAAAATGTCCAAGTGTAACAAAAATTTTAATTTTGGGGTACAACAGGGAGTACTTACTATTTTTAGCAATGGCTATTTATAGTAAGTGTATTTTAGGTAACTAGTACAAGCCTATGTTGCTCAAGCAATGTATATTATTATTTCCTCTTTGGCCATTACTGAGTCTGAGGTTGATTTAGTTAATATTTATATTTCTCCCATCACTTGAGTTATTTTTTATAAAGTCACTTTATAACTTAAGTGAGGGTCAAAGAGGTCATAAAAAGTCATAAAAAGTACCTTGTCTCATGCCTAGTTGATTAAAGTTGTTTTGAAAAGCCAAAATTATTGCCTCCAAAAGTGGGCGCCTAGCTTTTGGGAGACATAAGGATTTAAAAATAAAATAAAAAGCACATGAGGGGGGCATGGGAATCTTGGAGGGAAATATTTTCAAATTTGGTTTCTCCAATTTCCTATGTTCTTCTATAAAAGCATATCTTGGCTCTCATTTTCATTATCTATGAATTGGCAACATAACATGATGCTGCCGAACTGTTTCCATAGTTCTATTGTTGCGTGTTGAGGATGAAAACCCTCACAGTTTGGAGTTGGTTTCAGTGGTGAAAGATCCACCCTAGCCAGGAGAAGGTGATTCTACTTCAAGGATCACATTTGGCTATTCACAGGGTTCTGGTTTTCAAACTTTTTGTGGTGGAATGATGAAGATATTCTTGGTTTTTTGATGTGGGTTTGGAATTTTTGGTGTGCTGGTACTTTGGCTACGTTTTGGTGCTGTTTGGAGTTGATTTGAAGTTTTTTCTGAGGCCTGATTTGCATTTCCAGAATTCTGGAAACTATCATTTTGACAAGGTCTGAAAATTAAAATCATTTGTAGCTCCGTGCATGCTTGGCCTATCATTCTGGGTGTTGGCTCATTGGATTCCTCTTGTTTGGGTGCCCCATTTCAAGTGCTCATTTGTATTTATTGCTGGAGAGCTGATTTTTGAGGGCAGATCGCCCTAACTAGGGAGCCATGCCTCTTGAGGTTTCAGAGATGAGTGGGTCTGCTATTGTATAGACCCTTATTCTGCTCTACTTGGCTTTTGTGCTACTGTTCTATGGCGTAGAAATTCATCTGTGCATTGGTCACTTTAATATTTGTCATGTGATGCAAGTTTGCAAGGTGTTGTTGTTGTTGCATGCTCATTATCTGTGATGTCCCTTTCTAATTAGACACATGTACATCAGTAGATTAGCCTATCATGTCAACCCTTGTAAGCTAATGGTTTTGGATAGAGGGTCACTTGGACGGGCACTTGGTCGTCAAATGGCAGTGTTGATCTCCGGAGTATGGTGGTAGGGTGAATTGTTGTGTTTGGCATGATAATTGTGCTTAAATTAATGATATTCACCTTTTATTTCACCATCTTTAGCCTAAGGACCATGTGTCTTTTAAATGGAGGGGTCACTTTATATTTTTCAGTTACTATTCATTCCTAAAGTGAAAAAGTTATAACTTAAGTGAATAGTACTCACTTTAATGAATAGTGATTTCAATCTAAAATTATAAAAAGCAAGAGGAGAAGTTCGACCCCTTCAAGCATTGAGTCATTTTCTTCTTTGAGCATGAGAATTGGGTTTTGGAGGGAGAGGGAGACTAGGGTTTCCTGATTTCTGCCGTGGGTGAGCCTATAAGGGGCTTGATTTTCGTCTAGGAGCAGCTTGAGGGTGTGAAACACCACTTTAAGGTTGCTGGTTTGAACTTGAATGCACATTTGGAGACTTTAAGAGTTGATTGGCAAAGTTTTAGAGCTGATTTTTGGGTTGGGTTTGCAGCCATAGACTCCATTTTGGTTTGTGCTAGTGCTGTTTGTTTTTTGGAGAATTTGTGGAGCTACAGCCAGCCGTCCCCTCCTTGCGGGTTTAGCAGCAAACAAGAAAAGAAACGCCTCTCTAAAGAGGCTGCAATCACTTCAAAAAGGGGCGCCCTTGCCGTAGGAAGCTCTCCAGTTCGGATTTTGCTGGGAGAAGTTCGTCTTTCAAGAGTTGTGTGCACTTCATTGGGGTTTGGTACTGTAGCAAATCACTATTCCCTATGTTGTATGGCTGTAAGTAAAATCTATGGCATAAGATGTATCTTGTTTTGAATCTGATGAAGTTATCTATCTTATGTAATCTATTATCTAATGAAGAAAGCATCTTTGGATATCAAATTGAGTCATTAGTTGAGTTATCTCAGTAGATTAGTTTATTTAAAGTTCCTATTGTATGTATATGCTTGTCAGTATCGTTAGCATTATTGGCATCAAACTCAAAAACACACAAAAAAAAGAAATACAAACTGAAACAAAAAAATCAGACCTAAAGAATCTCAGTGTAAACAAATCAGCAGAGTGGTGGTTCACTACATTATCAGGTCTGCAAACAATGTATCAGGTCTGAAATATATCTTCAAGTCTGAAAAATTTTATTGTATTCTTTGCCCATCATGACTTATTATGGTTCTACATGAAAAATGAAGTTGTTTCCTTGCAATTTCCTTTCTTTGCAATACTTTCTTTGTACTCTTGTTTATGATGCAAACATGTGAAAGAAACAAACAAATACATCAACAAAACATTCCAATCAGCGAACAGTACTTTCAAAAAAAATCAGGGGTGGTTGTTACATTGCAACTTGCACTCCATTGAATAAGCATGAAGTGTTTACTCTTTCTATTGTAATGAACACTCCGTTGAATAAGCGTGAAGTGTCTGTCTTTTCAGTTGCATAGCACACCACTGAATAAGTGGTATTGCTTGTCTTGCTAGCTAGTCCATTTCTTTCAGTTGTTGCATTCTAGTTGTTGTATGGTCCTTTCACCATATGCTCTCAAGTCTCATCTTCCCCAATTCGGGAACTGGGTGATCAAAAAGTGACTTGGGCATTTTATCGTATTTCAATTGCAAAAATTTCAAAACAAATTGGGTGTATATTACAATGGTATCAAATTGGAGAACTTTCCAGCCTATGCTTTTAATCTTGTCATGAAGCTTATTCTCTGAGTGAAAGAGAATTGAGATACTATAACAAAGAGCAAAGAAGACAACTCTATTGGTTGCCACAAACTCCAGAAAAGGACACCTTTTTCAAAAGTCCTATAGACACGTCAGAATTCTATAGTTGGTATTGAAGTTTCGTCGAGAAACACGTCAAAAAGAGAAAAGGGTGTTGCTGCCCCAAAAAGTCCCTAGAGAAAAAAGAAAGTTTGATGTCACAGCTGCTTGCTAAAATGAATCAGAATGTGCCTCAAACCTCTCCAGTTCAAAATGGGGAAGTTAGCACATCCAATGGCAATAATCATCATGGCAGTATTGGCCATAATATTAGGACTGTTGTTGGGTCAATCACTAGACCCCTTCAACCTACCTTCAATTGTAGGGAGGAGGCACAACCTAAGCAAGAAGTGCAAGTTCCTATAGCAGATGAATTGAGAGCAAGTTATGCAGAATATGTGACTCTTCCGGCAGAAATTAGTACATTTCTTTCAATTGTGGCAATCCTAGTTGTTGTATGGTCCATTCATCGTATGCTCTCACCTTGCCCAACTCGAGAATTGGACAATAAGAAAGTGACTTGGGCATTTAATTATATTTCAGTTGCAAAATTTTCATAAGAAGTTTGGCGTATATGTTACAAACAAACTGTGATTTTCCCTAAACTTGGTCGCAATTTTTATTATCAAAAAATTATAAAAAACTGAAACCCAAAACTGATTTTGTACAATGCCATACTATACTATACGATATTCTTTTGGTCCTATGTCACATGTATGAGTTGTCACTACAACAATCCATAGAACAATAAGCATTCACTGATCCCAAGCTGTGACCTGGGCTCTAATACCATATAACGAAAAAATATAACAGAATGGTTACCAAGATATTTGATAATAAAACAAGGAGCAAAAGTCTCCTTAAATAAGAGTTGCAAAAGATTTATCCATAAAGGATAAGAGCAACAACTAATAAAGCAAAAGGATAAGAAGTTAACTAAATGAATAAAAGAATATTCCTAAAGTCTATCCTAAAAACTTATTGACTATTATATACTAAATATTAAAATAATACTTTAATATCTGATACATAAAATGAATGTCTCTTTAGCTGTGAATCTCCTTTGATATTAAAAATAAGAATAAAATAATAACAGAAATTACAGTTCATCTTAAAAAGACTGCAAATATCTCACATAGATTGTAGGTTTGGCTATAATACATTAAAGGATACCAAGTTACTGTACATTCAAGATCCAAGGGCAAACGAGAGCATAAAGGGAAAAAGTAATGACACTCTCATGACTTCTAACACTCTGGGTTTGGAAGTAATAAATTAAAGATGTCAAATTACTATTGTAGTAAAACATTAATAATCGTGAGTGAAAGAACACATAAAAGGGAAAAGTAATGATACTTCTCAACTAATACTTAAACTACTGATACAATACTAAATGGTTTGTTCGTATAATCTTTCTACAAAAATGGTTACTCATTCATTTTTTCGATCACATTCTTACAATGCACTAAAAATTAACTTTATAATATTTGGACATGCTAGATCTAAAATGACACAAGACTATGACAAGTACATATAAAGATCCCCTAAAATTTCAGGCATATAAAAAAATAAAACATGTAAACCTAGCCTCCAAATAAAATATGAAACGATTCGGATTCGAAACGGTTCAAATTCGTCCAGGATTCGATTTGCCGCCTACGGATTCGCCCAAGGTACGATCAACCTCTACAAATTTATCCAAGATATGCCCAAATCAAATCCGAACCGAATCCAATGTGAATCCAAACACGTGAATGCCCAGGCCGCGAAAAAAGTGGCTTTTTTGCAAATTTTAATTATTTTTTTGACTTAAAGTTGACTTCTAAATAATAAAATATCCAATCCAACCCTAATCTTTGCCTCCAAACACATCAAATAGGTAAAAACACTCTCATTTAACAATTTGTGAATGAAAAACAATTTTTTTTGCCTCCATTGTTGAACTTTCTCTCTTGCTTGCACACGCTTCAATAGACTTGAAGGCTGATCGTTGGTTGTTCAAAGTTGATTGTTGTGCTATTCCTAAGCACTTGCAAGTGTCCGTTCATTGCCAAGAAGATCGTAGAGCAAGATTTGTTCAAAAGAGAAAGGTTTCTTTGAGGTTTTTTTATTTTTTTCTTACATTTTTTTAACAAATGAACTATTTTGTTTTGTTTTTAAGTTTTTGTTCTGTTCTCATTCTTTTAAGTTTTTTAGTTTCAAATTTCAATACCAAAATTATTTCAATCTGTGTGCCTTAGGTATAACAATGGCATCCACTTCTGACTCAACCCAATCTCGTTTCAAAATAAATCCAACCTCTCCCCTTTGGAAATATGTAGAAATGGTTCAACAATGTCCAAGTGGTGGAGTATATGTTTGGATTTGTAGTCATTGCAAAGTTCGATATGCGAGCTCATACAGTCGAGTGAAAGGGCACTTGTGTAAGATCCCTGAACTAGGCATCAAACCTTGTCCAGGACCTCCAGAAGGTGATGGCAAAGGCCTTCTAGATGACGTAGTGTTGAAATATATTGCTGAGCAAGAAAAAGCAAAGCAAAAAGCAACCAGTGTTAAAACAAGCCATCCTTTGAAGAAAGGATGTCGATCCATGAAACCCCCTACAACGCCTTCTTATTTTCCACCTACAGAAAGCCATCCATTTATGGACATCCCTCAAGCGCAAACCGTACCCTCTTCAAATAAAAAATCTAAGGGACCGTTGGAAGCTTCATTTCCAGTACATCCCTGGGTTTCCCTGTTCATTTCAGAATGAGGCAAGAGAGATTGTTGATCAAGACATAGCAAGATGTGTCTATGCCAATGGATTGGCATTCAACATTGTTCATTCACCATATTGGCAAAAAATGGTGAAATCTATTAATGAGGCTCCAAAGGGGTATAAGGGCCCACGTTTTGAGATGGTGTGTTGCACCTTATTGGAGAAAGAGGTGAAACATGTAGCAGACTCTTTGAAGCCCATAAGGGAATCGTGGATTGAAACAGGGGTGACCATCATTTCTGACGGATGGAAAGATGCAAAAAATCGCCCATTGATCAATGTTATTGTTGTGTCCCCTAAAGGGGCAATGTTTTTGAGAGCAGTGGATTGTGAAGGACAGGTGAAGGATGGTCCATTTATTGCTAAAATCCTTTGCCAAGCTATTGAAGAAGTGGGCCATCAAAATGTTGTGCAAGTTGTAACCAACAATGCCAAAAATTGTAGGGCTATTGGGTTATTGGTTGGGGAGAAGTATCCACACATTTTTCGGATACCTTGTGTTGTCCACTCCCTCAATCTAATGCTACAAAAAATTGGATCCAAAATTCAGTGGATCAAACAGGTGTATGTTGAGGGCGAAGACATCCAAATGTTTGTCACCAACCACCATATGACACAAGGAATATTTAGACAATTCTCAAAATTGGAGTTGTTGAAGGTAAGTTAATTCTCAATATTTTTAAATTTTTAATTTTCTTTTAATTTTAAAATTTGATTTTGTAAATTTAAATTATATTTTTATTTTCAAACAGGTTGTTGAGACTCGTTTTGCCTCCAACACAATTGTGTTGAGACAACTTATAAAGGTTCGTGAGACACTCTAAGCCATAGTAATCAGCCCTAATTGGGCCATATGGAGGCAATCTAGCAGTGAAAGGGAAAATAGGGTCAAGCAAAGGATCCTAGATGATAGTTGGTGGGATCGTGTTGAGTATCTCATCAGTTTCACTGAGCCCATATTGAGCATGGTCCATTACACTGAGATGGATAGACCTTCTTTGGGCGAAGTATATGATTGTATCAACTCAATGATTGAGAAGATGATATCCATCATCAATGCAAAAGAGGAAGATCTTGAAGAAAAGTTCTTCAAAGAAATACAAGAAATCATTGTTGATAGATGGAACAAAATGACCACTCCGTTGCATCTTCTCACATTTGCATTAAGTCCCAAATATTATAGTCCTAAGATACTTTCTACTTCATCAAGAGTTGCTCCATATAGGGATGTTGAAGTCGCTCAAGGGTACAAGGCAGCACTTCGTAGACTCTTCAGTGATCATGACCAACGTGATCGAATGAGGGCTGAGTTCATGGCTTTTGCATGCTCCGATAGTGTTGATCAGAATCTTAATGCTCTTCAAGACAAGTACAGGGTGGATGCTCATAGTTAGTGGTACTTCCATGGGCAAGAATACAGGCACCTCCAACCTATTGCAATAAAAAATTTATACCAAGTTTTATATTTTGTAATTTTAATTTTAATTTATATTAATTAATAATTTTGTTTAGTTAAATTTTGTAACTCTTAACTATTTAATTTGGTCTTAATAGGTTGCTAGTTCATCTTCTTCTGAGACGAATTGGAGCACATACTCCTTCAGCCACTCAATAAAATGCAATAGGCTACATTCAAAAAAGGCAGAGGACTTGGTGTATTTGCATTCAAACTTGCGCCTCCTTACACACAAGAAAAGTTCCTACAAAGGAGACAGAAGGAGGTGGGAAATTGAGCCAAAGCAGCTTGACTTGGATGCTTCCACAAGTCACTTAGCTGCATTTGATATTGATGATGACTATCAGCCTGAAGCAGCTACTGAGCATGAGAGTTGTAGTGTCAGTGCTAGGGGCAATGCTTGTGCGAGTGCCATTGATGCTATTTGTGGTTCTACACAAAATGTAGCATCTAATGATGCTGACGATGCTGCTTTTTTTGATGACCCATATGATTAAAATTGATCAATGATCAATAATTATTAATGGCTGATTGTAAACACTTGACATTTTTATGTTTGAAGTTTGAACTCTAATTTATAGTTCTATATCATGACATTTGAGTATAAAGTGATGGTGTATCTTTGCTATGTTATTTGACTATTAATATGGTGGTGTATTCTGAACTTAATTACTGCTGCAAATATGTATATATTTCTGATTTTTATATGTTTTTTGTATTAACGTACCTAACTCCAAAAAAAATTTTGGCTGAATCCCGTACCGGATTCATGTTCCCGTTTCCAAATCCAAAAACGAATCGGTAACTTAGATGTAAACATGTAAACCAGAAAAGAGAAATGCAAGTTGTTTGATTAATATAGAAAGTAAGACATAAAGGACAAGTAAAAAACCACTTTTTGGCCACAAATGTTAGATAATTACATTGGCAGAGAAAAACGTTCAGGCTAAGAGAAAAATAATTATCATAGGGGAAAAAGATTAAACTTGAAAGATAACAACAGGATGCGGAAAGATTCCACTTTTTGGACATACAACATAAAAAGGAACTTGTACTAACAGTAATTTCATTGGACACCACTTTTGAAGGTTTTGTATCCATAAGTATATCTTCTGTCTCCTCATCAGCCTCGTCTTGAATATGTGCACCAGAAATCTACAAAACCCAAGTTCAAGCCATGAATCAATCCAGCAGCAAATTTGAAGTACAGCTTATTAATTTTACACCTACTATTAGAGTAAATGCTTTCGGATCCTTCTTAGAACCATGCCTAAATAAGTACTAAAGGTGAAGCCCATGTTTCTTGACAAATCTCTGCATCCTAAAACAAATTTCACTTATATGTACTACAAAAGAATTGAAGATCCATATCCTGTGGTATACACTACCTGCAGGCATCCCAAAATTCAGCTAAGCTTTCATCAAACTTATCTCCCTATACTCATTTATTTAAAATTTTATAAAACGTTAATTTTTTGTAATCTCTTAATTGAATATTTACCTTGTATGAGAGACTGGTTAGAAACACAAAGCATATAAAAGTGAATTGAAATATTCTAGAAACCAAGCAAATAAAAATGAATACAAGAATTGTTGCAAATCAAAGAAATAAAACCAACATCAGGAAATTTGAAATAACTTACAGGTTGAGGTGTACTGAGGTCATGAAAATCTTCTTTAATTATATAGTCATCAGGGTTAATAACTTCCCCATATTCATCCCATTCATTTGTGTTTTCGTAAAAGGGGAACATAGGTGCAACACTTGTAGTTGAAGGAGTAAAACCATCACAAAAGACATCTCGATATCCCCCAAGCCGAGGACTAGCTCCTGCAAGCAAACATTATGGACATGCATATGAGTGATTGAACACTCCTACCAAAGCTTGAAACAGTCCGTAAAGAAGTGTCATTAGTTGAATTGTAGATTACTATTCCGTTTTCCATTATGCCAGTAAATATTAGTAAAACTAATGAGAATGCAGTTTGAGATTCCCAACAAAAAAATCCCTAAACTGCCCAGGTGTTTTAGAGAGCCAAATGGATTATTATTATGCATAATTAATAGCCTTGTCTGAAACACAGTGAAATAAGCATACAATTTAGATACATTAATCTTGCATTTAAAAAACAATGATTAATTGAAGGGCAATAAATGACTAGTTGAAAGGAAATACAAGTGAACTAGTTGAATGAAAAAGGAATAAGAAAACTATCCATAAGTAGAAATGCCTTGACCATTGTTAAAAAATAGAACTATCTGGCCAAATCTTCAACCACATCAAATACAAATGCAAATGTACAGTTTTCGATCCTCTTCACACAGTTTACCCTAGTTGCATTAATATACTGACAATGATCCTTTCTTAAGAACTATTAAGAATTTAAAATATTCATGATATACTAATGTTCATATACCAGGCAACAATTATTAACTGATAGAAATTTGGTCTTGAATTACAATGCATGTTTTCTTGTATCAATAATGCATGTTTCTATAACTCAATGTACCAATGATTATTCATATTTCCTAGGGGAAAGGACCCAGTACTTGAGCATGTTCCAATAGTTGTGATAGCATTTGTTTATATAATGCCCAATATTTTTAACAATATTGGACCGATAGTTGTGACTTTAAAGTTGTTAGTGTTGAAGATGACTACCCATAATTAAATGAAATGTATTCCTTAGATCTAAAAAGCAACAAATCATGTGATGACACATCAGCGCCCAATAAAACATGATGTAGATGCACAAGTATCGGTCTCACTTTCTTTTGGGGCCTTTTTGGACACCTTGACAAAAAGCATGCTAATGTGGCATCATATTTGATCATGTGGCCCTGAAACCTTAGTTATAAGCAGGGGACTTGCCAAGTAAGCTGCTGTAAAAAAATGGGAGTGATTGGAAATTTCCACCTAGGATTTTGAGAAGCGCAAACTTAGGGTGCTCAACTACTGGGTCCTCTCCCCTATATCTTATATGGATATTACCATAATGGCATTACACTCCAAAAACTTGCAATTAAACCTCGAGAAATCACAACCCACCTCATTTGCTGTGTCGTTTCTGGAGGTTTTCAATAAGTGGTTCTGAAATTTTCATGTATATATTTCCTTTTTTTAGATCATTTTTACAGTTAAGAAAAGAAAAATGAAAAGCATGAGTAGATTGAAAAAAAATTGTTTAGGGTGAAGGCTAGAACATCCTAACTTTTCAAGTTTAATTTTGAATAAATTAAACTTGTGAGTAAAACAATTTTAATGATTATGAGGGTTTTTCTTTTGATTATATCAAATGAGGGTTTGTCTTTTGATTATATCCTGAAGAGGGTTCAGTATAAAACAATGGGTCACCCCTAAAATAGTAGGTTGTGTTCAATAATAATGGGGCCTGCCTACTGTTTAGGATCAACCATATAATTTTTACATAAACACTCTTTGATAAAAATATAATAATTATTTTCAGAACTCATATTTGTTTTTTAATAAACGGATTTTTTTAATGTATTACATTTATTTATAATGTCTATGCGCTATATTTGATCTCTAATGTCTATACACTATATTTGACATGAAATAATCAAATCAAAATTTTATTTATTTTTACAAATATAAAATTTGTTTTTTAGTTATCTAAGTTCTTTAGAGTTTTTTTCTATTTTAAACCTAGCTAATTGAATTCCATTTATACTTTTACCATTTTTTGTCAATGTCATGTAAATGGAATGTTCCAATGGATATAACTAAATCGATAGTAGGTCCATTGTTAATTAATAGATGATATGCAGTGTGACTTCTTGTAGATATCCTATAGCTTACAATAGTTAATAATTATTACATTTTTTTAATATTAGGGGTATGACACAATGCTCATCAAATTTTAAAATAGTGTGCAGACATCCAATGGAATGGACAAAAAGCACTATTACTTAAGATTGAATTTAACCAGGCACATGACC
Source organism: Sequoia sempervirens (assembly GCA_007258455.2). Lineage (NCBI taxonomy): Eukaryota > Viridiplantae > Streptophyta > Pinopsida > Cupressales > Cupressaceae > Sequoia > Sequoia sempervirens. The sequence continues at coordinate 256,395,663 of VDFB02271358.1, read as the reverse complement.
AAATGAAGTGGGACTTTATCCTAGAGATTTGGAAACGGCTAGACTTAAGAAATTCCCCAACATAGTGTTTGCTTTCTCCAATCTATATGTTGAATTTTGCTTATATGGAAAACCTTTTGAAGCTATTGCCTTACTAAGATCCATAAACAAGGTTTGTTTTGTGTTATAAAGAAAACTGATTGCAACCAATGCCCTAAGCTACATGCATGTGGCAGCTCAAATAATGGACAATCTAAATATCTCATTACTGGCAAACATCCAACAAGTCAATGCTCACATAGTCAACAATTGTGCCCTCGGCCTTTGGCTATCTAAGACACCCTATAGCGCCTTAACCCATACACAAGCTTATGGATCAGCAACCAATGAAAACTGTGTTAAGATGTCACTTCTAGCCTAATAAAATCCAGGAAAGAAAATATGTTGTAATGTCCCCTTCTCAATTGTGATCAATTCAGTTGACCGTTGGCCTATTCCGGAGACCCGTAGGCTACTCGGAGGGTGAAAATTAAGGTTTCCCGTTTTTGAGGAGGTTGTTGCTTGAACTTTGAAGATTGGATTGTGGATTCTTTCTGGGTTTTCAGAGAGCGTCACAGTGGTATAGCATGCATGGTAATCCGAGCAACTTTGGGAATTTGCTATTTTTAGTAAATTCCATTTCTGGCAGTGGTCCTGCTGGCTTCGGTATAGTTGGCTCTCTTCTTCAGCTAGTTCAGTTGGTATATTGAATTTTGGCCTTTGGATGCATTTTCTGGAGAGATAAGTTAAGTTGATTTAAATAATGTTATATTTTAATGTTATGTTTTCTCATTAATCCCTTGGCCTAGCTTTATCACTTTATGTTGTTTTAAAAAGGGGGACTTTATGGGTGGTTATCTCATCAGGAGATAATTTATATTTTCTAAGGCCAAATTATTTGTTGGAGAAGTGGGACGCCTACTTGAGGAAAAGATTAATTTTAATAAAAGTGAAATATTGCCTTATGAGAAAAGGACGCCATCCTTGGAGGGAAAAGAGTTGAAGTCAAATTTGAAATTGGGCGCCCTTCTTGAACCTTCTAGAAGATTCTTCTCAAGTCTTTATATGCAGGCCTCAACTCTTCATTTTGTTATCTTTTGTCTACCATACCGTTATGCTGTTGAATTGTTCAGGCAAAGCTTCGAGGAAAGCATCCCTCCTAGCACTTGGCTCACCCTCTTGCTTGAAAGACAGCAACTAGTTAGGTGTTAGATTGTAGTTGAGAGGGTTTGTAGTGAGATTTTGCATTGTGGTGGTTTTCTTGCATTTGTAATTCAGTTTCAAGCATGTTAGTGAAGTTTTCAGAGTTGTTGGTTCATGTAGCTGATTGTAAGTTTCCTTCATATATTCAAAAATAAAAACATTTTCATTTTGGGCATTGCATCATTGTTAATGTGTGGTAGGGGCGACACTTTGTGTTCATTTGCAGATTTTTTAGTGAAGTGTGGAATTTCTTCCAAGCAAATCGCCCTTCTTAGGGCCGTACCAAGTACATCAGCATTGGGAGTTGTGTCAATAAAAAATTGAAGGCTGTTTTTGGGGTTTTTGACATTGGAATAGGGGCGCCTTCAGCCTAGAAGTCTTATGCACTTTGTTCCAAGCAATTTGAGTGAGTAGGGAGTGAATGGTGAGCACTTTAGTGCATTCTAGATGTTGCTGGTTATCATATTTCAGTAGTTGGACTATTATATCAGAATTAATAACTTAGTCCTTTGGGGTGAGATTGAGCATTGGAAGTCATATTTGGCATTTGAAAGACATTCAATACAGTTGCAGCTTGATATTCTCTCTAATTCATTGTACTTGCAAGATAATACTTTCATTGTAAGGTTGTTCAGTAGTACTATCAGCCATTTTATTTTCTTGCTAAGTCATTGTAATTTATTAGTTGCAAACTCAGGGATCCTCTGACCATATGCTCGCCATTCTTTAGCACATTCTTGGTTAGAGTTACTTTCAGACAATAGATCATAGGGATCCTCTAACCATATGCTCGCCATCTCTCGGCACATTCTTGGTTAGAGTTACCTTTAGCTCAACATGCATAAGATCCTCTGACCATATGCTTGTCTCTCATAAATGCATTCTTGGTTAGAGTTCCTTTCCATTCAGCATTGCATCAGATCCTCTGACCATATGTTCGCTCGTCTTGGGCACATGCTTGTTAGAGTTACTTCCGCATCGTTTTGGTTTTGAAGCTAACCTTAACGGGTGCGTGTTGCATTGTAATTTGCAATTAAAAACAAAAAAAAATTAGCCCAGTTCATTACATATGCCCATGAATGAGAAGGTTTCATATGTCGAGTATATTGGGAGTTGAGCTAGCTGTTTTTCCCAAAACGCACACCTATTCAAGAAACCAATACCATACCAGTTAAGGACCAATGGGAGGCTATTAAACCATGTCACAAGTCTCGAGGGGATATGTTGGACATGTTTCAACAATTTCTCCCTCAGCGTTACTCGAGGGGATTCGAACCTGACCCCACTTTAACACCACTTATTGGGAGTTGAGCTCGTGGTTTTTCCCAAAAGGCACACCTATTCAAGAAACCACTACCATCCCAGTTAAGTACCAATGAGAGGCTATTAAACCACGTCATGAATCACGAAGGGAGATACTAGACATGTTTCAACAAAGTAGGCATGCAATATAGTCTAGGACCTAATCAATCACATTTACCTTTTACCATTTACTAAAAGGTTCCTTACACAGTGATGGAAGATCATTAGGTCCTTCCATTCTTCAAAGTTCCTTTTTGTATGTAGAAGTTACAAAGTGATCAATAAAAGTGAGCGCTACAAAGATTTGAAAGCATACAAGTTAATTCCCATATGCCAAGTAGGTAGCATTTCTATAATAGAACCTAAAATATCTTCTTTACATTCCATCATTTCCAAAGGTGTTTCTAACAAATATGGAAGTATTAAAGTATTATTGTAATATTTAATAGTCATCTTAGCTTTTAGTTAGTCGATAGTTTACTTTTAGTTAACTTAGTTTGCTTCAGTTAGCTTTTAGTAACTTTTGTTTTTGCTTTAGTTTGTTTTAGCAACTTTCAGTTATCTGCTTTAGTTTGTTTTAGTTAACGATTGTTTATTTTTAGAAACTTGTCATGTAATTCTTTATATAAGGAGTATTCCTCTCCTTTGAAAAAAACAAAAAACGAATATCGAATATCAATTATCATTTCATAATATCAAAGCTTAGCCTCAAACTTTTTTGGAAAATTTTTAGCAATAAAAATTTGTGTTTTCCTAAGGAATTTTTTAAAAAGCTCTTAGATGTTTTTGCTCAGTTCTTTTATCAAATGGAATCTTAATGGTTAAGAGTACACGGAAAATTGAAAAATTATTTTGGAAGGTTTTTGGTGGATTTTTTTTAATAAAATTCGTGGAGAAGTGTTTGTTCGACTTTTTTATAAATAAAAATCGAGGGTTTTTGGAGCAATTTTTTTAAGGGTTTATTGCAGAGGATTTTGGAGGTCTTTTTCGTCTATTGTTCGCAGCTCTTTTGTGGCAGAAATCGTGGATTTCTGAAAATTTTCTAGGGTGCGTATTTTTGCAGTTATTTACCTACAAATCGAATCTTTTTTTGTGACAGCTCTTCTGGTCACATCTTTCATGTGACGGCAACCTATTTGTTGGCCTTCTTTTGTCGGTTTTTTTTTGGCGTATGATTTGGAGGTCACGATTTTTTAAGATCATGATTTTTCTGCAGTAAATAGTGATGAATTTTGCCCTTATTATTCCACGTGACCAAGGCATTTCTTCCGTTTTCCGAGAGCTTCCTGTGCTATGACAAGAGAGCCACACGCATCTACTTTTCTTAGTGCTCGAGGGTTTTTTGGGTTTTCGTTTTTTTGGTGACAGGATTTTTGGACCTCTTTTGTTCGCACGCGATTTTAAATTGCAACCCTTTGTGAGCTTCCACACATTTTTCTCTGTTTCTACGTGCATTTTTTGGCTTTTGGGCATTGGTTATTGTCATTTTTAATGAATTCTTTGAAAAAAAATTCATACCCTTGTTTTTGAAGCCGCAACCTAAGAAAGTTCGGAGGGTTTCTACTAGGGTTCCAATGATGGGTTGTCTATAGATTGTTAGCAAAGGATTTTTGACAACTTTTTTCTGAAAAATTATAAAATATTGTGCAAAGAGTTTTTGAAAAAAAATTCTATAAAAAAAATGTTGTTGATCATCTGAGTTTTTTGAAGGTTTTTTCTGAAAAAATCTTACTTTGTTTAGCCTCTATTTTAGACGATTCTCTAAAAATGGTTCGAGTCATTGTAATGTCTCCATTTTAGCCATACACTCTCTGTGGTTGATAGCCTATTTCCAAAGGCCCGTAGGCTAGTCAGAAGTGCAAATTACGGTTTCCTACCTTGTAGGAGGTTTCAAATGAGCTTTTAAAGATTTGCATGTGAGAGTTTTTCATGCATGTCTAGTGGATCTTTCTGGGTTTTTGGAGAGCTTTAGGACGAGGTAACATGCATGACAAGAAAATGACATGCATTTCTTGCAGATATCTTGCATGCGAGAAAGGTTTCTAGTTTTTTTTGGGTTTTCAGAGAGCTTCAGAATGGTATAACATGCATCTCTATCTGACAACTATTTCCAACACTTATATTTTTAGTAAGTCAAGACAACTGCCCGGTTTGTGCTCAAATTGAGTTTGGAGACACTATTTATAACAATTTCCTATTTTTAGTAAGTTCTATTTATGGCAATGTCATCCTTGCAACAACTCAATCATCTTCAGTCATTTTTCTATTTTTGGCAGTGTTCCAATTGGCAGCAATTCAATAGTCCAGTGCAATTTCCATTTCAGGTAAAGCAGTTTGGTTATATTTGGCTTTCAACATTTTGAGGCTCATTTTGGTAAAATGATTTATTTAAGTCATTTAATTATTATAATGTGGTTTTGACCCCTTAGCCTAGCACAATGACTTAATGTTGTTTCAAAAGGGCAACTATGAGGGTGGACGCCTCATCTAGAGGTATTTTTTATATTTCAAATGTTAATTATCTCCTCTTGTGCCTTGGACGCCAAAATGAAGGAAGGAAAAAGTGATTTAAAAATTAAATTATTCCAAAAAGAAGTTGGGCATCCCTTTTGGAGGGAAATAATGGAAGCTGAAGAGTCACCTCAAACTCTATTTAAGGAGGCCATTGCTCATTCACTAGGTATCCATTGTTGTTTATTGTATTGAAATGTTGTTGAAATGAATTCAAAGCTCTCACTTCGAAGAATGCATACCTCCTAGCTCCATCCATTCAATTTTGTACTTGCAAGACAGTACCTAGCTGGATTCTGAACACTATGCTTCATCTAGGAGTGCAGATTGAGTTTATTTTGATTTCCAAATTCAGATTGTTGTTGTATAATCTGATTTTGGAGTTGCTGGTTTTTGTAAGGCTGTAGGTGATTTTCACTCATAGCTCATTGTATGAATTTTCTCTTGTTCTGGGTATTGGCTCATCATTCTTCTGGGCTCTAGGCGCCCCTTTTCTCAAGATTGCAAATGTTATTGTTGAGTGTTTGATTTTATAGAGCTGGTCGACTTTTCCTTGAGGCCGTCCCTTTGTGGTTGCTTCCATTGGGATTCGAGCCACGCTACATATTGCAGATTGGAGACTATAGCTCTTAGAAATTGGACGCCTAATCTTCATATTTCCTTTGCATTTGGTTTGGTTGTCATCGGAGCTGTTTTGGAGTTTTTTGAGCAATTTTGTGTGATCATAGCTTGCTGGTCTGAGTTTCAGTTTGCTGGTTTTTCAGACCTGGTTATTCCAGCTTATGCAATATTTCTTTCATGTTCTCATTCATATATGTACTAAGGAATATTGTGTAATTATTGTATTGAAGATTGGCGCAGATTTCATTGATAAATAATTGTCAAAAGGCATATTGTAAGTGTTGTTTTCAGTAGTACTAAATCGGCATCTTTACCTTCAACATATTTCATTTTGTATCTCATACTCCCGCTGAATAAGTGGTCGAGTTTTCTTATTTCAGTTTGCTACTCCCACTGAATAAGTGGTTGAGTTTTCAGCTTCAATAATTTGTAACAATCTCCCCCTACTGAAGAAGTGGCAATGTGGACTCATGGTCGGCTAGCTGCCTACAGCAATTGTTCTTTCATTTCCAGTTATTTGCTAATGATCCCTAGCACCATATGCTATCACCTCGCCCACACTGGGATCCTGGTGAACATTCTTGGTGAGGGTTACTTTTCAGCTGGTTATCTTTGGTGCTAACGCTAATTATTGGTTGTTGTGTGCTAGAAATTTCAAAAAAATTATAAGAGGAATATCTCAATTATGCTAGCTGATTGTCCAAGGTTTCATGCCAACTGATCACAAACTTTACCTTGTTTTTGTGCTTTTGGAAAACGGGAGGGATAGCTACTTTGACCAACGTAATGTTGGAAAGTACATAGAGGTTCAGTGGAAAGAATTACAACACGTGGATGCAGAGGATGCCTACCATCTTTGAATATCGATGTCTGGATGCACTTGTTCTAGGTATAGAAGTTCGTCCCACAGCTACGGGGAAGGACCAAGACAAGTATGATGGAGGTAATAGGTAGGCAGTTACGCTTCTAAAATTATCTATCACTGATGAGATGTTACCAAAAATACCATCTGGTAAGTCTGCTACGAAGATCTGGAAGCATTTGAAAGATCTTCATGAGACCTTAGACAAGGGTAGGGCCTTCTTCTTTAAGAATATGTTGTTTTCCATTATGATGGATGACAGAGTCTCTTTGCAAGATCATCTCACAAAGATCAAAGACATTCGCAATCAACAGGAGGCTATTGGTCACAAGATGGAAGAAGAGGATATGGTGGTCATTACGCTGAAAAGCATGCCACGAACCTTCAAGCACTTCATCAAAACTCTCAACATTACATCCACCAATGTTGACTTCAAGTTTGATGAGTTGTGCAACAAGCTCTTGCAGTAGGATAGGTGGAGCAAGCAGTTTGGGAGCAGTGAGTCTTCCATTGTTCAGCAAGCATTTACTACCAACTAAGTTACCAGTTCGTCCCTAGAAGCCCCCGGATATGATACGATTCGAAATGGATTCGAGATATGGTATGGATTCGTACAAGATACGATTTTTTGTCTGTGGATACGGGCAGGGTAAGAAAAGTATTCTATGGATACGCCTAGGCCAAATCCGATTTGAACCCGAACAGAATCCGGTTGCTTGAACACCCAAGCTGCAGAAAAAGTGACATTTTTTGCTTTTCTTTTATTATTTTTTTAGTGAAGAAATGAATTTTCTTCTAGTTTGGTATTTCATAGTTTGAATTTGCTATTAAATGGTTTATAAATTCCACTATTTTTATTATTAAAATGCATCCATGCAACTGCCATTACTAATTTTATTTTTATTATTAAAATGCATATTGGTGCTACTTCTATTCATTAGATAATTTTTTTTTCTTTGAATATAGAAAACGTTTCAAAATGCAATTTGAAACTTTGGATAGAGAAGCCTAGACTGTAGTCTCTTACTATGTTCTTGAAGATGTCCTGCGTGACTGAATAATCAAACATTTTTTCTGAAAGTGTGTTTTCTTGGGAGAGAGCAGGAAAATTATGTACTAAAAATATTTATTAACTGCAAACTAACTTTAGGGAACTAAAAAGTAACCGAAATCTCACAATTAGGTTTTAAATGGGAGACATTCTTTAAAAAACAAATCACAGGAACACAAACAAAGTTCCTACAAAGAACGAGACACAAGGAGGTGGGATATTGAGCCAGAGCAGCTTGACTTGGATGCTTCCACAAGTCACTTAGCTGCACTTGATATTGATGATGACTATGAGCCTGAAGTAGCTGTTGAGCAAGAGAGTGGTAGTGCCAGTGCTTGTGCAAGTGCCACTAATGCTATTTGTGGTTCTACACAAAATGTAGTATCTAATGATGTTGATGATGCTGCTTTTTTTGATGACCCATATGATTCAGATTGATCAATGATCAAATAATTATTAGTGGCTGATTGTAAACACTTGACATTTTTATGTTTGAACTTTGAACTTTGATTTATAATTCTATATCACGACATTTGAGTATAAAGTGGTGATGTATTTTTGCTATGTTATTTGACTATTAATATTGTGGTGTATTCTGAACTTAATTATTGTTGCAAATGTGTATATATTTCTGATTTTTATATGTTTTTTGTATAACGTCCCCAACCCCAAAAAAAATTTTGACCGAATCCCGTATTAGATTCTCGTACCCGTACTCGAATCCAAAAACAAATAGGTAACTTAGACTACCAAAGGTGGCAAAGGCAAGTCCACTCAGCAAAAAAGACGAGGCAATTCAGAGGAGAGCTCCAAGAAATCTATCACATGCCATTACTGTGGGAAGATTGGTCATATACAGTATGGCAGAAAGCGGTTGGCTAATGAGAAGTCCAACCAGGAAGAGTCTCAGCAGAGTGCTCAAGTGGCAGAGTACACTGAGTAGGAGTCTACATACAATGCATTCATGGCCAGAACACCATCAAAATATGGGTAGACTTAGTTTAGGTTAGTAGAATGACCATTAAAGGAGGTTATTAAACTATTATAGTAAACTTAATGATCATCTTAGCTTTTAGTTAGTCGATAGTTTTACTTTTAGTTAACTTAGTTTGCTTAAGTTCACTTATAGTAACTTTTGTTTCTCTTTCAGTTTGTTTAGCAACTTTTAGTTATATTCTTTAGTTTGCTTTAGCAAACGATTGTTTCTTTTTAGAAATATTGTCTTGTAATTCTTTATATCAGGAGTATTCCTCTCCTTTGTAAATAATGAATAACGAATATTGAATATCAATTATCATTTCATGAAGAATATTCAACTAGGTCAAACACTATAGAATTATATATCTCTAGTTGTATAGAGGTGATACCCATTGATCAATGATGATAAAAATGATTCCTATCAATCAATGTTCATGATAGAGATGGTTCCTATCAATCAACAAATGACAAAGTTGATGGACATTCATCAACAACGATGGGTATTGCAAAGATTTAAAACGAGGTTGCAACAAGTTGTCATCCATTTCTCCTTGTAAATCGCAAAATTATGTTCTAAATGTAATTCTTGCAGCTAGTCGATATCTTATGTCCCTTCTCTTCTCTAGGGGAAAAGTTGTTTGATCATCCTACAAAGATGGCATTGCAAAAAGTGTAAAACAGGTTAGAAAAGAGTAGCATCCATGTTTCATTTTAACTAGTTAAATCATGTTTTAAATATGATTATTGCAGCTAACCAATAATTGTGTTCCCTCTCTTCTCTAGGGAAAGGAACCCATGGTTAAACATGGATCAATAGTTATTATATGGCATGTTGGTTTTAGCATTAATATTTTTAATGAGTTGCAATAAATTGTTGTAGAAGTTTCACATTATCGTACAACTTGTACTCAATTATAGTACACAAAAGCCAATCATAAGATAACATTTAGGATTATACCAATTGAATAATGTCATTCACAAGTTTAGAACAACCTTAGTTTTAAACTATGTTCCACCAAATTTCAAAGATGGGGACAACAAGGGATAGGGGGGCGTGTTTCCGAGACAGCTGGCATAGGAGGCTATGTTTTAGTGTACAATATGGGGCAAAAATTACAAAATGGGAAAATTTTAAAATATTGAAGATTCCAAAGGTAGGCATTCACCATATTTAATATATAACTATATTATGAAACACTAGCGCTGAATTGAGAATTCACTTAAGTCAACATACAAATTAACAACATTTTCATGTCTAATCATTTGACTTTGCATTATCAATATGTTCATACAACAAAATGAAAAGGCCAAAAGACTACAACTACAAAATCTAGACAGCTAGATCTGCTACTACTATGCTTGTACCTCATCTTTGCCTAAATAAAAAAATATAAGTTTGAATCTAAGTCACTACCGATATGAGAGACTACCTAATTTAGTCCAACGAACCCCAACCAATCCCTCTTGTGCCTCTTCATCAATTTTTGTGGCATTTTTGGGATCAACATTCCACAACGCAGCAGGAATATATTGATCCTAAAGTCACAAGGCAGTATGCACATTCACCGACTTCTCTGTCCATCAAGAGGTAAGCCTATTCCTTTTGATTAGTTGACTAAAGTATGTGGACCAATTCATCTCTATGGCAAAAACATAAAATGAGAACCTATGAAAGCAGGTGAATGGAAAGCATTCTCAACATTGTTGCATCCTTGCCATACTATATCCACCATCCAATACAGTTAGTTTGAACTAGCATAGCCTTATGAAATATACCCCCTTAGTATTTTCCCAATTTTTCACACAAACTTCACCCATTAGCATTAGCCCAATGTAAAACTAAGCAAATTGGAAGCAACCCTTCACTTTCTGATCACCCAGATCCCAGAGTTGGCAAGGTGAGAGCATACTGTGTAAGGGGATCTAAATACAATATCAAAGTTGGAAGTACAATGAGCTATTGGCGAAAAGCCAGCCAATAGAGAAATGTAAAATACTTGGTGGCAAAGCCAGCCACTTCCACTTTTCAGCTGGCTATAGGAAAGTAAGGTAAAGTAAAGAACTTGGCGGCATAGCTTGCAACTTTCACTTTTCAACAGGCAACAAGAAAATAAAGGAAACTCGACCACTTCTTCAGCAGGAGTGTAATAAAAAAGACTAAAAATGGAAAACTGATTAGTGCTACTATATCAGTGTTACAATATGAAGCCCAAATACAATTTATCATGAGATAATCAAACTATATGAATGCCCCAAGTATCAACTATCTAACCCTAAGACATTACAATGATATGGCATCATGAAAATATAAGAATATAATGAAAATACCAGGTCTGATATGCTGCAACAGCAGTCTGATATGACAGGGCAGCGAACTGGAAAACTCAACCAGCCATCAAAAAAACATCATAACTTCCTCCTAACACCTCGGAATGATCCCAAATCTATTGCAATTGATGAAGACTAGGCATCCAACCTCCAACTAAGAAACTCCCTGAAACTAGCAACCAAACTCTGGCACAAATCCCAAGGCAACACTAGCAAACTGTCCAACCTCGTAGCAAGGGAAACCAGCTAGGAAAAATCAAATACTCTGCCAAAAATCATGAAACTCCAAGTAAAGAGATGCCCAAGAATGAGGAAAATAATGAGCCAATGCCCACAAAAAGTTACTAACTCTTCAGGTCAGTGTGAACATAAACGTGCTTCAGCCCTTCACAAACCAACGACTAGAAAACTGATAAAAACACTCCAAAATGATCATCAAACTGAAAACTAACTCACACCCACACCAAAATGTCAGAAAACATCAAAACCCACAAGATCAGAAAACATGAAAGAAGCCATCAATATTGAAGATCAATCGGCAATCTTTGAATGAAGAAGCATCCATTGTTCAGCTAGGGTGTATCTTACAAACTCGAAATTGAAGAAGAACTAGAAGGTGCCCCATTCCTCGTCTCCATCAGAATTTTTGGAAAGTTATTACATAATTGTTTGATCGATTCCAGTGCATCAAGTAATGTCATGTCTTTGAAGGCATGTGAGAGGTTGGATTTAATTCCACTCCAGACCACCAAGAAGGTGACTAAGCTGGATAAGACTGAAGTTCCGGTTGTGGGAGAGTTAAATAATATCCATATGCAACTGGCAGCAGACCCCAGAATTCAGAGTTGTATTGACATATCAGTTGTGGACATACCTAATGGTTATGGCATGCTGTTAAGCAGAGATTGGTCTAGAAAGTTAAATGGATACATCGTGACTAATTTCTCTCACATGTGGTTACCTTGGAGAGGGATTCCAAATTAAATAAAAGTTGAAAGCACACCACGACTTAGATTGGTGATCACGGAGTATGGCGAAGACAATGAAATCTTGTTTGTGGAAACTGATTTGGTCTCATATAAGCCCGTTAAGCAGGAAGTCTTAATGTTGCAAAGCCCAAATGAAGGAAATTTTTTGGAAGACACACCAGACTCTATGGAAGTTTTGATTAGAAGTGATTCAAGTGGGAGCGAAAGTGAAGGAATGCTTGAGAATTTCAGAGATTTTGTGTTCAAAAGTGTAAAGCAAGAGATAGAATTGGGAAAAGATGCCTCTGTCAAAAACTTGTTGTTACCCAATTCGTGTAGAATTCACGAGGCTTTCCATTCAGAGATCACATGTGCCACGTGTAAGATCGCCATGGAGCAAGTTTCAAAGGTGGTTCCACAAGTCCCTTTAGAGAAAGAATGTGAAGAAGTTAATGAAGCTAGCCGGATTCAAACTAGGCTGTCACAGTTGATGCATTTGGAAGAGAAGGGAGGTAAAGCATCGGAAAATTTGGCTAAACATCAAGGAGTTGTGAAAAGATAGTTCAACAAGCAAGCTAAGGTCAAGTGCTTCCGGATTTCCGACTTGGTCTTATACTGGGACAAGGCCCACAAGAAGAAAGGAGATCATGACAAGTTTGGAAAATTGTGGCTGGGCCCATATCAAATTTCTGAGATTCTGGGAGATAGTGCATTTAAATTGCGGACGCTAACAGGAGAGAATATCCCATTGCCAGTCAATGGGCAATTCCTCAAGCATTATTTCTAAGCATAGGTTCCCTCCTAGGACCACCTTTGTACATAATTAGATTAGGTTGCTTTTCCCGTTTTCCGTTTCGTTTTGGTTTGTTCCATTTTGGTTTTGGTTTGTCGCCCTTTGGGTTTTTGGTTTGGGTTTTCTTCCCTTGACTTGTCCACTCAAGTGTTTTTGGGTTTGGAATGGGCAAAGATTTTGGAGTTTCCCGTTGCAAAAGGGGTGATGATGTTTTCCTTTCACAACTTGGTCTCCTTTCACTAGACTTAATGGATTTGTACCAATTTTGAAAGCCAAGGTTGTTTTCCTCTTGTCATCATCCAGTTTGGAAATAAGCTCGACTCGGGAGGTTAATCAGTTATTGTGTCTTAACACATGAGTCTAAAGATCATAATGCCCCACCAGCTTAACAACTACTATGAGTTGTTCTGATTTCTTCGGAAAGGCTATGGCAGGTGAAAATCTTGCATCTTGCTTCAGCGCCACTACAATTCCCAAACCCATTGGAAGCTTCATTGCTTGCCAGCCAATCATGGAATTGACAGAAAATCAATATGGAAGAAAAAGAAAATGTGCTAAAAAGAAATATTTGAAAAAGAAGAAAGAAAATAAAAGAACAATGAAAGAAATATTAGACTTTGAATATTGGTTTTGGGAACATGCGGATAACTCCACCGGGGCTATAGACGCCTAGCTGGCAGTGGAGCAATATTCGTGGGAATTGTAGTGACAACCTCGTCGGGGCTATGGACGCCTGACTGGCAATGAGGCAATGTCCAGGATGCTTTTGAAGCTAAGATATTTATATAACTTGCCATGGCCAATTTCGGAGGTCAGGATGGTTTAAAGATGAAATGAATGCCTGAAGGATCTTGGATGAAAGTGTTTTGATCCAATATCGGATTCTTCTCCCCTTTTTGAGTAAGTTTCATCCCCGTATAATGGTTTGAGAAGGATTAGCTAAGGTTCAATTCTTAAAGTGTTTTTCAACACTTTCCCATGGGGACACCAGATGTTGTGACCTTTTCACACATCACCCCATTCAAAATGGGGACCCCCTAATTTTTGCTCCATTCGGGTCTTTTGCTTTGGTTTTGCGTCTCTCTCTCTCTGTTTCCTCTGTCTTTCCGATGATGTACCTATCCTTTGGCCTAATTTGGAGTTTTGACTAAGTCTGGAGTGCAGTTTGACAAATTAGAGTTTCCATTCTTCAAGCTACTTTGAGGTCAAATTGAGTTGGCAAATTGAAATCTAAGCTTGGCATTGCGATCAGGGGGCTTCAGACAGGTTCCCATTAAATTTTCACTGAATTTTCACTACTTACTATTTTTAGTAAGTGCTCAATTTGGGACCTTTTTCTTTAGACTTTTGAAATTTTGACTGCTACACCATGTTTGGAACACTTTGAGTTGCTTGCCTACAAAATTTGAGCGAATTCTGACAACTTTCTATTTTTAGCAATTCTAGCTTTGGAACAAATTTTAGGGTTTGCATGTATGATTTTTCAATGTATGTCAAGATAATCTTTTTGGGTTTTTCGAGAGCTTCACGATAATGTAACATGCAAGTCAAGTTGATGACTTCCTATTTTTAGCAGGTACCCGCATGCAGACCAATTTTTTGGGTTTTTTGAGATCTCCCAGACAGTATGACATGCAAACACCTTCGGCAGTTGGTTGGCCACTTTTCAAGCACTTACTATTTTTGGCAGATTCACTCTTGCAACTCCCAGACCTTCAGTTTCATGAGCAAAGCAATCCAGAACAGAAATAGAGTCAAACGGAGGTCATTTGAGGCGCATGCAAGTCTAATTAGGGTTTCCAATTTTGGTGCCTAAAATAAGGGGTAAAACTCAAGAAAAGTGAAAAACTGATGTATCCCATTGCGATCAGTATCTCTCAAGGAGTCCACTGGTCAAATTTGAACACGATCTGCATACTTACTATTTATAGTAAGTCACCTCCAAAACAGGGCTAAAAATAGTAGGTCAGCACAAAAGGCAAGTGCGAACAGGTCAAACAAGTCATGAGGATCACATGGAACAAATTTCAAGTCAAGAGGAGTTGCAGAAGTTCGAAAATCAAGCAGTTACTAAAAATAGAAAATGAGGGCGAGCAGGCTAAAAATTGGCCAAGTATTCGAGGGTCACCCTTAGAAGTATACTTAACTCTCCAGATGCAAAAACGCCTGCAGCATGCAAGCAAAATGGAAGTACCCCCTCCAATATGCGCCCATCATGAAGCAAGTTCATGAAAAAGTTTCCAAGTCAAAAGTTGCCTAACATTCCCCTGAATGTGCCCTCAACATGAACCTCGAAGGCTCAAATGCACCATCATGGTGAAGGTGGTTTGAAAATTTCCTAAGGCAAGGAAGAATGGCATGACCCCACCCTAGATGTGCCCAAGGCAAGCAAGAGATGCAAGAAAAAAATTCTAAGTCAAAAAATGGAAGCCCCACCCCCAAAATGCGCCCTTCTTATGAAGCCAGTTGGAGCAAAAAAAAAAATCTAAGTCTTGAGGAATGGCAGGAGCCCCCCTCAAATGCGCCCATGAAGCAAGAAGGGCTAAATGCGCCCAAACACCAAAATGGAGGAAATTTTTCTAAGTCGTGAAAAGTGGACGATGACCCTAGTAAATGCGCCCTAGTTAGAAACATGAAGGAGAATATTCTAAGACAAAAAGAAATGGCATGGGACCCCTCCATTTGCACCCAAGGAGGAGAAAAGGGAAAACGCCTAGCACAAGGGGGTATGCCCAAGAGATATAAGATGATATGCGCCCACAAGTTGAACTATGGAGATATCATTTTGCTACTGAACAGAATAATGGGCAGCCCTCAAGGCACGCCATTCAAAACATTGATGTACTTTTTCATCGATGAGATCACCTCAGGAGTTAGAATGTTCAACTGGTCGAGGATGATTAGTGACAGCATCTAGAAACAGTTGATGAACTTGGAGAGGACTAAATCGTTCTATATGAGCTCTTATGTTATCTATCTACTAGCAAGGGCCTATAGATATTCAGGATTGATTTGCAAAGGCATGGTAGGCAATGGTGAAAACGAGTTCAAGGCATATGAATGCTACCCCCAATTGCAACTATCTGCAAAATCTCACTTCAAAAGAGCACATGATGCATTCCTGATGTACATCACAAGGATATTGCAAGGAGGAACGCATCAAAGGTTGCCTCATGAGGCTAAGAGCCTTATCAGCAAATACGGATCCTGGTATATCATGTTTTCGAGATTCATTTACATCAAAATTCAGGCATTCGTTGGATGTTCGTTCAAGCTTCCAATTTATCCCACCAACAGAATGATTTTGCTAGAGGTTCTTAGGCAGCTACAAACATATCAAAACTTCCAAAGAGTAAAGAGCAAAGTAGCCATCACTTTTCCATTCTTTATTGGAAACACAGAAGAATCTTGCCCATCGGCATAGGCAGCTGAAGGTGCCAGGCTAGAGATGCAATGGTATCCATTCATGTCATATAGGTCAAGAGCTGATTTTAACCCTCACCATCACATCGGGGCCGTGAATGAAATAAAATACAAACACAAGGTAGACCTGGAAGACTACTGGGCCAATGTTGCAGATGAATTTGATGTTAGAAAAATATTATGGTCTAGACTGTCGGTCAGCTTAATACAAACAACTAAGCTCTTCCATGTGTCGAATCAACTTGAAGATGATGGCAAGTATATACAGCCAGATTTTGATGAGAGTCGGCCTCTTTTTCCTGTGTGATGGTTAGAACCAGAGCTTTCAGACTTAACAACCTTGATGAGACCAATCATCAAGTATTCACAATGGTGGGCAAACCAGCAGATCACAGAGCTACGGTGGAAGAATGTGCCTTTGACTTACAATTTGATGGGCGAAGAGGAATCTTACTCTTCAAATGCTGGTGTGTCCCAAGGTGATGAGACAATTGAGAGCACCAATCCCAAGAAAAGGAAGGAGGCAAAAGGAAAGAAGATTGTAGATGAAGAACCTACATGGAAGAAGCAAAGATCAGAGCCTCTTCATTTTGTCATATCCACGAACATGAACGAGCTATTAGATAGTGACGACTCATTGGGAGACACAAGGATTCCTTCTCCCAGTCCTGTCCAGCCAAAGGATGATAGGCCTCCACCTCCCACAGGCATAGAGATTTTGGAGTCTAACAATGAAGTTGATATTCTAGATCGTAAATTTGAGGAAGGAATGATTTCCGCCCTTAAAGGAATTCAAGAGATTCTGCACGCACAAGATATTCAGGAAGAAGAAGACACCAAGCAGCCCACTATACCTGATTGGCTGAAGGAGAGATTGAAGATAAAATAACAAACAAAAGTTCCAGAAGAAGATGACATGGCCGATTTCTTGGCCAAACTAAAAGCAGTTAATGTAAGAAAGCCTACCAAAACATTCTCCACTATCCAAAGAGACGAAGCCGGCCATCATACAGTACAAATAGTTGTACCAACAGTTGATAAGTCAAGGGAGGATATTACTACTCAAGAATATGCTATCACCACTGTCGCCCTGGGCCCAACCACGAAAAGTCAACAAGTGGAAGATTTGGATAATTCGGTTACTTCTATCAAAGCGAGGTTGGAAAAGGAGGTAGCAAAGAAAAAGGAATACAAACGAGAGGTTGAACGCCTAAAAGAGTATATTCAGCATTTAATCAAGCCTCTTGATCAAACTAGCTCAGCGGCTCCTCCATTGATGAATTCTTCCCAAGAGACTTTCAAAGAAGAGAAACAGTCAAAGAAACAAAAGAATGGATAATCAGCAAAAGTGAAGAAGTGGTTGTATTTGCAAAGAAACTAATGTTGGCATATGGGAAAACTTCCTCTTTGCTTTCGAGGATTGCAGCTTTGGCAGAAGCGTGGGACAACGCTCAGGATATCTGAGACAGAATCATTCCATGTCTCAAAGTGTTGAAAGGAGTTCCGAAGCAAGAACTAGTTGATGGAAAGGTCATTGCAGCAAGCGCAGATTATGACTTCAACAGCTGGTACATGGCATTGATTACACGAAATGAAGTCTTAGAAAAGGTGAAAGCTGATACTGTTAGAGTTGAGGAAAGGACGAAGGAAATTCGGAACAAGATTCTACTTGTGGCTGCAAATGCACTAGAGAAAGATATTGTTCGAGCAAACGACATGCAGCTTGAAAATATGAGGCATAGAGTTCAAGAAATTTTCTTCGCCACCACTGGGCCAATCCTTAAACAAAATTTGACTAAGGCAACCGATTTCTTCTCCATTTGGCATGCCTTCCAACGACAGGAATCAGAGTGGGCAATTACTTTTGCAGATTGTTCGGATGATTTGGACCTGCTCGAATAAAAGGTCAATGTGCTGCCACTTGTGACAATCAAGGAAGTCAGCACAATAGTTTCCAGATTTATGCAGTACAATGCCACTCGGGAGGATAAGGATGCGCCCCCTCAAAGATAGCTCCTCACACCACTTCACGCATTGATGACTCACTAATCACTGATTGTATTCTGGGAAAACCTAGTTGGGGTTACTTTCTTTTAATCTCTGCCATTGATCTTGAATCAATCTTGGCCGTTTACTTCAATTCCAAAATTCTATATAAACCCTTGTTTTCCCATTTCATTGTATGGGAGAGAGGCTTATGAAATCGTTGCTTATAACTGCTTTGAGAATAAAAGTTCCTATTGCATGAGTTGCTTTGAATCCTTCTATTGTTAAGTGGTTGCATGGTTCCATATTTTCCTTCCACATAAAGTAGATTAAAGTAGTATTTTATTTGAATGCATGTTAGATGAATGATAGATTGATAGTATAGATTGGTGGAACTTTCGCTCATACTTTCTTTAAATGGATGATTTTCGTTCAATGCGTAAAGTTAGACTGAGCTTATAATGTGGATGCTTCAATGCTTACTTTGAATAATATTGTTCTCTTGATGATATCATTCATGGTAAAGAAATCTTAAGCACAAATCCTAGAAGATTGCACTTGCTTTGTGTAGTTGTCGTTATCGTGGCGAAACAAAGTATTGTTCCTTGGTTTCACCTAATCTTATCATCTCTTGATTTCATAGGAATAGTATAGGACTTCCAAACCCCCAATCCTTTTTTTCTTTTCTTTTTTATAATCTCAAAATTGAAAATCCCATAAAAAAAAATAATAGAGCATTCAATGTCAAATCCACCTAAGTCCTTACTTTTGACTAATTTGCTAACATAGGTCCCTTTGTGTCACCAGCATATCACAATGCCCATTGAGCTTATCCACACCTAACTTAAGAAACATTGGAATTGTCGTATGATCTTTCTTACAATCTTAGCATACGAGGTAGTTTTTCAAGAGAGGATAGAGCGTCTTTGGACTCTTTATTCTAGATTGTTTGGTGTGCCATAAAACACACATCAACAGGACACCTTGATGCAAACTGACCTATCTTATTGCAACAAAAACATTTAATAGGCAATTTCCCTTTATACTTACCTTCTCCTCTGGCTTCCCTTTTGACAATAAGTGCTTCAAGCTCCTCTAGTTTTCTCTCCTCTTCTTCAATCTCTCTCATTTCCTCCTCATACTTCAATACCTTTCTAGAAGAACTTTCTCCTGGATCATATCTCTGTTTATCTCTTTTGGAAGTAGTAGCTTTGAATGCAGATTCTATCTTAGGAAGAGCATCACCAAACTCAATCAACTCAAAAGTTGTAAGCTTACCAATCAACATATCTCTGGTTACATTTCTTACAGTCTGGAGCTCCTCAATAGCAATAGCTTTGACTTTGTATGCAGCAGGCAAGGATCTAAGGACTTTAGCAACAATCTCTAGTTCTTCCAATTCTCCACTAGCACATCTGATACCGCACACAAGTTCATTCACTCTTTGCATGAAAGAAGTAATGTTCTCATCATCACCCATACTCAACATTTCATCTTTCCCTTTCAAACTTTGCAACTTAGAAATCTTCACATTCGCATCACCTTCATACAAAGTTTCCAACTTTTTCCAGATCTCATAAGCAGTCATCAAAACCATAACAGTTGTCATCTCAGAATCAGTCAAAGCACTCAACAATGCTTCCTTAGCCCTGATATTGTACTCGGCTTCCTTACTCTCATCTACAATAGAAGGACCATTCTGTGGAATGATATACCTATTCAGTAAGGTTCACCAATGCATCTCAGATGACACTCCATTTGAGCCTTCCACAGAGAATAATTTCTTCCATCAAATCTCGGACTATCCTTCTTGTATGTCGCCATCCCGGATCACCTCAAACTGTTAAACTTCTTCCAAGGAACCTGCTCTGATACCAATTGTTGGCAACACAAGGGCAAACAACTAAGAGTGGGGGGGTGAATCAGTTGTCCAAGAAATTTAAACTTATCAAACTTATTAATCTTATTATCAGATCTGATCAATAACCATGAAAGCATAAATCAACAACACATCAGAAACACACATAACACCAAGATTTTTTACGTGGAAACCCCGTTACGGGAAAAACCACGGTGGAGGTCAGTCCACAAGATTATACCCTGTTAAAAGTATAAAGAATGAAATGGGGAATGCACATGCATTCAAGCGCACTACCTAAAGCTCACTGCTCAATTACAAAAGGAAGACTCACTGTCTTGCAAAAGATTTGGATTACATCCAGAAGACTTGAACTAAGAAAAAATAGCATCTACTAATGCCTGATTACAGTTCTGGTTAAGCACATGAATACTTCTTCACACTCTGCTCATTCTTCTTCGCACTCTGCTTCTACCTTCAAATGATTAGGACATTATTCGCACATCTCATACACAAGCACACCTTCAAATGGAATAAACAATCGCTCATATTTATCCGCAACAAGAGATTACATCACTACATGTCGGCCTCAACAAAATAATAAAATATATGCAAACTGTCGGCCCAAAACAATAAATAATTTTCAATGCGAATTAACCAAGGTTGGCCACAACATAGTGAAGACCCAAAATAAAATCTCAAACACGAAAACATTTCAAATAATTATTCCTCAAAGATCCACAACACGCTACAACATCCTATTGGCCAAGAACATGAAAAAAATGAACACACAAGAGAAAATCTCTAATCGCGAGCACAATCTCTAATCTTCATTCAAAAACACCAACTGAAGCAACAAAATGACTGTTCAGAACACAACTGCTCATAACTCAATCAAATCTTCACAAGGATCTCTGAAACTTGACGTGGATAAACTAGATATACTCGACAAGAAACCCTTTAATCCACAACCTCTGATCATCAACAAACTGAGTTAACCAATAGACTGAACTTCACTTCACCACTGAAAACCTGCACTTATTTCATTACAATTTTCTCAATATCCTCGACATATACAATTTCTAAGACATTAAAGCCAATAGTGTTGACATCAATGACAACCACATATCAGCAACACAACCACAACATCCAACACTCCCTTCTCCTGAGAGTTTCCATTCCTGGAAGGCCAAATTTGCATGTAAAACCCTCTGTGAGCTCCAACCTGCAAACTGCTCTAAAAAATATAAACTTATGATATGTCAAATGGCAGTCTCAAACTCATTTTATAACTTTTTGACTTCCTCCAAACAGGTCGACCCCTTTTAGGGTTTTTTAACATGGCAACAAGAATACTTTTAAGTCTTTTTAATAAAAATTACTTGGTCTCCTCATGCTACGCATGGCTTTTCAAGATGCCCGCCCCTTTTTAACCATTTAAGTTGTTTTTAAAGCACTCAACATATGTCTCTAATCATCATGGCACAAGGGAGGTGAACTTTTCACTATTCATCTTCTAATTCTCTGTTACTATTCACCCCTTTACTATTCCATTAGAGAAAACTTTAATATTTCCAACTTAACCTTGGATTCATCCTTTGAACCCCAAACTGAAGGGTTGAAAAGCTCCCGGAAAGGCTCCACAACCCCGGTTGGGTCCCCTAACCAAACTACTGACCTACAAGAACCCTCGTAGTAGGCCAACCTCTGCCAATGTCTGAGTTGCCTAACGAAGGGACATTACACCTTAGGCTAATACCCTATACTATACACACACACACACTGCAGTCTACACACATACATACCTACACACACTACAATCTGCACACATACATACCTACATACACACACATCATACTTACAAGTTACACACACATGCATACGCATACATATGTATCCACACACATACATACAACTTGTGTTTATCCACACAGATCACTCGTTGATATGCGAACTATGATAGAAAGTCTGAAATTACTTTTACAATAGAATATCTGCAATAAATTAATAAATACAGTATGGAAATTTTGAGCAATTGCTATATAATGATAATCTGTTGCTCCCACCTGCAAATTTGCAACAGGGTTAGGACTACAATTTGCATATGTGATGTCCCCTTCTAATTAGATACCTATACATCAATGGATTAGCCTATTATGTCGAACCTCGTAGGCTAATGGTTTTGGATAGAGGGTCCCTTGAGATAATCACTTGGTCGTCACAATGCAGTGTTGATCCCTAGAGTTCAATGACATGGTAAATTGTGGTGTTTGGCTTGTTGAAGGTGATTAATTATGTTATTATCTTTTATTTCACCATCTTTGGCCTAGGGGACCATGTGTCTTTAAAAGGAAGGGGTCACCTTATTTTTATTTGTTACTATTCATTCATAAAGTGAAAAATGTTATAACTTAAGTGAATAGTACTCACTTTAATAAATACTAATTTCAATGCAAAAACACAACTTGAACGGAAAACTTTGACACTCTTCATGCATTGGTTATTTTGCTTCATTGACTTGTGAGTTTGGCTTTGGAGGAAGAGGGGGGTTGGGGTTTCCTGATTTCTTGCAGTGGGTAAGCCTGGAAAGGGCTTGGTTTTTCATTTTGAGCTGCTTGAGGGTGTGAAACACCACCTTAAGGTTGCTGGTCAGTTTTTGGATGCAAAGTTTGGTGACATTAGGAGTTGTTGGCTAAGTTTTTGAGCTGATTTCTGAGTAGGGTTGGCAGCCATAGACTCCATTTTCGTTTGCACAAGCGCTGTTCGTTTTTTTAAGAGTTTTTGGACTGAAAATTGTAGCTACAGCCAGCCGTCCATTTTCATGAGGATTTCATCAGCAAATAAAAAGATACACCTCTTCTAAGAGGCTGCAACTTCACCAAAAGGGGGCGCCCGAGATAGAAGAAGCTTCCCATACCGGATTTGGGTGGGACAAGTTTGGCTCTCAAAAATAGTGTGCATTTCATTGGGGTTTGGTACTATAGCAAGTCACTATTCACAGAGCTATATGGCTGTAAGTTAAAGTATGGTACAAGATATATTTAGCTTTAAATCTAATGTAAGTTATCTATTGTATTTTATTATGTAATGAAGAAATCATATTTGGCCACTAAATTGAGCAATTTACTCAAGGTTATCTCAGTAGTTTTGTTTATTCGAAGTTTCCATTGCATGTATATGCTTGTTGGTACCTTTTTAGCATTATTGGCAAACAAACTCAAAAACAAAAAAAGAAGAAATACAAACCCAAACAAAAATCAGACCTACAAAACTAAGTAAAAAACAAATCAGTAGAGTGGTGGAACACTACAGCATACAAGCAAAGAAAATCAATGTGCATCCAGCAAAAATACAAATATAACAATAAAAAAACTGAAATTAGAACAGATAGCCTTCTAAATGAAATGTCCTTCACTCTGATTAAAAAAACAATTAGTTGATTTTTCCTTTGTACTAGATCTATTACAAATTCCAATATATATATTATTCAACATCTAATATTGTACATTAATATTTAATCACAATGGCATCTGCCTCTACATCTAGTTGGGACTCAACAGCCACAAGTCAACCCATTGGAAGGAGACCTCCTAGTAGGCGTGATCCCGCTTGGAAACATGGTTATATCGGGCCAGTACAAGGGAATGTTATTTGTACCTAATCCAAGAAGAGGGTTAGTGGAGGCATCAATCGCCTCAACTACCATCTTGCTAGTATTCCTTCTCATGATGCAAAGCCATGTCCAATAGCCCTTGAAGAGGTGAAACGAGAGATTATAGCCCTTTTCACAACACTAGATGAAAAAAAATTGCAGAGGGAAAAGACGCAAGCAACCATGCAAGAAGCCATTGCTCCTAATTTGGTTGGAGAAGTTGAGGTCGATATGCAAGGTATTGTTGGCTCTAGTCACAGTCCACATATACGTTCCCCATCCACTTCATCCACTTCGAGCAAATTCCAATTTTTTGTGCCTAGAAATGAACGAGGATCACAACCTTCATTGGAAGATACTAGGTGGAATAGGGAGGTGCACAAAGAAGCAAACAAGGCTTGTGCAAATATTTGGTTTTATAACAACCTTCCCTTCAACATGGCTAGGGTTCCATATTGGGAGTGTTTGGTAACACTAACAGCTGCAAGGAAAGGGTACAAGGCCCCTAGACCAAGAGATATAAGTGGCAAGTTACTTGAAGATGCTATTGTAAACGCAAAAGAAATTATGTAAGTTCAAAAGAAGCAATGGCAAAAGTATGGATGATCAATTCTTTCAGATGGTTGGACAGATGGAAGAAACCACACTCTTATCAATTTTATAGTGGCTTCAAATGGTGTGATAATTTTTCTAAAGTCAATTGATGCCTTCAACATAGTAAAGAATGCAGAAAATTTGAGCTTGATGTTGGAGGAGGATGTTTTAGAGGTGGGCATAGAAAATGTTGTCCAAGTTGTTACTGACAATGCAGCGGCATATGTGGCAACTGGTAGATTGCTTCAAGAGAGGCATCCAACACTTTTATGGACCCCTTGTGCAACTCATTGCCTTGACCTTCTTTTTGAGGATATACGCAAAATTGACTAGGTGAAACCAATTGTAGAAGAAGCAAGAGATATAACAAAATATATATATAATCACCCATGGGTTCTTCAATTGATGAGAGATCACATCAAGGGGAAAGAGCTTGTGCGATCGGGTGCTACAAGGTTTGCAACTAATTTTCTAACGTTGCAAATTATTACTAGTTTCCTGACTTCCTTGAAGCAGATGTTTGTAAGTTGAACATGGGTAGACTCAACTTACTCAAAGAAGACTAATGGAGAAAAGATTGTAAAAATAATCTTTGATAGTCAACTTGCACCTAGAGCATTAGAGATGGTCAAGGTAACTCCAACTCTAATTAATTTTCAAATTGAATGCTTTATTTTAAGTTTTTAATTTTAGAAGAATTTTGTTTCATTGTAAGGTGTAATTTAAATTGTGTTCCACTTTGTCCTTTTGTAGGTTACTAAGTCGTTGGTGAGGGTCTTGCGCTTGGTGGATGGCGAGAAAAATGTAATGGCATATATTTATGAGCCAATGGATAGGGCCAAAGAGGCCATCCAGCACTATTAAATGGAGGATGCAAATAGATTTTCCCCTATTTGGGAGATCATTGATCAAAGGTGGAACAATCAACTCCACCAACCCATTCATGCAGCGAGATACTTTCTCAACTCCAAGTTCTACTTCTTTGATGGCTTCACAAATGCTAATGGGGAGGTTATGGAGGACCTATCCATATGTATTGAGAGGATGACACCTGAATCTGCAATGAGAGACCTCATCATTTTAGAGTTGCAAAATTATAAGGCAGCTAGGGGATGTTTTTTTCCAAATTATCTATATGAGGAAGAGAGATCCAAACACCAAGTAAGAAATATTGAAGCTTTATATCTTGCAAGTTATGAATTACAATTATTATTAGAATTTAAAATATTGTTTATTTACAAAAATTTGAATATCTTATTTGCAAGTTCTTGGTGGGAAGATTGAGGTGGAAATACCCCAAATTTGAAAAGGCTAGCCCTGTTAATTTTGTCTCAACCTTGTAGTGCTTATGGCTGTGAGCACAAGTGGAGTGTGTTTGATGCCATTCACACGAAGACACGTAATACATTGACTCAACAATGCCTCAATGATCTTGTTTTGTGCATTATAGCCTTTGGCTTCACACAAGAAAGGTGCAGGACCAGCCATATGAACTCATTGATTTGGATGACATTGATCCCTACAGTGATTGGACCGTGAAGGATGATGAGGCCTCCTTGTTTACAGAGGATGAGATCACTGATTTCAAGAGGCAAGCTATGGAGGATTTGCTTGCAGCAGAAGCAGGGGAGATTGGATTGGATGACATTAATAGGGTGGAGGAGGAGCCACTGCAACCTACCAGCTTAGTGGAGCCATTGCCACAATCTTCTATGACAAGCAAGGAGCCAAAAACAAGTGTGAGTACCATACTCACTACCTCCCAATATTTCTCTAGGCTGGGGAAGAGGAAGATGTAAAAACTTGTAATGTCTAACTTTCCTAGATATGAAATTTATGATGGTTTTCAAATACAATCATCATAAATTCATAATAGTTATTAGTTTGTAGCTAGCTATGTTGCTATTATATCCAATTCCACTATCCAGCTTGGTATGATGATGCCATTTTGTAATACATATGTCTTCAACAATCAAATTTAATAGAAAATACTTCCTCATGGTTTTTAGACTCATTTGATACATTTTATGATTGAATTTTGCCCAAAAAAAAAGTGTTTTATAAGAAATTTTAACACTTTTTAAGTTGTCGAGTTTTTGTCGAGTCAAAAATTTTGGGCTTGTCAAGTACTCTCCAAGTTCGAGTCTACAAACTATGCATCCAACCATCCAAAAACCTCTTTGGTTTTTGTGAAAAACTTTTGCATAATATAAAATTGCAATCTCCAATTCTTAAATGATGTTTTCTTGTTTTTGACTCTCTAATTAAGCAATACACTAATTAGTATTTGCACTCTATCGCTCCTGCATTCATTTTTGTTCACAACACATTTGAATATGTTTGAATTTGTTTTCCCTTAGGCACACTTGGGCCTCAAAATCACTTACTCATTCGACACACACGAATGCTACAAAGTCTTAATGTGAAGCAAATATTCAATCTCTTATTCCTACTTCTATTTCTCTTCTAACAAACACCATTCATGATTAGCATACAAGCATTCATGTCATATCCATTTATCTGATGTATGTGTATGTGTTCTTTCAATTAGCTTAAAATGTAGATGCTCATCCTATCATTGTAACTTCAAGGCTTCTTGGTTTTGGATTTATCCTCCACAACATTACATCCTGGGCATACTAGGTTCATATGATATGATATCAGTTGATTTTTGTTTATGAAGAAATAATGTTAAATGATCATTGATAGACGATAGTAATTGGCTGGAATTGGTTCAGAGGCCCAATGATTAAAATACCACCTTCAGTTTCGACACATTTATTTCATAGATAATCCAATGAACAAAGAATGTTGCAAATGTCACCTTGAAAATGTGGAATGAGCTTTTACTTGTTTGTCCTATTTCATGGGTATATATAATTAGAATTGTCAGCACCTTCATGGGTATATATAATTAGAATTGATTTTTAAAATTTTCTTATGAATTTAAACCATGGCTACCTATCAAGAAGATAAACCCTGCATTCAATCCAGTTAGCCCAAAATCTAAATGTAATAGCAATGTCATTAGTATTTACTATGCATCCAATATTGGCACCTGGGAATGCTTTATTACCTGCCCTCTTTCTGTAAAGATAACAAGATTCTTTGTATCTGTTGCCCATTCAACAAATATATCACGAGAAAACCCTTCCTCCAAACTTGCCATAGATGCAAGTACCACCTTGTAAAAAAGAAGGTCAAACAATAAGTCAGGCTTTGTTTACTTGAAATTTTGAATAGTAAAATTTGTGCAATAACTAGAGAAAAAATATGCTTACCTTTGGACCAGGTGGCAATTTTGCTAATTCTTTCCTATTAGGCAAAACCTTGAAATACCTAAATACAAGAGTAATATCATGTCAAAGTGTAAGCTACAAAATAAATTTCACATCCACAAAGATAGTATTTAGCAAGTTCACATAATCAACTACTCAGCACGTAAACATCCCCACCCTAAATTACACATTGTCTACAAAAAGGCATATCAAAGAAAATGTAGATCTTGTTAAGTGTCATATACATACGATTCTTATTGGTCACCAACAAACTAGGTATAAATTAGCATAATGCATATTAAGTTTCCGACAAATAATATCAGGGCTTGACTTTATTATAAACACATAATGAATAGTTTCTCTCATGACTTTCAATCTATTCTTTACAAAAACTATGGTCCAACTAAGCTGATAAAAAAGAGAAATTATTGAAATCTAACGAACTCAAGCCCTTTGTACAATCCACCAAGACAAAAAGTAGATTCTAGGAAGGAATTTGAAAGGCATCATGAAATCCCCAACATAACCTGGAACCAAACCTAGAACTGGTTGGACCATATTAACAATAACAGGGAAAAAATGGCATTAACTGCAGTCTCAAAGGTGGGTCATGTTGATTTGAACTAGACAATTGTTATTTTCTGTTAATAGGTCTATTCTATCATAAACTCACATGGAAAAACCACAGTATTTTCAATAAATTGCCATTTTTGGTGGCTTTTTTTCCAAAAAAAGCAACTAAAACCCTAAAAGGATTTCTCTTAAGGAATTTGGAGCTTGGTTAAAAGTGCTAAATTTATGAGAAATGGCATGCCCTAGGAAGATCCCTATGGTCTCAAACATCTCCTCCTCTAATTTTGAGAAACAATAAATAAAAACTGTTTCAGGTCGTGGCAGATGGAGAAACAGTGTTTTTCTGTATTGAGACTTAAGTTGCAATGGGTGTACTTGATTGGAATTTGATCCTTATTGAGAATTTGAAAGTAATTTGCAAGATTGAATCTTTATTTATGTAATATGTTTTCACTGTGTTTCTCTGTCTATTCACTAAATTTGTCATGAAATAAAAATTGCAGTTTTTTCCATATTTTTATGGGCATTTAAGAACTCTTTTTGCCACATTTTTCCCATGGAATTAAATTATATTTACACTTTCAGTTTGTTGTGATATGTTGTGTAAATGGAATGCTACTATGAGTCGGACAATGGAGTACAATGCCTTCTCTAAGGAATGGCCTCTAAAAATATAAAGGATGAGTGGCACAATTTCTTGCAAATAGACTGGACACTTGGGCAAACTCAAATGGCTCCTCCCAGTCAATATTGGAATCTAGATATAGCTGGTATTAATATGACTAGACATAATAGAAAAGATTGAAGCAAGAAAATGTTATCAAGCTTTTAAAGAGTTAAAATTGTATTCTTTTTATTAAATAGTTATTGCTCAACATCTGGTTTTCTTTTAAGCAATTATAATTTCGCATTGATCTCTCTCTCTCTCTCAAGGCTCTCTAGGCTTTGCAAGGTTTGTGGAGGGTATGATTGACCATACTCAAAGCTGTGGAGGAGCATCATGATTTCCTCTAGTGCATGTATCAGCTTGGTGAAAATTTGTTTCTCTCAATGAGACTTAACCAAATTTGCTTGTGGTGACGCATGATGAACTTGTGAAGTGCATGTTTCAACTTCTAATTCTCTGTGGTGTATATTTTGGAGCCTAGGTGGGGTTTTGTTTTACAAAAGTTCAATATTTTCGGCAAACTACAGAAATTCAGTTTTGTTCCTCATGCAACTTTTTCGTGGCCCAAAATATTGGGAAATTGGGCTTTTTCATAAAATTATAATATATGGTGTAATATCCACCCCAAATTTTTTCCAAACTTCACCATTAGCGTTAACCAAAATGACAATAATAATCAACTGAATAAAGCAACCCTCCACTTTTTGATCACCCAAATCCTGATGTGGGCAAGGTGAGAGCATACGATGGTAAGGTGAACAATGCAATAACTAAAAGCATCCACTTATTCAATGGGGTGAGTGATAATCAAAACCAACTAAAAGCACATACCCTCCACTTTCTGATCACCCAAATCCTGATGTGGGCAGGGTGAGAGCATACGGTGGTAAGGCTTACAATTACGTGCTTCTAAGCAAACCACTTCTTCAGTGGGGTAAGTATGTAATCTCAAAAGACATGAAATGAAACCTCCGCTTATTCAGCGGGAAATTACAACTAGCAAGAAAGCCCTTGGCAGCAAGCCGACCAAGCAAAGAGAGATCCTTCGCTTATTTAGCGGGCATAGCATGAAAGTAAAATCAACTCATCTGCTTATTCAGTGGGCATAACATGAAACGAAAGAAAGCTCAACCGCTTATTCAGTGAGAGTGCCACTTATTCAACAGGGTGAGTAACAAAAATCAAAAGAGCTCATTCACCCATGGTACTACCAAACGGTGTTACAAAGGAGCTCGTTACAAAATGTTCCAGAATAACATAAGCTGTTGTTACACTATGAAAATGATGATAACTTGTAGCACAACTCCCCAAAATGATACCCCAACATGAATATAAGTACTCCCCAATAAAATATAACAATGATACCTCAATATGAAGACCCCCAAGGGACTGAAGAAGGTCTAAAATGCTGCTGCTATAGGTCTGATACAAAGTTTCAGGTCTGAAACGGAATGAACAGCAGACTGAAAACACCAACCAGCAACTACCCAATGATCACTACTTCACCAAATCGCCATAGAACTCTCCCAAAATGCTTGCAAGGCCAAGGTATAGGCTAGGTGCCTCCCAAACACACAGAGCAGCAAGAAAAAGGGCAGATTTCTGTCACCAAAAATGAAGTAGCACACCCACAAAGAGGTACGGCCAGCTAGGGGGCGATTTGCTCCTAGAAATTCAAGCCTCCATCATAAATTTTGATTTCTCGCACACAGGGTCACCTCAACCTGCCAATCAAGAATAGACAATGCCCACAAAAAGATCTCCGAACCTCAAATCAGCATGAGCAATATAATGATACGGCCTAGGGTTGGAAAATAGTGACCAGCAAACTAAAACTTCCCAAAATCACTTCAAAAATGCCTCCAAAACGAAACTAAGAATAAAATGAAAGCCATCATCAAATGAACTCCAACAGTGACCCCTGCAGTGAAGTCACACCCACATCCAACTAGGGAGCATCTTGCAACTCCAAAACTAGAGCCAACCTTGAGGGTTTTCATCCTCAAAGCCCAAGGATTCTCACACCAGTTCGGCAACACTTCGTTATCATAAAATTGCATAACCGAATGAGAGCATAGAGGGGGGTATAAATAAGAATTAAGGCTCCAATTTTCAAATTTATTTTCCCTCTAAATGGGACACCCATCCCAAGAAATAATATTTTATTTAATTTTTGCTTAAGTCTCCATCTTG
Organism: Sequoia sempervirens; assembly: GCA_007258455.2. Taxonomy (NCBI): domain Eukaryota; kingdom Viridiplantae; phylum Streptophyta; class Pinopsida; order Cupressales; family Cupressaceae; genus Sequoia; species Sequoia sempervirens. Next base: position 256,364,804 of record VDFB02271358.1, on the reverse strand, counting down.
GGTGTCCAAACTCATGTCTCCCTTTTAAAAACAACTAAAGTCATTCATCCTAGGCGTGGGTTTCAAAAAGTGAACTTATAACTTAAGTTATATTTTTCCCTTTTCGAACTCCAAAGATGATGGATGCAAATACTACCAAAAATGTCAAGACTCAACAACCGAAATTGCCACCACTACCAGAATTGGAAACCTTCCTAGAACTAGAAACCTCACACTAAACTGTTGCCAGGACCACTACCAAAAATAGCACTTACTAAAAATAGTAAACTGCTAAAAATAGTAAGCGTTTCCAAATGCAAAATTAGCCCAAACTAAGATGCAATTGTGACTTACTAAAAAATAGTAAGTGCTAAAAATAGCAATATTGTCAACCAAGGATCTTAGAAAACCTAGAAAAACTCAAAAAACACTCTAGCAAACCTCTGCAATTACCCCCTGAAAGTGTTGACAAGAATCTTGGAATCTCTTGAAACACCTTCGAATAGCCTATGGGACTCCGGAAATAGGCTAACAGTCACTTAAAAGCTTAGGACTGAGAAGAGGCCATTACATATTGTATGTCTTAAAGGATTTTCAAGATCTAATTGCACATTTTAAACTTAAGTGGATCACCAATTTAGTATTTTTCTAGTTCCCATTTAATCAGTTAAAATCCATGTGCAAGAAAAATGCAGCTTAAGGCAACAGTCAAATCAGCTAGTTTCTACCTTCTATGCAATTTCAAGCTAATGTTACCAAAAATAATTATTGATTGTGCCTTTGTGCAAATAATACTATTTGAAAGCGAAATTTGTTTTTAATGTGTTTATAGGTCAAAATCGACCACTATTGATCCATCATACTCACAAGAATCAAACTTTAAAAGGCCAAAAAAATTGCCTATTTATCCTTTTTAGCAAATATTTTTTTGATCTTTCCTATTATTTCATGATCATCACATGTGTTCCTATTTTGGTTGCTTTTCGTGCTCAAAAAAGGAATAGAAATCTTTTGGATGTATTCTTGAAACTCTAGTTTTCCTAAAGGTGCATTTCCTAGCACAATTTTTCAAAGACCATAACCTAGTCATGCAAATTTGATTTCCATTTCATTTGAAGTATTGGAAAGAAAATGGAACAAGAGTTGAAATATCAAAATCTATGGGGTTTTATCACTTCTAATGAGGACATGATGAGCACACACTTATACTGAGAAGGGGTGAGGCGGTTACATCCACAATAATGTCAATTGCATACTACCATTCACATAAGTTCTAAAAACTATGCAACACAAGAAGAACACATGATTACATGAAAACCTTAATAGAGAAAACCATGGCAAAATATTGTTTTTTTATATGTATCTCTTTTTACAATCTTTGTAGGAACCAACCCACCGAAGACACCAATCCCCACAAGTCAACACCAACTCAGCAAGAGACACCAATCTCTTTGATATGAGGCACCAACCTCACCAATATGGACCACCAATCTTTCCAGTATGAGGCACCAACCTCTTCAATAGAATCTTGTCTTCTTGAGAATAAATCTTCTTTACAAATAGCCTTTAATGATCTCCATTTATATTCTCCTTAAAATCCTCACATAAATCTGCATATATTCTCTTTCTTAAATATTCATACATAAATCTGCATATATTCTTCTTCTTAAATCTTGTCTCACACACTTCCCTTACTCACAAATTTGCTTGTATGATATTACATTTATTCCACACTTCTCACACATTTCTTATTCCCTTTTACATCTACATATTTCTATTAAGAGATACATCCTTTCAAAGGTAATGACCCTTCAAATAGTCATGAATCCTCTTAAATAAAATTGCTTCCTTTTCAAACTTGATCGCTGCCTTTTCACACATATCCACAATAATATATATTTTTATCCTCTACACACTTCTCTCTTGACTAATAGATCTTCCTTTCTATTTCACACACATTTATTTATATCTTTACATCTCAATGAAGAATTGCATCTCTTTGAAAAGAGATAACTCTTTAAAAGGATGTGTCGTTTTGTTAAGACTAATTGCTGCCTTTTAATACGTTTTCTTTCTCCTTTTTATTTCTCCTTAATAGCTTCCTTTGAATGATCTATTATTTTCTTATTCTTCAATGGTCATAGCTATTCAACATGTCCCTTGACTATTCTTTAAACTTCATTCTTCTATGTTCATCTTATTTACTTCATGCTACATATTCTAATTCCATACACTTCTTTGAATGATAAAACTTTCCTCGCTTTTTTTATTCCTCACTCATTCTTGAATGATAAAACTTTTCCACACATAACATCTCATGGAATGAATTCTCTTCTATATCTTGTCTCATCATGAGACACAACCCTTCTGTAATGTGCACCCTTGCCAAATTGAACGATATTTTTTCCAAAGACTTAATATGACATATTTCATTTGTCAATTAAGTAGACACAAGCTGATAATGTTTTCTGAGCAATTTGCCATAATAAATATGGTGGATTTTAACATATATTCATTTGCAAGGCATAACACATCACTGTATTTTGCAGTATAATGAACATCAGCTCCAAAATGATTGAAAGTTGAGAATACAGTGACTGAAAACTAGTGCTTCTTGTTGACTTACAAGTGTGAAGTATTAAAGAACAGATTGGTAAGCAAATGCAAAGACTGAATCTGATACAGAACTTCACCCAAAAGTCTTAATTGACTCATACATTTCATAACATAGCACTCTTCAACAGCACTAGAATGACGAACTCATCACTAAAGACTCCCATGACAATAATGGTATTACACAGTAATTATCAGAAGCCAAAATACAATCTGATTTGTATTCTCTAAGCACCAATACGACTGTAATACACTAACAGCAGTTCATGAACTCATATAGACATTACATATATTTGTTGCTTAGCGTTTTCAGGCTTCAAACACTCAGAAATATCATTGAAGACCCTTTCATCCACAATTCATGACAATCCACTATAGCATTGCAGCAGTAAGACACCATTCATGGCAGAACTAACAGAGATTCTAATCTGAGTTTACAAGACACTAAATCCACCCAGAATTATATGGCAGACCAGAATGATAACAACGACCAGAATTACATTGCAGACCATTACAAACTTAACAGTAGGTTTATACCAGCAGATTACACATTCCAGACCACACCATAATGAGCAGATCAGACAAATAACAGACCCTAACAATTGCAGCAATACATTCCAGGTCTTTTGAAACAGAAATCAGACTTATAAAATCATTTACAGGTCTGAAATAACACAAATTAAGCAAATAGAATGTATAAGGAACCTGATTTAATCCACAAGGTCTGTAAAATAGATAGCAGCAACTTGTAGGAGGCAGAAACACTCAGAAATAACTCCAACGATGAAGCAATAGTCTCAGCAGAGAATAGAAAATTATCAAACCTCAAAATCCTTGACAAACTTCCAACTGAAAGCAATATCTCCTCTGATTTGGTCACTGTTTACAGTACTGTAGCATCACTGTAGCAGCAGGATGAATTTCAATTCAAACCCTCTACATAAATCTCAACAAAAATTCATCCCTTTAGAAACCCTCGCCAATAAATGCAATAATAAATCAGCTATTGCATTATTCAAAAACCCTTATTGCAATAATAAATCAGCTATTGCAATAATTCAAATCCTTATTCAGAATTGCAATAATACATTAACTATTGCAATTATTCAAACCCTTGCAATAATTCAAAAACATGCAATAATACATCAGCTATTGCATAAATTACTTAGCTTCTCAAACAAGCAGATTTGCAACTTCAGCCTTCAATCAATCTCTGTTAAGCACCAATGTGTTTCCTAGCTAAAAACACCAATAAATCTCCTGACTGTATATTGCAACAGCGAAGAGATTGTAAGCCAAGAGGGATTTCGTCCTCAAAACCCCTAAAAAGCCAATCTCTCAATGAGACTAAAATTCATTAACAATTTTCTCTCCAACCAAGCATACCAAATCAGCTCTCAACTCTCCTTTATATAGAACTTCTTGATCTTCTAGAAAGACCCAAAAAGAGTGTTCAACAAGCTTTTAGAAGAATATTTTAATATTCCTTGATGTGATCCCTTGATGTGATCTCTTGATATGACTCCTTGATGTGACCTTTGATGTGATATCTTGATGTGACCCCTTGATGTGACTCCTTGATGTGACATCTTGATGTGATCCCTTGATATGACTCCTTGATGTGACTCTTTGATGTGATCCCTTGATATGACTCCTTAATGTGACCTCTTAATGTGACCCCTTCATGTGACTCCTTGATGTGACTACTTGATGTGACTCTTTAATACTTAAGTCGCTTTTTTTGAAGATATAAAGTGACTTTATTAATTTATTATTAAAGCATGTCACTTTTAACCTTTTAATATAATTATTTAATATTATCCTTTTGACTTTGCACTTTTTTGCCTAGTAACATTAAATAATTAAAATAATGATTATTCCTTAAGAGGGCCGAAAATCAGGGACATTACACCTTCACCATACCCTTGTCACTTTTGGTTAAAACTAAACTTTATTTAATTAATTATTTTCTTTATCATGAAAGAAGCACTTCATAATATATCTTCTATTCATTCCCTTATTCCTTTATTGAATTTGATTTTACTTCATCATCAATTGATTATTCATTTCATTATTGATATATATCTTTTGTTGCTCCACTCACACACTTCATCTTTTATCCACTCTTCTCAATCTGATTCTACTTGGCCTTCAAACATCGATTAGTGGCCTTTGGCCTTTGTCCATCATACGGTTTCTTCTATTCACAAAGTGTTTTTCTCACCTTTGACATCAATGACAATATTCTAACAATCTTTCATACTCTTTTGACATCAATGACAATCAATTCCAATAGGCCAAACCTGAGAACATACGAAAAAGAAAGGAATGGGCGCATAGGATGAATAGGGAAAGAGTAAATATATGCTTTGATATTCTTTGAAAGTTGGCATGTTGCCTTGAACATATACACTGCCCCTAATATGTAAGGGAGACTCTTGGAAACATCTATTTCCTTATGTCTCTTTATCATTTTCTATACTCATTGCTATCTAGCTGTCCGTGGAGGTGGGAACACCGAAGCAGCGGACTGACTTAGGAAGTCCTCTATACACAACCCCAACATTTTTCCATTCCTGTGTTTTCAAGTTTCTTATCAAGTGAAGTTGTTGGAAGACTCAACTCGCAGGTGGGAAGGTCTACTTTTCTCACCTCTCCTTCATCAATTCTAGCTTAGTATTTAATATGGTATTCATCTTGTTATACTCCAATTTTGTACCTTTTCTATTTTTTTGTCATAGCATAAAATTCATCAGTCAATCTATTAGTTAGGTTTCTTGTGTTTTAATCTTCCTTTGAGACCTTTTGTCCATATAGACACCAACGCACCACTAAGACGCTAGCACACCGTACTGTAGTCCATAACCTGCACTGTTGTCCTCAGATAGTGAATTGTCTAAGCAATAGGTTGAACTTTGGAAATCAGCTCATTTGACCCTCTAAAACCTAAGTTACCGGTTCGGGTTCGGGGACGGGTGCGGTACGAGAACCCGGTACGTGGGTACGTGAAAATTTTTTTTAGGGGTTTGGGTACGTATGGGTACGTGTGTGTATATGTATATATATATATATACACACAAAATATATATATATATATACAAAATTGTAAAACTAAATCATTTCATAGTATGATACTTGATCATTGATCAATGCCAAATGCCAAAGATAAATATTCACGATCATTGATCATTGATCGAGCAAGATTCATCATACATTTACCCTGGCAAACACATTCCCAGGTCTGCGATATTTATAAACTCATTGTATTACTTGTAACTGCTGTTCATTCTATTATCTGGTGTTATAAATCAATGTATTTGCTGCTACAAATAGACTGTGAGAAGTTGTAAAAGATTATAACCTTTGTCTCAGATTGAGTATAGACTTTCTTCTATCTGCTGTTAATTTTCTGAGGATTAACTTCATACATCAGCTCTAAACAGAACATAGGAAGTTCTTGCAATAAGTCTGAATATGTATTTCTGAATATGCTTGGTAAACTCAGTCCAATATTGAGTAGTATGTTTCAGAATTGGGTTATCAGATTTACTGTTAGTATCTATGGAGTGGATAGTAATGTTGTAATGCTGATTATCTGTTTTACTATTATCTACTGCAAATTTTTGAGGTTGCTGTCAATTCTGGTCGTTGTATGTAATGTATCTACTGCAAATATAAGCTCAGTTTGTATTGTTGTGGTCTGGCATAGTTTTGGAATACTGTGATCTGCTCTTTGTTGGTTATTCTGAGTATGTACAGGTCTGATATTAATTTTTGAGTAGTTATCTATTGTGTATCAATCATATTTGAAAGTTGGAATGGCTTAGTATTGATTCCCAGATTTGCCTCTGCATTACACATTGAATTATCACAATGGACATCATCACTATGAAATGATCAACGATCAAGTATCATACTATGAAAGTATCATACAAGTTTGGGCCCTTTTTTTTTTAACTTGGCCCATGGGTTCGCCGCACGCAGATGCGCTAAGCCGGTTCGCCAAGGTTCGCGCGCAAACCCTAACCCACAGCTACGCACCCGCCACGAACCCGAGCCGGTGCCCGAACCGGGTTCGGGGCCTATGGGTACGAATCCGGTAACTTAGTCTAAAACATTTGGGTTAGCAAAACGATAGCAACAACCAGATTGCTCTTCCTTTTCAACCCTAACATCTTAACCTTTCTAAATCACTTAGTAATGTTGAGGTAGGTCAGGGCAGCCTGTTGCTTACGACTCTCTGGTGACCTGGAGTGTTGGAGCAGCCAATCCCCCTCCTCTACATTGTGAAACAAGGGAACTTTCAAATTATTTATAACCAAACTCCACCATTTACATTTGTTTATGTTATTTTCGCAACAAATATACACTAGCATTTTCAAAGATAAAAGTCTGACTACCTATGTCATAGGGTTTGGCAAATTTTATCCATGAAATTCGAAATCCAATGACTTTTAAAAGAAACCAAAAAGATAATTCAATTCACCCTAAAATTTGTATGGAAAAATGGGCTAGAGTTTTTTTACCAAAATATATTTTAAAAACATGTTTTCAACTATATTTTTCAAATTAAAGAACTTATTGCAAGCCTTCATTGTGGGCTTTTCAAAATCTACCCTGCGGGATGAAAATGCTTTCGTCCTACTAAAAACTTTTGCCAACTCCTTTTTTGGCCATCGATACCTATTTTCGCCCCATAAAAGAGTGGGCTTTTTGCTAAACTAGCAAATAGCTCTCGATGGGGAAAGCTAGCCATAGATCATAGGTATCCAAGTACAAATTGGGAATTATACACATTGAGTATTTAGAAATATACAAATCAAGTGTCTAAAGCTAGACTTGGCTACTAAATTGAATTTATTAAGTGGTATTGAGAATTAATAATAGGGCCTAAATGGTGCATAAAACCCATAGCTAGAAATGATCCTATTCTATATAATAATTTGAGTATTGTGATCAATACTCCCTTATTTGATAATGAGAAAGTCGTGTTCAAATTGTTTTGTTATTTTTTATTTATTTATTTATTTATTGTCTTGTTAAATTTAGCATAATAAAAACTAAGTTACCGGTTCAAGTACAGGTACGGCGATACGACAATTTTGTAAGTGTCAGTGTCTGTGTATGTGTGTGTGTGTCTTTTTGTGTGCATATGTGTATGTGTGTGTGTGTGTATGTGTGTATGCGTGTATGTATGTGTGTGTGTCTGTGTGTGTGTGTGTCTGTCTGTCTGTCTGTGTGTGTGTGTCTCTGTGTATCATGTACGCGATACGTCTATATACATACACATCTAACATCTATACATACATAAATACATACATATACATATATGCATACACATATACATAAATACATACATATGCATATACATTTAACAGCAAACCATACCCAATGTCTCCAAAAAGTTGGCATTTCCTATTACTACACCAATTACCTACCTATTTCTTGATATCTTACATAAAAAATGTTTTAAAAATTTACTTCTTTTGTTTTTTTAGGAGCCCTTGGGCCCCACTAGGTTTGGCTGGGTTCGGCCCAAATTCGCCCAAGGTTCCTAAGAAGGATCCTGGGAGAACCCAAAGAAGGACCAGCAGAGAACCAAGACCAGAACCATACCCACATGGCTACGGTGGCCAAAATATAAGAACTCGATAACAGAGATTAAAAATGTATCAACATTGTTTTAACTTTTAATATGTTAAAATTTAATATTTAATTAAGATTTTTAATTAATAATATATTTAGTATTTATAATATTTGAATTAAATTTTTTAATAATGTAATAACATTTTAATATTCTTAATTTATGTAAGGCGAATTTTTGTTCTGAAATTTTTTCCTTGCCAAACTTCATCAGAATTTTGTTGTTGCCGAACACAAACTCAAACCGGAACCTTGTGACATAGCTAATGCAAAGACTCCATAAAAAATTCAAACAATGGTGGCAAAGAATTGACAACCAAAACAACTACATCATCCAATAGTTTATTATTTATTAACAACAAAGAGTTGATCCTTGGGTCTTTCATTCTAATTCGATTCTCTAAAAGTGACCCACTCAGGAAAGATAGTATATTTTTCAAATTGACAAATACAAGACTACCTTTTCAATGAGTTTGATATTTGTTTTTCAGACTCTCACAAAGATCACCAGCTAGTGGCATACACTTCTTGGATCATCAAGTCATCAAAAACAAATATCTTTAAAAGACTTATTTATGGTGGTTATCAAAATCTGCAAGATTTGAAGCCATTTTGGTTTCGTTTTTACGAATAGTTCTATCCCAATTCCCATACTCAGCAATAGCAAGTGCTTTGACTTCTGACATTCTTGTTTTGGTTTGGCAACTTTTGGGCTTTAAGCAAAACAAGGTTTCTGTATTGTATACAACCTAACGTTTACAAGAAACTTTTAGACCAAAAATTTCAAAGCAAGATCACGTTTTTCCTAAATTGTTCAAAATTTGTATGTTTGCAGAAAACAATAGCAAAGGGTTTCAAAAATCACCACAAGTTTGTTGAAAAAAGAAAAGGGCTCTGCAACTTGGTCACGCGTGTGGTTTCCTGCTTTGTGGGTGTCCTCGGGCACACGTGGAGGAGGCTCGGCCCTCCTCCACGATTCTGAATCATCACTCTCCGGACTTTTCCTTGTACTGCAAAGTGTGGGAGCAGTATTATCTTTTGATCCGATCTGGTGTGGGTTACAGCCTCCTCCCATCGATTTTCCTTTCATTTGTGCCAAGGCATGTGGGTGATTGCATCGAGGATTTATGGTCATAACGAATGGGGATACGGTTCCCCCGGTAGATTCATTAACAGGTTCGGCTTCCGATGGATCTGTTAAGTCTTTCAAAGATATTGTGGCAGGGGAGCAGGAGTGCCTACCGCAGCGTGCAAAGTTCGTTGTTGACTGGTCTACTGCGCTGGCGGGTGATGGAGAGGAGAGGCAAGGTAAGCAATCGTTGTCTCCTCCTTTGAAATTTGTCCTGATTCCAAATGAAGAATTGCATAAAGCTATTTATGAGGAAGATGTAAGGCTTTCTACGATTGCTATCTTCTTTGCGGCTGTCAACCCTGAGAGGGTCCCAGCTAGGAAATAATGGAAGAATGGTTCAATAATGTGTGGGAAGAGAAATTAGGGTTGCATTTTTATTATTGTAGAATGGTGCAAAAAGGATTATTTGTTGTTTCCTTTAACAACCCTAAATTTCAAAAGGAAATTGTCGATAAGGAATTTTGGACTGTTGGGAAGGTTACTTTTCGAGCCCTGGCATGGCGTCCAGAGGCTCTGAATGAGGAGGTTCTGGCCTTGTCCAGTCCTCGATGGTTGGTTATAAAGAATGTTCCCCCTCGACTCTGGAAATTTGTTCCTCTTTCGCTTGAGCCTTATGGCAAGGTGTTAAGAACAAACGAGACCAAATCGCCTCTTCCCCATTCAGATGCGAGGGTTTTGGTCTCCATGAACCCGGAACTGGATATTCCGCAGTTCCTGGAAATTAAATTGAAATCTGGTACCATTAACTGTGTTGTGGAAACCCTAGGAGGCTGTAATGTCCCCTTCTCATCAGTAATCTGTTTTGTCACTCATCAGCCTATTCTGGAAGCCTGTAGGCTTGTTTGAGGTAAAATTAGGGTTTCCAGTTCTGAGGTTCTTTGGCATTTCTGAGAGTTTACTATTTATAGTAAATTCTTTTTTAAGCAGTATGGAGTTTGTCAGCTTTCAGTACATCATTTCCAGTTGGAGCAATTATTTGCAAATCATGTCTGACTTCTTAAGGCATTTTTATGATGAATAAAGGCATTAAGGTTATAATTTGCAGTTGACCCCCTTGGCCTAGGAGAACAACTTTAAGTTGTGTTTAAAAGAGGGTCTTGGAAGGGTGACGCCTTCATGAGGTGATTTTTTAATTATTGAAAAAACATAATGCCTTGGCAAAAGTGGATGCCACTTTTAAAAGAGAGAATTTTAAAATAAAGTGAAATTCATAATATGCAAAAAGGGACGCCATCTTGAGGAGTTAATTGTTTTTTGGAAATTTGAAAAGACTCCTATGTCTTTTGGTGTGCTTTCCCAGGAATTTGAAGAGTTTTGTGAGCTTCTATTTAATGAAGGATTTTGCTCCAGCCTTGGATCCATTTCATGTTATCATACTGTTATACTGTCGGAATGACATCTGAAACCTTGCTTCGAGGATGCTACCTCCTAGCCATTAACCAATTTCGTGTTTGAAATACAACACCTAGTTGGACTTTGTTGCTTCTCATCTAGACTAGCAGATTTGTGCTCAACAGTTGAAGTTATGATGAAATTTCCAGATTTTGAAGTTGCTGATGCATCTACAGCTGAAAGTGAATTTTGTTAGCAGCTCTTGGAATAAAATTCATTTGGTTTTGGGTACTTTTGCATTGCATTTGTTTGCCAAGGGCACCCCTTTCCTCCAAGTTTGAGATTTTCTTTTGCAGTCTCTAATTTTTAAAGACAAAATCGCCCCTTCTCAAGGCCGTACCATTTAGCTTGCATTGGGAAGTGTGCCAGAAATTAAAGACCAAGTTTTGTTGCAGTTTCTTCATCCTAGCATGGTCGCCTACCATCCAGAAGTCCATAGCATTCAGTCTCATTCGATTTGGAGGTGAAATGAGTGAGTTATGAATATTTTATTGATTTTCTAGTTGGCTGATAAGAAATTCCAGAACTCAGGTTTTTATACCAGATTCATATGTTTTCTGTTTTGATCATAATTCTATCGTTGGAGAGTAAGAAACATCATTAGAATTCATTCTTCTCTTCTAGTCTTATTTCTCTATCATTGTAATACTTGTTTTTGCAGTCTTTTGAATTGTAAGGTTTTGATTAGTAGTACTAATCCAACCTATGTTATTGCTGCAACTACTTGTTTTATTTCCTATTAATTACCCCTGGACGGTTTACCGCCAGTGCGGAGAAAGAACTTGCTATATCATTGTACCCACTCTCAAGTGGTGAATCCCCACTATTCTGTCGATGCCCGCCGTAGTGGATGAATTAGATTGCTGTAGCTTCATGGCTGGTTATCCGCCTACTAGTTTCAATTCTAAGTAATCACTCCGTCATATGTTAGCACCTCGCCCTCAGTGGGATCTTGTGTGCACATTCTTGACGTTGAATTTGTCAAATTTAAGTACCTTTTCAATTAGCTCCTCCGCCATATGACAACACCTATCCTTCGTTGGGATTGAGTGTGCATTCTTGGTGTGAGTTCTTTCAAGTTTGTTTTTTCTATTTGGAGCTAACGCTAATCAAGTTGGCTAATGCTGGTTATGTGTGTAAATCTTCAAGAAAAAATTGGTTAGCATATTTCAGAGGCCTTAATGCTTATTATCTCTGTCACAGAGAAGGGCATATTAGAAGGAATTGTCCGATGATTAAAAACAAGATTAATAAAAAGCAAGATTATAGAGGCAATAAGAGCAATAAGCATGTTCCACCAGAATTTGGTGGGGATCTTAACCTTTCGGGGTGTTGTGACCTAATTCACACCCCGCCCCATTGCAAATGGGGACCCTTGTTGTTTGCCTTTTAGGTTTTGCTTTGGCGTGCCTCGTTTTGTCTGCTCTTCGTTTGGGGGTTTTGAGTTTGAATTTTGAACGGTCGCCCGAGTCGAGTCAATGAATTGTAGCCTGGATCACTATATAAACGTCGCCATCGTGCTTAGAAGGCCTAGGAGACGAAGATCGACTGTCGTTTCAGTCAATTCCGACACCTCCAAGTTTTTAGGGTTTCTCACCCCGGGCCCCCTATTTTTTAGGACCTACTTTTTTGGCACTTTTGGGCAATTCTGGGATCCCTATTTTTTAGGGTCTATTTTTGGAAAAGTTGCTATTTTTGGTAAATTTCTATTTTTAGAAAGTTTCTATATTTAGAAAGGTCACGAGTTTCAAAAATCCACTCAGAAGTTCGAAAAGATCAGCGAAACTCTCAGAAAATCGATTCGAAATTTTTTTTGAAATTTTGGTAAAATTCTGGAAAATCACATAAAAAGTTCAAAAATCTGGAAGATTTGCTCAAAAATGGTGAAAAATCTGGTGAAAATCACGTAAAAATTCTGGAAAATCACGAAAAATGGTGGAAAATTTGAAAAACCAGTCAAGAAATCTGAGCAATTCATGGAAAAATCTGGAAATTCGTGAGAAATCTGTGCATTCATGGCGAGCTGATCATGGTGAAGGTAGGTAATGACTGAGAATTCATGGTGAATACTGCCTAAGTATAGAGGAAGTCAATGATGAAAGCTTCAGCCTTAGTCAAGTGTCAATGGCATGAGAATGCAGCAAGTCCGCCCTCCAATGGTTGGCCATATGGTGAAGTCCGCCCTCCAATGGTTGGGTATAAATTGGCAATGGCAACCAATCAGCTGAAGTCTGCCTTGAGCTAGAGAGGAAATGGCCAGACATTCAATGAACTCCGCCTATGTTTAATGGCAAGGAGAATGAGCAAGTCCGCCCTTTGAAAAGAAGAAAAAGTCTAAGGCAATGAGCAAATGGTTAACCACAAGCTGAAGTCCGCCCTTAAGAAATGTTGAAATGGCATCAAACATGAGGAAGTCCGCCCTTGTCATGGCCTAGCATGTGATGAAGTCCGCCCTCAGCCAAGAAGTCAAGTGGCAATAAAATCAAGCAAGTCCGCCTTGTCCAATGGCAATAAAATGAAGGAAGTCCGCCTTGGATAGTTTGAAATGGCTAGAACAAAGTCAAAGTCCGCCTTGGGTAAAAGAAGAAGTGGCTTAGAGAATGACAAAGTCCGCCCACTAGATGGCAATGCTATAGAGGAGGTCCGCCCCAAGTCAAAAGGGAAAGTGGCATCAAAAGTTATAAAGTCCGCCCAGCAAGCTATGATATGGCAACAAAGCAAGGCAAGTCCGCCTCGGACATGAAAGAGATGGCAAAGAAATGAGTCAAGTCCGCCATGCTTAAAGGAAGGGAAAAAATAAAAATTTTGCCTAAGTCTAAACCTTTGGAAAATGAAAATATGCATGGCACTTAGAAAATTCGCCCAAGCGTTTAAAGAAAATTTTCGCCATGGCTAGCTAAATTGTGGAAAAATCAAGAGAATATGGCCAAATAAAATCGGACATGGCAAAATAATTTTGGACAAGAGGCAATTTATGGCCAAGTAAAGTTGGACGTGGCTAGAGAAATGTTGGACGTGGCTAGAGAAATGTTGGACGAAAAATATTTATGGCCAAATAAAGTTGGACATGGCCAAATAATTTTGGAAAACGATTAAAAATCATGGCCAAACGAAATTAAACGATAGAAATTATGGCAACAAAATTGGACAAAAAAATAATTCGCCATAAAACGAATGGGTTGCAATTGACACATGAAATAATTATTTTTATTTTTTATTTTCCAACACCCGAAAGGATAAGTCTTGAAAAATTCGAAATTGGAAAGAAAGACAAAGAGCTTTGTTAAACTGATGATAAAATTGGAAACTTTCCCGGACAAAAGCATTGAAGATAAAACTTGCCATCCGGAAGCAAAGTGATAGATGAGTACAAACTCAATTTGAAGGAAACATTGCAAATTTGCTAAAAAGATCGATCTTCTCACCTCTATAACTGATTTCACTTCTCATTTGTGCAATCATTCGATTTTTGAAGGTGGTGTGAGAAGAAACTTGTTGAAGAAATTTGCAGCAAAGTAACAGAGATAGAATTTTATCAGCTTGCATCGTGATTATGATCACTTCTCCAAAAAGTCACAGGCAGATTTACTTTGCCAACTTCACGTTGGCGTGAAATTTCATCGTTATTTTCTTTCCAGCTTGATTTTTTTTCACGAAGTCTAAATTAATAACTAGCTGGAATGTCCTTCGAAGTAATTTAAATGTCAAATTCTAATTATTCTCTCTACTTTTTCTTGCAGATCTATTTTCGAAGCAGTGAAGATGAAATTCGCCAGTAAGGGTGTGCAAACACAATCCAAAATCAAGTCCAAGTGGGAGCACGTTGTGGACACCGATCTTGGCCACGTTGATCTCGAAGACTTCCAGAAGAGAATGTATGGGACTAACGGACGTCTGCCTACACCAATAGCCATGAGGATGATGCGCAATGGAATCGTCCACGCAGCTGGATTTCCACCAGCAAAAGAATGTCCTGAGCTTATGGTTGAATGTGCACTACACTACAATGCACGAGACAGACAGATAGAAGCTCCTGACGGAAGAGTCCTTACCTATTTATCCAAGCCAGCAATCCAAGAAACCTTTGGAATTCCAGTATACAATCGAACATCCTACCGCACCAAGGAAGATGCACTCAAGCTATATCAGAGCCCGCAAGATCTTTGTGCATCCAACATAAACAAGAATTGGTTACTAAAACCCAAGCCTACTGCAGGCAAGATGCCAAAGAAATTGATCAGAACCCACTTCAAAGAGGAATATGGTGACATCGTTTTGCTACTAAACAGAATAGTAGGCAGTGCCCACGGTGCTCCTTTCGAAAATTGGATGTACTATTTTATTGATGAGATAATCACTGGAGTCAAGATGTTCAATTGGTCCAGAATGATTAGTGATAGCCTGCACGAGCAGTTAGTCAACTTTGAGGAGACCAAAACTTTTCACATGAGCTCATACATCGTATATTCACTTGCAAGATATTACAAGTATCCTGGCTTGACCTGCAAAGGCGTGGTTGGCAATGGCCAAGGGCAATTCAAAGCCTATGATTGTTAACCGCACCTGCAATTGAAAGAAAAGTCTCATTTCCAACGAGCTCACGACGCCTTCCTGATGTACATCACCCGGCTTCTCCAAGGCGGAACGCACCAAGACTCTCACATGAGGCCAAGAGCTTAATCAGTCGGTATGGATTTTGGTTCATTCAATATCCTAAGTTCACCTACATCAGAATCCAAGGATTTTCAGGAAATCCTTAAAGACTTCCAATCTACCCGACCAACAAGATGGTATTGCTGGAAGTGCTGAGGCAGTTAGAGGCGTATCAGAATATTCAAAGGCCAAAGCAGAAAGCGGCTGTCACCTTTCCCCTTTTCATCGGCAACATGGAGGAGTCATGTCCGACGGCACAAGCAGCAGAGGCTACTCGACTGGAAATTCAACAATATCCATTCATATCATACAAATCCAGGAACAACTTTGATCCGCTCCATCACATCAGAACTGTGGCCGGAGAAAGATACAAGCATCGAGTTGACTTAGAGGACTTCTGGGCCAACGCAGCAGATGAATATGATGTAAGAAGAAGGTTATGGTCAAGATTGCCATTAAGCATGATAAGGGCAACAGAGCTTTTCAAAGTACCCGATCAACTACAAGATGATGGAATATACGTGCAACCGGGTTTCAAGGAGAATGAGCCACTTCCCCCTATAAAATGGTTTGAACCTGAGATGGGTGACCTAGCAACTTTGATGCAGCCCGTTTTCAAATACTCTCAGTGGTGGATAGATCAACAGGTGGAAGTCCTAAGACAGAGAAATGTGCATTTCACCTACGAGTTGATGGGCGATACAGAGTCATGTTCTTCGAACGCCGGTGCATCTCGTGGAGATGGACCAACAGATGCTGCCAACTCAAGGAAGAGGAAAGAAGTCGATAAATCTGCAAGACAAGACAAGGGTAAAGTGATAGATGAAGGCCCTTCTCGAAAGAAGCACAAGTCTAAACCCCTTCAGTCGGCCACTTCCAGGAAC
Source organism: Sequoia sempervirens (assembly GCA_007258455.2). Lineage (NCBI taxonomy): Eukaryota > Viridiplantae > Streptophyta > Pinopsida > Cupressales > Cupressaceae > Sequoia > Sequoia sempervirens. The sequence goes on along the minus strand of VDFB02271358.1, from coordinate 256,348,508 downwards.
ATAGAAGAAATGCTCGCCTTGGATAGAGAATCCTTGGAAAATGCTAAAATCCCTTCTCCTGTCGAAAATGTGGAGCCAATACAAGTAGAAGATGATGATCAACCTTCTCCAACAAGCACAAAAATCCTAGAATCGGATAATGATACAGATATTATGGATGGAGAATTCGAGGAAGGAATGATTTCCGCCCTCAAAGGAATCCAAGATGACCCATCCGTCGAAGAAATTCAGGGCATGCAATTGCTCCAAGAAGTTCAAAATATGCCGGAGATTCAGGAAGAGGAAGTACGAGATATACAAGACGTCCAGGATCAACAGGAGGACGTAATTGAGCAGCCAACAATCCCAGAGTGGCTGAAAGAAAGATTGAAAAGAAAAGCGCCAGTGGAGGTCCCTGAGGAGGACAATGACACAGATTTTCTGGCGAGATTAGAGCAAACTGCCCCGAGGAAGAAAGCCAAGAAATTTTCCACCATCCAGAGGGATGAGGCTGGCAATAGTACAGTTCAAATTGCAGTACCCACAGCCGACAAGTTCCAAGATGAGATCGCCCCTGATGAATATGCTATCACGACCATCGACATGGGCCCTTCAACAAAAGGGCAAGAGGTCGAAGACTTGGACAGTTCCGTGGCTACCATCAAGTCCAGGTTAGAAAAAGAAGTTGCCAAGAAAAAAGAGTATAAGAAAGAAATTCAGCGCCTGAAAGATTACATCCAGCACCTGACCGAGCCACTGAACGAAGGTGACCAAGCAGCGCTTCCACCTCCAAATTCTTCACAAGAACCAGGTGCAAATTTTGAAGAAGAGCTGACTACGGCGAAGGAGGCTAAGGACTGGATGGCTGGAAGGAAAGAAGAGGCGTTGGCATTTGCAGAAAAGTTAGCGCAAGTAAATGAGCAGGCTTCCTTTATGCTATCACGAGTTGCAAACCTGGCAGAATCATGGAGTAATCTCGAAGATATTCAGAGCAAGATCATCCCATGTATTCGGGAACTGAAGGGCATCTCAAAGCAAAGATTGATTGAGGACAAGGTTATTGAAGCTGGAGCGGCATATGATTTTAACGGATGGTATTATGCTCTGATCTCAAGAGGAGGAGTTCTCGAAAAAGTGAAGCATGATGGTGCCAGAGTTGAGGAACGAATAAAAGAAATTCAGAGTAAAGTTTACCAGATGGCTGCCGATATGATCGATAAAGATGTTGTCTGAAAGAAACACTTGCGGCCAAAGAATTTAAAAGAACAAGTACAGAAAATTTTCTCCACCACCGGGCCAATCATGAAAGAAAGCTTCACCAAAGTATTCGACTTCATGGCCATCAGGAATTCTTTCTTGCTGCAGGAACCAGCATGGGCGACTATTTTTGCAGAGTGTGCTGAGAGCTTGGATTTGCTGGAGTATTGTTGATGCGTGTTTTATGACACAACAAACATTCTAGAACAAAGTGTCACAGACGCTCTATTCTCTCTTGAAAAACTACTTCCTACGCTAAGATTGCAAGTGAGGTCATAGGGTAATTCCAATGTTTAAGATGAACGTAGATAGGCTCTGTGGTATGGATGTGATTTGCTGTGGGCACAATTAAGATTTTGCAAGTTATTCGGAAAAGCGGAGACATAGATGCAGTATCATTTTGGATTTTATGATTTTATAAAACAAAATGAAAAAGATTAAGGGTTTTAGGGATCCTATACTATTCCTAAGAAATCAGGAGAACACGAGGATTAAATGAAACCAAATAAACAATACTCTGTTTCGCCACGTTAAACGACAACTACACAGAGCAAGTGCAATCTTCTAGGAATGTGCTTGTGATTTTCACGTAATGAATAATTACCATTAAATAGAACAACAATTATTCAAACAGAAGTTAAGCATCCACGATAAAGCTCAATCTAACTTTGCACATTGAGTGAAATCATCCACTCAAAGAAAGTATGAGCTCGGTTTCACCAATCTCCGTTATCAATCTATCATCCTTCTAACACACATCATAATTCAAATTTACTAAGAGAGAAAGAAAATATGCGACCATGCAACTATTCGACAATCAAGTATTCAAGGCACCTCATGCATTTGAGCTTCATTATCAAAGTAGTGTTTTCACAACAATCTCATAAAAACTCTCTTTATTTCTACAATCTAACTATTTGCTCTAACTTCTTAATCTCCAATCTCTAATCCCTAATGCTCTAATTATCTCTAATCCTTCTAATTTCTAATTAAAATGAGAGAGTGAGGGGGGGGGCTTATATAGTTTTCAAAATTACAATGAACGGCCGAGATTGATTCAAGATCAATGGCCCAGATTAAACAGAACTAAACCCTAATTAGGGTTTCCAAAACCTCAATCAGTTAACTGAAGAGAACTCTAGACATCGGGAGTGGCATCCTTATCCACTTGTGCAGCCTCACGTTCGGCGAATCTGGACACGATCAAGCCGACCTCTTCCATGGCAATGTCTGGCAACATGTTGACATTGTACTCCAGCAAATCCAAGCTCTCAGCACACTCTGCAAAAATAGTTGCCCATGTTGGTTCCTGCAGCAAGAAACAATTCCTGATGGTCATGAAGTTGAATACTTTAGTGAAGCTTTCTTTCATGATCGGCCCGGTGGTGGAGGAAATTTTCTGTACTTGCTCTTTTAAATTCTTTGGCCGCAAGTGTTTCTTTCGGACAACATCCTCGTCGAGCATATCTGCAGCCATTTCATAAATTTTACTCTGAATTTCTTTCGCTTGCTCTTCAACTCTGGCACCATCCTGCTTCACTTTTTCGATGACTCCTCTTCTTGAGATCAGAGCACAATACCATCCGTTAAAATCATACGCAGCTCCGGCTTCAATAACCTTGTCCTCAATCAACCTTTGCTTCGAGATGCTCTTCAATTCCCGAATACATGGGATGATCCTGCTTTAAATATCTTCGAGATTACTCCATGATTCTGCAAGGCCTGCAACTCGAGATAGCATAAAGGAAGCCAGCTCATTTACTTGCGCCAACTTTTCTGCAAACGCCAACGCCTCTTCTTTCCTTCAAGCCATCCAGTTTTTAGCCTCTTTCGCTGTAGTCAGCTCTTCTTCAAAATTTGCACCTAGTTCTTGTGAAGAATTAGGTGGAAGCACCGCCTGGTCACCTTCATTTAGTGGCTTGGTCAGGTGCTGGATGTAATCTTTTAAGCGCTGAATTTCTTTCTTATACTCTTTTTTCTTGGCACCTTCTTTTTCTAACCTGGACTTGATGGTAGCCACGGAATTGTCCAAATCCTCGACCTCTTGCCCTTTTGTTGCCGGACCCATGTCGATGGTCGTGATAGCATATTCATCAGGAGCAATTTCATCTTCGAACTTATCGGCTGTAGGTATTGCAATTTGCACTGTGCGATTGCCAACCTCGTCTCTCTGGATGGTGGAAAAATTCTTGGCCTTCTTCCTTGGGGCAACTTGCTCTAATCTCGCCAAAAAATCTGTGTCATTGTCCTCCTCAGGGACCTCCACTGGCGCTTTTCTTTTCAATCTTTCTCTCAGCCACTTTGGGATTGTTGGCTGCTCAATTACGTCCTCCTGTTGATCCTGGACGTCTTGTATATTCCGTACTTCCTCTTCCTAAATCCCCGGCATATTTTGAACTTCTTGAAGCAATTGCATGCCATGAATTTCTTGGACGGATGGGTCATCTTGGATTCCTTTGAGGGCGGAAATCATTCCTTCCTCGAATTCTCCATCCATAATATATGTATCATTATCCGATTCTAGGATTTCTATGCTTGCTGGAGAAGGTTGATCATCATCTTCTACTTGTATTGGCTCCACATGTTCGACATGAGAAGGGATTTTAGCATTTTCCAAGGATTCTCTATCCAAGGCGAGCATTTCTTCTATGTTCCTGGAAGTGGCCGACTGAAGGGGTTTAGACTTGTGCTTCTTTTGAGAAGGGCCTTCATCTATCACTTTACCCTTGTCTTGTCTTGCAGATTTATCAACTTCCTTCCTCTTTCTCGAGTTGGCAGCATCTGTTTGTCCATCTCCACGAGATGCACCGGCGTTCGAAGAACATGACTCTGTATCGCCCATCAACTCGTAGGTGAAATGCACATTTCTCTGTCTTAGGACTTCCACCTGCCGATCTATCCACCACTGAGAGTATTTGAAAACGGGCCGCATCAAAGTTGCTAGGTCACCCATTTCAGGTTCAAACCTTTTTTTAGGGGGAAGTGGCTCATTCTCCTTGAAACCTGGCTGCAAATAGATTCCATCATCTTGTAGTTGATCAGGCACTTTGAAAAGCTGGGTAGTCCTTATCATGCTTAGTGGCAATCTCGACCACAACCTCCTCCTTACGTCATATTCATCTGCTGCGTTGGCCCAGAAGTCCTCTAAGTCAACCCGATGCTTGTACCTCTCTCCATCCACAGTTTTGATGTGATGGAGTGGATCAAAGTTGTTCCTGGATTTGTATGATATGAATGGGATATTGTTGAATTTCCAGTCGAGCAAGCTCTGCTGCTTGTGTCGTCGGACATGACTCCTCCATGTTGCCGATGAAAAAAGGAAAGGTGACAGCAGCTTTCTACTTTGGTCTTTGAATGTTCTGATACGTTTCTAATTGCCTCAGTACTTCCAGCAATACCATCTTATTGGTTGGTTAGATGGGAAGTCTGTAAGGATTTCTGGAGAATCCTTGGATTCTGATGTAGGTGAACTTAGGATACTGAATGAACCAGAATCCATACCGACTGATTAAGCTTTTGGCTTCATGTGAAAGTCTTTGGTGAGTTCCGCCTTGGAGAAGCCGGGTGATATACATCAAAAAGGCATCGTGAGCTCGCCGGAAATGAGACTTCTCTTTCAATTGCAGCTGCGGATAACAATCGTAGGCTTTGAATTGCCCTTGGCCATTGCCAACCACACCTTTGCAGGTCAAGCCAGGATACTCGTAATATCTTGCAAGTGAATATACAATGTATGAGCTCATGTGAAAAGTTTTGGTCTCCTCAAAGTTGACTAACTACTCGTGCAGGCTATCACTAATCATTCTGGACCAATTGAACATCTTGACTCCAGTGATTATCTCATCAATAAAATAGTACATCCAATTTTCGAAAGGAGCACCGTGGGCACTGCCTACGATTCTGTTTAGTAGCAAAACAATGTCACCATATTCCTCTTTGAAGTGAGTTCTGATCAATTTCTTTGGCATCTTGCCTGCAGTAGGCTTGGGTTTGAGTAACCAATTCTTGTTTATGTTGGATGCACAAAGATCTTGCTGGCTTTGATAAAGCTTGAGTGCATCTTCCTTGGTGCGGTAGGATGTTCGATTGTACACTAGAATTCCAAAGGTTTCCTGGATTGCTGGCTCGGACAAGTAGGCAAGGACTCTTCCGTCGGGAACTTCTATCTGTCTGTCTCGTGCATTGTAGTGTAGTGCGCATTCTACCATCAGTTCAAGACATTCTTTTGCTGGTGGAAATCCAGCTGCGTGGACGATTCCATTGCGCATCATTCTCATGGCAATTGGTGTAGGCAGACGTCCGTCAGTCCCATACATTCTCTTCCGGAAGTCTTCGAGATCAACGTGGCCAAGATCAGTGTCCACGACGTGCTCCCACTTGGACTTGATTTTCGATTGTGTTTGCACACCTTTGCTTGCAAACTTCATCTTGACTGCTTCGAAAATAGATCTGCAAGAACAAGTAGAGAAAATAATCAGAATTCGACATTTATATCAGTTTGAAAGACATTCCAGCTAATTATCAATTTAGACTTCGTGGAAAAATCAAGCTGGAAAGAAAATAAACGATGAAGCTTCATGTTAAAATGAAATGGACAAAACAAATCTGTCTTGTGACTTCTGGAGAAATGATCACAATCACGATGCAAGCTGATAAAATTCTGTCTCTTTTACTTTGCTGCAAATTTCTTCAACAAGTTTCTTCTCACACCTTCTTCAAAAATCGAATGATTGCACAAATGACAAGTGAAATCACTTATAGAGGTGAGAAGATCGATTATTTTAGCAAATTTGCATTGTTTCCTTCGAATCGAGTTTGAACTCATCTTTCACTTTGCTTCCGGATGGCAAGTTCTATCCTTAATAATCTTGTCCGGGAAAGTTTCCAATTTCATTTCCAGTCCAACAAAGCTCTTTGTCTTTCTTTCCAATTTCGAATTTTTTCAAGACTTATCCTTTTGGGCGTTGGAAAATAAATGATTAAAATAATTAAAATAATTATTTTATGTGTCCATTCCAACCCATTCGTTTTATGGCGAATTACTTTTGATTTTCGAAAATTTCCTCATCAATGCCTTAGGCGAATTTTCATTTTTTCAATTTTCTTGCCAAAATCTCTATCATCCAACTTAATTTGGCCATGATTTTTAATCGTTTTTCCAAAATTTATCTAGCCATATCCAATTTTATTTGGCCATAAATATTTTTCGTCCAACATTTCTCTAGCCCCGAATTGCCTCTTGTCCAAAATTATTTTGCCATGTCCGATTTTATTTGGCCATTTGCTTGATCTTTCCACAATTTTTCTAGCCATGTCTGATTTTATTTGTCCATATTCTCTTGATTTTTCCACAATTTAGCTAGCCACGGCAAAAATTTTCTTTGGTCACTTTGATACTTGGACATATTTTAATACTTTCCAAAGGTTTATACTTAGGCAAAATTTTAATTTTTTCTCACCTCTAAGCATGGCGGACTTGCTAGTTGTTTTGGCCACTTAATTTTTTTCTTGGCTATGGCTTAGCTATTTTATCCTTTTGCCTTGGGGCGGACTTTACTAGTTTCCTTGCCAATTCCTCATTATGGTGGGCGGACTTTACTTATCTTCAAGCCACTTACAAGGGCGGACTTTGCTCCTTTCCTTGCCATTGGAGCTTTTGTTGAGGGCGGACTTTGCTCCTTTCCTTGCCATTGGAGCTTTTGTTGAGGGCGGACTTGATGAAATGTTTGGCCATCTGCATTTGAACATAGGCGGTCTTCCTTGCTTTGCTTGCCACTCACCATCTCTAGCTGGGCGGACTTTAGCATATGGATGGCCATTCATAGGGCGGACTTGGGCTTGTGGTTGACCATTGCTTGTTTAGACATGGGGCGGACTTCAGCTTGTGTTTAGCCATTGCCTCATTGCCTTAGACATTTTCCTCTTTTCCAAGGGCGGACTTTACTAGTTGGCTTGCCATTGAAGCTTATGGCCTTGCCTTTTTTTCATTTGACTTAGACAAATTCTTCTTTCCAAGTGGCGGACTTCAGCATTTCTTTTGCCATCTCTTTCATGTCCAAGGCGGACTTCATCCTTTGGTTGGCCATCTCCTTATTTCCTTAGACAAATCCCTCTTCTCCATGGGCGGACTTCATCATTTGTTAGGCCATGCTGAGGGCGGACTTTGCCAGATTGTTTGCCATTGGCTCTCTTGCTGGGCGGACTTCCTCATTTTCCTTGCCATTGCCCATTTGACTAAGGCTGAAGCTTTCACCAGTGACTTATTTTCTCCATTCTCCATGCTGGTAAACTCCTTACTTAGGCAAATTTTTCACAACGTTCAGTCTTCTCCATGAACGAATGTTCAGATTTATTATGAGTTTCTCAGATTTTTCATGGATTGTTCAGATTTCTTGATGAATTTCTTGATTTTTTACCAATTTGTTGACAGATTCATCATCTTATTCACCATTTTCTGTGCTCTTTACCAGATTTCTCTGTGATTTTCCAGAATTTCCCACCATTTTTTAACAGATTTTCCAGATTTTTTGAACTTTTTATGTGATTTTCCAGAATTTTACCAAAATTTCAAAAAAATTCGAATCGATTTTCTGAGAGTTTCGTTGATCTTTTCGAACTTCTGAGTGGATTTTTGAAACTCGTGACCTTTCCAAATATAGAAACTTTCTAAAAATAGAAATTTTACAAAAATAGCAACTTTCCAAAAATAGACCCTAAAAAATAGGGATCCCAGAATTGCCCAAAAGTGCCAAAAAGTAGGTCCTAAAAAATAGGGGGCCCGGGGTGAGAAACCCTAAAAACTTGGAGGTGTCGGATTTGACTGAAACGACAGTCGATCTTCGTCTACCAGGCCCTCTAAGCACAATGGTGATGTTTATACAGTGATCCAAGCTAAAACTCAATTGCTTGACTCGGGCGACCGTTCAAAATTCAGACTCAAAACCCCCAAACGGAGAGCAGACAACGCGAGGCACGCGAAAGCAGAACCCTAAAAGGCAAACAATAAGGGTCCCCATTTGCAATGGGGCGAGGTGTGAATTAGGTCACAACAAGTACAATGTCAGCGTGCTGCCCGACATTGCCATCGAAGAGGTCAGCTTGATTGTATCCAGATTCGCCGAACGTGAGGCCGCACAAGTGGATAAGGATGCCACTCCCGATGTCTAGAGTTCTTTTCAGTTAACTAATTGAGGTTTTGGAAACCCTAATTAGGGTTTAGTTTTGTTTAATCTGGGCCATTGATCATGAATCAATCTCGGCCGTTCATTGTAATTTTGAAAGCTATATAAACCCCCCCCCCCTCACTCTCTCATTTTGAGAGGAATAATTAGATCATTGGAGATTAGAGATAGAGGAGATTAAGAAGTTAGAGCAGATTCAAAATAGTTAGATTGTAGAAATAAAGAGAGAGTTTTTATGAGATTGTTGTGAAAACACTACTTTGATAATGAAGCTCAAATGCATGAGGTGCCTTGAATACTTAATTGTCGAATAGTTGCATGGTCGCATATTTTCTTTCTCTCTTAGTAAATTTGAATTATGATGTGTGTTAGAAGGATGATAGATTGATAACGGAGATTGGTGAAACCGAGCTCATACTTTCTTTGAGTGGATGATTTCACTCAATGTGCAAAGTTAGACTGAGCTTTATCGTGGACGCTTAACTTCTGTTTGAATAATTGTTGTTCTATTTGATGGTAATTATTCATTACGTGAAAATCACAAGCACATTCCTAAAAGATTGCACTTGCTCTGTGCAGTTGTCATTCAACATGGCGAAACAGAGTATTGTTTATTTGGTTTCATTTAATCCTCGTCTTCTCTTGATTTCTTACGAATAGCATAGGATCCCTAAAACCCTTAATCTTTTTCACTTTTTTTTATAAAATCATAAAATCCAAAATGATGCTGCATTTATGTTTCCGCTTTTCCGAATAGCTTGCAAAATCTTAATTGTGCCCACAGCAAATCACATCCATACCACAGAACCTATCCGCATTCATCTTAAACATTGGAATTGCCTTATGATCTTACTAGCAATCTTAGCATACAAGGTAGTTTTTCAAGAGAGAATAGAGCGTCTGTGACATTTTGTTCTAAAATGTTTGTTGTGTCATGAAACACGCATCAACACGGGGGAGGCAAAGGAAGGTTGTCCTCTCCCGAGAGTTGAACACCAGAAGGATTTGGCCACCTCTGCAAATAAGGTTGAAAGCGGTAATGCAGAAAATTTGAACTCATTATGTCAGGAGTTGAACATTGCCATGAATAATAATGGGGATGAGGTGGGGGACCTGTTTTTTGACAAGAATTGTCTTCCACCTCTCAACCCAAATGATTCGAATAAGGTTTTTCTCAATGGTAAGCTTAATGCTCAACAGTTAGCCCTTCAAAAAATAAGACAAATAAAGAAACCCGAGGGTAATGAATCTATTGCAGTGAATGAGCTTTATTCTTTTAATGATAAATTTTTCAGAGATTTAAAACTTGTTGGCTTAACAAAGGAATCACAAATAATAAAAGATCATAAGAATGAAGGGGATTTGAGCCTTGATATTGGTGGGGTCTGCTCCACTCAAGATGCTGATATTTCTACACTTTTATGCTCTAACAAGGAAGCCAAGTTGGAGGTGTCTATCCACCCTAAGGGGGATGGGATTGACTCAAGACCAAATCTTGAGTATACCACTGTAAACCTTAACTTTGAATTTGAAGAGAATGAGACTTAGTCAAAATTGACAGTTGTATCTGTAGACATGTCAAAATTACATCATGCATAATCATATTCCATTCATCAAATAAATCAGGACTTTATTTAAATCAAATCTTAAATTATATTCCATCTTCAAATAAATCAAATATCAAAGTCCAAAATGTCAACTCACCTAATCAGCATTAAATCAGCATAATCATCATCTAATCCTGATCTAATGCTAATCTCATCCCACTTGCATTCTCTAGATTTGGCCACTTGCACATGAAATTGCAATTAATTGATTTATCAAAATCCTTATTTTCAACTTGGCATAAAAGAAGAATATTCTCCAAGTTTGAATCTCCCCCCAAGTGGACATGTACACCCAACAGAGCATTTATGAGGCCTTACATGCCTCTTACATGTCCCCTTCCAAAATCAAACTCAGCATTCATTGCAAATTTGAATTTAAATTTTCCCCCTCTTGGGCACTCTTCCCAAATCTTGCACATACATCCACCAATCACATGATGACAAGTGTCCTCCTCTCATTGGCAGAATCTTAATCCCACATTGGTCCATCTTCAACACTTGGCATTTTAAAAATCTTTAAATAGGTGCTTCATCCTCAAGCAAATCCTTCACAATTTCATGCAAGGTTACTCTCTTCATTTGAGATTTGATCTTGTTCATCATCAATCCATCATCTTCATTTGCATTTTATCATTTGAGCTTTGATCAAGGGTTGGGAAAGGGTCACTAGCACATGTGACACCAATCCAACATGGAATAGGTAGCTTGCTTTTGTTTTCATAATGTTAGTCTTTATATTATCATTTGTTGCATTTTTGAAAGCATTTGCAATATATTCCATGGAGGTATTTGCAGATTTGTGTGTTTAGACTAACCCTTCTAATGAGAATTTAAGGTTGGTCTTACATTGCAGATTTTGGGTACTTCATCTTGGCGCTAGAAGGAGGGCATAAATATATCTAAAGCTGTGGTTGCTTCATTCAAATCCCAAGTTGTTTCAATTTTTATTCTTTGCATTCTTCTTATCATCACTTCCTGTTTTACCTGATTAGAGCTCAGTATGCAAATTGAAGTGCGAGAACAAAACAATTTTATTGTTTGGTTTTTGTTTTGTTTATTGTCTTATTGAAAAGGCATAAATGGAAACACTGTTTTACACAGATATATATGCGCTGCTTTCATTTACAATGTCTTTTCAGATCCATTCTGCTTTGTTTTAATTTAGGATAGAACATGCCAAAATGTGTACGTGGGTAGGGGCAAAGATTTAGTCATTATTTAGTGCGTGAAATCTTATAGCAGACAAGCAAGCAAAGTTTTGGGTATTTGGGTTGAGCTCATGTCTGCCAAGGAAGATACATTGTTTTAAAAACTATTGATGTACCATGTACACTATTGCTGTTGCGCACTTAGGATCTGAAGAAACCTCCAGCGTAATTTTTGTAAGACATTTGTTCACTGGTTTTACACCTGCTAATAGCCTTTGCTTGAAAATTCCTTATGCTGTCTCTTTTTTGTGCAATCATTGCATTCCATAAGAGGGCATCTTTTAAGTGGCCTTCTTTTGAAGGAAATGGCAATAGGCACTTATGACAGCAAGAGAATAAGGAAATATCAGAAGAAAGTGGCGCTCATAAAATTTGATGGAATGTGCATGATGCATATCGCCCTTTAAAAAATTGCAATCTCTCATCTCCCTGGCATTGAAAGGGTTTTTGTTTGAACTTAGTGAATCTCCTCTCAGCTTACTTGGCCACAACGATCATAGCATTGTCAGAAGGCTGAAAAAATAGATTTGGACGCCATAGGACAGGTGCATGAAACGTGGATTGAGTACTTACACTCCAAAAAAAAAAAAACCGCGGTTCTTTGAAGCTTTCTGTCGAACAATCCACATGTCTTGAAGCTTTCTGTCATTCATATGAGAAAAAGTCGTAACATCTATTGCCTACGCACTGCATTACTTTTACCTTGACTTTCTTTGGGTGCGAGATGAAGTAGCTTGTGGCTGTGTATTCCCTATTTACCTATTTCCATTGATTTTTCAAATGGCCTTCTTTAAAATGGCAATGGCGGTTATGACAGGAGGAGAACAAGGAAACATCAAACGTGTGAAGTAAGTTCACGTGCCTTGATAATAAGACCACAATTCTTTAAAGCATTTTGTCAGACAGTGCATTATTCATGCCTTGTCTACGCGCCAAATTGCTGCCACAAATCTTTTTTTCTGATTGCTTTAAACTGCTACTGATGCTATTGCTGGTTTTGTTGATTTGATGCAGAGAAGGTAGTAATAAATATTGTCAAAAAGTCTTGGGCGCGATTATTCATTTGTTGTTGTGCAGATACGCCAGCTAATAACATTTACATCTGATGTTTGGAGCTGACCATTGCATTAACTTTGAAAGTTTTCCTTTATGACATTGGGGGGCGCAGCTTTAAATCTGCCAAATACATTGAATAAAAGGCTTTCATTAGTTGTGCCTTCATACACCTTCTAAATGCAGTTGCCTGATTGCTTTTAATTCGCTGTCCTTGTCTTTGTGCGCTGCTAGTTAGTTTGAATATTTTTGTTTGAACGCTAATGATATTTGCTATAAATTTTAGTGCTCACTAATCTATCATTGGGTTTATTGCGATAGTAAGCGTTTGAAATAGGAAAGGTGCCTTTGAAAGATATTTGCCTTATGATTGTATATAACATGTGAAATTGATGATAATGCTTTTTGAAAGATTCGTTCTTTAAAAGTTATGTCATTAATATTAAATTTGTATTATAAATCTTCTTCATCATTATGATGTCAAATTTATGATGATGCTTTTTAAAGGACTCATCTTTTGTGATTAATTGATCTATTCAATTGAAATCATGTTATCATTTAAAATTAATCATTAAAATAAGTTTAATATTTTGATCCTCACATAAATATCTTTTGTTTAATAGGTACAAAAGCAAACGAAAGCAAACAAAAGTGAAACAAGGTACAAACGAAGGAAAAGCAAAGGCAAAAAGATACAAGTGAAAGCGAAAATCAACAAGGAGGCTAGCAAACGAAAACGAAAGGAGAGGAATTTTTTTTGAAAACACAATGTGTTTTTTAACACTTTAAGTGTTGATCAACACTACTTCACGAAGTTGTTTTTCTTTTCGTTTTAGGACACTAATTTTCGTTTGGGTCTAAAACGAACAATTTGATTTTCATTGCAAGGGGCTTAAAACGAATCTTAGAACAAACTTACTAGAGTTCGTTTTGGGTTAAAAATTGAACAAGCAATCTTCATATTTCATTTGGTGCTTAAAACGAATTCACAATTGCTTTGAAGGGTATAAAACGAACCAGTGTTTGAATTGTGTGATTGTCTTTTGAGTACATATCCTCTCCCCTTGCGCTTGTGTGATCTAGGGTGCAAGAGAAACACTCAAAATAAATTTTATTGCTTTGAAACACTTCAATTTGGGCTTAAAAATTGAACATCTTGTGCGAGTGTGAGTAGGGGCATCTTCGCGTACATTCTCTTTCTTTGTGCCATCAAAGATCGATCAAGTTACAGATTGTGTCTTTGCTTGCTTTTGTTTATCTTAGAGGGCCTGCCTTGGGGAAAAAGTACTCACCCAAGCGACGACTCAACCGGTAACACTCTAAAGCCAAGAGTATTTCCAGGGATATAAATGAGGATTTTGGTTAAACGCCATAATCACAGCGGTTGGCTCCGACAAGATGGATCCGAAAGGGGACTCTTGCCACGTTGGGTCAACTCCTACGAACGGAAAGTCCTTACTAGAACCCATGTGCTAGAATTTGCCAAAATCCTTAATCTATTTGTTGGTGCAAGAGCGGTCGTTGAAGCCACCCCACCTCTTCACGGTCTTCTAGTAGAGATGGAAAGCACGCCATGGGAGTTTCATGGGTGTTGATGCTTGGCTGCCCGATTGACGATAATGAGCGTGGAGGGAGCGTGGGTCAAGCATCTAACCATCCGCTAGGGATAAGCGTAGCTGGACTTGTCCAAGTGAGAATCCAACAAATATTGTCTTACACATCCATAGGGCTTGTAATTATTCTTTGTTTGAAAACACAGTGTGTATTCAAAAACATTTTGCCAAACAAACATTCAACATGATTCACAAAATTTCAAATTTCAAATAAGACAAATATCATTGACTCAATCCATATGTTACTGCTTTCCCTGCGTTCACGTTAAGTAGGTTCCTAAGCATTGGATTATATCTCAATTTGTCTTCTTGAGTAAACAATAGGAAAACCCTTGCCTTAAGTTCATTGAATTTCCACATAAAATATCTTGTGGGGTTTAAGGAAATTAAGACATTGGTACATCTTAGTTTGAAACTTTAATCAAAGAGAGTGTTTTTTGTAAAATAAAGCCATTAAGCAAAGATAACAAATTGGACCCCACACATGTGCTTGATATCTCTTGGTCATATTGGTCTTTTGATTGCTCTTAGAGAAAAGTGTGTTCTTCAATACCTTGGCCTAGTAAACAAAGTCTCTCTAAGTCTCTTAGGATCATCAAAACTTCCATCATCCATCCAAACATTTATCAACCCATCCATCCAAACAACTTTAGAGCTTTTGAAAACATCATTCTAGACTTAGGCACATCATCGAAACCAAAGTCATTTGTTTAATTAGGTGTGTGGGAATGCATCCTTTCTCATACACTTAATTAAATTAGCAATCCTTTGAACAAGTTCATCCTAAGATCACATCCAACATCTTAGGGTTTACAAGTTCATCATCCAAATCAACCAATCAAAATCAAACCCTAAGTCTAGCACTGATACAAAGTTCCTAAACGTTTGTCACTCATATCATTTACACATTTCATCCTCCATCTCATCATTGATCCTAGAGCACCTTAGAGGTCAACAAGATCAAAACACAAGAAGAACATGGAATATAAACTAGATTCATACATCATGAGCGGTCCAAACCAACCAAACTATCCAAGCCTCACGAAATCATGGGATTATGGAAACTCACATCCATACATAGGATCACTATCTCCTACGAATAGCAATAGCACAACGAATGTGAGTATGCCCAATCTGAATTTTGGAACACATCTCCCCATGATAGATTTAAATCAAAGTCCAAACTTACAAGTCTATCCTCCAAACAATCAAAACATGAGTCTTCAAACGAGCAACGTCATTCCACCAAATCCCTACAAACCAAATGTGGATGTACCAAGTGGAAGTTTTCGAAACATGAATCCTAACTCGGAAAACTTTGGAAAAATGATTCCCAATACCAACAATGTTCATCCTATCATGCCGAATCTGAACATCATCCCAAATCAGAACATTATCCAAAGTCAATTTTCCCATAATCCCATTCAAAAACTGCAAGTAGGAATCCCAAATCCGCTTAAACGAAAGCCAAATCAACTATCTCAAGTGAGTCAAGATCAAAATCAAGAACAAATTTGGCGAGATCAAATTGTAGAACTTTCCAAAATAGTTGAGGCATTGCACCAAGGGAAATCTCCACCACCATTACCTACATCATTCCTTGGTTTAGGGCTTCCCCCTTTACCTAACACCAATCACGCCACCCAAATCAATCCACCTAACGTCAATCAAACCATCATGTCAAATCCTTCAAGTATACCATCGACATCACACCAATGGATGGTATCTAATCAAACAACAACATTGATCCCAAATCAAAATACGGTCTCCCAAGGACCTATCACCTCGGTCATTCCAACCATCACTATCCCTTCAATCATTCCAACCACCACTATCACGCCCATCACATCTCAAACCCCCACAATCAATCCAAGCGTATCTCAAACACTTGTCACTACATCCAACATGATTTTGAATCCACCACCACCCCCACCACCACCAACTTCCACCACATGAATCCAATACAACGCAACATTACAAGCTGCTTTTCAAAAGGGATTACAATGATATTTAGCCATGCAAAAAGCAAAACAAGCTCGACAAGTGCAACAATCCTCTCAAGCTGCCCAAGCCTCTCAAGCTACCCAACCAACACGAGCACAAACACAAAAGATGACAACTATTGAGAACAAAGATCAAGATCACTCCATCATTGAATACCTTGAAGTTGTGTCTATTCCATCCAATGATCAAATGAACATATGTCAAGAGTCACTTCTCAATCATGATCAAAATCCACCAATGATACTTAACAACGAGCCAATTCAAGAAATATCAACATCACTTGACTCTATGGTCGAAAACATTCACAATCTCTCCATCGCAATTGTCGAAAACAATGATCAAAACCTCTCCATCGAGGAGCACATTAAGGATGTATCTACACAATCTGATGATCAAATCACCATACATCAAGAGCCACTCTTTAGTGATCTATTTCAAGGAGTGTTAGGACTATTTGATCCAATTAACATAATGCATGATCCGTTGACCAATGATCATATTGAAAATGTCTCTACATCGCCTTATGAGTTAGAGGACATATCTCAAGAATTTACTCCAAAGCATGATTAAAATCTTTCAACAAGGTCTAGCAATGGTCCCTTCCAAAACATGTTGAACCCCTTTGACCTCATGGTTACAGATGCTGAAGGAACCTTGAACTTGACCATGCCTAATGTCGACATCCAAAAGTCCTTTGTAAGAAATCCATCCTTTGAAGCTACTCCATGTCAAGAACTTGATCCAAAGCATGTCGAAAGCAACTCCAAAATCATTCAAGATCAAGAATTTGTATCTTCAAGATACTACAATAATCTGATGGACACTCTCCTATCTATGCAAGATGATCATATCCATACTCCTCCATCTACCCATGAGATGCTTTCTTTGGATGGAAACATAGATGATCGTTATTCAGAACAGGATCTCTTTATTCCTGACATTATTGCACAAAAAGAGCAGATTCTTAACTCCTACAATCAAATGGAGTTGTCAACATCAGGATCAAATATGTCCCAAACTCAGATTGAGGACATCATGAATAAAGATATCCATCATTATCCGTCGAATAAAACAAGTCAAATAGAACATCCAAAGTTAGTGGAGCAGCAAATTGAAACAACATCACCTATGGTGGTCATTTATCAGAGAACACTTATTGAACAAGAGCTCTTGGAACAGCAGAAATCAAAGAACGAAGGGGCTGCTACCACCACCACTGGGGCAACTATGTCTCAAACAAACATCAACATAGGAGCACGAAGAATCCTTATGATGAAACCAGTGTCACTACAACCACGTGCGCCATGAATCTTCACCCACCCATCACCCCATCCACGAATTGGGACCAACATCAAAGAAATATTTGAATCAAAGTACAAAGAACGTTATCAAAGCAAAAGAAGCTGAGAAGCATAATGGACAAATCAAATACATATGGATACCAAAAATACAAAGAAAGATCATCCCTATCAAACTCCATCAGTCAAAGAAACTGTGGGGCAAACTAAAAGAGGGAAAGGTATCCATCAAAGATGTTCACAAAAGCAAAAGCAAGCTTTTCAAGTGATGTACAAAGTGTATCAAGCGGTTGGTCCTAATTCCATGCACACTTTCAGTATCCACCCATCATTGCTCATCTTTCCAAGTTTGGAGAGTCAAAGGTTCCAAACTGTCAACCAATCCATCTCATATCCTCACACTCCATCCATGCCTCCATGCACATATCCAATTCTCAAATTGACCATGTATTGGTAGCGACCCTTCATCATAAGGATTAGAAGGCACTTTATCGCGATATGGCACCAAGGCGAGTTAACTCGGTATCGACGAAGCAGATCAAGAATACCAAAAGCTGCATTCAAGTGCACGTATCTTAGCAAAGCAACTCCTTCAAGCAGGATATCGATGGCACATTATGACAGGGGCATCTACATCAGCGACACCCTGTGGTTCAGCATAAATCTTTCAGAAAAATCAAAAAAATCAAAAAATATGAAAATCCAAAAAAAAATTAGAAAAAGGATTGAAAATAGTAAAGATAAAAATCGTCCTCTAGTGAAAACCGCATGGGCGGCGCTTTGGGCAAGACCATGATGAAAACCTGGAAAACAGGCGTCGTGTAGAATTGAGCATCTACGTGCGCCAGTTCAGATGAAAACATCTCATCCCATCCATAATAAATCGAGCATTCCATCCATCTCACCCATAATAATTCCATCCATCCATAAGAAATTTATCCAATCCATCTTTATCCATCTACGTCCATCATGCAAGTTATCTTGATCTTGATGAAATTTTGGAGCACACTTTACGCTTGCTTACGGTAAAACATCTTGACATGGGTCATTTTCATTGATCCTATCCTATGCAACATTATTTGAGCTATGAAGCATTATCCAAATGAGCTTTCTTGATGCAAACACCTTATCTTATTGCAAGATAATCCTTGGCATCCTTTGCATATCCATCCATCCATACACCTATCCGAGCATCCATTCGCGACATTCCACACATTGCTAGACATTGGGGGCAGATATGTACATCTTGCTTCGAGAATAAATGTGGATCTATATCCTCCAACTTATGTGGTGATCCGAACATTGGCAAACGTGAAATCAAATTGGTCAAGCATCTGCAATCCAAAATCCAAATCACTAGCCCATGGCATATTTTGATGAGAAGACATTCCTTATCAGTCTTCATCTTTTGTCGAACATCAAAACAAATAATCACTATCAGTCGCATCTAATTTACATGTCAAACGCCACATCAAATCATTTGAACATCTTTTGTTCTAAACCAAGCTTCATCAAACATGATCAATCAAATCCAATCAAAAAATCATCATCTCGGGATATCCTTGTGTTGCTTAACACTATCCTTGCATTGTCGTGTATCCTCGACAATGTTATCATTATCAATCCTGATCAATCCAGCCCTTGCATTGTTGTGTATCCTCAACAATGTTATCATCATCAATCCTTTCCCAATCCTTGTGTTGCATAACACTATCATTGCATTGTTGTGTATCCTCAACAATGTTATCATCATCATCAATCCTTCGATCTGATCAATCCACCTTAGCTTGGTTTTCAAACAAAATCCCAAACAAAGCACTGATATCATTACACATCCATATCCAAATCATCAAAATCATGCGAAAAATCCAAAAACATCAAAACATATCAAAATCCAAAAACACTCAAAAGCATAAAACATCAAAAACATTGGAATCGAATCGTCTGAGCTTGAGCGTAGGCAAGGCTAATCTTTGATCACCAGAGACATCAAAATCCAAAAACATTCGAAAAGCATCAAATCCAAAAACATTCGAAAACATCAAAATCCCAAAACATCGAAAATCAAAAAATCAAAACATTTGCAAAATCTTGAAAAACACCAAAAACAGCCTCAAAACATTTCAAAACGTCAAAAACATCCAAATATTTGAAAAATCCATCCGTCATCTCGCTTGCACCCGCATAATCAATCATCCATAATAACTGATCGCCATCTTCATCCTTTGGCAACACAAACAAAAACAATCACAATAATCAGCAAAATCAATCTTCAATCGTAAAATCAAAATCAAACAATGAACCATTGAAAACAAAATCAAACTCTTGATCAGTCGCAAACATGTCAATCAACCTTATATCAACAGCCTATCAATCAACTTATCAAACCATCATCATCCTGTACAATGCATGTCTTAGGATATATCGTTCCGACAATGGGCATCATTTATGGATATCACCTTGGATTCTTATCCTATCAAAACAAATCCTTTGGCTAGAGGTATGAAGAACATTGGCTTATTTGTGTACTTTGTCTTTTCTTTTGATTTATCTTATTGCGCTCATTCCAAGGACCTCTCGATGATATCCGAAGAAGGATTTAGAGAAATAGGAATGGGGCAACGATCATTATCTTTTGTTTGTGTGCTTGTTGGACGTTCTTGTAAAATAACTTGGTGAATACTTGCTTTGTTAGGTACATCCTAGCAAGGTTTCCGTATGTCAAGTGTGAACAAGAATACTCCTATCTATTTGTCGAGTCAAAGTCCATCACACTAAGTACAACGCCATCCTGGTCCTTTATACCTTGATGCATCGTACTTAGGCGTGTTATCAAAAATAAAAAGTGACCCTTTGAAAATCCCAATCCTTGATAAGCAAATCATCCATCTATCATCATCATTTATCATCATCATCTTTTATTATATCATCATCTCTAATAAAGTCTCGACCAATCATGGACTTGTTGGATCCTCTTGTCATCATCTCATTTCCGCACTAACATCATGCATCCGTCATACATCCATCATGCATCCATCTTGCATCCATAAATCATCAGTATTTTGCATATCATCTCACATGCACATCATCATCATAATATAGATCTGTTAGTCTAAGCATCTCATAAATCATCCATTGCATAATCACAACATATCACATCATTCACATCATCAATCTCATCCATCTCATATCATATCATCATTTAAGTTGTTTAGGATAATATAGATTTGTTATTCTAAGCATCTTAAAATCATCATCTTTGCATCATCGTCCATAACCATCCATTTTGAACCTCTTTATCGCGAGATCGACCCTCAAATCGAATCTTTTCGCTCGATCTCTCGAGGGGGCAATGTACCAGTGTACTTCTTTCCGCTGGGGCATCCGAAAAATCAGAAATTTTTGATTTTGATCGCGGCAAGTTTATTCTTTGAACCAACGCAACAAGTACATTGCTTCAAAGAGGGGCAAAATGTAGACATGTCAAAATTACATCATGCATAATCATATTCCATTCATCAAATAAATCAGGACTTTATTTAAATCAAATCTTAAATTATATTCCATCTTCAAATAAATCAAATATCAAAGTCCAAAATGTCAACTCACCTAATCAGCATTAAATCAGCATAATCATCATCTAATCCTGATCTAATGCTAATCTCATCCCACTTGCATTCTCTAGATTTGGCCACTTGCACATGAAATTGCAATTAATTGATTTATCAAAATCCTTATTTTCAACTTGGCATAAAGAAATAATATTCTCAAGTTTGAATCTCCCCCCAAGTGGACATGTACACCCAACAGAGCATTTATGAGGCCTTACATGCCTCTTACATGTCCCCTTCCAAAATCAAACTCAGCATTCATTGCAAATTTGAATTCAAATTTCCCCCCTCTTGGGCACTCTTCCCAAATCTTGCACATACATCCACCAATCACATGATGACAAGTGTCCTCCTCTCATTGGCAGAATCTTAATCCCACATTGGTCCATCTTCAACACTTGGCATTTTGAAAATCTTTAAATAGGTGCTTCATCCTCAAGCAAATCCTTCACAATTTCATGCAAGGTTACTCTCTTCATTTGAGATTTGATCTTGTTCATCATCAATCCATCATCTCCATTTGCATTTTATCATTTGAGCTTTAATCAAGGGTTGGAAAAGGGTCACTAGCACATGTGACACCAATCCAACATGGAATAGGTAGCTTGCTTTTGTTTTCATAATGTTAGTCTTTATATTATCATTTGTTGCATTTTTGAAAGCATTTGCAATATATTCCATGGAGGTATTTGCAGATTTGTGTGTTTAGACTAACCCTTCTAATGAGAGTTTAAGGTTGGTCTTACATTGCAGATTTTGGGTACTTCAGTATCTATTAGCCCCCTTGATGGATTGGTCAGTACGGATGGTTTTGCCTCTCAATCAAGCATGGACTCTGTAGATGACCTAGGGATTCTCTCTACTAGGATAACCACTGATGGGGAGGGTGTGCCCATTGAGATGCTTGTTAAAAAAACCATAAGGTATAGGAAGAAGAAAGGCTTGGATGGCACAAAGTTGCAAGATGTTAAACATGGTAATCCCCTTTTAAAGGACAAAGGAAAGAAGCTTAGTGGGGTGATCCTTCCACCTAATGGTAAGAAAATTGAGGAAGAGAATAAACTGCCTAAGTGCTTTGATAATTTTAGGACTGATAAAGTTCCTTCATCCAACGAGCATAAGGATGGAAATTAATTGTCTTTCTTGGAATGTAAGGGGCCTTGAGTCCCCTGATAGAAAACACCTTGTCAGGAGGTTACTTTCCCAAAAAAAGGAAATGGATTTTTACTTCTCCAAGAAGTCAAATCTGTTGGATTTGCCTTAGAAACCAGCCTAAAGACAATTTGGAAGGATATCTCTCAGTTTGTGACCAAACATGAACAGGGGAAGGGTGGGGTTGTCATTATGATGGCTAACAATTGGAGCCAATCTGTGGTTCAATCTGGTGTATCTCCCTGTAACAGGGCAGTTTGGATTATTATAAAGAAGAAGGAAGACTGCTTTGGTGTCTGCTCAATCTATGCTCCTAATGACTACAGAGATAGGGTTTTGTTGTGGAAGTGGTTGTTTAATCTCCAAGATATCCCTTGGATTCTAGGGGGTGACTTTAATTTTGTGGAAAGAGAGGACAAATATGGAGGTGTTGGTTATGTTTGCAAAGACTATGAGAAATTTCATTGGTCAAGACTTAAGTCTAAGTTAAGTCTTGAGGATCCCATTGAAGGCCAGAAAAAGGAATGTAAGGACATATGGTTCACTTGGTCCAATTACCAAAAAAAATGGGAGGAGGGTGCTTTGTAGGTTGGATAGATTTTATATAAATAAAGCATTCTTTTCTACTGGCCTCCTTAAGGATGGTTGCAAGGTGGAGGTTACTCCATTCTCACTCTTTGACCATCACCCAATAAGAGCAAAATTTGTATTTAAAAATGGTGTTGCCTCTAATGTTGGTCCCAGAAATGGGTTTTCTCTTAACTCCAACCTTCTTAAGGATGAAGATTGTAAATGTGCCATAAACTCTCTCAGAGCTATTACTAAGTGGTTACATTGGTCCCTACCTCCCATTAAGAGATGGGACTTGAATGTGCAAGGCTGGAAGGTTCTTTTCCAAACCATTGGAAGGAAAAAGGCAAAAGATAGAAGGAGAAAGGAGACTTGTCTGCAGGACACTCTTTACAAGGCAGAATCTGCAGTGCAAAATTGCCCTAATGATAGCTCCTTGGTGGATAAGCTCTCTGTGGCCAGAGACAATGTCAGGAGGTTTCAAACTAACAAGGTCAAGGGGCTGAAAATTAGAGCCAAGATGAATTGGTTGGAAGATGGTGACAAGGGTACAAAAAATTTCTTCAGCTATTTAAAGGAGAAGCAGGCTAGAGAATTAATTGATTAGATTAATGCAGATGGTAATATCCTTCTAAACCAGGATGAAATAAGAAGGCAGTTTTTCCTCTTCTATCAGAATCTTTTCACTTCTGAAGGGGGTAATGAGTCTTGCTTTCGAGCTAGGGACTATATCAAGGGGATATTGCCTAGTTGGGTTGGTAATGAGGCCGCCCTTGATTTGAGCAGATAAATTTCCGAGGAGATAAGGAGATCTATTCTCTCCCTCAAAAATGATAAATCTCCAGGACCTGATGGTTTATCTGCAGAATTTTACAAATCCTTCATTGATTGGGCTTGTGATGATCTTTACATGGTCTATAAGGATGCCTTTGAAAGAGGTCCCCTTGGAAAAGACATTAACAGAGGAATTATTAAGTTGATTCCTAAAGAGGGAGACAGAACCCTTGTTAAGAATTGGAGACCCATTACTCTCCTAAATGTTTCCTATAAAATTTTGGCAAAAGTTCTGGTTGAGAGGCTGGCTAGTATTCTTCCCACCATCATTAATTCAACTCAAACCGGCTTCATTAAGGGGAGGTACATCTTGGAGAATCTGGTGACAAGTTGGGAGGCCATGAATTGGGCCAAGAACTAAGGGCAGGATGCTGCAATGCTCCTGCTAGACTTTGAGAAAGCCTATGACAGAATTGAATGGGACTTTGTCCTTATGGTCCTTGAAGCATTTAGTTTTCCAAGTGTGTTTTGTTCTATGGTCAAGACTCTGTTCCAAGATGCTTCTGCTCAAGTGGATGTTAATGGAGTTCTTTCACAGGAAATTGTTCTAGGGAGGTCAATCAGGCAAGGATGCCCCCTTGCACCAACTCTGTTTGTCATTGCCTCTGATGCTCTTCATTATATTTTAAGGGATAGATCATTGACCCCTAGGGTAAGAGGTATCAAGTTGTCGGATTCCAATGAACTTATCAATCTTCAGTTTGATGATGATACTTCTATTCTTGTACAGCTTGATGAGGATAACTTTGCAATTCTTATGAACAAGCTTGAGATTTTTTGCTCCGCTTCAGGGGTAAAAATTGCCCCTACAAAATCTTACCTTCTTGGGTGGAATGATAGGACCCCTGCTTGGGTGTGCAGATATGGTATCCAATGGGTTGGTCCTCATAAACTTGTGAGATACCTTGGTATCCCATTTTCTATCGAGTCCAACTTGAAAGATATGTGGTGTTGGATTAGAGATAAGATTGAGAATAAATTAACCAAATGGAATAAACATTACCTCTCCTTTGTTGGGAGGTTCCAGATCTGTCAGAAAATTTTTTCTTCTTATAGCATTTATTTTGCCTCTGTTAGGTTTTTTTGCTCTTATCAAATCAATGCTACTCAGAAGAGAATTAGGGAATTTTTGTGGTCTGATGGTAAGGGGAAGAAGAAGAAGCATTATGTCAAATGGGAATGGTGAACTATTTCTAGAATGAGAGGAGGGTTGGGGCTTAAGGATTTGAGGATCCAAGGTATTGCTTTGGCTTCTAAATGGGTGGTTGGGGCTTTGGAGGGGGAGGAACTATGGAAGGTGCTAGTGAGATACAATATTGCCAATGTTGTGCCTAAGCATGCTAAATTCTGGAAGCTTCTCCCCTTCAGTGATATTCTTAGCTGTGAGATGCCTATGTTACCTGCAGGGTCCAATGTTTTTAAAACTTTATGGAAGGCTTGGGAAATTGTTAAGAAGCTCTTATCCAACTGCCAATTCACCAAGGGCGATAATAGGGCAATCTTTGCCAACAGGTCTATTTGGCCCTTATTCAGGGGTGCTCTGCTAAAGGCTGGGTGCTTAAAGGAATCCTTTGCTTTAAGGATATCTTAATTAATGGTAATCTGAAGGATTGGAATACCCTTAGCACTGAGTTTAGCATTCCTCATAGTAATTGGAGAACTTACACGGTGTTGAGAGAGGCTTGTGGCCATCTCAAGTTCCCGATTAAAGTCATAAATGAACCCCTCCATTATAAAGATTTTGTGTGGCAAAATGGCAACAAAATAATGAATGTTAAAGTTAAAGATATTTTTTCTATGCTTACTGATCAAGTTGATATTACTGAACATATGAATAAAGCTTGGCAAATAAACTTGAGAAAGGATCATTGGCCCAGAATCATTTTGACGAATTGGCAGAAGGAACTTGAGGCCAAAAAGGCCTGCTTCAGATGGCTTCTGATTCTGCAGAAGCTCCCTTATAAAACCAGCACAGATGATCTTGAGATGTGTTTTTTATGCAGGAAACCTGAGACCTTGTCTCATATTTTCTTTGATTGCATTTTTGCCAAAGAAATCTGGAATATGTTTTGCTTTTCTCATAATATCTGGGGATGTAATGGAGATTTAAATTCTGTGAATATGCTTTTTCTCCAAAATTGCAAATTAAGTAAAACTGGTGCTTTATTCTGGCATATCCTTTCTACTGAGATTTTGTGGGCAATTTGGAAATCCCAGAATGCGGACTGATTTCAAGGTAGAAGAAGATTGCTTACTGAGTCCTACAAGGGACTCATTTTCTATAATGTTGCTATGCAAGTGTTCATTAATGTGGAGTTGTCAAAGGATAAGTTTTGGAAATACTTGGAGAACAGAGAAACTTCTATTGATATCATGGATGCCAGATATGGTCATATGTGGCAGGAAGGCCACCCTGGTGCTGAGGTTTTGTTTAGGGCCTTGCAGGCATTCAGAGATGAACTTAAAGAAGAGCAAAAAACCAATCCCAGTCTGTATAAAGGTAAAGAAGTGGTTATTGTACTGATGGAGCAGCAGAAGAATAATGTCCCTGTCTTTTCAGTTGAAGAGATCAATGCAGCCCAGGCTCTGGTGGCTCTTAGTGATGGTGATAGTTCTGATCACCATGGTTAACTCCTGGCCGATGGTGCTCCTTTTGTCATGGTTCTGTGTATATGGGTTTGTTTCATATGATGGTACCTTCGTTAATGTATTTGTATATATTCTGATCTCGGGCTATGATGTAATTTTGAGTTGATCCTGACCATAATGTTCTAAGTTTGTACCTTCTGTGGTCCAGGTTAGGTTGTCTTTTGTGGTCGCAGAGCTTCTTGGATGTTCTGATCTGCTGCTGTGATTTTTCATATCTGATCTGCTATGTACTGTTCTCCTTATATTTAATATAAAAAAAAATCTCCACACCCAGACACTTCCTTCTGAAGAACACCCTCTTAATAGCAGTCCCTATACAGCAGATCCTTGACAGCAGTCACCTTCTTTGATTGCCCTTTGACAGAAAACAATAGGCCCTTAACAGAAATATTTAACAACAAATGAATTTAGTGAAAGTTGGCCTTAACTATCCCTTGATGATTTCTTTGACAGAACCAGTCAGCCATTTTAACAGGTCATCCCTCCATAACATTCAGCAGGTCATCCCTCAAAATGATAGTCTGCAAGTTGACCCTGACATCAGGTTCTACACCATTTTATTAAAAACAAGTTAGACCTCTGCAAAATAGGTCATCTCTTTCATTAGTCAGCTATCTGAGAAACACCAGTTAGCCCCTTCAATCAGTCGGCCCTTGACAGAAATTTGTCCATTGATTTCACAGCAAAACTTGACAACAATTCTCATTTCTTCACCATTTTTTCCTCAATCAGCGCACCTTATCCAAGGGCTTCCTCACAGAAGATCAGTGTACCTATCTTATGATTTCTTTGCTCTGATACCAAATGTTGGAATAATGAATGCATGGAATTTGAGAGCATAGGATGGCACACATTTAAATAAGTGTGGCTTCTATTTGTTCTTGAATGGGGATGTTACAAGAAGGGGTGGTTGTAACTTAACTGTAAGTTGCTTTTAGACATAATTAATGTCGTGCCTTAACATCAATATAAACAATAAATGCCTCTGTAAAAAATGTATTCTCACATTATATTATATCTAATAGTAGCATACGGGGGGTTGCCTCTGCTAAGAACAGCTCACTTCCACTAAAAATCAACTTAAAAATATAATTTTCACTCAACTAGAATAATAATAAAATTTAGGAAAAAGCATGAATAAAATTACTGATATCAGCTTTCAGACTAATTTCCAATCTTGTGTTGACTTTGTTAGATGCACAGGACAACTGAGAAGGGGGGGTGTGAATCAGTTGTATTCTTAAAACATTCAGTCCCTCAATAACATTCAAACCCTTGTCATGCATCCAAATTTACGTGGAAAACCCAAAAAGGGAAAAACCACGGTGAGGATTAGCTCACATATATATGAATTGCAACACCAACTACAAGTAGGCTCACTGCCCAAAAAAGGAAAGGCTCACTGCTAACAATGCATCTGACTTATGCTAAAGGTATAGTTCTACTAAAGCACAAAAAACTAACTTACATACTAAAAAGTAGACTCCTTCTGCTCACTGCATCCGGCACTCATAAGCGTTTAAGCTCGCACTCAAATCACCACACTTAATCACATTTGCATCTTTCGCACCTTACACACTTGCCACACAATCCACACAAACTTCACCTTGCATTTATACCATCCACAACCTAAACAATCTCAATTAGGTCGGCCTCAATGAAATGTATGCACCTCAAACGTGCAACACCAAAATAGGTCGGCACCAAACACTTCTGCAGTGGAAAGCAGTGAAGGCAGACCACGTCAAGGGTAAACTAGGACCCAAATCTACACCGACACGCTTCACCACACTTCCACAAACAACAAACAACCTTTGCAATTAGCGCTAGCACGACAAATCGGCCAAACCTACACTGACACTAACAAGCGATCACCAACACGCTTCTCCAAATCCAAAAACATCTCACAGACCACACAGCAACTCTCCACAACATCCAAGAATATTCCACACCATCAAAATATTCAACACCACTAACGCAACCACTTGAAATTGAATAACACTTTCATTCTGTGCAACCAGACACACTCGCTGTAATGTCCCCTTTTTAGCTGACATTGTTTGTTGAGGAGTGAGCCTATTATTTTGACCCTCGTAGGCTGACAGTTATGGGTAGAGGGTCCTTTATGGCAGTTACCCAGTGGTTAGAGACAACACTTCACTTTCTGATTCAGGTTTGGGCCTTTGCAGATGCTCAAAGAGTGGTATTTAGACACTATTTATAGTAAGTCAAGCTGTCAGAGTTTTACTATTTCTGGCAGGACACCTGGTTCAGTTGGTTTACTCAAACTCAACCCAATTCGGCAGTTGGATGAGCAAATGGAGAATATTTGAGCATTTAATGATGATTAAATAATTATTATTGAGACTTTATATTATAATGTCAAATAATGATTATATTAATATATAAATGAAATATTATAAAGTATTAAAAGACTTTATAATAAAGGGAGATTATTATTATTTAATGAGTATTTGTTACTCAAAAGGAAAATACGCCATTTAATGATTATATCTTCCTCAGTTTTGAAAAATGAAATAAATATCATTTAATTCATCATTAATGTGCTTTTTTGAGGGGGTCGAGCTTCTTGAAGGTTTTATAAAGTCTCTCAAGACAAAATCGAACTCATGAAAATGACTATTCAACTTTTGTCTTTTTTGTGAGAGCTTTGGGATTTGTGAGAAACCAAGGGTCCCGGTCAAGTTTCAGCAATCTACAAGCTGTGGAGAATGTCAACTCTTCATAGACCAGCATTCTGAAGTTGTGAAAGATCAGCTAAAGTATGCTAATGGTTGGCTTCATTACAAAGGTCAAACTTGTGCTTCGTTGAGAGGATTTAACAGGGGTTTCAAACAAAGAATCATTTGCAGATTGGTGTTATCATTTGCCCTTCATTATCTATCAGCTTCTCTTTATTTCTTTGGCCATACAAATTGTTGTAAGGAAGCCGTACATCTGCCGTAGTTGTAGCCGTACTTATTCAGCTTGAGGCATGATCTCTCTTGAAGGAAAAACGCCTAGTCTTTTGGGTTCCAACCTTCACTATTAGTGGCGCCTAAACCTCTGAAGGCGATTTCAATCATTTTGCTGAGGGAGAAAGCTATTACCAGCTAGCCATACCTTTCACTCATCCTTTCAGATGGCTCCAAGTTGATATTAGGTTACTTTAAATAATACAATGCTTGCTTTTTTGTATGCATGTCTTCTATTTGGCATTGTAAACATTTAGCAATCAATATAAAGTTAATCGCCATTATTTCGAGAGTTGTTTGCTGCTGTAGTTGTAATTTATTGCTTTTACATTTGATCTGGCATCATTTAATCTAAAACATTATATCCAAAAATCATTGAAACAAACCACAAACCCTCAAAACTCAGCAAACCTCTATTAGTTATCATAATTAGAGGTTTAGAAACACCAAGTTTCTTACAGTGGTATCAAAGCATAGTATTTCTGCCATCTTGTGCTTTTCAGATGCTTTTTCATGAGTAGAGACATTATATTTTACACTAAGGGTAGAGGAACAGGTAAAGAAGATTGGACAGATCCACCGGATCCGGAAGGTGAAACAATTTCAGGAATTTTGGGCATACACAAATCTAGTTCTAACAGTAGTGAGGACAATGTCACAACACTTATGGCAGATAGAGAGCCTTCTAGGGAGACACATAGAGATCCAGGGAAGGAACATGCTAGAGCTGAGAGTCCGCAGATAGAGTTCAAAAGAAGAAATGACAACATGATGGATATGATGTCTCAACTAATGGGAACAATGAGGCAGTATGTCCCACCCCAACAACATTTCATTCAGATAGGACAATCCAGTCGGACTGCTGAAGTAAATCAGCAACAAGTGCCAATTCAGCAACAGTCGTGTAATGTGCCCTTCCTAGGCATTTCAGATGATTCAGGGGTTAGCCTATCATCCAGACCCTCGTAGGCTAACAGATGTGATTAGAGGGTTGCTCTTGGCAGTTACCTTGCATTGTGGGACATTACTCCATCAATTGATTCAGGTTTGGGCCTTTGCAAAGACTCACAAAGTGATATTAAGGTACTTATTATTTATAGTAAGTCAGGCAGACAGGGGTTACTAATTCTGGCAGGGCACCTGGTTCAGTTGGTCATCTCAGTTTCGACCCAGTTTGACAATTTGAGGAGCAAATGGAGAATAAAGGAGCATTTAATAATAATTAAATGATTATTATTATGACTTTATAATATAAAGTCAATTAAATGAAATATTCAAGTATTAATTATTAATGGCAAATTATAAAGTATTTAATACTTTATATTAAAGGAGCATTATTATTATTAAATGAGTATGTATTACTCATTTAATATGGACGCCATTTATTAATTAAAATGCCTAAGTCAAAGAGGGGCGAATTTATATTATTAAATGCATTTAAATTGCTTTTTGAGAAGGGGTCGAACTTTTGAGAAAGGATATATATTTCACCAAAGACAAATCGAACTCATTATTGATGATTATTTGAATTTGTCTTTTCTCTCTGAGAACATTGGAGTTTGGGGAAACAAGGGTTTCTGCAATTAGATTGTGGAGAACGTCACCTCTTCATGATCAGACATACTGAGACTATGAAATATCAGTTGAAGATTGTCCATCAGAGTGACTTTATTCAGAAGTCACAACAGAGCATATTTGTGGAATCTCAGTTGGGGTTTCAGTCAGCAGTTGGATCGATTTTCTCCCAGAAGAGAATCTGACACAATGGCTATTCATATTGTTCATCTAGCACATTTTCCTAGGCCGTACGGATTTTGTACTTGCTGGTTGGAGGCCATACCACACAGCTGCAAGGCCATACCACACAGCGTTCTGTCTTCTCCAGTGGTGGCGCCTAGACCTTCAAACGGTTTTGCATCCATCTTTGAGTAGGAGAAGTCTGTATCTGAAGCCAGCTGTACCATTTTCTCCTCTTTCAGGCGGCTGCAAATAAACCAGGTTTTTAAATAAATACTGTTGCCTTTTGGCTTGCATGTTTGAGATTCACCATTGTAATCATTCAACAAAATAATATAATCATTTCTCATCGCTCTAGAAGCTGATTTGTTGCAGTAGCTGTATTCTCATATTTATTATAAATTTTTAGAAGCATTTTATCAAAATCGCATCAGTCATCTGATTGCACAAAAATCATCAAAAAACAATACAAAACAACAAAACACAAAAAAAATTGCATTTGGCATCAGCAGTCAGGGTTGAGAGACACCAGGTCTCTTACAGTGGTATCATAGCACAATTTTCCTGCCAGCCTATTCTTTTTCAGTTAGATGTGTGCTTTTTCATGAGTAGAGACATTATATTGTACAGCAAGGGTAGAGGAACAGGCAGAGTAGAGGATTGGACAGGACCACCTATTCCAGAAAGTGAGACTGTATCAGGGGTTTTGGGTATACACAGATCCAGTTCTAGCAGTAGTGAGAACAGTATTACCGCACTCATGGCAGATCATGAGATTCGACAGAGTCACGAAGGGATCCAAGGAAAGAACCTACTGAGGGTGAGATGACTGAGACTAAGTTCAGACGAAGACATGATGATATGATGGACATGATGTCTCAGTTGATGGGCACAATGAGGCAATATGTTCCGCCTCAACAGCATTATATACAGATAGGACAGACTAGCAGGACTGCAGGCATGGACCAACCGCAGGTGTCAGTACAGCAGCAATCATCACCTATCTTTCATGAGCGTAGGCCTGGACAACCTACCTTTATTACTAGGGAGGCACCTCCGACTAGGGAGGCACCTCCAACTCCGGAGGCAGAGCAACAGGGTCAACAGCCAGAGTTTCAGCCACAGCATGGTACATCAATGGCCGACGTGACCAGATTCTTTGGAGAGTACTCGACATTGGCTCCTAAGATCAGACAATCATTGTCTTTTCATGACTTTATGGATGTGCATAGACCCAAGGGTGGAGGTAGATTTGTGTCACAACCCTCCCTAGAACTTAATAAGTTATGGTTTTGATGACATGGTCGTTATTTCCGTTATTGAAACATTATCCTTCTTATGAATATGAATTAAAGGATTTAATAATTGTTCTGGTTTATTTTATCTCTTGGCAAATGAATGAAATGATGGATGATTACTTAATTGCGTAAATACAACTATAGATGATGTTGTTACGTATATCAATGAGAAACCATATGTTAAGAAAAGTCTAACTCTGGCTTTTGGTGTCAAGTGATTGCAGGACCATCAACGCAAGAAAAGAAAAGGGACCGTCATCAGGGAGAGGATGCGGTTGACAAGGATTCGATTGTTATCAAACTTTGGGAAGCAAACGAGGTCACAAATGATCTTGGCCTTGGTAAAATAAATAATAGACAATAAATCTTAAAAAGAAAACTTTTGATATTTTTCACTTTATAAGAAATTATAAATATTATGATAACTTTTAAAGACTTAAAAAGAAATAAAGAAAAAGCCCGAATCTTATTAAGGCGAAATAAAGTTAAGCGGCCAAATTAAAAGAAACGCATGAATAGTATTTGGCGCGGGGGTAAAGAGAGAGAGAGAGGGAGCCGATGTAGGAAAACCAAAAACGCATCACAGGGCATGGAGTTGCATGAAACGTCTGCATTCAAGAAGGCACGATGGGGAATGCGAAAGGGTCTCCATTTAAACATCGATCTCCTCTGGGAAAAGGCATTCCATCTGATCATTCGTTATTCTTTTGTTTTGGTCTGCGTCTTTTGGAAGGATACCAATCTTCCGCCAAGTCTAGGGTTCGGTTATTCCTCTGTGATTTTGTTTGATCTTCTCTTGGAATCGGTCGGGAAAGATCTGTCTGAAGCGAAAGTGAACCTCATACGCCTTCCTCTTCCCCCTATTCCGCGGAAATAATCGTCGGTGGCTCACGGAACTCTTCTCGGAAAGCAAGAGCGGATTTCGTGGTCAGTGGCAGCAACCGTAAAACTATCAGGCACGTAAATGAGATCATCTTCCTTCTATCTTTCTTGCGTAGAATTCATTATGAGAATAATTCTTGTTCGCCCTAATGAATGAATGGTTATAATCTTATTTTGGTTTATATCGGCTATTCTATTCTTGCTCTGATAATTTAAGGTAGGGTTTTGTTAGACTGAACCACAGCTCTTGCCTAAATCTGAATGCCGTTTAACCTTTCCAACTGGGCGTCATATAGTCAGAATTTAATCTGAGACCGTTCTTCCTCTGTTCATTTTCGTGATCTTGCTATATCCTCATCAAGCAGAGCCGACCTAAGGAGTTTCCCTTGTTCTGGTATGCGGGTATACCTTAATCAAACCTTGAAGCGACCTTTGTCTCCTCTTTTCTGATTCTTTAATCCTTGATGTACTGAACCGTACGCCAGAGCAGAACATCAAACAATGCCAGAAGTAGGAGTTTAGTTACTTAATGATGAAAGCCATTAGAAGATGTCCTGCTTATAATTTGAAATAAAATAAATGCGAAACAGATGAGGAACCTCCATATCATCTTCAACTGTTCACTCACCTAGTAGATCCCAGTACTGTTACAAATACTTAAATATTTGAATAGAGTCTTTCGTGGTTAATTGCCTTCTTGCAAGCATAAGATGCTAAAACCGAACTATTATGGAGACTAATAGGATAAGTCTATCAGATTTGAACATTATCTCTTCCTGAAGGATAATCGATAAATTCTTATTTGAACCAATGAGATTAATAATAACAGTGAAAACTAGAACTTGAATATTGATATTCTTGAATATAGAAACCTGAAACATATCTAGTGTAAACTAACGAGCAAGGATGCGTGCTGACGGCACAGTGATGCCATAAATAATTAATTAAAAAAAAATCCTTGGCCAAGGTAGATGCCCGTTTGGCAATGTCAGCTTCCATGGCCGGATATACCCTGATCAGGATGATTCTTCTGATAGGAGGTACCTATAGAGGAAGGATCGATCAGTGGTATAGGTTCGTGGACATCAGGCTCAGAGAACTGATAACAATTGATCCTTGTTAATTGACCTCGTGAAGGGCGGGTTCTTCAGTTGAAGAAACTCGGGAGACCAGCAGGTCTTGGTTGGGCGGTAAAGCCCCTGATGATGGTTTCTTTTCCTTTCTGAACAGTATTGCCAATGAAGATGGTGTTAAATGCAAAATCTTTCTTCTCGCTCTATTTCCAGGTACAAAGATCTGAATGTATACTATTTGTTGAAATAATATTCATCTTGAATTTTGAGCAATGTCCTTTTAGCTGAAATTATCGTTACTTGTTAGTTATTGTTAAATTATACTGCTTAGTTGAATTCTGCAAGTTAGATGTAGAAATTTTAGATAGCCGTTGTATGTAAACCCTAGAATGGTAGTTATTTATTTCATGATATTATAAAACTGTTTCTGAAAAATCAGTTAGAAACGTTGGAAAACTCTAGATCTCTTGAAAACAATTAGTTACAATTCAGCTGAAGGTAGTTACCAGTTAAACCTTCGTAACCGTAGAATAGTTGGATGTTACAATTTGAGCGCAAAGTTCCTCAGTACCAGCCACCACCACAGGTGAATCGGGATCTTCAGCATGCAATGAGCAAGATAGTCTTGCCTTATTTTGATGGCTCAAACAAGAGTTCAGCAAGGGCTTTGGTACAGAAGTTAGACAATTACCTATCATTGAAACCTATGCAGGAGGACGAGGCCATTAAATTTGCCACGCTACATCTTGATGGATTAGCACATGACAGGTGGCATCACGGCATGTACACATTGGGTCATCACATGGTTACTACTTACCTAGAGTTCACGAACAGGCTCATAGAGCGCTCCGATAAGAAGGATCCAAAACTTTATTTTAGAGAGCTAGCTCAGCTCAAGCAGTCAGGTAGTTTGGATGCCTACATTCGTGAATTCCAGAGGGTTGGAATCATGGTGACAGGTATTTCGGAGAGAAGACTTGTCATTCTATTCATCGAGGGATTATATGAGCCGATGAGAGGTTGGGTCAAGGCATTTGATCCTCCTACTCTTCAGGAGGCAATGAGGAAGGCACGCAGTATGGAGCTTCCAACACCTCGCAGCAAGTTTTCTTCAGGCTCATCATCCTATTCGAGGCCAAACAGATCATTTGATAAAAATAAAACATTTGACAAGAAGAAGGATCCACCTGATCCTAAGAAACGAAATGCACCACCGTTTGACAGGGAAACATTGAATGATTTATGCAAGAAAAAGTTATGTTTTTGGTGCAAGGCACCTTATGATGAAAAACATGTATGCCCTCTTCGTCCTAAGGCCAAAAGTAACCAGGTGGAGTGGTTTTATGAGGGTGAAGAGCAATCTGATCTGTCAAAACAGCAA
This sequence comes from Sequoia sempervirens, assembly GCA_007258455.2. Classification (NCBI taxonomy): domain Eukaryota; kingdom Viridiplantae; phylum Streptophyta; class Pinopsida; order Cupressales; family Cupressaceae; genus Sequoia; species Sequoia sempervirens. The sequence goes on along the minus strand of VDFB02271358.1, from coordinate 256,313,146 downwards.
GTTGATTCAGAGCATTCAGATGATGAAAGGTTTGAAAATGATAGTGAAAATGAGGGAGGAAAGAAGTTACAGGAGGCACACTTAACTAGTCTTCCGAGAGATGGATCTTTTAGGCTACGTGGGCTCCTAGCAGGTCAGAAAGTGATTACTCTACTTGACACTGGTGCCACTCATAACTTTATAGATGCACGTTTGGTAGAGAGACGAGGCATACAGACTGAGGAGTTTGAGGGTATTCGAGTCAAGGTGGCTGATGGGTACACCCTCAAATGTGATAGAAGAATAATAGATCTTCCGATAAGACTTAACAACTATGAGTTCAAGGCTGAATTCTACGTTGTGAATATGGGTGATACTGATGTAGTACTTGCGATGGCATGGCTTCACGATTTGGGTGAGTTTACACTCAATCTTCGAGACATGGAGATGAAGTTCAAGGTAAGCGAGAAACCACATGTCATAAAAGCCATCAGAGAGAGTAATTTGAGAGTGGTATCTTTCAGACGGATGGAGAGGCTCATTCATCATGATATGGTGGATTAGGCTACGAAGTGTATGTTGTTACCAGCACAACAGGAGCAGCAGAAGGTTGACTATCATCCTGACATTCAGGAACTGAGGACTAAACACTCTAAAGTGTTTAGTGACATTCCACCTGGCAGACCTCCAGACAGGGGCATCGAGCATATTATTGAGTTGGAGGAGGGCGCAAAGCCCATTATGATTACACCATATAGACATCTGAAATGCCTCAAGGATGAGATAGAGAAAACAACCAATGAGTAGTTGGCTATGGGGCATATCAGACCTAGCAAGTCACCTTTTGCTTCATCAGTTGTATTGGTGAAGAAAAAGGATGGATCACTTCGGATGTGTATAGATTACCGCCATCTTAATAAGAAAACAATCAAAAATAGGTACCCTATACCCCGCATCGATGAGTTGATTGATGAGTTACACGGTGTTGTCTTCTTCACGAAGATTGACTTGAGGTTCGAGTACCATCAGATTCGGATGAGGGCGCAGGACATAGAGAAAACCGCTTTTAGATGCCATTGCGATCACTTCGAGTTCTTGGTTATGCCTTTTGGTCTAACAACCGCCCCTGCTACCTTTCAGGCTACAATGAACAGGGTCTTCAATTCTCAGATACGGAGATATGTATTGGTCTTCTTCGATGACATTATGGTAAACAATCGGTCATGGGAGGAGCATATAGCTCACTTAGATACAGTTTTGGGTATTTTGGCGGAGGAGTCCTTGTACGCCAAGGAGTCCAAGTGTGAGCTAGGCATGGCTGAGTTGTATCTTGGGCACATCATCAGTGCCAAGGGAGTCAGTATGGACCCTGACAAGGTTTGAGCTATAGTAGAGTGGCCAGTACTAGACAACCTTACCCAGCTCAGAGGTTTCATTCGGTTATGTGCTTTTTATAGACGATTTGTTAGAGGGTTCTCACGACACGCCGCACCCCTTACTGATCTGACAAAGAAAGGGGCATTTGCTTGGTCACCGCAGGCTCGGGAATGTTTTGATAGATTTAAGGTGATTATGACTTTGTGTCCAATTTTAGCACTGTCAGGCTTTACGAAGTCTTTTGATTTGTATTGTGATGCCTCAGGAGAGGGCATTGGTGCCGTATTGATGTAGGAGAGACACCCTATTGCTTTTGAGAGTAGGAAGCTTAGGGGTCTTTAGAGATTTTATAGCATTTATGACAAGGAGATGTTAGCCATTATGCACGCTTTGGCTAAGTTCAGGCAATATCTGGTGGGCAGTAAATTCAGTGTGCATACAGATCATAATAGCATGAAACACTTCCTTGGACAGCGAGACTTGAATGAAAGGCAACAAAAATGGGTCAGTAAATTGCAATCGTATGATTTTGATATCACGTTCATTAAGGGAAAGCAGAATGTTGTAGCTGACGCATTGTCTCGCAGACCTCAGTTGAATACTATGGCACAGATCTCCGAGGATTGGAGGCAAAGGATTATTGCAGAATATATTAGGAACCAATGGGCTTCTAGCATTGTTGACGGGACAGAGCAGGATAATAGATACACCATTGTGAATGAATTGATCATTTACAAGGGGCAGATTTTTCTGGTTCCTGATTCAAAGTTGAAGGATACAGTTTTGAAAGCCTTTCATGATCTTCCTATGGCGGGCCATCCCGGTTATTTCAAAACATATAAGCCAGTATGGGAACGGTTTACTTGGAAAGGGCTAAAGACTGATGTTCTTCGGTATGTACGTGAGTGTTTTGTTTGCCAACAGAACAAACAGGAACACATATCCTACTGGATTGCTTCAGCCACTTCCGATACCTGACAGGAAGTGGGAATGTTTATCAATGGATTTCATCACGGGCTTGCCGAAAGCCCAAGGAAAGATTGTATTTACGTGGTTGTTCATTGGCCGACAAAATATGCACACTTCTTTCCGATCACCACTACATTCACAGCATCGCAGACTGCAGAGCTTTTCTTCAGAGAGGCACTCAGGTTACATGGTTTGCCTCGGACTATAGTCAACGATAGAGACAGTCAGTTCATGAGCAACTTTTGGCAGGAGTTGTTCAGACTTTGTGGAACCGAACTGGCACCTAGTACTAGCTACCATCCACAGACAGATGGGCAAATGGAGATCGTCAACAAGTGGGTGGAAGGATATTTGCGTAATTATATAGCTGGACAATAGAGAGCTTGGGTGAGGTGGACATACCTCTGTGAGTATTGTTATAACTCTACTCACCACATGACTATACAGATGACGCCCTTTATGGCATTATACGGGTATGAGGCGCCCAACCTTTCGGATTTGGTGTTGACTGATACCAAATTGCCCAGCGCAGGTGATATGATGCAGGATCAGCAGGATATTATGAGGTCTCTCAGAGACAATATTCAGCGGGCACAGAATCAACAAAAGCAGTATGCTGATTAGAAAAGGGTTGAGCGTTCCTTTGCAGTGGGTGACATGGTGTATCTCATGTTACATCCTTACTGTCAGTCCACTCTGCAGAAGAGTGGTGCAGAGAAGTTGAAACATCGTTATTATGGTCCATTCTGAGTCATCAGACGAGTGGGCGAGGTTGCATATGAGTTAGATTTACCGGCGGATAGCAGGATTCACAATGTGTTTCACCTTTCTCGCCTGAAGAAGGCGTTGGGTCAGCATGTGATTCCCTCTCCAATACTGCCACCCCTTGATGATGAGGGGAAGTTGATATTAGTGCCTAAGGCCATCCTCGATGTTAGAGAGAGACATCTTCAGAGGCGGGTCATCAGAGAGTATTTGATCAAATGGACAGACTTACCGGTTGAGGATGCTACATGGGAGATAGAGGAGATTTTACAGCATCCGGAGCTGAGATTGCTTGAGGACAAGCAATTTCAGGGAGGACAGACTGTAATGTCCCCTTCCTAGGCGTTTCAGATGATTCAGGGGTTAGCCTATCATCCAGACCCTTGTAGGCTAACAGATGTGATTAGAGGGTTGCTCTTGGTAGTTACCTTGCGTTGTGGGACATTACTCCATCGATTGATTCAAGTTTGGGCCTTTGCAAAGACTCCCATAGTGATATTCAGGCACTTACTATTTATAGTAAGTCAGGCAGACAGGGGTTTCTAATTTTGGCAGGGCACCTGGTTCAGTTGGTCATCTCAGTTTCGACCCAGTTTGACAATTTGAGCAAACGGAGAATAATGGAGCATTTAATAATAATTAAATTATTATTATTGTGACTTTATAATATAAAGTCAATTAAATGAAATATTCAAGTATTAATTATTAATGGCAAATTATAAAGTATTTAATACTTTATATTAAAGGAGCATTATTATTATTAAATGAGTATTTATTACTCATTTAATATGGACGCCATTTATTAATTAAAATGCCTAAGTCAAAGATGGGCGAATTTATATTATTAAATGCATTTAAATTGCGTTTTGAGAAGGGGTCGAACTTTTGAGAAAGGATATATATTTCACCAAAGACAAATCGAACTCATTATTGATGATTATTTGAATTTGTCTTTTCTCTATGAGAACATTGGAGTTTGGGGAAACAAGGGTTTCTGCAACCAGATTGTGGAGAACGTCACCTCTTCATGATCAGACATACTGAGACTGTGAAATATCAGTTGAAGATTGTCCATCAAAGTGGCTTTATTCAGAAGTCACAACAAAGCATATTTGTGCAATTTCAGTTGGGGTTTCAATCAGTTGTTGGATCGATTTTCTCCCAGAAGAGAATCTGACACAGTGCCTATTCATATTGTTCATCTGGCACATTTTCCTAGGCCGTACGGATTTTGTATTGGAGGTCGTACCACACAGCTGCAAAGCCGTACTTTTCATATCAAGCAAGTCGCCTTGCCTTTTGCATTTTGTCTTCTCCAGTGGTGGCACCTAGACCTTCAAAGGGTTTTGCATCCATCTTTGAGCAGGAGAAGTCTGTATCTAAAGCCAGTCGTACCATTTTCTCCTCTTTCAGGCAGCTGCAAATAAACCAGGTTTTTAAATAAAGACTATTGCCTTTTTGCTTGCATGTTTGAGATTCATCATTGTAATCATTCAGCAAAATAATATAATCATTTATCATCACTCTAGAAGCTGATTTGTTGCAATAGCTGTATTCTCATATTTATTATAAATTTTAGAAGTATTTTATCAAAATCGCACCATTTATCTTATTGCAGAAAAATCATCAAAAAACAATACAAAACAACAAAACACAAAAAGTTTTGCATTTGCCATCAGCAGTCGGGTTTGAGAGACACCAGGTCTCTTACAAGTCTCCTTTTAGTATACCTAAGCATAGGCCTGGACAGCCTACTTTTATTACCATAGAGGCTACCCTAGTTTCTGAAGCAGAGCAGCAGGTCCCTCAGCCAGAGGTTTAGACACCACGAGGTATGTTAGTGGCAGATGTGACCAGACACTTTGCAGAGTATTCGACATTGGCTCCTGAGATCAGGCAAGCCTTGTCTTTTCATGAGTTTATGGATGTGCATAGACCCAAAGGTGGAGGTAGATTTGAGCGCAGAGCTCCCCAACAACAGCCACCACCACCACAAGTGAATACAGATCTTCAGCATGCAGTCAACAAGATCATCTTGCCTTATTTTGATGGATCAGATAAGAGTTCAACGAGGTCTTGGGTACAAAAATTAGACAATTACTTATCTTTGAGACCTATGCAGGAGGACGAAGCCATCAAATTTGCTACGCTGCATCTTAAGGGATTAGCGCATGACTGGTGACATCACAGCATGTATACACTGGGTCATCACATAGTTATCACCTATCAGAAGTTCACGAATAGGCTCATAGAGCGTTTTGACAAGAAGGATCCAGAACTTTACTTTAGAGAGTTGGCTCAGCTCTGGCAGTCAGGTAGTCTGCATACTTACACTAGTGAATTCCAAAAGATGTCAGTTATGGTGACAGGCATATCCAAGAGGAGACTTGTCATTTTGTTTATTGAGGGGTTGTATGAGCCTATGAGAGGTTGGGTCAAAGCATTTGATCCCCCTACTCTCCAGGAGGCTATGTGGAAGGCAATGAGTATGGAGCTTGTTGCTCCGTAAAAACAATTTCAACCAAAAACAAACACCTTGCCTGTTGAGGAGAGTCATACACCAATTGTAAAGACAAAGAAAAAGAGAGCAGCAAAAATTGATGATGCAACTCGTGATGAATTGAGAAAGAATTAGCTATGTTATTGGTGCAAGGAACCCTACAATAAGGAGCATGATTATCCTTTGAAACCAAAGGGCAGAGCTAACCGCACAATGTGGGTTTATTATGAGGATGATGAGTCTGCAGTTTCAAATCAGCAGGCTGTTTCAAAGCATAATGATGCTAGAAATGCCTCTATGGAGTTTGGGCCCGATGCCAATATGTCCCCGTTGGTATTATCTGCGAGTGCACGAGATGATTCATTCAGGTTCAGGGGATTGGTGGATGGACAGCGATGTATTGCCATGCTTGAACAGGAGCCACACACAATTTTATTGATGAGAGCTTTGTCCGCAGATGCAAACTCCGAACAGAGGACTTCGCTGGATTCAGAGTTCGGGTGGCAGATGGATATACCCTCACTTGCACTCGACGAATTTGTAATCTCCCCCTCATGCTGAATGATTATGCGTTGCAGGCAGATTTTTATGTAGTCAACATGGGTGGGATGGATATAGTGTTGGGTATGAGATGGCTCCAGGACATTGGTGTGTTCACCCTCAACTTGCCTAAAATGGAGATGAGATTTGAGTTACAGGGCAGGAGATATGTGTTGAGGGGGATTACAGATGGGAATCTACGCTCTATCTCTCTCATTAGTGGGAAAGTGAGAGGGTAAAGGAGGAGTTCGTGCAAATTGGGCATGGCTTTGCTCAATATCCCTGGAGTTCAAAGGCAGCCGATTGGGATCAGCCTAAGAGTTTGGTTCAATTGGTGACCAATCCTTTATTCGAGGCGGATGTTACATCCTCATATGACAATCCGCTCTTTGAGATTGATGTCGATCACTTTCTTGACCCTAGTCTTGAGATGAGTGTTGATTGTTTTTGGAATCCTACTTGTGCACTGGGATTTCAAACTCAGCTCACAGAGGAGTTTCACAGTGTGTACACAGTGCAGAGTGCATACAGTTTCGTGTTTGACCCACATGTACACGATTTGTTTCAGGTGCATAGTTCTAGTATGCAAGTGTTAGATATGTTGGATGACATTATATCTCATGCAGTTTTAGGAGGCAAGTGTTGCTTGCAGATTGACTTGCTTCCTCTTGAGTTTCTTGCTCCTAAGATAGACAGTGCCGAGGTTGACAGGGGACAGCATTCTATTTCAGTTGATCAATTGTGGGAGTTACAGGAGATAGTTGTGGCTAGCAGGGACATTACTCGGCACTACCCTTGGGATCCAGGTGGTATGGTGCGTCTTTATTTGTGGAGATTACTTGGGGACAAGCAATTTCAGGGACGGTGGACTATAATGTCCCCTTTTTAGCTGACATTGTTTGTTGAGGAGTGAGCCTATTATTTTGACCCTCGTAGGCTAACAGTTATGGGTAGAGGGTCCTTTATGGCAGTTACCCGGTGGTTAGAGACAGCACTCCACTTTCTGATTCAGGTTTAGGCCTTTGCAGATGCTCACAGAGTGGTATTTAGACACTTACTATTTATAGTAAGTCAGGTTGTCAGGGTTTACTATTTCTGGCAGGGCACCTGGTTCAGTTGGTTTACTCAGACTCGCCCCAATTTTGCAATTGGATGAGCAAATGGAGAATATTTGAGCATTTAATGATCATTAAATAATTATTATTGTGACTTTATATTATAAAGTCAAATAATGATTATATTAATATTTAAATGAAATATTATAAAGTATTGGGGTTGGCGCCCTAGCTTGGTTGGCTAAATCTTTCCTGTTGCAGGAGGTTGGTCACGAGGTCTAGTCTCCCCCACCCTCGTGGTACCGGAGGGCGTGTCGCGCCAACGTCGCTGGTCACGTTAAAAAGTTTACCAGGCGCACTGCAGTTTATAGGGGGTCGTGCTACCCGATTCCTGCAGTCTAAAAAAAATTATATTATAAAGTATTAAAAGACTTTATAATAAAAGGAGATTATTATTATTTAATGAGTATTTATTACTCAAAAGGAAAATACGCCATTTAACAATTATATCTTCCTAAGTTTCGAAAGATGAAATAAATAAAATTTAATTCATCATTAATGTGCTTTTTGGAGGGGGTCAAGCTTCTTGAAGGTTTTATAAAGTCTCTCAAGACAAAATCGAACTCATGAAAATGATTATTCAACTTTTGTCTTTTTTGTGAGAGCTTTGGGATTTGTGAGAAACCAAGGGTTTCTGTCAAGTTTCAGCAATCTACAGGCTGTGGAGAACGTCAACTCTTCATAGACCAACATTCTGAAGTTGTGAAAGATCAGCTAAAGTATGCTAATGGTTGGCTTCATTACAGAGGTCAAACTTGTGCTTCATTGAGAGGATTTAACAGGGATTTCAGAGAAAGAATCATTTGCAGATTGGTGTTATCATTTGCCCTTCATTATCTATCAGCTTCTCTTTAGTTCTTTGGCCGTACAAATTGTTGTAAGGAAGTCGTACATTTGTTGTAGCTGTAGTTGTAGCCGTACTTATTCAGCTTGAGGCATGATCTCTCTTGAAGGAAAAACGCCTAGTCTTTTGGGTTCCAACCTTCGCTATTGGTGGCGCCTAGACCTCTGAAGGCGATTTCAATCATTTTGTTGAGGAAGAAAGCTATTACCAGCTGGCTGTACCTTTCACTCATCCTTTCAGACGGCTACAAGTTGATATCAAGTTTCTTTAAATAATACAATGCTTGCTTTTTTGTATGCATGTCTTCTATTTGGCATTGTAAACATTTAGCAATCAAAATAAAGTTAATCGTCATTATCTTCAGAGTTGTTTGTTGTTGTAGTTGTAATTTATTGCTTTTACATTTCATCTGGCATCATTTAATCTAAAAACCAGCAAAAACATTATATGCAAAAATCATTGAAACAAACCACAAACCCTCAAAACTCAGCAAGCCTTTATTAGTTAACATAATTCGGGGTTTAGAGACACCAGGTCTCTTACACTGGCATGGACATACAACTCACTAACTAACCTTGCGGAACACCTCAACACCTGAAACCTCAAGGGAAGGTAGATACAAACAATATAAGCACATTCCTAGATCTGCAAGACAAGAAACCTCAATACAGAGCAATCTCATTTCTCCCAAACAATCTCCTTCACAAGCACACACACTGTCAACACATCTTATACTATTGTACGATCCAAATCCTGAAACTCTGGATATAGCACCTCTAAACACCTCTGATCATCACATCCAAAGCGCACAAGCATATCTTCAACCATGAAGAAATGTGGAGCATAACACTAAACACACCTCTGTCACACTGCACACTCTTTTATTCAAATTTTCTCAAAAGCACTTGGAAACCAAGTGAACCAACTGCATCAACAACACTACAAACACCTTCTCAGCATGACTACACTAGAAGTTGACATCAAACCATGATATAGATGACAACATAGTGCAACACTCTTCAACAGCACCAACACTCTCCACACTAGGGTTGACATCAGTATGACATCAAACCACAATACATCCAACATTACCAGCAAGCTCCAACAATCTCCCAGCTATACTCAACTTCCAACAGATTTTTACTTAGGTTTCAGTCTTTCTCCTGGAACCTAGTTCTCTACACAATAAAAGTGTTCCTGTTTTTAATGTTTTCATTGATGAATATAATAGAACAAAACAGTTGTAAACATGGGACAGTAGATTGAGGGTAAATAAGAAAGACAAAAGGGTTTTCAGAAGCACATCTTAAACCCTTTAAGAATATAGAACTAAACTAGACATAAACTGAGCTAAGTTTGCACACCATATATAATCAAATTAAATGTAGATATTAATAAAGATCAGCTGCTAAAACCAAGGTCAAGCAGATTGACATATTACTTCAATTGGAAAGCATTATCTCGCGTGTGCTCAAAAGCTTTAGCTATTGAATCGCTCATCCATTCAAGGAAGCTCTTGACATAATCAATTGTACTTGTTGCAACATTTGTTAAGAAGACAATTGGGTAAGTCAAGTGATGCTGTGCCCAGTACTGCACAATCAACAAACATATTATCCGTGTTATAAAAGCACTGTTATGTCTCTCATTTCTTCAAACTTAAAAAAGCATTGAATTATGACATTTTAGCTCATTATTTAGCACCTGTTCCAAACATAAAATGATCTCAAGCACACGCCCAGCTGTATCAACTGGGAGAAGGACATTTCCATCTCCTCGCAACACTTTTAATATCATATCTGAAACATGCACACTACATTAGGGTTAAATGCCTCCTTTGAATCATTATTTCATACAAGATGCTCTATATAAATAATCTGCTTCAAAGCTGACAATAATAAAACAAGTGCCTAACTAGTATGCAGAACTTGGCTCCTATTCATATAGTATACAAAAATGTTTGTGTCACTAACATGCTACCTTCAAGCAATCAACACATGAATATAACTAGAACCTTAGAACCTAAATTTCTTCAATGCAAGTAAAATGTATTTATGAGAAAAATGAACGACTAAAAGAGTTGTGTCTATGGTAATATTACAAATATTATGCGTGGCAATTAATTGGCAAGAATTACAAAATGAGTAATCAGGAAATATTAAAAGAAGAAAAAAATAGATCAAGAAGAATTTGGTTTAGTTCATTTGGCTGCCACAACAAACAAAGAGATTAGCTAGGGCAATTGAGCTGTTGATGATGCCACCCAACCCTCCCAGATTAGCAGAAAATGTGTGAAAACTCAACCAACTTTCCAGATATCTTCCAGATCTACCACTTTTGCTAAAAGGGATCTTCAATTCATGTTTTTAAGCCCAGAATCTCCCCTTTGTTGAGGAATCACTGGGCACTTTTTATATTGAAAAAATTCAGGATAGCTTAAAAAAACCATAATTTAACCAAAACTGTGATTAAATACATGTAGTTGAGTAAACAAGCTAAATTGCATTAAATAGCTATTAGGATCTCTTTATAGATACAAGCATAATTTTGATGTAACTGGCAATATTTCTCAGTGAAATCTTGATTCTCTGAAGTACGTTTTATAGGAAGAAATTAGCAAAATATCTTGGCTGCACAAAACTTTCATTCTTTTCCAAAATTTGCACATAGTCATGCTAAAAAGTGACATAATTTGGATAATCTAGAATGTGACATTTCTCAGTAGAATCTTGATTCTCTGTTAGTATGTTTTATAGGAAGGAATCAGCAGAGTGTCATGGTTGCAAAAAACTTTCATTCTTTTCCAAAATTTGCATATAATAATGCTGACAAGTGACATCGTTTGAATAATCTAGAGTAACTATTTTATTATTCAACTTCATTTGTAAATCTAAGTATCAATGTTAATTTAAAACTCATGAACGAATTATGGGTTTGATGTATAAGCTTGAAGGAATTATGGGTCATTGCTAAACCTTATTAAAATACATATATCCGAAGTACATCTGTCAGGTTGTTAATATTAATGTGTAACTATAAATCATGAGAAATTTCGGTTTGCTAGATTTGGGTAGAACAGATTAGGGTTTGTTATTTTAGGGTTGATAAATATTTGCATTGATATATTAGCAGGGACATTACACCACTTCATTTGTTTGCTACTTGAATCCTCTCTCTTGTGCTTAGTCCTGCTGGGACCCACCATATCCTCCTTGACCATTTTAAACCCTTCTGCCGGTCAATTTTTCTCTGCCAGGGCCTGCCTTATCTTTGCTGGACCTATTGCCTGCAGCAGTTACAATTAGCTGATGGTTGTGGGATTCTATTTTAATTTTTAAACCTTCTTCTAATTGTTAGGGTTTCTTATTGCTGATGGTTATCTTATTTCAGGTCATGAGTGATATTGACAGCATCTTTGTGTTGGAGTGGATCTTATGGCAGCAGCACTATTTCCTAACTTGCATATTCTATCATGTCGTGATATTTATTCATGGATGTTACTGCTTGGCATTTACCATATTTAACCAAGCATTTCTGTTCCTGAATGAGAGTGTGCCCTCGTGGGTTGTTTCTGGGTGGCTTATCCATGCCAGTGCCTATCTATTAAGCTGCATCTGTATGTGAATAAAAGGAGGGGGAAGAAAATAGAAGAGGTCATGGACATCAAACAAGTCTCCCTCCTAGGACCCACAATGTTTCCCAGGCAATAAGTCTGAGATGTATAAGAATTAGGAGAGCTGTGAGAAGAAGAGAAAGGGAGGTGTAGTAGAGAACTAATAAAATATCTTCCTCCTTGAACAAAACTGTGAGAGATCAGAGGATATAAGGGAAAGAAGTAGCTTTTTCACAGTTAGCTGATATAAGGTCTGTTGCATGTCTGTAAGAGCAAAAGGTGTAAGATGGAGAGGATTGTAATCCATGGATTTGTGGAAGGCCTGTCATTGTTTGAAACTGAGGTCAAAAAGATGATTCTAAATGCCTATGAGGCAAGTAGATAATCTGAATTTTGATTAAAAGATTGTGTTTCATTGTTATTGCTTGCATAATGCTTACTTGAACCGGGTATAAGACCTTGCCGTATCTGGTTTGACTAGTGGCTGAGTGCAGTTGCTAGGATTAGCTGCCCTTAATTGGGTTCCTGATTTTGGACTGCAACAAAACTAAAGATGCCCAAGAAGATCAACAGCTAATACTGGATATGTTCAATACAATTAATAAGCCCAAAATTATACACTTAATACTAGATGTTCTGAAACAACATCTTGAGTTTGTATGTTCTATAAGATATTCCACTACCAAATTTAATAAGTGGTCTAAAGCCCAAAGTGGGATTCAATAACATAAGCTATGACAGATACAAGGTGAAAAACTACACATAATATAGGTACAAAGAAATCTAATGGATAAAGGATTAAAAAGACAGTAGATGTAACACATCTATAGCAAAATCAAATGTGTGCTCCATACAACTCTAATACAAAATACAAAGAAATAAAACTAACAAGATTAAACATTTGAAGAAAGCAAGCAAGAGGAAATATTTAAAGAAGTTGAAAAATTCAATTAGAGATAGAAATCATGGATAAAGAAACACAAATCGGAATAGCAATCGTGAATGGACAGTATTATCCACTCCATGCATGATCACTAGTAAAACTAACCCATTTCGATGGAATTCATCACAAGATCACCTATGGCACAAGTCACGTCACTTGAAGAAAGAAACAACGAAGTTTCTTGTAATGTATCAAGGATTTGGCATTCTATCTTCATTGAGTACTAACATCTCTAGTGGTTTCAATGGCATGCCCTGTGGATGCCCTTAAAATATTTAAATCAAATTCAATAAACTGAAGTCCAGGAGCCCCACAACAAGGAACACTGTTGTTTGCGTCAAAGTCAAGAGTAGAGATTAAAATGCAGAAAAACTCATGGAAAGCTTGCAAGACTCAAGAAAATCTCAGCCAGGGTTAAAAAAAAATATCAGTGCATGATCGTTTGGAGGCACATTTGCACAATTGGAGTGAGGATTGTTCGATTTTAACAAGTTTTCCAGCTGCATTTGAAAAATAACATGCACCATAAAATTTTGTGTAGTCTCAAAAGCCTTAATTTACACTTGGCGGTGAAGGATTCACCCTCAACTCTGCTCTGTATCGCAAGAAGGTATGCACGAGGTGCATTGCCCCTCAACCTAACCCTCGCAAGGGGCACTACCCCTCAACCTCACTAGGGGCAGCCCCCCTCAAACCCCTGCTCTAGTTTTATAAAGCAAAAAAAAATTGTTTTGGACCCATGTTTTCCATGGATGAAATTTGTAAAAGATAAATATGGATATTTAATTTATAATCATATTAGACTATGATGTGAATTAAACTCATTTTTTAATCTACAAATGAAGGCAAAACTACTTATGACCTTTGTAAATTCAGTTTTATGCTTGTTTTCTAAGATTATTACAAATTTATGTGTTTCTTGAAGGTAAGAAAATTTTCCAAATATTTTCCTGAGTCCAAGTTTTTGAAAAACGTGGAACTGCTAGTTTTTGCCGAGTCTGAGTTTTTGAAAAAAATTGGACCTGCCGAATTTTTGCCGAGTTTGGGTTTTTGAATTTTGAGCTATGGTCAAGCACATAAGGGCCATCATACTCCTTGATCAAGACAAAAGGGTCAATACAGAGAGATAGTGTCCTATACAATTAGATTCAAATAGCATAGAATAATCCAATTAAACATGACAGTGTTCTGAACAAGGTCAGTCATATAAAGCCTCCAAAATTTCTAAATGTTAAACCAAAACTTGTGTTGAGCAATCATTGTACATTTTGATATGCATATGTTTTTCTTAAACCATCTGAATTAACAAAATGGCATTGTAGTACTAAGTAACATTAAAACTTATTTATAAAAAAAGCCATGAGAACTGTTGTGTCTTCAAAGAACTACCAAAAAATTCTTGATCTCTTTGGCGCCGAGAAGGTTGATTGTTTAAGGCATTGTAGGCATCTGTTATCAGTACAGCTGGACGCACAAATGATTCTAAGACTGTTCCATTCAAATGCCTGATGAAAAAAGTAACAAGTCAGCATGATCTTTTCTTGGTTAACTTATGACACAAAGAAAGCTGTGAACTAATTTCTCAGGATGACGGATAAAAATCACAACCTTTCCTTCCGATGATTAAAGTCAACAGCATAGATTACATCCTCTCCATCTTTTGTGATTTTCCATACTGTTCCCCCCAAAAGATGCCCAGCTGCATAAGGAGTGATAACTATTCCTTCACCATTCCCTGATTGCAAAAATACATAATTGCATTCATGATAAGCCCAATGAAGATTGCCATATGTTTACTGAAATGCCAAGAAGTGAAACCTGAAAAGTGAATGTGCTGCAATCAATGAATGGGATGAATAACCAACCAGAAAAATAATAATTTTGTGAATATGTTAGTCGTGTCACATTTTGAAAAGCAGCATCTACATCATCCAACGTGAAAAGGTCAAAATCTGATACAGCCTGCAAAAAAAAAAAACAATATCAATAACTTGAATTGCTACCTCTGCTGTAAACCTCCTCCTCTAACATGACTAAACATAATCAGTTAGCAAATTTTGGGGCAGTAAGTACCAAGAGGCCTCTTAGAAGATCTGGTTACAGTGTCTCATTAAAAGCTTTTCTGTCTGATTTCTATCACCCTGTTGAGCTGTAGCCTAGAGGCAAGTCAAAAAATGGCTGTACAAACAACCTAAGTAAATTTTGACAGGCAAGCTCTAAATTACTACCCACATCCTGGACCAAGTTTGTGTCCAAGTGAATTTGATAGCCTGCATTTCAAGCAACTAAATAGATAACGCTAGGTTCCAGGTTATCATTTAGGTGAATTTAAAAGAATAAAAATCCTCCACCTACGGCATCAATGCTGCTATTTGTTTGGTCCCTACTAAAAAGGAGCATTCTTTCTTTAAAACAATAATATTGGAGCAGTGCATGCCAATCTTAAGATATCAAAGTTTCTGGTATAGGTAATAATGGCAATCAAGTAAATTGCTCTAGAAGGAAAACTGATAGAGAGGTTCTAACCCTGGCTAATTAAGTTGACCTTCAATATGGCTACAAAGGCACACTAGCGGTTCCAGGAGCCATTCGGGACAGAAAGAGGATATTACTGTGCCAAGAGCAATGGGAACCAAGGCAATGAACAATATTGCCAAAATGAAAAATATCGAACTGGAATGCGATTCTTTGATTATCATAAGAACACTGCCACAGTAGAATCTCTTCTTGGTAACTAAAGGCAGTCCTGGAAGAAGCATTTCTTCTAATTCCAAATCTTGATATAATCAGCTCAAAGTCTTGTTGTCAGAAGGCAATAATGATGATTCTGTTAGCTGCTGGGTTGTGGCCTCAAGGAAAGTCGAAACATTTACTGCACAAACAACCAAATATCATCCAAGCAGGCAAACTCTAAATTACTACTCGCATCCTGGACGGAGTATAAGTCCAAGTGAATTTGATGGCCCCATACTTGTAGCAACTAAATGGCTAAAGCTAGGTACAAGGTTTTAATGAGTTTGAAAGAGTAGAAACTCTCCAGTTATTGCATCAATGTCAAAAATAGTCTTGGCTCTGCTAAAAAATAAAAAAGGAACATTTTTCTATAAAACAATATTGTAACAGTACATGCCAATCTTTAAGATATCAAAGTTGCTGGTATAAATCTCCACTAATAGCAATCAAATAAATTGATCTAGAAGGAAATTAGTAATATATGTCCCAAACCTATCAAACTAAGTAAGTTGAACATTGTTGTGAAACATTTCAGCAAATGTCAAGTTTCAAGCCAAACCTTGGTCTTTTCGTTAAAAGAGCAACTCGTGTTCAAAGCTTGGTTTTGTTCGTCTATGTGTCTTTCCTTGAGTATATCTTTGCAGAGTCAGTGATCAATGTTTTCAGAAGCTCTTGAAGTGTCAATGGTCAATGCTTGCAAAAGCTCCTCATGTCGAAGAACAGAAGGAAATCGATACAGGAGAAATTTTTAAGTTACTAAGTTATGATAGAAATTTGCAGATTATATATGCCAGTGCATTTGAAGATGGGTTTGGAGGTCTAATAAACAGACAGCTGCATAGATGGGCATGATCAGCAATAACTAGACATGACCATGAAAGATTAGCACCTCATTGTTATTATCAGGTGTAAACAAAATAAAGGCTACTATTACTTCTAAAATTTTCATCCATTCAGCTATGGAGACACACATCTGTTAACGGAAACTATGGTAATTGATAAATTAGTCTGGATTACACTGTGAGGGGTGCACCTTATAAGTCGGAATGAGATTGAGTTTGCACTATGAGGGGCACGCCTGGAAATAGAAACAAGTTTGACATTACAAAATCCAGGATTTTAATTGTGAGGTGTGTCCTCCTATGAGGCAAAACAAGTTTTACACGCAAATTCCATGTTCCCATTATGTAAGGTGCACTTGGAAATAGAAACAAGTTTTACCTTTACAAAATCCAGGGACTTTATTGTGAGATGCACCCTTCTATGAAGAAAAACAAGTTTTACATGAAAAATCCATGTTGACATTATGAGGGGTGAACCATTATAAAGAAGACAGAGTCTTAACTTTTCCAAGGACAGACTTACACTACGAAATGTGCACTGTATAAGGCAGAATGAGTTCTATATTTCACAACTAATTTTCAATGAGAGGTGCACACCTGATAAAGCAGAATGAAGTAGACAAGGTTCTGAGGTAAAAAGATAATAAAATCTATTAATAGGTGTGCCCTACAATAAGAGGTTGACCAATATTTGTTCTAAAAGATACAACCTGTTAATAGAAGCACCTCTCAAACCATGTATATCCTATGTATAAAACAGTGGCAGCAGTCAAAGCAGAATCCAAAGGTTATAATTAGCTGCAGAGGTACTAAACATAGAGAAAGCTTTATGCTTAAATAAGGCATCAAATCCAAAAGAACACCATCAGCAAATTCACCATTGAACTTTTTGTAACAGAAAAATGTAAGCAGCACTTTCCAGCAAAGCAGTTATTTTAGGTGGCTTAGAAAAGCCATATTGTGCCATAACAGTCATATCATCAGAAGCAATTTTACCAGCAGCAATTAACAGATTTTCAAATCAGAAAGAGTTTTTATCATCAAAATACAGACTTTCTTAAGCATGCCTAGTGTTTGAAGATTCAACAACAAACATTCAACCATTATTCTATTTTATTAGGGTTTTGATTATGACAAGTTCATCTATGGCAACCATCTTTAGATTGTCTAGGGTTTTGTTTTCATCTTAGAACAGTGATTTCAATCTTTATGATGGAAGAATTCCAGTGTAAAAAGTAAATCCGGACAGGTTTATGAGCATGTATCAGTCCTTGTGAATATATTGATTTTACGAAAGGTATTTCCTTATGTTTTCTGATGGATTTTTGAAGCTATAAAACTGTTCATCATCATATCATTCCTACAAGAGCTTACTTGCAAACCCTAGGGATCTTTTCATAGTATATAAAGTTGCATCATGCTGGGGTTTAGTTTAAAGATCTACATAGAGAAGGGTTTTCACATTCAACGCATCAAAGCATCAAAGTTTCAGGTGTTGTTAGAGGGTTTCATATGGTCAGTGCAAAGAACTTAATTAAACTTCATTACATTCTCTAGAGCCACCTATCTAAATTGTCTATTTTTATCCCACACTATTTTTAGTCATCACTAGTTTTGAAGAGATAAGCATATCCTGCGAACTACGTTGCCGAATCAGCGCATTTTCCCACCAATTCCGAGTACAAAACATCCTGGAATCAAAATCAGAACTGAAACACCTACGGATTCATATAGGGTTCCGTTCTTTTGATGCTGAATCAATTCCATGTACAATGTCTTCTACCTGCACAATTCAAGCTGTTATGTGGCATTTCAAGACCAATTCCGATTCGTGATTCAACTTTTGAAAAGCAAAAAAACCCTCAAAACTTAACATTTCGCCTCCATTTGAAAATTTCACTCTTATTTCACATTGCCGACGCAAACATGAACAAATTTGCAAATAGACAGATGTTACACAACACAAAGTTCTCTGAAATTTGCAAATAACGAATTACATAAACACAACGGATGTGAATAAACAGCACACAACATTTTCAAGTGCCCCTCCTTTCATTTTTCTATGGTTTCAATTGCTTTAAATGACAATTTAGTTTCCTACAACCTAGAACAAACTAAAACCCTCATTCCACGCCTCCCATGAAAACTATTGATATTTCAAATTTTCAATATTAATATTTTAACAATCTTTGAACTATGAAAAACCTAATTGTTAAAACTTAAAACTTTAAAAACCTAAATTATTATTTTAAAAACCTCTATTAAAACCAAAAGTATTATAATTATTCAATATTATTATCTATTGATTAAATGTCATATTTAATGATTAATATTACTAATTTCTATATAATGTTATCTATAATTAAATAATTTATATATAACATTAATAATATAAATATAATAATAGTATGGTTAAATAGTAAATGTTATTTTTAGTATTACTAATTTATTAAATATTATTATACATATATAAATATTTACAGTTTATAAATTGTACTTGTAGTTTATTTATATTATTAATTTAATAAGTTACATTATTAACATATAATTATATATGTGAAGACAAAATATATATAAATTTTTAATACACAATATATTATAATTATATATTTTAATAAATTTCATGGATAGTATATTTAAATATCAATACTAAATTTATAACTTTTAGATATTATGTAAATTGTTTATGACATTTGTTTTTCAAACTTCTCTTCACAAATTGCAAACCTATTGCACAAAGAGAATTTATTACAGTTTTACCATGGTAGATAGTTCTTCTATCGGCAAACCCTCATTGAAAATTGACTCAAAGTCACCACTATGGAGGTATGTAGAAATGGTAGAGTAGATTCAAGATGAGCAAACATATGTTTGGATATGTATGTTAGTTTTAGGATCAGAAATGCAATAAGCAGAGAACACAACACAATGGACAATTAACAGAACAGTTTACCCTGGGAAAACCCTCCTACTCAAAGGGAGAAAAACCCAGCAAATATATCTCTTATATATTGAAGGAATAAGAGCAGAAATCTGCTTACAACTCAGGCCCAACACAAGGCCGAATTTGATACAATGAATAATAGCACCTCTCCTAGATGCAAAGATACAAATGAATATGTTTCTCCTTGAAATCGGTCTGCTGCTACAAAATGATGATATGCTGCTACAAGATGATGATCTGCTGCTACAAGTACAAACTTCTTCTAGGAATGTGAATTACTGCTAAGAATGAACTCCTATTGCTAAGAAATGGCGAACATCTGCTACTTGCTTGATGCAAATTATGATGAATGAACTTGATAATCAAATGAGATGAAATCACCTTTCATATATACAAGGATAGGTGACCTCTTCACTAGGTCGGCCCCCTTAGAGAATAAAAGATATAAAATATTATTTGTTACAAGAAGGCCAACTTGCCTTAAACAAAGGGAAAATAGCTCCCGAAGCTATAAAACACTAACACTCCCTCTTAGCTAGGGAGGTATTTTCCAGATATCTACGTCATGGAGTCTCTCAACATGACGCCCACAATGGCTACACCCATTTGTGGAAAAACTCAAAGGTTCATCACGAGTCTCTCAACGTGATGTCATCATGGAGTCTCTCAACATGACGTCCACCATGGCTACTCCCATGTGTGGAAGGAAACACATGTACAAGTGTTCATCACGGAGTCTCTCAACGTGATATGTCATGGAGTCTCTCAACATGACGTCCACCATGGCTACTCCCATGTGTGGAAGAAACACATGTACAAGTGTTCATCACGGAGTCTCTCAACGTGATATCGTCATGGAGTTTCTCAACATGACGTCCATCGTGGCTACTCCCATGTGTGGAAAGAAACACAAGTACAAGGGTACATCACGGAGTCTCTCAACATGATGTCATCATGGAGTCCCTCAACATGACGTTTCATCTCAGTCTCAGAGATGAACAAGGGCTCACGCCTCATAATTCTCCGTCTCAGAGAAATATACACTACAAGGGCTTTCACCTCATATTTCTCCGTCTCGGAGAAATATACACTACAAGGGCTTTCACCTCATATTTCTCCATCTCAGAGAAATATACACTACAAGGGCTTTCACCTCATATTTCCGTCTCAAAGAAATATACATTACAATAAGTCTTCATGATGATGTGACTCCCTCTAAAGCTCCAAGTACTGGCATCAACCTCCTGACCTCCTCGTCCAAGGTTGCCTCTGTTGGTTCGTCAGACTCCCTCTAAATGTTATTTCCTCCTCTTCGAAGAAACTGATCGACTTTAGAATAAGAAACCTTCTGAATCGACTTTAGAACTTGGCTCCTTCTGAGATGTCCCTATGTCAATTTCCGTAGTAGAAACAAGTTGTGTAGACCTTAATTTGCAATCTCGAGCAAAGTGACCATACTTGTCACACCTGAAACATTGAAAGTGAGAGAGATCCTTCTTCTTCTTCGGTTCTGGGGCAGATTCTGATTCTCTTTCTCTATTCCTCTTTCTTCCTTTGCCTCTTTCTCTAGAAGTATGTATAGCAAAAACTTGATTTTCTACATCATGATAGTTTCGCCCAATTCCTCTTGCTGCCAACCTGGATTCTTCTTGAATACAATCAGCTCGAAGACGATCAAACTTGGGCAACTTACTCCCACTAATGCTTTGAATAAAGGGTTCCCAAGATTGGGGAAGACCATTTAGTGCCAACATAACCAGATTTTTGTCTGCAATTATATCCCCAATAGCGCTCAACTGATCTCTCAAATCAGCAATCTTCATAAAGAATGAGATGACTGAATCTTCTTTATCCATTTTTACATGGTGAAGCTATTGTCTCAAAGCAAGGGCTCTACTAGTATTGTTGATCTCATACAATCCTTTTAGAGTATCAAATATTTTTTTAGTTGTCTTCAACTTGAAGAAGATTAGTACTAGGTGATTTGTCACAGAGTCTACAATGATCTTTTTAGCTTTCGTGCCATTTTTCTTCCATTGGATTTTCTCAGTATCATCAGAAGGCTCGGGCATATCACTTTCCATGAAATCAAGAAGATCATTATCCTCTAATGCAATGAGTACCCTGGGTTTCCAAGAGTTGAAGTTTGAGGCTCCATCAAGCCTATCTTCTACCTTGACACCGTTCACCATCTTCTTTTCCTACACAAGTTCACCTTCAAAGATCTGCCCTTAGGTCTGAATAATTTGCAACCTCAAATCTGCAATACTTTACCTTCAAGATCTGCCCTAGATGAAAAGTTGACTTAACTGCTTAAACAAATCTGATTAGATCTTTTCTTAGACCCGCTCTGATACCATGTTAGTTTTAGGATCAGAAATGCAATAAGCAGATAACACAACACAATAGACAATTAACACAGAAGTTTACCCTGGGAAAACCCTCCTACTCGAGGGAGAAAAACCCAGCAAATATATCTCTTATATATTGAAGGAATAAGAACAGAAATCTACTTACAACTCAGGCCCAACACAAGGCCGAATTTGATACAATGAATAATAGCACCTCTCCTAGATGCAAAGATACAAATTAATATGCTTCTCCTTGAAATCGGTCTACTGCTACAAAATGATGATCTGCTGCTACAAGTGCGAAATTCTTCTAGGAATGTGAATTGCTACTAAGAATGAACTCCTGCTACTAAGAAATGGCGAATTTCTACTGCTTGCTTGATGTGAATTATGATGAATGAACTTGATAATCAAATGAGATGAAATCACCTCTCATATATAGTAGGATAGGCGACCTCTTCACTAGGTCGGCCCCCTTAGAGAATAAAAGATATAAAATATTATTTGTTACAAGAAGGCCGACCTGCCTTAAACAAAGGGAAAATAGCTCCCGAAGCTATAAAACACTAACAATGTAGTGGGTGTGATAGGCAACATACAAGTTCCTAGTCAAGTGAAAGGCCATTTGTGTGCAATTTTGGATTTAGAATCAAAGCTTGTCAAGGAAAAAGTGGTGTACCTATACAAGCTTATAAAATAGCAAAATATATTAAAGAGCAAGAGTAAGCAAATGCAAGGATTGCAAACTAAACGAGGCATTCATTGAGGAGAGGAAGGGGCTCATGAAGGCCGCCTACTTCTCTATCTAATACACATAGTGTCATCCCTGATAGGCCTCCTACATTATTGCTTAGGTGTAAAGGTTTGGTAGATAGGTGATGGTATTTTTATTTCTCAATCTAAATATGCTAGGAGTTTGCTAGACAAGTTTAGAATGACAAATTGCAAAATCTCGTCTACACCTATGGAGAAAGGGTTGAAGCTTTTGGCCAAAACAAATTCAAAGGTGATCAACGAGTCAGCTTCCAGGCAACTAGTGAGCAGCCTTATCTAGTTTACAGCCACTACACCTGATTTGAGTTATGTTGTGAGCTATATTTCCCATTTTATGACAGCCCCAAAGGCAGAACAATGGGTTGCAGCAAAGTGAATACTCAGATAAGTGACAGGGACACTTAACTTTGGCATTATATATAGCAAAAGCAAAGTTCCTAGGCTAATTGGGTTAACCGACTTGGATTGGAGTTATGTTGACAACAAGAAATACACTTCTAGATATGTTTCTAATCCCGATACAAATGCAATTACATGGACCAGTAAGAAGCGACAGGTAGTAGCTCTTTCCTTGAAGGAAGCAAAGTATTGGGGAACAGTCAAAGCAACATGTGAGGTAGTATGGCTCTGGAGGATACTTTTTGTCATGAAAATGTCTCAAGCAGGGCCTTCTCCCTTGTTTTGCAACAATCAAAGGGTGCTAAAGCTTGCCAAGAATCCAATCTTCCACAAGCATACCAAACATGTGGAGCTTAATTGTCATTTTATTTGGCAACCTATAGTGTTGGATCAATGATGTTGCAATATAGTCCAACTAAGAACCAAACTACAAAAACTATTACCAAGTCCTTCAGTTCTAACAAAATTGTAAAATTTCAAAATAAACTTGGTGTAGTTAATAGATTGACCATTAAGGGAGGGTATTAAAGTAATATTGTAATATTTAGTTTATAATGGTCAATTAAGTTGTTAGGGGTCAATTAAGTCATTAGGATAGACTTTAGGAATATTCTTTTATTCTTTAAGTTAAGTTCTTATCCTTTGCTTTATTAGTTGTCAATCTTATCCTTTAAGGATCAATCTTTGTAATGGTTAATTGACAAGGCTTCATGATGATGTTGCCAAGTACATCACAGCGAACATTGCTTAAGTTATCACAAAGCCTACAAACACAAAATAGGGGAATAGACTCCATCGGCAATGCTAGCCAAGCCTTGGAAGTCAGTATAAATGGACTTCATATCAGGTTTATCCACATTACCAAACATGTTCATTAATATGTTTTTGTGGAGGTGTATAGCTTTTGAAAGATGGGAACATTGACGCATGCAAAAATACCAACTTAGAAGCTGAAACTATGAAGCTTTTTCCTGCTATATGTGGCCAATTAAAAGCACATAGGAAATCCTGAGAGGGAGGGCAGGGGGTGAATAAGTATTTCAAAACTTTATAACTTAAAACCACATGAATCTGAAATTAAAGCAATAAGAACATTCATAAACAAGATAAACACCAAGATTACGTGGAAAACCATTTCGAGTAAAACACCATGGCAAAATATTGCTTTTATTATCAAAAATGGGCACCAACCCAAATTACAAAGTGAGCACCAACTCCAATGTTGTTGAAGCACCGACTTCAGACTTCGCAAATCTGACTTAAATCAAAAATTTGCACATCAACTAAGGCACAAGATGCTTGCACAAGAAATGTATGGTGTGGGAATCACCTATTCTAAGCAACCACAAACTTCTTACTCCTACAAAGAACAATGACGCAGCCAAAGAAAGATTAAAGCAATGGCATTTTGTTTAGATTCACATCATACTTCTCATACACTCCAAACATCGACCACAAAGAAAAAGTATTTAGAACATCTCTCTAAAATTTTGTCACTGCATATTAAGAAGCCCCTTCATCACAACTTCATAAACAACAGTATATTAATGTCATTTCCAACATATGCATACTCAAAAAATTGTTGATAATAGCTCAACTCCACAAAAGGCTTAGTATTGATGACATCTATATAGCTTCTAAATGAATCAACATGTCTTTGAGAAGCACACACACCATGATTTCAAACATTGTGACTTTATCTCAACAACCCGCACACTCTATACTCAGCTCCTCTCCACTCTTCAAGGTAGCAATAATAATGTCTGAAGAAAAATACATTATCATTATTTTTGCCATAGTATCATGCAAAACATCGGCTCCACACACCCGATATCCTCACAAAATGAAATCATTTCCCATAAGAGAGTTGTCGGCCAAACAAGGGGAGACCCAACAAAAGATTAAGCTGCCACAAGAGAAAATAAAGTCAATACACAAGCATTCAATGGCTTCATAAAACAATATGGCTTGGCATATTCATCAAAATGCAATCCACAGTTCATCCAACACAAAAATAGCGAATACAATTCATATTTGAATGAGTGCGATTTTGTGAGTAAATGCAGTACGTTTCTTACTTAAGCCAATATCCAAAAACAACAACAGCAACGCCACTAAGCATGCCATAAGGACCATTTCTCAAAAAATAGTATTGAATCCTCCTTTCCTGAACATCAACAATGTAGAGGATAAGAACATGTGTCATACATAGACTCCACGTACTAAAAAAAGCCGCCTTCTATCTTCATTCACATACAGTCTGAGTCGTCCACAACACAAATATCTGAGACCGCCTCATAGAATCATGCATGTAACCGTCACTAAAGGACCCACCAATATTCAATACATAAAAAGCTGCCACTCAATAAAGAAATTGAAATCCACGATGATGGAAACAAGTCAAAGAATTAATTTAAACGATCTTCACATAAGTGTACCATACACAAATAGAATGCTTTAAGCTGCATCATAAAGAAATCGCCAGTATGTGAGAACAAGGCATTACCATAAAGAATTTGAACCTTATAAAAATATCGACCATTCAAAGCTAACAAGGAAAATCGAACCAAACTGGCATATGACATCACTTTTGCTAACTTAGCATTTGACATGGCACAAAGTAAGCAAACAGATAGGTGAAGTAGACAAGCAACTAGCTCAAACAGACAAGCAAGCAACCAGCTCAAGCACGCAACCAAGTAACTCAACCTTTGACATTAATGACAAGATATTTCAACAATCTCCCCCTTTGTCATTAATGGCAACACTTCCTGAAACCAAAACCAATACTGCACCAACACCAACTCTAAAACCAAACTGCTCGTGGCAACACCTCCTGAAGCCTGAAATATTCTGAAACCAATACTAAAACTAATGTTGCTCCCCCTAACTTATTACTCCCCCTTTGACATCAATGACAAACTGAACAACTAATGACATGGCATAAAGAACTAATTTGTTGACCACATGACATTAAAAATTAAGATCTGATGAATAATCAGCAGCTTTACAAGCTAAGAGGTACTCTTACTAACTCATTCCAAAATTCTTTTCCAGAAAAACAAAAACACAAAAGAATAACCTGCATATCTGAACCAACCAGCATAACTAAAATGTGGTTGATAAAATATAACAATGAAAGCTCCCTCTAAGTCCAAACACCTTCTCAAGGATGGAGTGAAGTCACTCCTCACTTCTCTTTCTCTACCTCTTTCTTCTTCCTCCAAACTTTCTTAACAACTTTTCCAGTTACCTGTTGCTCTTTCTTTTTACCTTGCTTGAAAGAATCTGCAAAATTGCTTCTACAAGTCTTTGCAGTTGACCAAAATTATTGCATTTGTAACATATAACATTGTAGTTCATCAAAGGAGCAAAAGCATTCCTATTCATAAATTTGAAATGATTTCTCATATAAACTCTACAGTTCGCTGCTTTGTGACCAAAATGATTGCATGAAAAACAATACCATAAAAAAAAGAATCATTAATCCTGGTCATGTGATCTTGCCTTGAGATAGGAGGTCTTCTGAAAGTGCCATTTCTGATTTTTGAATGTGAATCCCCTGAGCAATCAGCGTTGCCTTTTTGTTGTACTTCATTCGTAGACATGGAACATTGACCTTTTTCAAAACCAACTCCACCTTTGTCACCTGAAGAGTTTTGTGTACTAACGATCTTGTCCAATGACAGAGAACTTTGCTGATTTATCTTCTCATTATTCAGCTATGTCAATGATTTGTCTAAATTTCTAAGTGAAACAATTTCAACTTCAAATCTCTCTACATTCTCTTCTTTAATCCTTAACTGATTTATGATTCCTTCCTCAATCCTTCCAGCCTCTTCGATTTGAACCTTTAAGTCAACAATCAATTTTTCAGCTTCTTCAATCTGAATTTTCAGATCAAATTTCTTCTTCTCAGTTTCTTCAAGAGCTTGAGATGAAATAACCTTAGATTCATTGTCTTCTTGCAGCTGTAATTTCAACTTCTGATTTTTATTCCTCAATTTTTTGATTTCACTAAGTGCACTAACAAGTTCTACTTCAAGATCTACTTCTCCTTCATCATATAGCTCATCTTCTAAATCTTCTTCTTTAATCTCAAGCGTATTTACTTCTTCAGCAATAACTAAAATTTCATCTATTGAAGACACATCACTAACTTCTGTTGAACTATTGTGATCTTTTGAATAAAACCTTTTTGCAGATTTCTTAGATCTATTCTTCTTACCTTGATACCCTGTCTTGAAGTGTTTTGATTTCTTTTCACAATCGTTCTCCTCATTCATCTCATAAGAGCATTTGGTTGCAAAGTGTCCCACCTTTCCGTAGTTGAAGTATTTTAAAGGAAACTTGCCTTTATATTTACCTGAACCCTTCTTCAACTTCCTCATGAAATGTGCCTCTCCAGAATCTGAATCTTCATGAGAACTATCACTCGTAGTAGGCTCCTTGTCTTTTCCCTTCTTTGAAACTTTGAAGGCTCCCTCCTTTTTGATTGATTGATTAGGAATAGTCCTCATCTTGTAGGCTGTAAGAATACCATGTAGCTCATCTATAGTCAACTTGTTAAGCTCCTTCATCTCTTCAATCACTAAAACCTTTGCATCAAAACCCAAAGGAAGTGATCTCAAAATCTTCTAGACAACTGTAGACTCTTCAACCTTCTCTCCTAGGCTTTTGATAGTGTTCACAACATCATCTACTCGCAGAAAATAAGTAGCAATGTTTTCCTCTTCTTGCATCTTAAGACTATCAAAATGTCCTCTATGTGTCTAAAGCTTCGCCTTCTTGACTTTAACATCCCCTTCTTTTGTTTTCTGAGTTTATCCTAAATCTCCTGAGCAAAATCACCATGCATAACCTTTATAAATTTTGGATCTAATAAACCACATAAGATAGCATTCATAGCTTTTGCATTATTCTCAGAACCTTTCATTCCAACTGCATCAATTGGAGGAGTTGTTGGAATTGTGTATCCACTTACCACAGCTTTCCATATATCAAATCCAAGAGACATCAAATAGGTACGCATACGAACACTCCAGAATGCATAGTTAGAGCAATTGAACAAAGGAGCCTTGTTTGTAGCAAGACCCTCATTTGAACCCATGTGTGCTATCAGGACCAACCTCCAAGCGATTAAGCTTTCAAACAAAGGAACCCCACTCTAATACCAATTGAAGAGCACACAAGAAATACTGAGAGGGGGGGGCCAAATTAGTACTTCAAAACTTTATAACTTAAAACCACAATAATCAGAAATTAAAGCAGTAAGAACATTCATAAACAAGATGAATATCGAGATAACGTGGAAAACCCTTTCGAGTAAAAAACCATGGCAAAATATTGCTTTTATTATCAACAATGGGCACCAACCCATATTACAAAGTGAGCACCAACTCTCCCAAAGCACCAACTCCGGACCAACTGAAGCACGAAATCCAGTGTTGTTGAAGCACCAACTTTAGACTTCGCAAATCTGACTTAAATCAAAAATCTGCACATCAACTGAGGCACAAGAAATTTATGGCATAGGAATCACCTATTCTAAGCAACCACAAACTTCTTACTCCTACAAAGAACAATGACGCAGCCAAAGAAAGATTAAAGCAATGGCATTTTGTATAGATTCACATCGTACTTCTCATACGCTCCAAACATCGACCACAAAGAAAAAGTATTTAGAACATCTCTCTGAAATTCTGTCACTACATATTAATAAGCCACTTCAACACACCTTCATAAACAAAACTATATTAATTTGTCATTTCCAGCATATGCATACTCAGAAAATTGTTGATAACAGCTCAACTCCACAAAAGGCTTAGTATCAATGACATCTATATAGCTTTTGAATGATTCAACATGTCTTTTAGAAGCACACACGCCATGATTATCTCAACAACATGCACGCACTATACTCAGCTCCTCTCCACTCTTCAAGGTAAAGATAATAATATTTGAAGAAAAATACACTATCATTATTTCTGCCATAGTATCATGCAAAATGTCGGCTCCACCTACCCAATATCCTCATAAAATGAAATCATTGCCCATAAGAGAGTCATTGACCAGACAAGGGGAGACCCAAAAAAAGATTAAGCCGCCACAGGAGAAAATAAAGTTGATACACAAGTATTCGATGGTTTCAAAAAGCAATACAGCTTGGCATATTCATCAAAATGCAATCCATAGTTCGTCCAACACAAAAATAGCAAAGACAATTCATATTTGAATGAGTCCAATTTTGTGAATAAATGCAGTACGTTTCTTATTGAAGCTGATATCCAAAAACAACAACACCACTAAGCATGCCATAAGGACCATTTCTCCAAAAATAGTATCAAATCCTCCTTTCCTAGACATCCACGATGCAGAGGATAAGAACGTGTTTCATACATAGACTCCCCGTACTAAAAAAAGCCACCCTCTATCTTCATTCACATACAATCTGAGCTGTCCACAACACAAATATTTGAGGCCGCCTCATAGAATCATGCTTGTAACTGTTGTTGAAGGAGCCGCCAATATTCAATACATAAAAAGCCGCAACTTAGTAAAGAAATTCAAATCCATGATGATGGAAACAAGTCAAAGAATTAATTTAAACGATCTTCACATAAGCGCACCATACACAAATAGAATGCTTTAAGCCGCCTCATAAAGAAATCACCAGTATGTGAGAACAAGCCGTTACCATAAAGAATTCAAACCTTATAAAAAAAATCGACCATTCAAAGCTGACAAGGCAGATCGAACCAAACTGGCATATGACATCCCTTTTGCTGACTTACTATTTGACATGGCACAAAGTAAGCAAAGAGATAGGTGAAGTTGTCACGTCTCATACTTTGATGCTGTTTTGACCATGACTTTGTGGGATTTAATATATGAATTATGATACGTGTTAGAGCAATATAATATAATACAATGCTTTGGTGTATGGAAATGTAGGAAAACAATTGTTTTCTTTCAGAATTATGAGTGCATTTTATTTTAAAATGATACAAAATAGAAGTGTTGATTTAATTATTGCTTAGATTTATATTTTTATATTGGTTACTAATACATTTTCGTTTTTTGCACGCCTGAGTGCATTTGAGTTGCAGGTGATCGAAGGCCAAGAGTGTGATTGAGGAAAAGAAGGTTAGCTTCCCGACAAAGTAAAAGAGGAGAAGCTCTCGATCACACACACAACACTTAAAAAAATCATGTAGTTGCATTAGGCCATGTCTGTTTTCAATATGATTGTTTAAATTGATTACATGATTTGAATCAGTAATTGATATAAAAGAAAATATATATATATATATATATACCTATAATAACATAGCAAAATTAAAAATATAGTTTAATTATTCATAAAGGTTGTGAAAAGAGTATGGTTTATTTTAATTAGCTTATCCCATTTATTTTGTGCAATAAAAAGGAAAATCTGATTTAAAAATAGGAAATTAAAAATAAAAGTGAAAATATTATATTTGCATATAATATGGATGAAATAATTGGTTTGCATAATATAAAGTGGAGATATCTTTGTTTGCATATGGTTATTTTCCAAAAAATTGAGAGGAATGAACAGCCCCCGAGAATGAATGTTCTCTGGAATTTGCTTTGTCAGAAAATTTTCCTTAGAACATTCCATGATCAGATGATGTTGGCATGTGGCATATCTCTGGAATTTGCATGTAAAATTTCTCTGTCATTTGGAAATACTCTGCATGATCCTCAGAAGGGGCAATAAAGCTTTAAGGAGAAAAGAGAACATTCATTCGAAAATGATCAGAGCTCTGGAAGGGAAAACTGGAAGGTAATACTGGGCATCTGCACTGGAGAAAATTACCAGGTTCTTTACCATACTTTGCTTTCAATGAAATGCATCATTCTATGAAATACAGATATCTGAGAAATCTTTTCCAATTTTATTTTGAATCTGGATAATAGCTTACTTCTCATTGTTGCATTATAGAAAGAATACCCAATCTTTTCTTCCAGGTTAGGGTTACGTTCTGTTGCAAAAGCTGCAAATTATTAAACTGCTCTCAATTATATTTGGAAACATACATAAACATATATATATACATATATATATATATGCACAGGAATCTGTATTCCCGTGCATATATACATACATATATATATATATATATGCATATGATTTTGCAAGAAACACTTTCACCAGAAATAAATTCGAAATTCCTTTGAGATAAATTTGAATGCAGTATAATACTGGGCAAAATGTCTCTATTTGAGTTATGAAATTGTTTATACACAGGAATAAGGGAAGGGATTTTTAATCCCCTGTCCTCCCCATGGGAAGGACGCGGTTCTGTGGGGAGGCTCGCGCCCTCCACAGGCCGCGGCCTGTGGAGGGGGCGCGAGCCCCTCACAGCCCGCCCCCTCCCCATGGGAGGGGCAAGGGCTTCCTGCGCCCTTGTGGTACTTAACATCAGTAAAAAAAAAAAACCTGCACAATGTTTTATTCTGAGTACACAGCCAGAGAACTTGTGAACAGTTATAAAAAAATCAATATTTCTTTCTTTAAAATTTACACTCAGCTGTATATGTATATATCTATATATCCATACATATATACCAAAGTGCAAGTTTGAACAGGAAAACCACTTCCAGAAAATGATATGATCTCTGTCAAAAAAAAATACACAAATATCTCAGAAATTTTTAAACCTGGAACAAGAACAAAAGTATCTCTGAGAAAACATGTAAACTGAAAATCTTCTTGAATTACATTGTCATATACTTACATACAGAAGTACATTTCTGAGTAAAGATATAAAATTTGAATGCAAGTTTTTCTTTCAAACCTCTGTTATTCCGAATAAATTGCATTGTTTCTGTATATTACTAATATTCAGAAACCTATATTAAAAAAATTGAGAATTACACTTTCAGTCAGCTTGAATTTGGAAAGAATAGAAGTATATACAGAAATCAGTGAACTTTGTTTCATACAAAAGAATTAATTAAATTTCTCTACTAGTACACTGATAGTATTATGACATACATGTATTTCTTTAAAAACAGAGTCTTTTACCAAATCCGAAAAGAATTACTTACAAAAGAGTAGATGAAATCCTACTACTGAACTTACAACTTTTCTTTCAAAAGATGTTATGAAATTCTCGTTTGAAATCCTTTTAGAATCAATTGAATGCATGAAACATGTAAGAAAATGTACAACTTTCTGCTTTTGTATTTATTCATACTTCACTTTTGGTAACTTCCGGGACAGGATGCCGAAGGTGGACCCACAGAGACGGTAGTATTACCTTTTCTAAACTACCATTTGCTTGTATTATTTATGCTTGGCCAAGCACTTGTACCATTGAAATAGATGGATTTGTTTTAAAAGCCTAGAAACGTATATGTATTTGAGTCTCTGCCACCTTCTGTTGCAAGAAATGTGTTTTTCTCATGTTAGAAATGCATATAGGCACCAGGCATGCATCGAGAGTTCCCTCCTGTTTTACTGTGTCGAGTTGCTAGGCTCCTTTATGCAGGGCCGGGGATTCCTTCGAGTTAGGAAGGAACCCGGGGAAGTCATGTACTTCGTGGTTGGGCAGAAAAGGCGCCTGAATCACACTCTTGGCCCCAACTCGCAAGAAGACCGATGGTGTCACGGCAGTTGGAGGTTCAGAGTTTTATTTGCTATTGATGAACTTGTGTAACATTCTGGAAATGGCTTGTATAGCGCCATTGTATGTATATTTATATTTGACATACATTGTTGAAACTTTGAAATAGAAGTATGGCATGAAAGAATCTAATGTAACATTGATATGTAGAATTAAGTTTTATGTCGTAGCATTGAAAAAGATGTTTTCATTGGAATTATTGAACTCTTTCGAGTATAGATGAATATGTATATATGAAAATTTCATTAATGTACTTTTGCCATGTGCATAATCTTGATAAATTACAATGTTGTTATTTGTATACATGAAATGCAATTTAAATTCTCTTTTATTGAGCTCAATTTGGAAGTTTTTATGAATGATATTAATTATTTGAAAACCCTTTTGAAACGGAATTGAACAATTGAAAATGCTCTTAATTTTCCGAGCACTACAGAAGTAGACAAGGAACAAGCTCAAACAGACAAGCAACCAACTCAAGCAGGCAAGCAACCAGCTCAAGCACTCAACCAAGTAGCTCGACCTTTGACATCAATGACAAGATATTTCAACACCCAATTCCTGACTTGCCAAAGCTGATCTTTTCAAACAGAGAACAAGATTTCTGGTTACTCTTCAGTGTAGCCTTTGGGCCATGATGTATATAAACTTAAAGATTACCCTGTTAATTTCCTTCCATGCAGAGAAAGACAGATAGACTGATTCCAAGTTTTCTTTCCTCAGTAAGATTGTTGCTTAAAAATAATGGCATAATGTCACTTCTCTTCACAACATATTAGACTTTGCGGAAAACTACATCACAATTCCAGAATTCAGAAAACACATAGATTCAAATTTCACAGCTTCGATGACAAGCTTGAGTAAAGAGAAGATTAGTATTCAAAGATACATCAACACAATGTGCTTGTCTATTTCAG
Source organism: Sequoia sempervirens (assembly GCA_007258455.2). Classification (NCBI taxonomy): domain Eukaryota; kingdom Viridiplantae; phylum Streptophyta; class Pinopsida; order Cupressales; family Cupressaceae; genus Sequoia; species Sequoia sempervirens. The sequence continues at coordinate 256,279,885 of VDFB02271358.1, read as the reverse complement.
GGCAATATTGTGAATAACATAATCAGCAAAGGAAATGCTTTCCAGTAGTTAACATTAATCCAGCAATGCTAATGGTTCCAACTTCCTAATCAATATCCAATAAATACTTTGATATCCATTTCTGGGCTATTTCATATTGATAGCTCAAATAATAATTTTTTAATTTCCATGCAGGAGTTTGCTATGAAACTCAGACAGGTAAATAATAAATTTGACTTAGACCTATTCTATTTTACTTGAGCTTGAAGTACCTCACAATCTAATTTAAGATATCTCAGCACATATTAAATTTAGATCTTACATCAAGCATTTATTATCTCCAAAACTTTATTAAGCAGTGGAGATTCTATTATCTCACGCAAACAATACACAGACTACCCATAAGGAATATGAAAGAAAAGGTGAATAAATTATAACATACCTCACCCAATACCGTACCATATAAAAGAACCTACTGTGATTACTCAATTCCAAGCTTTGCCCTAATTGAAGAAATGCTTAAAGGGGCTACCTACCTTTCGAGATAGATAATGATCATACATAGTCAACAGACCCAATCTATAAACAGGTTCTGTGGAATACACGGGAGCAGAGAGCCCAAGCCTTTTCACAGCATATGGAAAAGCACCAAGATGGTTTGTATCTGGATGTGAAAGCAAAACAGCCTCCACAGTTGAAGCCACTCTGCAAGAAAATAGTAGCAAAACAGATATTGATACCAGGCTAGAAACAAAATTAATGAGATTGAGGCTACATAATTTAAAAGCACAGGTCATGGTGCTAACCTGAATTTCCTGTAGTTTCCCAGACTGTGTGTCAGAATACTAGCTTAAACATTAAAATAAAGTGATTGACAAGCTCAAAGCACACAACCATGGCAGTTTCAAAAAATAGATTGTATAAATCTTTGTTACCAAATGCACTCCAGACAAAATCAGAAGAATAAAATGCTAATTACCTACTAAAACCAAATCTGATAATGAAAGCAAACACCTAATGAATATTAGTTAGTTTATGTGTTTTTAAAAGATACTGGTTCTTCCCTCTTTATCAAAGAATCCCAAAAAAAGTACACTGCCCAGCTCATATAACAGCAGAATGCCACATTACCTGCAATGCACTCTGCCACATGTAACTATTTCATGTGTTTGATTCCATTCTCAAACACGCATTAATGCCTGACTTGAATGTCTTTAACCTATTACAACCAAATCAGATATTATGGTTAAGGATGTGCTTCAGTTGCAAGTCATAGGCAGTTAATTGCATCTTGCAAAATATGTTTTTTCCTGATCAATGCTGACATTTGGTATTAATGCGGCACTCTTGTTCCTTAGAGGTGTCAATGGAAAAGGTGCTAGCAGTCAAAAAACTAACATCTCAATCAGTGTCTACTACTAGCATAGGAGTTGATGTAGAATGCACAGTGAGTAATTGTTGAATATGGTTTTTGGAATCATTGTAGGTGCTTGTATGATCACATTTACACCATTTATCCCATTGCCCCTAATTTCCTTTGTCTAATGCTAGCAACACTAGAGCTTTCTATTATACCAAACGCTACAGTGATTGTTCTCCTTGGTGTGCAGTATTTTGTATTGGCAGTTAAAGAATTTGGTTTAGAAGGGGCAAATTGACTCATGTGTGCTGCACTGGACGAACAGGAGGTTCTTCTTCATCTTGGTTTTTACTTCAATCCTGGTTGCACAGTGGTATGCTTGCCCCAATGTATCAGCGATCAGGAATTCCATTTTGGTGTGGCTATAATGGTGAAGTCCATTGATGTACTTTGGCACCTCATTTAGCTTTGCCTATGTGGTATGAGCTCCTCCTCCCAAGTGTATACAAGTTTGATATTGTGCAAAAAGCTTGGCACTGTAAGCTTTCTTCTAGTGTGAGACTTATGTAGACATCTTCAGCACTTCAAAGGTGATCTTCTCAGCAATAGCTAAATGACTGATGAAGAAGTAGGCCTCAAGATTTTGAATCCCTTCATCAAATGAGATAGCATCAATTGTGCCTTGAAATTGTTAGGATTAAGGTGTCATTTACCTTGCAATTCTATGTGTAATTCATGTATCTCCAACACTCTTGGAAAGTGTCCTTAGACACCTAGAGTGGAATTGAAGATTGATTTGTAATTTAGATTCCCTAAGAATCTTGGCAGTAGTTGTCATATGCATTCATGAAGAAGGTGGAGCACAACGGTGGTGGCTATGGTTAACTTTTAGATCACTAAATGCACTTTCTCAATCCTAGACGCTAGAATCTTGTACGACAAAATAGGACCTGCATTAGTTGGCCACTCCATTTTGGAGCACTATACTTGGGGATATGAGAAGTCGGGGGTTATGACACCAAAGATTTATTTGTGGTTACATTTGATGAGCGCACACACTTATATTGAGAGAGGGGAGTGAATCAATATAAGATAAACTTGTACTTGTTTATAATCCAACAACCACAAAAATAGCAATCATACAAAATCTATCAACTAGGAGACACAAGATTTACGTGGAAACCCTTTCGGGAGAAAACCACGGAGAAAGACTGCTTGGATCTACTATCCAAATCCAATCACAAAAAGAAAATTCTCTTACAAATCTTTTGTAGGCACCAACCCACTGGAGACACCAATCCCTGCTACTAAGCACCAACTTAGCAAAAGACATCAATCTCTTCTATTAAGAGGCACCAACCTCCAAATGAACAAAATTCTGCCTTCTTGAATATAGCTTCTTCAATGGATGATAACCATTAGAAACTCCTCCATGAAAATCTGCTTGCAATGCTTTTCACATGTGCTCTTCTTCCTCGAAAGTTTGTTGTAATACATCCTGCTTTGCTCTAATAAATCTGCTCTGCTGTAATAAATCTGAATGATATTTCATTTAGTGCTTGTTCTCTAACCTCCACTTCAACTTTTATTTATACTCCATTCAAGCCACTTCACCCAATAGGGTCGGCCTTATTTGAAAATAATAATTTTAATTTAGTTTCACCAAGGGGGTTGGCCAGCTTTTACACATAAATTAAATTATAATTAAATGTCTCATGGGTTGGCCCATTAAAAATAATAATTTCGGCACTTAGTGATTGCATTGGGCACCAAGACCAGATTAGGGTCAGCCAAAACTAGATGATAATCATAATGATTTCATTGGAAGTTGTGAATAGTGGCCTTTAGCCTTCACACATTTAAGCATACGAATTCTTTCTTTGACAGCAGCAATATGATGGCGGCAGCGATTTGCACTTCTCTCCTTCAAATTCAATTACAACAATATTTCCAAAAACATTTACTATTCTATGGGCCAACTGATTGTGCCCATATGATGTCCATGTGAAATCATTGATGCATTCGCTATTCTTAGAAGATGCTCTCCAAAGTGGGCGTTGTGATATCATGGTTTTGGTATCCATTGTTTTGGTAAACCATTTATGATTTTTTCCTCTCTCCATGCCTAAATACTGAGAATATAAAATGGTGGTTTTAGATGAATTTGTTTTGCAGGTGCACAAGTGTTGCTAGAATGCTATCAAAGTGAATAGAGAGTTACTGTGTGGATGTATCTCGATACTCACACTTGAAGATTAATACATACTCGTACTTTTTCTCGTGGAATTTTTTTCCCGAAAAGGGTTTCTCCACGTAAGTCCTATGTTTTCATGGTTTTCTAATTTATTTCCCATTGATGATTTATGCAAGCACATAATCAATTTTATGGTAATATCTGTTTAAAGAAACAAATTTCAGATTTGCATACACTTGTAGAAGTTATTCTTGTAGCAATTTCACCTTGTTTCTCACCATTTAGTATCAGAGCTAACAACTCCATAGAGGACATATTTATGTTTAGTGCTGAGGTTTTCTGGCTGCAGTTGGAGCTTTTGCATTGTGTGAATTTGCAAATTTGAGAAAAGGATTGTATACCATGGCTCGTACTCCCCATATGGATACTGAGAAATTCAATGGTGCCAAATACGAGAAGCAGAAGTTGAAGATGGAACATTTCATTGAAAAAAGAGATCAGTGGTTGCTTGTTTCACAAGAAAAGAAGCCATCCAATATGTATGATGAAGATTGGTTAAAACTAGACAAGAAGGCACGGGGAACCATACTATTGTATCTTCCAGATTATGTTCTCTTGAATATTTCCAAGGAGACTACTGCATAAAAGTTGCAAAAGTGGATAGGTGATATCCATCAAACCAAAAGTCTTAATAATAAATTATGTCTCAAAAGACAATTATATTCATTGAAAATGAAAGATGGTGATTCTATTGCAGAACATTTACATGTTTTTAATTTGATTTGAAGTCAGCTTGCTTCTATAGATGTTAAGTTGGAACTGGAAGATAAATGCATCTTATTACTTTGTTATTTATCTAATACTTGGAAAAATCTAATCGATGATATTAATGGTAGTGATGCAAAACAAAAAATGGACACTTTTGTAATAAGCACCCTCAATTTTTTTTGAAAATATGTTAGCTTCAAAGTAAATGAAAGCATAACAACTTTCTTTTCACTTTTTGATTACCCACATCCCGGATTCGGCAAGGTAGGAGCATACAGTGTCAGGATTTCAATTTATTGAATTACAACTTGTTGGAAAGAAGCATCAAGTGCAAGCCAGCCAAACCATATTCAGTGGGATGCATAAACAATACAGGAAAAAAATCATCCACTTATTCAATAGGAATTACAAGGTACTTCCACTTTTCAATGGGAAAGCGTATACAATGTTTGAGGACATTTAAACATGCTTCTTCCACTTTCCAGTAGTGAGCAATTACAATTTACCACTTATTCAATGGTGTAAATATCAGCAAATAACAAGGGAAATTCACTGGCAGTACTACCATCCAGTGTTATAATAATAATGCAATAAATGATAGACTTTGGTGGTAAGACCATCCAAAGTGTTACAACATTAGCATCATGAGTATATTTCAACAATTGAAAAAGATTAGCTTGCTGATGTGAAAACTTTGTAATAACAGTGTCAAATATCAATTCCAATAGTCTTTAACAGTCACCCAAAAGACAAACAAATCAGTGTAACTATACCTCAAAATAATAGTGTTGATAATATCAAGGCAAGTCTGGAAGTCCAAGATATCTACTGGTAGGTGATGTAACAGGTTTGAAATGATTGTTGCAGGCCAGTTCTTCATTATTTCCAGGTCATGGCAACCACAGAAACTCCTCAAAACCCACTTCCAAACAGTGTGGTACACTCCACAGCTATAACAATCAGCAACATACAATCCCAACACTACAAACACCTCAAATGTCGCATTAAAAGTATTGGTGCAGGACTACAGGAGGTCTGAAGCCTACTGTTGCAATCTGGATAGCAATGTAATGACTCAAAAATCATAAAGAATGCATACCCAGTTCATCAAAGGACAGTTTGGACAGCTGTAATTATTTCCCAATGCAATCCCCTTCATCCAACAACACCAAAAACCCAAGTAAAGGACATTGCAAGTCTGAAAATCACTAGATAGATTGTTGCATCTATAGTGTCAAGTCTATTATGACAAGAAATGCTATTGCAGGGTCTGCTATACAACTGTTGTAGATCAAAACAGCCATGATGAATCATCAAACTCCCTCCAAACCACCAAAGTGATATCACCTCCTAACCATGTCCAAAATCTCTGCAAATATTCACCAAAACATAAATCCCAAATCTGCAATCAAAATACTTTGAATTATCTTCTTTTTTGAAACCCTTGAATTGTAACTCTGTTGAAACACAATGTGATTCCTGAATAGAATCACTCCACTAGCTAGGGATTATCTTTCAAATCCAAAACAAGGAATCAAATGAGGGTTTTCGTCCTCAAACAATTTTTGGAAGAACTCGCATGTTCAATCCAACAACAAAACAATATGGGTAATCTTTAGCATATCCAAATGTGCCCCCAACACCTCCTTTTATAGTTTTTTCGTTGCTTTTCCAAAAAAACAATTTTTCCTTTTTCGTTATTGTTTTGAAAAAGTGTTTTTTCTTTTTCACTGTTTTTTTCTGAAAAAACCAGTGTTCCACGGGGATGCGTCCCCCCCCAAAAAAAACCTCGCGTTTCCTAGACGGAAACGTCGCGGAGACTTGGGGACTTGGGGGGGACGTCCCCCCACCAGCCCACCACCAGCGCCACCATCCCACCACCAATGTTGTTGTCTCCAAGACGCTGCTAGGACTTCGAGGATGTTGGGGTGTCCACAAGACGTCTAGGGGACTCCTACTTGTCTCCACGATGTATAATTCTTATACTTATACATCTTTTTATAACTATTTTTTCAAATACTATATGTATTTCAGCACCTTGCCGCCCCCTCGCAGCCGTCCCCCTACCGTCCCCCCGTCGTCCCCAAATTAAGACCCCTTGTCCCCACGTCCCCGAAACACGTCCCCTGCTGTCTCCCCGTCCCCGTCCCCGAAACCCCGTGGAACACTGGAAAAAACACTATTTGCATTAAATTAAATAATTCATTAGCCCTTATGCCTAGGCATTCAACTTTTTAAACATTTAATCACCTTTCCAATGAGCTATAACACTAAGTTGTCCATTAATTATTTCTCAACATTAGACAACATTAGTGAAATATTAATTAAATAACTTAATAACTCACCCAAGTTGTGGAAAGCACTTAAAAGATATAATTTTGCAATTTCAATCATATCAAAGTGATATTGAAGACTAGGGAGGATAATTGGAAGCAAACAAGAGACTATATAAAAATACCCTGCTCCTCCAAGAAGTTTGGAGAGCGCCCAAAAGGTCAAAATCGATTTTGAAAGCATCAAAGGGCTCCAATTAACCAACAAAACTCAAACCCAAGAACAATTGCACTATAAGACTGATCAAATGCTTTTCCAAAAATGTTGTTCTCCCTAACTAACCAATTAGCCTCCAAAAGACTTGGAAACTAGCTAAATGTGCACGAATTGGCTAAGCACCAAAAGGGGACATTACAGCTTTTATTGCTACTCTTCTTCCAAAGGAAATGAGAAGAGAATCCATGAATGAAGGCTCATTTAATGCTTAGCATGTACCAATAAGGTGTCATGCCCCCGAAATTGTAATACTAAAATATAAAGCATTGAAATACAGATAACAAAATAAATATTAAAATATTAAAAGAGACATTTACAATTTATGAAATAACAAATACAGATATCAAAATAAATATTAATATTTATAATTACTTTAAGATAGTATTATAATCATAATATAACAATACAAATAAATTAATAATAAAATAAAATAAATAACAATATAAATATACAAATGAATATTTACAATTTATGAAATAACAAATAATAATATAAAATATATAAACATAAAAATATATATAAAAAAGGTAGTGATCAAATCAATACATTATAAAAAAGCAGCAATCTGAGCACTTAATATAAAGAGTGCAACGATTAATTTAAAATCAAGTGCAGGAAATATTTTAAATAAGAACAACAATTATCAAGAATATTCTCCAAGTTTATAAAGGCAGCGCTCACGTGCATGAGAAAGTGATTATTAACAACAAATACATTAGAGGAGAAGCATCGGAAATCATAAAGGAAACAATTACCTTATGAAAAGTCAACGATCATTTAAGATTTGTCAAAAGCATAAATTAATAAGTTTCAAAGGGCAGTGACTGGTTTTAAAAAGACACCCATTTGAATAGACACGTCCCTGGGTAAATGAAATGCTATAAATAGGGAAGAAAATAAATTAAAAAAAGGGCATCGAAGGAGGGGAATAAAGTGAAGAATGCATGAATATATTCTATGCCAAAAAAGAAACATCGAACCATTCCAAAAGACTTTCCTAATTTCTGCAGCCTATGATATCTTGTTATTTATATTCATAAGATCATGGCTAGGAGAATTAAGAAAGCTTCAGCAGATCAAACCAAAATAAAGATAAGTATTTGTTAAGTTAATATTTAATATTATTTCTTTATTCTGTTAATGGTCAATAATGTACTTAGTTAGTTGACATCTTAAACGTCTTTTGTAATAAGTAGGTAGAAGTAGGTAGACACTTAATGTCCATTGTTGTAGTTAGTTGCAGTAGGTCAGTTCATTAAATATCTACAGTGCTTTGCAATCTCTATATAATGTAATCTTTCTTTTTGTTAATGTAAGCAATTTCCCAGCTAAAATTGTTTCATGGTATCAGAGTCATTTTTCCAAAATTTGTTTTCGGAAAAATTTTCAAATAAAAATTTATAGTGAATTTTTTTGAAGTTTTGAAATTTTTTCGCATTCTCCGAAATCGTTTTATTCTAGTCTGAAAATCATGGCTCCTAGTTTTTGAAGAATTTTGTGCTTCTATTAAGGTGAAAAATCGCAGGTATTTGTGCCCTAGGGCCACGGATTTTTTCGTGGCTTTTTCTATTTGGGGGCGGATTTTTTTGACACATTCTTTTGCATCTTTTATTATCTCCAAATCACGCGACGCCAATACCAAATCGTGCGACCTCGAAACTACAGAGCTCGCCTACGTTTTTGACCTGCATTTGGACACGTTTCTCCGGCATGCATTTTGCCCTAGTTTTTGGTCGCGTCTGTGCGCATTTTTTTCTTTTGAAGGTGTATTTTTCCTACAAATACAGAGCCGCAATTTCCCAAGATCTTTGGACGCGTTTTTCAAAAAAAATTGGGCATTTGTTTGAAAACGCGATTTTTTCAGGAACTCATCTGTTTGGACACAATTTTCCTAAGATCTAGGCCGTGATTTCTTCCTGGTGTTTGAGACGTTTTTCAGAAAATTTTCTGCAAATTTCTAGTTCATCCATGGCCGCCTAGGGTTTTCCAGAATTTGTCTAGGGTTTTGACCCTTTGTTTCAAGGCAAAAAAAAAAATTCGATTGCAGATTTCTTGTGGGTTTTTCGAGATCTCAATTGGGTTGTCATTAGATTTTTCTAGGTGTCTCGAAGTTCATGCCTTGAAATCTGTGCAAATGGGTGCTGACGAAATTTCTGGGTTTTCAGCAACATTTTCTAGGTACTCTTCAAATCTTCTAGGTTTTGTCTTCAAAGTGCCTCGAAATTAGTGCTAAGGTTTCTGCTTTGAATTTGTGTTGTTTTTGTTTTCGTTTTGCCTTCACTAGTTTGACCTCAGTGTACGTGATGGCATCTCTGACAAATATAATGCTCGAAAGCAGCCAAAACTTCAATGGGAAGAATTACAACATCTGGAAACAGCGCATGATTACGATTTTTGAATATCGTTGCCTCGATCAGGTCGTTTTGGGGAACTCAACTCGTCCCACTATAGCTGGAAAGGACCAAGACAAATGGGATGAACGCAACCAGGAAACAGTCATGCTCATCAAACTCTCAATTGCAGATGAGCAGCTACCTCAGGTACCGTCTAGCAAAACTGCTACGGAAATATGGGATCATTTGAAGGCCCTTCATGAAACCTCCGACAAGAGCAGAGCGTTCTTTCTCAAGAACATGCTTTTTGCCATCATGATGTATGAGAAAATGTCCTTACAAGAACATCTGACGAACATTAAGGACATTCATGATCAGTTGGAGGCGATTGGTCGCACAATGGAGGAAGAGGGCATGGTCGTCATTACCTTGAAGAGTTTGCCAAAATCTTATGAGCATATCATTGAAACGCTCAATATTACTTCAACAAATGTTGATTTGAAGTTTCCAGACTTGCGTAACAAGCTTCTACAACAGGATCATTGGAGACAACAGTTTGGGAGCAATACCAGTTCCACCTCCACAGAACAAGCGTTCTCTACCAAATCTTCTGCTAAGAACAAAGGGAAGGCTCATTCTTCTCAGGACAGCAAGAAGAAGAACGTTTAGTGCAATTATTGCCATAAATATGGTCACATGAAGGCTGACTGTCGCATTCGGTTGGCTTCTGAACAAAAGAAGCAGGGCAGGTCTCAACCTAAAGCCAATATTGCAGAGCACCCTGATCAAAAAGAATCTACATTTTATGCGTTTATGGCCAAGAGAACAGCATATCCAGTACAACCTTTTGCCTGGTACATTGATTCTGGGGCATTACGGCATTTTACTCATTGTCGGGATTGGTTCACAAAATTCGAACCATTCTCTGATTCTGTCATTTTTGGAGGAGGTGAAGAGTACATAGTTCCTGGTAAGGGCACTGTCCAGATTCACTCAGGAGGAAGAAATTTACTCTTTCTTGATGTTTACTATGTTCCAAGCATGGAACATAACCTTCTCTCAGTCAGTCGGATCATGCAGCATTCTCCCCAGTTGGCTGTTGTTTTCAGTTCATCCACCTGCAGCATCGTTAATAGGGAGACTTGTACTACAATCGCTACGGGACTTGAGGATCATGGTCTGTATAGACTTGCTGATTCCAATGATTCTCAAGAGCACGCTTTGGCCGCCAAGAGTACTTCTATCAGCAAACTTTGGCATCAGCATTATGGGCACTTGAATGTGCACTATCTCTCTAAACTGTCTCAGGAGGGTTTGGTTGCTAGCCTACCTGAGATCCAAACTCTAAATCATGGAGTTTGTGGAGCCTGTCAAGCTGGGAAGCAGCATCGGACACCATTCTAGGATGGTGATTCTTGGTGAGCCTCCAAGGTACTTCAATTGGTTCACGCTAATGTATGTGGACCAATGAACATTCCATCTATTACTGGGTCTAGGTACTTTTTATTATTTGTTGATGATTTTAGTTGAAAAATGTGGGTGTATTTTTTGAAACATAAATCAGATGTGTTCAGTACATTTCAGCAGTTTAAGGCCTTAGTTGAGAAGGAATCAGGTTCGCAGGTTGTTACTCTAAGGTCAGATAATGGGGGGGAGTTTTGTTTAGCTGACTTCTCTTCTTTTTGTGCTACACATGGCATTAAGCGCCAACTCACCACACCATACACCCCTCAGCAAAATGGTGTCGTTGAAAATAGGAATCGCACCATTATTGAAATGGCTCGTTCTATGCTAGAGTACAGAAATGTACCTAAGAAAAACTGGGCTGAAGCAGTCTATACTGCAGTCTACCTCCTGAATCGGTCACCTACACAAGCCGTTAAGAAGATGACTCTTGAAGAAGCCTGGGCAGGACGTAAGCCTAAAGTGGGCCATTTGAAAGTCTTTGGTTCTACAGCTCATGTATGGATTCTAGAAGCCAAGTGTACCAAGCTGGATTCCAAGAGCCAGCAACTTATGTTTACTGGCTATAGCGACAATCACAAGTCATACAGCTCATGTATGTATTCTAGAAGCCAAGTGTACCAAGCTGGATTCCAAGAGCCAGCAACTTATGTTTACTGGCTATAGCGACAATCACAAGTCATACAGGTTGATTGATGTGGAGAAAGATCGTCTATTATTCAGTCATGATGTTGTGATTGATGAGACTACTGGTCCATTTCTTCCTACTATCAGTCCTGCAGATCAGCCTATGAAGGTTTCTGATGAGGGTGTTCGTCTTCCTCTTGGTTCCCCAAATGGGAGGGCTTCAGAGCATTCTAACTCTGAAGATGAGGAGTCTACCAGTCATGATTTGGCACCACCTGATTTTCCTCGAGACTCATATCCAGATGACTTTGCTCCAGAAATCCCAGGAGATGTTGTTTCTCCTATTTCAGATGTTGGTACTTCTACTCGTCGGCAAATCAGTTAGCAAAAAGAGCAAGCAGCAAAACACCGTCAATTTTTCTCTTATGGCCAACATCCACAGCATCTATTAGCCTCAGACATATTATGAGGCTAAAGGAATTCTAGAGTGGGAAAAGGCTATGGAGACTGAATATCATAGTCTTCTGAAGAATCACACTTGGGTTCTTTCTGATCTTCCTCCTAGGAAGAAACCTATCAGCTGCAAATGGGTTTATAAAGTCAAGTATCATGCCAATGGTACTTTGGATAAATACAAGGCCAAATTAGTTGCTCGGGGATTCACATAGCAGGAGGGCATTAACTACGAAGAGATTTTTGCTCCTACTGCCAAGATGAGCACAATTCGTCTTCTACTCGCTATTGCAGCCCAATTTGGATGGACAGTTCATCAAATGGATGTCAAGAGTGCCTTCCTCAACGGTGAATTGCAGGAAGAAGTCTACATGACGTAGCCTCCTAGTTTCAAGGTTGTCGGCAAAGAACATCAGGTATGTAGGCTCGTGAAAGCGCTCTATGGACTGAAACAAGCTCCTCATGCATGGTACATCAAGATTGATCAGTACTTAAAAGATCATGGTTTTCAGCACAGCCCTTCTGACAGTAATTTGTATGTCAAACACTTTGGTGATGATATTCTCTTTCTTGTTGTCTTTGTTGATGACTTGATCATTACTAGTAGTTCAACCCATTTGATTGCAGCAATCAAACAGGATTTGTGTCAGGCTTTTGACATGACAGATTTGGGGCTTCTCCATTATTGTTTGGGTATTGAGGTTTGGCAGACAATTGATAGTCTGCTTGACAAATTTCGGATGCAGGATTGCAAACCTGCCTCCACACCTATGGAGAAGGGGTTGAAGTTGTCAGCCAACTCTGATTCACCTTCGGTCAATGAAACGACATTCAGGCAACTAGTGGGCAGTCTCATCTACCTCACTGCCACTAGACCTAACATCAGTTTTGTCATGAGCTACATTTCTCGCTTCATGACAGCTCCCAAAGCTAATCATTGGATTGTAGCGTAGTGAGTGCTGAGATATGTTAAGGGCACTTCAGACTATGGAAATCTATATGGCAGATGCAAGGATCCAAAGTTGATTGGTTATACAGACTCTGATTGGGCAAGTTCAGTGGATAACAAAAAATCCACTTCTGGGTATGTATTCAGTTTGGGTACAGGTGCTATAACATGGACCAACAAGAAGCAACAGGCAGTGGCTCTTTCCTCGACTGAAGCAGAATATCGAGGAACAGTTAAGGCAGCATGTGAGGCAATTTGGCTTCACAGGATGCTTTCTGACATGCAAATGTCACAAGCAGGTCCTTCTCCCTTGTACACTGATAATCAAGGGGTGCTCAAACTAGCCAAAAATCCAACGTTCCATGAATGTACCAAGCATGTTGAGCTTCATTGTCACTACATCCACAAGCTGGTAGAAAACGGATCAATTCAGTTGCAGTATGTTCCGACAGCAGATCAAACTACAGATATTCTCACCAAGTCTCTAAGCCCGGATAAGTTTGTCAAATTCAGGGGGCAACTTGGTGTTGTTGACAAATTGACCATTAAGGGAGGGTGTTAAGATAATATTTAATATTATTTATTTATTTTGTTAATGGTCAATAATGTACTTAGTTAGTTGACATCTTAAATGTCTTCTATAGTAAGTAGGTAGAAGTAGGTAGACACTTAATGTCTACTATTGTAGTTAGTTGCAGTAGGTCAGTTCATTAAATATCTACAGTGCTTTGCAATCTCTATATAATGTAATCTTTCTTTTTGTTAATGTAAGCAATTTCCCAGCTAAAATTGTTTCAGTATTTTCTGTATTCAAATAATTAATTTAGTAAGTGTATTAAGGGTGTGGATAGGGACTATAGTAAGTATTCTTCATAACTTTAAATAAGAAGATGATGAATCTTTATGTACTTAGAAAATGAGATTTAAATGCATTATGAATTCAAGCATGAATGATTGCCAGATATATTAGGAATCAAAATAACAATTAATGATTAATAAATATATTTAAATATATTATGGTTGATAGATACATTATTGATGGTTGATAAATACAATCTATACATAGTGATCTGATGTTATTTATTAATGTCATTTTGGACTAATAAGATTATGCAGGCTATTATTTATTATTATAACATTGCTAATATGTCATCTTGAACTAGATAACTAATAATGTTAATTATGATATTTAATATAGAGTTACTCATGCTTAATACTGGTGTTCAATGTGGAGTACTAATATTCTACTTGTCAGACTATTTTAGTGATGGATCTCTAACTTGTTTGTCGGGACTAAATCAATTCATGGTATCCTCTAGGGCTCATTGCTTGGAAAATTGATAATTCATAGTCGGGACTAAATCAATTCATGGTATCCTCTAGGGCTCATTGCTTGGAAAATTGATAATTCATAATAGATTCGGCAAATCTCCTATTAGGGACATTACATAAGGTCCCAAAAAAAGGACCCAAAGGAGATAAGAAAAAGGATGTTCTAAATCTCCACGGAAGAGCAAAGTGTTAGAACTATGGCAAAAAGGTACATGTGAAGAAGGAATGCAGCAGCAAGAAAAAGGGTTCAGATTCCTCCATGGAAAAATCCTCTGACGATGGTAACAATGATGCTTTATTTATTTCTGCTATAAGTGATGATGCTTAGCTTATTGATTCAAGTTGCTCCTACCATATGACTCCTAAGAAGGATTGTCTTTCTACATATACAGCTTATGATGGAGGAGATGTTTTCCTTAGAAACAACAGTATCTAGTGGATTGTTGGTAAGGGAATAGTACAATTGTGTTTTAGTGATGGAAGGGTTAAAACCTTTGATCATGTTTTGCATATTCCTAGTCTTGTGAGAAAATTACTTTTTGTATCCAAGTTAAATGATTCTAGAGTGCATGTGACATTTGGCAAGTCTAGTTGCAGGTTGGTAAGAGGGAACTTGGTGGTTGTTAAAGGATTTCAGATTGGGACTAAATGCCTCTACATTTTGTAATTCTACCAATGTAACTAAAACTGAAAATGCATGTATGTTGTGCCACCAACATTTGGGCCACAAAAATCAAAAAGGTCTTTAAGACCATTGCTAATAAAAATTTGGTTTTACGGTTTCTCTAATTATTCTATTGATAAAAATGATTTATGTGAATTTTGTGTGTTTGGAAAACAGAATAAATCTTCATTTTCTGTTGCAAGCAATAGAGTTAAGAGATTAGTTGAAATCATCAAGGAAACACAGGGACGCGTCCCCTACCCTTTTGCCCCCCATACCCATACCGAGGACATTTCAGGGATGGGGGGCGCCTTGGGGACGTTTTTCAGGCGTCCCCAAAAAGTTTCCTTTTTTTCGAAACATCCCCGATTGGCGGGGACGTCTCGGGGACGGCAAGGGGACGGCTGGCCATCCCGGGGACAGTCAGCCGTCCCCTTTTTCCAGCAAGTTTTTACAAAAAAAAAAAACTCTAAAATTAAAAATGCTTATTTTTTATTGTTTCTAAGTGGACCCCACACCCTCCCAAGCCTAAAATGAAACATAAAACTTGCTTTCAAAGCCATTTGAGTTAATTTTTAAATTCCAAAAAAAAATGCAGCTAAGTGGAAATTGAGCAAGAGAAAATTTGGCAATGACTCAAACTCTGAGTCTGATTTTGATGCAATGTTGGCAAATGTCCAGTAGAGGCAGCCATCATACTTTCTATTACTATGGTTTGGACTTTTGTGACTTTGTCATTTTGACATTTGTAGTGCAAACTTGTAGCCTTTCGGCATTTTATTTTTAAAATTTTATATCATAAGCACATTGATTGTTTGACATGAATTATGGAAGCAATTAAGTAGTTGTAGTATTAATTTGTTCGACTCTATAATGTATATGTCAATATGATTGGTGATTACATTTGAAACTTTATCAATGTTCATTGTTATGATTAACATTACTCATATGAATATCTGAAATTTCCCTATATTTTTAATATATATATATATAGCCGTCCCCCTGTCCCCAAAAATCCCCTAAAAAAATGTCGTCCCTGAAACACGTCCCGTCGTTCCGCCGTCCCCCGCGTACCGAAAACTTGGTGGAACATAGGAAAACATTCATTCGGATGTATTTAGTCTAATGGTTGTTGATTCTATGGGTAAATCTCGCTATTACGTTACATTATTTGATGATGTCTCTAAATAAAACCAAAATTATTTTATGCATTCTAAATCTAAAGTTTTCACTAAGTTTAAGGAATTTAAAGCCTTGGTTGAAAAAAAACAGATTATAAAATAATGATGTTGAGATTTGACAATGGTGGGAATATTGTTCCAAGGAATTTGACGAATTCTATAAGCATGCTAGTATTGTTTGGCAAAAGACTGTATCTCATACTCTCCAACAAAAAGTGCTAGCAAAAAGGATGAATCGAACCTTAATAGAAAGAGATAGAATTATACTAAATGGTAGCAACTAGATCACTGTTTTTGCGAAAAGGTTGTAAATACTTCTTGTTATTTGCTTAATTAAACTCCTTGTTTAGTTGTTGTTGATAAAACTCCTTATGAGGTGTACACAAGTAAAAAGCCTTCAATTTCATATTTAAGGATATTTGGTTGTGAGGCTTATGTTTATGTGCCTCAAGAAGAGTAATCTAAATTGGATCCAAAAGCTTAGAAATGCATCTTCATTGGTTATGGTGAGAATGTCCAAGGTTATAAGCTTTAGAGTCCACTAACCCAGAAAATGATAGTTTTGAAAGATGTGAATTTCAAGGATTTTAGTGCTTATTCAAGTGAAGAACAATCAAAGAAAAAAAAAAACAAAAACAATGCACTTTGAGACAAAAAAAAATGCAAAAAAATGCACGTGGAAGAACAATTAGATGGATCACAAGATAGAGAAGAAGAAGAGGGTTCAAATGAGAGTTCAAATGATGATGTGCGAAATGAGCACATTAAAGAACAGGCACAGCCCATTACTCCTACCTTGAGAAGGTCCACAAGACAACAAAATCCAATTGACAAGTATAGCCCACCAAATTTTCACTGTGTATTTGATCTACTGAATATTGACAATGAACCTAGATCTTTCAAGGAGGCTCTCTCTTCAGAGCATAGTTAGTCTTGGATGCAAGCCATGTAGGAGGAAATGTGGCCTTGGGCAATTATGATACCAAGGATCTTGTCAATTTGCACAAGGGAAGAAAGCCCATTGGTTGCAGGTAGTGTACAAAAAGAAATTTTGTGCAAATGGTCAATTAAAGCAATACAAGGCTAAACTGATGGCCAAGGGCTACCCCCAAAGAGAAGGAATCGATTCCAATGACATTTTATCTCTTGTTGCTAAGTTATCTTCTATTAGATTCCTTTTATCCATTATTGCAACTTGTGATTTTGAAACTAAGCAAATGGAAGTTAAAACTATTTTCTTGCATGGGGATATTTCAAAGCAAATTTATATGCGATAGCTTCATGATTTTACAATGAAAGAAAGGGAAGAGTTGGTTTGTGAGTTAAATTGGTCATTGTATGGTCTAAAATGATCTCCCAAAATGTGGTACTAGAAGTTTGATGCCTTTGCATTGAAAATGGGTTTTGTTAGGAGCAAGGAAGATCGTTGTGTTTATATTAAGATTATTGATGATCTAATACTAATTATTGTGTGTATGCAGATGATATGTTGTTTATTGGTAGTAGCAAAGTGATGATCAAAGAGCTCAAAACTCAACTTTCTAACACATTTGTCGTAAAGGACTTGGGGGTTGCAAAATATATTTTTGAGATGGAGATCAGTAGAGATGTGGTACACAGAAAGGTTTGGTTGAATTAGAGTAAATATGTGGATACCATTTTGCAACAATTTAGCATGCATAACCATAGCAGCATTTAATCGTTTGGGGAAAAAATAGGCAAACCAAAAGTTCAGGATTTTTTGAAAAAATCGGATTTACAAAAACACGCAAAAAATTGAAGAAAAACAGTCAAAAACTACTTTTTTAAAAAATATAATGGCATTTCCATAGCATACAGACATTGAGAGCAAATAAAATACAGAGTTCAATCCATGAATTATAGAAAATAGATTTTTCGTTGGTTATATTCATATCACTGATTACATTGCACAAAACATACTACAACTGCATAAACATCAAATGGTGACAATTGTCAAAATGTCTATTACAATATAGTTTGTGACTTTGTACAAAGTCAACCTATAAACTAAGTACAAAGTTCCAAAAAAATCAATTGTAGCAAATGACGTGCTAGAGGGCAGAAGCTCTTGATGATGAAGCTCCTTGTCTATGCTACCACATTTTTCATACATGTCTACGCATTTTATCAAACAGTTCACTGCCTTACTGCTATGGCTAAAAGCCTAAAACGGGTGCTTTCGAACAAGCTATGGATGCTTGGAAAAAATATATCAAAGCATAATAGTAAGCAATAGCATAGACAAGAGAGTGAACTATTTGAAAAAATGCCTCAAAGAAATGTGGTGATGGAATGCCATGACAATCCATATTGCTGCCTTGCTACTATATGGATTGTTATGGTATTCCATCACCATGAGACCACATTTTTTTGAGGCATTTTTTCGAACAAGCTATGGATGCTTGGAAAAAATATATCAAAGCATAACAGTAAGCAATAGCATAGACAAGAGAGTGAACTGTTAGAAAAAATGCCTCAAAGAAATGTGGTCTCATGGTGATCGAATGCCATGACAATCCATAGCAATTTATCATGGCATTCCATCACCATGAGACCACATTTCTTTGAGGCGTTTTTTCAAACAGTTCACTGCCTTGCTGCTATGGTTGAAAACCTTAAACAGGTGCTTTGGAACAAGCTATGGATGCTTGGAAAAATTCTATCAAAGAATAATAGTAAGCAACAAGCTATGGTCTCATGACTTTTTTTTGCACAAAAATTAGCGTGATGTTATTCGCGTTTTTTTGCAGGTTTTAAACATGTTTTTTGGCGATTTTGCAGCTTTACATGGGAAGAAATCGTTGACCAAAAGGTCAACGATTTTTTCAAAAAATTGGAAAAAAATCGTACAGATTGCAGATTTTTTTAAAATTGCGATTAATCGGGATTTTTTTAAAATCGCGATTAATCGTCAATTTTTGCAGATTTATGCTTCTATGTGCATAACTATAAGCCAATGAGTTCCATTTCTTATCGGTACCAAGCTAACTTAAGACGTGTCCTAAATATGATGATGATTTTGATGGAATGTTTAATATGCCTTATGCTAGTGCTATTGGTAGTCTAATGTATGCAATAGTTTGCACTAGACCAAATATTGCCCAAGCAGTGAGAATTTTGAGCAAGTTTATGTTTAACCCTAGCAAAGAGTAATGGACTTTCATTAAAAAGGTATTTAGATATTTGCGTGGAACCTCTTATTACTATTTGTGTTATCATGGTAGTGATGATTTAAACAAGTCATTGAACATACAAGGATTTGTTGATGCAGATAGGACAGGTGTCATAGATAGTCAAAAGTTCATTAGTGGCTATGTTTCCTATTTGTTTGGAGGTGCAATGAGTTGAATGAGTAAAAGACATTCCACAATTGATTTGTCCATCACAAAAAAAGAGTATATGACTGTGTAATGTCCCCATTTTCGGTGTCCTCATTCAGGCTAGTTTGGTTTTGTCTCACTTACTATTTTTAGTAAGTACTATATTTAGTAACTGGTCCTAGCAGTAGTGCAATGCAAGGTTTCCTGTTTGGGCAATGTGTGGTAGTTGTCAGGTGAACTCTAATGTTTTGTGCCAATTTGGTGATTTGGAGTATTTACTAGTTTTAGCATTTACTATAAATAGTAAAGTCTATTTTCGATAACTAGTCCTGGCCAAGTATACTTCAGCAATGTCAATTTCCAGTTTTGGGCATTGGCATGGCTAAGGTTCAATTTAATTATTATTTGCATTTCTCATTTAAGTTATTTTAATAAAGTTTATTTAACTTAAGTAAAAGGGTCAGGGGTTCATGTAAGAAGTACCTTGGAGCCTAATGTAATGACTTAACATTGTTTTAGAAGGCAACAAAAGCGAAATGGTTTCCTTATGAGCATTAGACACCCAAGGGAGGTATTTTGAATTAAATAAAATAAAAGGACCCCTTGGCCTAGTTGCACAATGTTGTTTTAAAAGAGGGGCCATGTATTTCAAGTGGATGCCTAGAAAAGAGGTTTATTTATCATTTTTAAAGGCTAATGTTATGCCTCATAAGGTGGGATGCCTAGTTTGGGCTTAATGTCAATTTTAAATTAAAAATCAAAAGTGGAATTTTGGAGGCAAAAAGTTGGACGCCCCTCTTGGGGTAATTTCATGTCATTTCATAAAGTGAAATGAGAGGGAAATATATTCAAATTCAAATGCAAGTTACCCTAATTCTTCCCTCACTTTACAAATATGAGTTTGAGCTCTCATTTGCATATGGGTATTTTGGCAACTTAAAGAGACTCTACTGGAATTTCTCCAAGATTCGAAAACTACTCGTGCCTTATGATGAACTACTGAATATGGTCATCAAGTATTGATGATCCACTTATCCCCATTTGGAGAACAATGCAATATGGGGGGGTGTAAGGAATATTGCATCATAAGGATGCATATAATAATTACTTGTTAGGTTTGTCATAGTTTGTTAAATAGGTTAATATAATAGTGATCGAATGTTTGTTTGTATTGAGTTGTTAAAACAGCTCAATATATTTAGGAAGGTCATTTCAGGAGTTTCCTATAAAATAAGATATGGGAATCATATAAATATGTAATGCATTTGAGTGAAGGAAAATGAAGAACATATTATTTTGTGTAAATCTTTTGCAGGCTTCTATTATTTTTGCCCATTTTTCTCTCGCAAATGACTGTAGAAATCAGAAAATGAATATTACAGTCTATTGTTCTAATCAACGAACTACAGAGATATGCATATCATGTTCTAACCTCAAGAAGATGCAGTTTTAAGTGCACAAGAGTAGTTCCAGCTCGTATCGCCTATGCCAAGGATGGAGGTATAGAATAATGGCAGCTCTGTGCAGTCTGGAAAAGCTACAGCAGTCAAAACCTGAGTAGTAAGTCTGAAAACTACCTTGAAGCCCCATATTTCAACTTGCAGCTCACCCTACACTCCATAATGACAGCGCCTACCTGCTGGTCAGCACCATTGTCTCACATCCCACCAAAGCTGATACAATCCTTCATTAATTTCCCATGCAATGCACAGTTTAAGTGCCCAGCAATAATCTATTCAAAGACCACCAACACTAATCATATGTCACACCTAGCTGATATAACAAAGTCAACCAGCATTAAAAGATTACCATGCCACCAATATGAAAGTCTTACACCCAACAAAGGAGTATCACGCCCCATAATGAAGTTCACGCCCAGCAATGAAGTAACACTCCCAACAATGAATAGAGTACGCCCAGCCAAAGATATTATTCAAACCAGCGACAACTTTCATTCCATGATGCCTGAAAACAATAATATAATTGTATCTCTTTAAACTTGCAAATATCGAATAATGTGTCTTGCTTGCAAGACTTCAAAAATTATTTAATTTCAATCCAAATGTGAAACCTATGCAATTTCACCAACAAATCTTTCAACTAGTGACATTTAGCTCACAGGCAATCTCTATATGAATTTGCTTCAAGTCTTCAACATTCAACACAAGCGTAAATTTTTTGGATAAATCTACCAGCAAACCAATCTACACAATTGTAACTTTGAGTGAGTCACACAGTATTAACCTAGGAGGATTGTTCACCATTGTGGCTAAACTTCTCCAAGAGGGTTTTGTAATGTCCCCTTCTCAGGCCTAATCAATATGAAGGCCATTAGCCTATTTCCTGAGTTCTCGTGGGCTAATTAGTAAGGCAAGGGGACTCCAAAGATCTTGGAGGATGCAATTTTGGAGTTACAAGGTTTCTTTTGTTGGCAATGAGATTTGTGGGAAATAATGATGTGAATAACAGTAACACTATTTGAAGTGTTTCTGACTTTTGGGTCGTTCTCCAAACTTCTTAGAGAGCATGCCTATTTGCAGAAAGTCACCTAATTGGCCTCTACTATTCACCTATTCCTCAGTATCATATCAACATGGTCAAATTTGGATACCGATGTGTTTCAAAATTTTCTACAACTAGGGTGAGTTATTAAGTTATTTAATTAATATTTCACTAATGTTGTCTAATGTTGAAAAATAATTCAAATATACTATCATTATTAAGATATACTATTATTATGGGGTTGGGGCCCTAGCTCGGTTGGCTAAATCTTTCCTGTTGCAGGAGGTTGGTCACGAGGTCTAGTCTCCCCCACCCCCGTGGTACCGGAGGGCGTGTCGCGCCAGCACCGCCGGTCACGTTAAAAAGTTTACCAGGCGCACTGCAGTTTATATGGGGTCGTGCTACCCAATTCCTGCAATCTAAAAAAAAAGATATACTATTATTATTGTTTTCTATATTTTATTATTAAGATATATTTAGGCAAATTATATAATATATTTTTTCAATATATCATATAATTTTGTTCTCTCTTTCATTCTTTCTATTGTGTCTTTTTAATATTTATTTCATGTCAACTTAATCTTTCTTGTGCTCGAATTATTTTCTCATCTTAGTTCGTTAATTTATTAACCTTAATTATTTCCTCCTATTATTTCTTTTTTTTATATAGCCCCTTCTTTATTCCTTGATTGGCATGCTTAATTCCCGCTCTTCCTCTCCCTTTTTAACTTGCTTTGGTCTACAACAAATCATTTCTTCTCCTCTAGCACTCTATTATCCTGATGATGAATCACGGAGTGTGATCCAAAACATTGATGCAAAAACTTCAACACAATCAAAACCAGAAGCAATACTTACAAATAATTAAAGGACAACTTAGTCTAATAGCTCATTGGAAAGGTGATTAAATGTTGCACATAATGAATTATTTAATTTAAAGCAAAAATTGTTTTTTCCAAAAAGAAAAAAAATACAGCAAAAAAGCACTTTTTCAAAAAAAAACAAAAAAATGTGTTTTTTTGAAAAAGCAACGAAAACACAAAAAAACACTTTTTTGAAAAAACAACGAAAATGTTATAAAAGGAGGTGTTGTGGGCTCATTTGGACATGCTGAAGAATTATAATGTTATACTACCAAAATGTGTTTAATTCTCTTCAATCTTTAAGGACGAAATCCCTCATAGATTTCTACTTTCGAAATCGCAAGATATTCCCTAACTAGACTGTGGTGTGATTCCAACCAGAAACCACCCTTGGAGTTGCTTTGAAGTTTCAATTTTGGTTTTTCAGTATGAATATCTTGATGACGTGATAAATCATTAGAGTTGTTTGGGAACATGGTTCTAGCTTGCATTCACTTGTGTAATGTCCCCTATCCTAATTCACCCTAGAATTCGCCTATTGATCACAAATTGCAACAAATTAGGGTTAGGGTTTCACCTTATTAAATAAATCTCTTTAATGATGTAATCTTGGATTGGAATCTTGCATTCACCACATGAACAATATATGCAAATATGTATATATGCTTGTTAGGGTTAGACAATTGCATCGCATCCATAGATTATCAACTAAACAAACATATTAGGAATTTGGGAGAAGGGACATAATGGGTCTGCCTGAAGCCATATGCCAAGCCTAAGAGGGTGTATACCACAGCCCTCCCCCTTGGTGACTTGTATCTACTTTCCCCATCAAGGCCTCGACTCCCGGAAGACACTTGCCATCTTGTGGAGTTGGGCGGGGGTCGTAAGTGGGCTCTATTGGCTCTTTGCCTAACTACCACTCCACCCTAGGCCCATCCTACAAGATGGGATTCAGACAATCAAGCACATCACTTATTCTATCACAAGGAATCATTCATTAAATATTCTTATTATCATATAAGCAATATGCATACATATGTAAACAATGATTTGCAGAAAATACATATGAATATAGGATATCTCTGATAATAGCCATTTGTGGTGATGAAATGGACTGATTCTCTTTTGTTTTCTGGTCTGTATGTCTCTCCTCCTTAATTGATCTGCTCTCAATATTCAAAAGATATATATATATAATCCCATAGATTGGTGGATTGCCGGACTCTCGCCGCTGACTCACAAGGAAGTTCTCACCTCGCCGAAAAGTCTGCCGACTCTGAGTCGAGTCCAGCGAACTGGTCGGACTCCCCGAATCACTCAGACTCTACCAGTCTCGAGGTCGACTCGGAGTTCCACCTGTGACTCTCCGCTGGCTGAGTCTCAAAAACGGGTTAAAACCCATGATTTTTTTGCTTTTTTCTTTCATTTTTTGACTGTCACTCTTGAAAACCAGGTCTGCAAGTTGCTGTGGGATTGATAGAAGAAGGGAGAACGAACCAAAAAGGCCAAAATCGAGCAAGGTAAGTGATCTAACACTGCTTTTTGTTTGTTTTCTTCAATTTTTTTGCATTCAAAATTTAAAAAATAAAGAAAAATAAGGGGAAATGCTGCCAAATTTTTTTCTCTTTTCCTTAATAGCCTAATTCTTATTGTTTCTACTTTCTAGCTTGGTTTTGCATCTTTTTTCTTTTGCAAATGTTTGAAACTTTGAAATTTTGAATCACATTTATTTGCTGTTTTTTTGCAAACCCTAGCTGATTTTTCTTTTCATTTTGAACTTGAAACAACAATGTCGTCTTCAAATCCAAAGGGAGTAAAAAAAGACCCTGCATGGAAGTATGCAATTCCAGGAAATAAAAAAGGTGAATTGACATGTCATGAATGCAACAAATGGATGACAGGAGGAATAAACAGATTAAAATACCACCTTGCTAGAATCCCTGGTCAAAATGTGGAGGGATGCAAGAATACCACTCCTGAGATCATTAGAGAGATGAAGGCCCTTCTTGCTGAATATGAGCTTAAGAAAGAGGAAAGACAAAAAACAAAAGATGCCCTAACATCAGCGATGAGTGGATCTCAATCCCAATCTGCACCCTCTAAGCCCCATGGTGTTGCAAGTCCAAGCTTCCGTGCTCCACATTCATCTGTTGGGGAGAGTCCCGATGGTTCTTTTTCTACTGCTAGTCAGGGTCCTTCATCAGGACCAAATTATTTTGTTCCACGTAATGTTCCAGGAGCACAACCTTCACTTGAAGGTACAGGTTGGAATAAAGAAAAGCATCAAGAAGCTAGGATGGCTGCTGCAAACTTTTGGTATTACAATAATCTACCTTTCAATGTTGCAAACAGCCCATATTGGGAAGGTTTGGTGAATGCCCTTACAGTTGCAGGAAAGGGGTTTAAGACTCCATCATCTAAAGATTTGAGTGGGCCATTGCTAGAGGAAGCCGTAAAGAATACACAGTTTGTGGTTGATGAGCAAAAAAAATTTTGGCAAAGAAAAGGTTGCAGCATTTTATCTGATGGGTGGACAGATGGACGAAATAGAACTCTCCTTAACTTTTTAGTGGCCTCTAATGGTGGATTGGTGTTTCTAAAATCAATAGATGCCTCCCATGAAGTTAAAAATGCTGAGACTTTATGCAATCTATTAGATGGGGTGGTCCAGGAGGTTGGAGTCGATAATGTTGTCCAAATCATCACGGACAACGCAGCTGCATATGTAGCTGCAGGTAGACTACTTATGGAGAGGTATCCCACAATTGCATGGTCTCCATGTGCTGCACATTCCTTAGACCTATTGCTAGAGGACATTGGGAAGATTTCATGGGTCAAAAGTGTGGTTGAAGATGCAAAAAGTGTTACAAAATTTATCTACAACCATACTTGGGTGCTTTCTTTGATGAGGAAATTTACAAATGGCAAGGAACTTGTGCGACCTGGAGTGACACGATTTGCTAGCCACTTCCTCACATTGCAAAGCATTCTTGGTGCCATTAATCATCTCAAACAAATGTTCGTGTCTGATGCTTGGAAGGAGTCCTCATTTTCCAATAGACCTGAAGGGGAGAGGATTGTTGCCATAGTTTTTGATGAGACATTCATCAAAAATGGAGAGGAGTTGATGGGGGTAAGTAGCAATCAACAAAAATAAATTATACATGATAATCTATTTGCTGTTTTTTTTTTTGAGGGGTTAATTTTGTTATGATTTAACATTTGTTTTCATTTTTTTAGGTGACAGAACCTTTGGTGAGGGTTTTTCGTATGGTGGATGGAGATGGCATGCCAATGGGGTTCATCTATGAGGCCATGGATAGGGCCAAAGAGGCTATATCACGTTACTATGGCGGAAACAAAAAGAAATATGAAATCATATGGCGCATCATTGATCGGAGATGGACACACCAACTCCACCAGCCGATCCATGCCTTTGCCTACTTCTTGAATCCGAAGTTCTACTTCTCGGACACATTTAAGGCTGATGAGGAGGTCATGGAAGGTCTTGTCATATGCATTGATAGGATGGTGCCTGATCCTGAGCTGAGAGATAAAGTGCTTGATGAGTTGGAGGTGAGATTTGTTACATCTTATTTATGAATTTGCAATGTTGAGCCTTGACTAGCTATGAATTTTCTATATTTGATTTACTTTTTCTTTTATCTATTCAAGGTCTACAAAGGTGCAGAGGGGAGACTCTTTTCCTCACAACAAGCAATTGAAAGGAGAGGAAAACAACAACCAGGTAAAAAATGAAATTAGAAACTTGATTCTTACTTATAGATTGTTTAAAGTTTTAAACTTTCCTTTATTCTTATTTCTTAATACTTATATTTTTTAAACATGTTTTTGTAGATCTATGGTGGGAGAACTATGTTGCTAGCACACCAAATCTTCAAAAGCTAGCCATACGTGTCTTGTCACAGCCATGCAGTGCTTCTGGGTGTGAACGGAATTGGAGTTTATTTGAGAACATTCACACAAAGAAGAGGAATAGGTTGACTCAACAGCGCCTAAATGATTTAGTTTTTGTTCGATACAACCTTCGCTTTCGAACTAGAAAGGTGGAGGGTGTTTCACACGAGTCCATCGACTTGGATGACATTGATCCATATGGTGAATGGACTATTGATGAACAAAATGATGAGGCTGATGTCTTCCTTACTGATGAGGATCTTGCTGAATTAGAGAGAGCAGCAGGAGAAGAAGCAACAAGATTGGATGCCATTGAGGACGATGAAGACACATTCGAATATCATGTTTCCCCTTCTCGATCTCCTAGTCCTCGTTTGGATACTATAGCACGGGCACCTTCTAGTTCTAGGCCTCCAAAATTGAGTACCATTGGGAGGGGAAAAAGGAAGATGTAGATTATATGTGGTTGTTAATGTTTTCCTCTTTTTGACATGATTATATGTAAACATTTATAAATTTATGATGCTGTTCTACATTGAAACTATGAGTATTTGATGAATATGAATGATGAAATTTCAATTATTGAGTGTTTGATGATCATATGACATGTGTAATCTTTGAATTATAAGTGTTTGATAATCAAATTAGGCTCTTATGTTCTCTAAATGCATTAATTTGTTCTTGTTTTTTTGTAAAACCACGGTTTTTTTTTTTGCCGAGTCCTAGCCGAGTCTTTTCCCGAGTCCGTGCCGAGTCCCGAGTCCGAGTCATAT
>VDFB02271358.1:256106889-256252531 GCA_007258455.2 Sequoia sempervirens | reverse complement strand
GGTGGAATCTTGCCAAAATAGAGAGGCATTAGGGAGAGTGGTCTACTTTCACCCCGGGATGTCCTACCAACACGGGAAGGTTTCACTGTGAGAAATTACCTTCGCCATATGGTCCTGTTGACTATGAAAGGTATTGGCGAAATGGAGGTGTTTTCGCTATGAACTCCCGGCGACCAAGTGATGTCTCCCCGAGGTGAGATGAGCTCACTGAAAGATCTTGAACTCAGAAAAATGTCTCATCAACTCAACATGGTGTCTTGCCAAGGTAAAAGGGGCTTCAGCTCAGGGAAGCTCTGAGCAAATGATTAGGGCTCGGGGATATGTCTTCTCGAGTGCGATAGTGTCATGGAAAGAGTTGTGGTTTCAGTGAAAGGTCTCGCTGACCCAGAGGTGTCTCGGCAATGGGATGTCAGTTAGATGTGAGGTCTTCCCAAACACGAAGGAGTCTCCCCGAGATGGGTGTGCTCACCAAAGGAAGAGGGGCTCGATGTGAGGTCTTGCCAAGGGAATGTAGTCTTGCCGATGGTTTTTGTGGTATCGATATAGCTTGTGCAAATCGACATGAACTCTTGCCGACCGTCGTGGGTCATGCCAATAACTGCTGGAGAATGTAATCACATCGGGGGGACACCAATGGTGTCTCACCGACATGCGATTCTATGCAAATAATTTTTGACCACCTGGGGGTCTTACATGGAGTTTGTTCCACCAATCAGAAGAAGCTAAAAGGGTCAACCCTCCTACAACTAGTAGATATTTTGTAAACCCTAAAAATAGGGGGCAACACATTCTTTTGAGGGCATCTTGGATATATGGCATTTTTTTCCTTTTTGTAAAAGAGGTTTAGAGACATATAGATAGAGATTTTTTAAGGGTAGTAGTAATCTTCTAAATGGTAGTAGAGAAAATCTTGAGAATAATAATAGAATAGGAGTTAGACTAAGCATAGATAGTCATGTATACTTATGGTTTTCTAAGTATAGATGGAAACAATTTTGAGTCATGGATTTTCTGTACACTGGTCATTGTGCCAAATTTGTAAATGTTGCTTATCTATTTCACTAATAGTAAAAGCAACCAGATTAAAATCTATTTCATGTTGTGTTCCAGAATGGTGTTTGTCTTGAATTAATCATTTGATTTGAAAAGATTTCAAGGAAAGGAGTTTTGTTTTATGTTTTGTTTAAATAGTGATTTACAATATGATGTTAAAATTAGCACTGTGGATGAATGAAGTTGTGTATCAGTCACAAGTTGATTTTGTTCTCTAGTTTTAGTTAGCAATTCCTTGAAAGGCAACAAGTCTGGTTAAGTCGAATGAATTATTATTCTTTTTAGTTCCAAGCTTTGGTCTATCTTTTTCTGTTTCTTTAAAACCCTAGTTAAAATAGGTTTGAATTTATGCTTGATCTTAGAACAATCTAGAAGCTCAACACTAGCAGGCCCCTTGAACATTACTGTTCACATCAACCCTTGAGTAAAGTCAGCACAGTCGAGAACCGGTTACAAAGACCTTGGGAGCTAAGATATCCATGTGATCATCTTTCTCTTTTAGGAGAGCAGGATAGTAATATTTTGTTTAACTGTTGTTGTGCAATTTGGACAATCAATAGAGAACTGGCACTAGAGGGAGGGCCTAGAAGGGCAAGCTGGATAATACTAGGCTTTTCTCACTAGAAAGGTCCTGTAGAGTTCTTCGATCAGCTGAAAATCCACCACCTTTGATAGAACTCAAGTCCCCAATAAGACACAAGAGTCACAAAACTAGGGCAACCATCATACCACCCTTGTCAGCTTCGCTAACTCCACCATACTTTTCACCAATACCCTAGTGGATACCTATCAATCCACCTCCCAACCCATCTCAATTTTCATTGCAGTTGGCTCAACCACCACCACCACCAATGGCATTCTTTCAGAATAATCCCTCTCCATTGGGGACCATTCCTGTAGGTTTTCATGATATGCCTAAGAATCCTGAGAAGTTTTGTCCCAAATACATTCATGGCGAATGAAGGAGTGTTGAAGAGCACATACAAGCTTTTAAGGATGCTTGTACCAGAGCTCAGATAGCTCACCATGATGTAGTTTGTAGGTTATTCCCTTATTCCTTAGGGGATATGGCGTACAACTGGTATCTTAATCTTCCGCAAGGTTCCATTCTAACCTAGACGCACTTGGAGAATGCTTTCATAAATCAATTTAGGGTTTATGTTGATCGAGCCCTTTTTTACCACCAATTTGCTCCCATCAGGAAGGAGCCAGGTGAATCCTTGCCTCTATTCAATACCAAGTTTCAACGAATGTATAGGAGACTGCAAGACCCCTATCTAGTTACTGAAAAATAGTGCCATTCAAGCATACTTTAGGGTTATAGACCCTTTACTGGGCTTGTTCCTACAAAGGACTTATCAGCCTGTAGACATTGATTCCCTATCTAAAGTCTATCATCTAGCTATCAAGCTGCAACAAAAAATTAGTTCTCAATAAGGAAGTTTGGGAGGGGGTTTTCCTTCAATGGGATATCAGATGCATAGCCCAACCCCTTTATTCAATATTGTCACAGGGATGTCTCCTTCCCATTATGGGCCTATGTCTAAGTTGCAAACTCAACCACCTGTTCCATTCTTTGCTAATGGAACTCATGACTTCTTTCAACAATCATAGGTTCCTCAAAGTCCCCATGGTCATCATAACCCAATTGGAACACCAAATCATGGTGGTCAGCCACCTGTTGCTAAGAGTGTTGAAAGTGAAAAGATAGTTCAACTCACAAATGAGGTAGAGACCTTAAATAAAATGCTTTCTCAAGTCACAAATGACATAGCTCAGCTTAGACTGAACCCCTCCCAAAACTAAGGTAACTATCCTAATCAAAACAACAATAATCAGGGTAATTATCAAAATAACAACAATCACAGCCAGAGGGGTTATCAAGGCCAAAACTCCCTTAACCAAGGTTATCAAAATCAAAATAGAGGATATAACTAGAGGCCAAATAACAACCGACAATGGAATACAAGGCCAAACAATGGTGGAATTTCTCATAATTATGAGGAGAGGTCACATACTACAAATGTGGCTGACCTCAATTTTTTGACTAACTCGTGCAGGCTACATGATACTGCAACCCATTCTGAGGTAAACTGCCTTGAAATGGAGAAAGTTGTTAAGATGGCACAGGAAAATGCTCAAACCTTCCAAGGGAATTCAAATAAAGAAGGTGGCTCGGTAGATACAACTATGACCTATGACCTCTTTGAGGAAGAACCTTCATTCCCGATGCAAAGTGAGAATGAACCTGAGGAAGATTCGTATGATGCCCAATATTTTTAGACAAAGGGAGGACACTTCCTAAGAAATTAGAATAAGGGTCTGTTCACTACATCAACACCACCTAATCACATGGTGCCTCCGAATCAAAGTGTTGATAACAACCCTCCTCCACCAAAAGGCCCACCTAACTTCTGTAATAGAGGTAATTCACTTGGGGTTGTCAAAAGTAATGCAAGTTATAATTCAAAATTTGATATTGTTTCTGAGATGTAGAAACAAAAAACCTCTCTGTCATATTTTGACATCCTAAAGTGGTGCCCTGCCCAATGGGAGATAGTGCTGAAAGTTTTGGAGCAAGCTGATAAATCAAAAGAAAAGAACATGGTGGCACCTGGTGTAGACATGAACGCAGCCTTGTATAGAAGCAAGGTAGGTACTCCACCATTTCTTTTAAGTTTAAGATTTTTTGGAAAGAACCTACATAATTGTTTGTTAGATTTAGGGGCTTCTGGCAATGTTATGCCATTTTCTATATGCAAGAAATTGGGATTGAACCCTTTCCAAAAAAACAAGATGGTCATCCAACTTGACAAGATAGAGGTGAATGTAGTGGGAGAGTTGAGAAACATACATGTGCAAGTAGGGTCAGACCCTAGGATTCAAACCAATATAGATGTTCAAGTGGCAGACATTCTTGAGACTTATGGTATGCTGCTGAGCATAGATTTCATGAAAGGTATAGGGGGATATCTCTCCCTTGACTTTTCACATATGTGGCTACCATGGAGGGGAGTTCCTACACAGATTAGGATTGAAAGTGAACCTCGCCTCAAGCATGTCATCACTGAATATGATTGCCCCAATGAGGTAGCTTACTTTGAAACTGGGATAGGGGTTTATAAAGGAGAGGAAATTTTAACCTTTTATGTTCTTGATCCTAAAGAACTGCCAATACAAAAGTTCCCTGATTCTACGATTAATGAAAATCAACAGGCATTGACTAAAAAGCTCCAACAGGATCAGCTGTTCTTAGGAGAAGATACTGATCTACAGAGTCTTCTACTCCCTAATTGGTGTAGGGTGCATTACCAAAATCATTCTTAATTGACCTGCCAACCCTGCATTAACATTTTAAATCATGTTTCCCAAGTGGAGGAAGCTAGTTTAAGTCACCCTGAGACCGTTGTAGATCACTTCTCATTTGAAGCCAAAGAAGCAATAATGTTAACCAGGGATAAGGTACCTTCAAAGTAAGTTCCTTCTCAAATTGAACCTACCCCAGACACATTTTCGGATCAGCATATTGATGAAGAACAACCCAAGGCTTGTTTGACATCCTTGCACTCACCAGTATACCAAAATCCAAGGGGCTAACCAAAGGCACAAGTGACTGTCAGAAGGATAGCCACAAAATATATGATATAGTTGTGCAAGAATTGGAAGGTGTACCTAAAGAACCTATTGAACACTCGTTCCCTATATCTAATGCAAAAGATCAAGCAGCCCCACCTTTGGCTCATCCTATCCAAATTCGTAGAATAACCTCCAAAGAATCAACCCCAGCTCATGATCAGCTGTGGACCCTTATGTTTGATGGATTCAAATCCAAAACAGGCTATGGTGTTGGAATTCAATTAACTAGCGTGAAAGGGAAAACATTTTTTTCTTGTTATAGGTTGCAGTTTGGATGCACTAACAACGTAGTGCAAAATATGAAGCTCTAACTCAGGGGTTAATGTTTGCACATAAGAAGAAATTCACAGCCTTGATGGTCAAAGGAGGTTCAAAAATTGTTATCAAGCAAGTGCGCATCCAATACACATTTCACAATAGAAGGCTAGCAGCTTATAGAAATTGAGTATGGAACTTGATTGAAGACTTTAATGCTTTTGGGATTAGCTTAATCCCAAGAGAGGAAAATTAGATAGCTGATTCATTAGCTATTGCTGCAAGCACCCTGGAACCTATGCAAGGCTCCAAGCTTAAGAGATTCTCAGTGGAATCGATTTCCACCCCTGGAGGTCCCGATAATGTCAGGAAATTTCAAGTCTTTGATGATGATCGACATATTCTTTCTTTTCTAGCAAGCTCAGATGTTTTCGAAGGATAAATCATTGATGAGTCCAATAGGGATCAAGGAGATTGGAACCCTGAAGATGGGGATACAAAAGGGGTCCTCAATTTAAAAGGCAATAGCATTCCCAAGGGAATGGTGGCCTTGGAAATAATTTTTGATTCAGACCCAAGGGCTCAAGAGAAGATATCAGTTGAAGATAAAGGAGGCGAATATGAAATTGTTAATTTGGATAATTCTAGCCCTGAAAGAAGTGTTTACATAGGGATGGCTTTCCCTGAAGCAATCAGAAAAGATATATTGAGGGCACTGAAGAAAGATATTGCTGCGATAGCCTAGGGATATGAAGATCTAAAGACATTTGATGCTTATGTAATGACTCATACTATCCCTCTGAAGCTCGAAGCTAAACCATTTCGACAGAAACAACACCCTGGTTGAACCACTAATCCTTAAGGAAGTTCAAAAATTACTTTTTGCAAGAATAATCTTCCCTGTACGACACTCAACGTGGGTGGCCAACCTAGTTCCAGTCCATAAGAAAAATGGGGAGATTAGGCTATGTGTAGATTTCATAAATCTAAACAGAGCTTCAGAAAAAGATAATTACCCACTCCCTTCTCTGGACGAAGTCTTGCAAACTATCAATGGATCCCAGATGATATCATTCTTGGATGGTTACAATAGATACAATCAAGTAATGGTTAACTGTGAAGACATAATGAAGACAACCTTCACTACAAAGTGGGGAACATTTGCATACAGAAGGATGCGATTTGGTCTGATAAATGCTGGAACAACTTTTCACCATGCCATGGATGTAGTATTCAAGGACTTAATTGGTAAATGCATTATTGTCTACATGGATGACCTGGCAATGTTCTCCAAGGATAGACTGAACCACGCCGCTGACTTAGACAAAGTTCTTCAAAGATGTATCCAGTATGGCGTTTCCTTGAATCCTAAAAAGTGTGTGTTCGGGGTTTCTGAAGGGAAGCTTTTGGGACACATAATATCTGAAAGAGGAATATCAATCGATCCAAACCGAGTTGAGTCCATTCTGAAGATCACCATGCCAGGAAGCAAGAAGGAAATGAGGTCTTTCTTTAGAAATATCAACTTTGTGAGAAGGTTTATCACGGGCTTTGCAGAAATCGTAAAACCACTAAATGAAATGATGAAGAAAGACACCAAGATAGAGTGGAGTAATGAGGCGAAGGCCACGCTTTCACAGGTCAAGTGATCCATTTTGGAAGCACTAGTCCTCACTAGCCCTGACTACTTGAGGCCATTCTATATCTACTCTTTTTCCTCTGAACATTATTGTGTAGTTGTCTTAACTCAATGAAAAGAAGAGGGAGAGGAGAGGCCAATCGCCTTCATGAGCTCTCCATTTAAGAATGTTGAGATCAAATACCCCCCTCTTGAGAAACAAGCTTTTGCGCTGGTCAGAGCTGTCAAAAATTTTAGGCACTACATTCTTTGAAGCCAAATCATTGTTGTAGTTCCTGACGCTACTGTGAAGTCTCTACTTATGCAGAGTGAGCTGGGAGAAAGAAGAGGGAAATGGATGGCCATCCTACAAGAGTTCGATCTAGAGATACACTCTATGAAACTTGTCAGAGGCACAGGGTGTCTAAATCCATGGAAAATATTGGAGAGAACATTATTTGCCAGCAATACACCACTCGGTCATTTTCCAATGACCCTTGGTATGTTGATATCATCTATTTCATCTTCAACAATCAATGTCCATAGGGAATGAACACCACTCAAAGGAGGGTGCTGAGAATGAAGAGCTCTCATTATATGTTCAAAGGAGGATTACTATACAGAAATTTTTTTGAGGGAGTGTACCTACGATGCCTTGATCAGCAAGAGGCTAAACACGTGATCACTGAATTCCATGGGAAACATGGCACAGGTCATGGTTTGTAGACTCACTGGCACACCAGATCCTCAGATTTGGTTATTACTGGTCATGTGTGTTCAAATATTCCCATTAACATACAAGAACATGTCGCATATGTCAGATTTTTGCATCAAAAGAATGCCATTCAGCCATGCCATTGCAGCCTATCTATGAGGTAAGACCATTTGCCCGATGGGCATTGGAGTTTATTGGGGTCATTAACCCAAATTCTTCTACATGACACAAATTTATTTTGACTGCTACTGATTACTGCACAAGATGGATAGAGGCTATACCTTGCAAGAACAACACAACTAAGGTAGTGATCAAGTTCCTCACCAAATTCATCACAACTAGGTTTGGGATACCCTTTGCTTTGGTATGTGACAATGGCTCTTCCTTCTCTTCTACTGAGTTCATTTCGTGGGCTTATGATCACAAAATTGTCTTAAAATATTCTTCAAACTATTACCCACAAGGCAATGGAGTTGTAGAATCAACCAATAAGAATCTCTTTGGGGTAATTAAGACACTGTTAGAAAACAATCCTAGGGACTGGCATACCCAGCTGAGATTCATGTTATGGGCATATAGAACTAGGATCAAGGTTGCTTTAAAGACTTCACTATTTAAATTAGTGTATGGCCAAGAGCATGTGTTCCCTATTCATTTTCAAATACCTATCCTTGAGTTCATGAAAAAATTCTACTCTAGTGATGATAGGATAGAGGTAAGATTAGCTGCCTTGTTGAAATTAGAAGAGTAGAGAGATGTCACCTTGCAGCAATTCTTTAGACATCAGGCTGTTGTCAAATGTTGGTTTGACAAAAGAGCCAAAATCAAGGCTTTTAGGATATCAAATCTTATGTTGTTATGGGATAAAGCTAGTGAAAAGAAGGGCAATCACCAAAAATTCGATAAGCTCTAGTTGGGTCCCTATCAAATTGCTGAGATCCTAGGGGAAAATGCTTTTCGATTGAGTAGTTTAACTAGAGAACCTGTTCCCTTGCCTGTCAATGGGTAGTTTCTTAAGCATTATTTTGAGTCATAAAGCTTTCTAATTATCTTCCTTTGTAAATAGTTTGTTGTTCTTTATGTCAATAATTTGTTTGTTTCATGTTTGTAAATAATTTTATTTTTTTGTTTGTAAATAGTTCTGCTATTGTTTGTTGGTTCTTTCTTTTTGTCCTTTCGCTTCCTTTTCTTTTTGGTTTCTGTCTTGTTGTTCTTTGGGGTTTTCTCTATTCTTTCCATCTTAAAATGGTGGGCTGCTATCTGAAGCATACTTTGGTTATTAGGAGAGAAGTGGTTTATATATTTTTGAGTTTGTTGATTGGGTGATCTTGTCCTAAACTCTTTGTTTTATGCCCATTGTCAGTGAGAGTTGTGGAAAGTCTAAAAAATAAGGTGCAAAGTAAATGACCTTCATTAGCTCCCCTAAATCTGTCACAAATCGTTAAGATCGTCTTCCTTTGTAATGGTATATTTGTCCTAGGATGTAGTGTTATAAGATTTGAGTGAGAAATAAGATCTCCCAAGTGTTGTTATGAGGTCCATGGTAGTTTTCAAACCAGAACAGATGTTAAACATCTGACATATTGTAAAAAAATTTGAATGAAATATCTGAAACTCCAAGAAAAAAAAAAGAGGAAAAGAATGATCTAAAAGAAAATGGGACTCAATATGAATGGGTGATTCCAGTATCTCTACCAGGGCTATGGACGCCTAGCTGGCAGCAGAGAAATGTTGTGAGAAAACTAGAGGTATCTCCATCGGGGCTATGGACGCCTGACTGGCAGCGGAGCAATGCACAGGATATCATTGCACAATGGCTAAAGGAAATCAACTCATGTACCTCAAATCTTGCACATTGTTGTTCGAAAGATGAAGAAAACTTTATAAAAGAGTGATGCACAATCAAGCACACACATAGGTTCAGGGGTGGCCATTGTTGATTTACATTTGAGATTCTAGCTCAGCCTTGGTTGCTAAAACTGACCCAACTAGAGTTGTGATGTTCATAAACCAGAGATTCTGGGTAGCTGAATCTTTCAGTTCCTTGAAAATGGTTAAACCATTTTCTCAGCCGAGTCGCCATTTGTTATGCCTTGCATAACCACCCCATTTTATTCTGGAACAAAATGGGTCCTCTTTTCTCTTTTTACTTTTGTTACCTTTGTTTATTGGCTTTGGTCTTGGGAATCTCCTTCGTTGTCCTCCTAGGTCTGTATTTTTGTTTTATCAGATTTTGGTTCTGTCTCACCTTGAGCTAGTTTTCTTCTTCCTAAAAATTGAATGAAATAATAATAAGCAATAGTGTATTTTATGATAATGTATCTAATATGTTTCTGGGGACTAATGGAGACTTTGTTTTGCAGGATTAAATCATGCACATGATGATATTTGTTAGGGAGCTCAGTTGGAAAGTATCCCCCAATCCAGTTTGGCATAAAATTCCTCTAAGGCAAGAGTTGACAAGACCTTCCAAATGTCTTGTCGAATAGCAGTGGTTTTATTCATTTTGAAATGCCCTGGTCGGATAGACAGTTTTAATCACCGTAAGTTTTCGTATGTCTCCCAGACATGCTAAAGTCCCACCGACTGATTGCACACAAGGTCAGTGTCGCCGAAGGATTTGCGCTCGATGAAAGGTCTTGCCGACCTAGGTGGTTTCGGTGAAGGGTTATAGATTCGGAAAAATGTCTCACCGATAGGGTGGACTCTTGCCGAAATGGAGCGGCATCGGGGAGAGTGGTCTACTTTCGCCCCAAGGTCTGGCCAACCCCAAGATGTCCTACCGACACTGGAAGGTTTCGCCATGAGACATTACCTTCGCCATATAGTCTTGCCGACTATGAAAGGTCTCGAAAAAAAGGAGGTGTTGTCGCTATGAACTCTCGGCAACCAAGTGATGTCTCCCTGAGGTGAGATGAGCTCACCGAAAGATCTTGAACTCAGCAAAATGTCTCACCGACTCGACATGGTGTCTTGTCGAGGTAAAAGGGGCTTGAGCTTAGGGAAGCTCTGAGTAGATGATTAGGGCTCAGGGAGATGTCTTCTTGAGTGCGATAGTGTCACCGAAAGAGTTGTGGTTTCGGCGAAAGGTCTGGCCAACCTAGAGGTGTCTCGACGATGAGACGTCAGTTCGAGGTGAGGTCTTCCTGAACACGAAGGAGTCTCCCTGAGATGGTTGTGCTCGCCAAAGGAAGAGGGGCTCGATGTGAGGTCTTGCTAATGGAATGCAATATTGCCGATGGTTTTTGTGGTATCAATATAGCTTGTGCAGCTCGACATGAAATCTTGTCAACCGTCGTGGGTCATGTTGATAACTGCTGTAGAATGTAATCGCATTAGGGGGACACCGATGGTGTCTCACCGACGTGTGATTTTGTGTGAATAACTTTTGACTGCCTGGGGGTCTTATGTGGAGTTTGTTGCACCAATCAAAAGAAGCTAAAAGGGTCGACCCTCCTACAACCAGCAGATATTTTGTAAACCCTAAAAATAGGGGGCCAACGCATTCTTTTGAGGGCATCCTATATATATGGCATTTTTTTCCGTTTTGTAAAAGAGGTTCAGAGACATAGATAGAGATTTTTTAAGAGCATTAGTAATCTTCTAAATGGTAGTAGAGAAAAGCTTGAGAATAATAATAGAATAGGAGTTAGACTCAGCATAGACAGTCATGTATACTTCTAGTTTTCTTAGTATAGATGGAAACAATTTGGAGTCATGGATTTTCTGTACACTGGTGATTGTGCCAGATTTGTAAATGTTGCTTATCTGTTTCACTAACAGTAAAAGCAACCAGATTAAAATCTATTTCATGTTGTATTCCAGAATGGTGTTTTTCTTGACTTAATCATTTGATTTGAAAAGCTTTCAAGGAAAGGAGTTTTGTTTTATGTTTTGTTTAAATAGTGATTTACAATCTATTGTTAAAATTAGCACTGTGGATGAATGAAGTTGTGTGTCAGTCACAAGTTGATTTTTTTCTCCAGTTTCATATAGCAATTCCTTGAAAGGCAACAAGTCTGGTTAAGTTGAATGAATTATTATTCTTTTCAATTCCAAGCTTTGATCTATCTTTTCTCTGTTTCTTTAAAACCCCAATTAAAATAGGTTTGAATTTATGCTTGATCTTAGAACAATCCAAAAGCTCAACACCAGTAGGCCCCTTGAACATTACCATTCACATCAACCATTGAGTAAATTCAGCACAGTCGAGAACCGATTACAAAGACCTTGGGAGCTAAGATATCCATGTGATCATCTTTCTCTTTCAGGAGAGAAGGATAGTAATATTTTGTTTAACTGTTGCTGTGAAATTTGGACAATCAACAGTATGATGAATTAATAGAAAATTTTTATGTCATACCTTTTGTAGATGTTGAAATAATAGAGGTGGAGAGTTTTCTCTCTATATCAAATGAATGTGACAGTATGTGTTGTGATTTTCAAATGGAAGAAAGTAGCAATGAAAAATCTAATGGAAATTTCTAGTTTAATAGTGTGGGATATGACTTTACTGATTGTTGTAGTAGTATGGAAGAATAAGAAGATGTGTGCCAAAAATTCATTAGATGAATCAGTTTAGAGTGTTGATTGTGGTGGGCATGAATATGATGGTGATAAAAGTGATGAACAAGAATCTACTTCCTTGTTTGATTTCTCACCTTCATTTGTACCTTGTTTTGGTTTTAAAGTTGTCAGTGAAATTTTACATGAGGATAGTATAGATGTAGCTATAGGTGAAGAAGAAAATGAAAAGTTAAATGTTAGTGCAACTGAAGATGTTATTTATGATGTTTCTAGTTGAGGAGTATGATTGTATGGATCATATGGATTCCTATTAAAACTTGTTTTCAGGGGGTGCAACTCATAGTCTTCCTCATGAGTACTGGACTTCAAATATTTCATGGAAAATTACTGTTGCTAAGGTTTTTTCCATAGATATGTGCCAGGACTATAATTTTTGTGATACATATGCCTCAACAGATTGTGAAGAGGTTGAAGAAGAGAGACAATTTGAAGAGTATATCTCTTCACATGAAATGTATCATGATTCAAATGTATCTATTGATGAGGTCTACATCAACATTAAGGACTCAAAGCATGCTGCTTGTAGTTATGATGAGCAAAAATAAGGCAGTAATTTTTTGGTTGCTCATGTCCCTTGTGTGCTTAAGCTTCAAAGTTTTAACTTTGACTTGTCCAAGGATGAGTTTCCCTCTACATTTCAGCATGATGAGATGGTATATTATTGTTTTCCATGTGAATTGGAGGCATTTTCCTTTTTCCTTGATTCATATGAGGGGATCAAAGGATTAGAGGTTACTACAGTTTCATATGGTGTTGATTAGTGCTTTGAGTTTTTTCACTTCCTACAAAATCAGAAAATTCAATGGGTGGAAGTGAGGTCTAGCCTATATGATGTGATTACCATGAAACAAAAAAGCCAAACATGGAGCAATTTCTCACTTATTCAAAGGTAACCTAATATTTTTTGTAGGAAAGAGGCTACTTTTGTTGTTGTGGTGTGATAGAAACAATTATTGGTTGAAGGAGATCAACTCCTTTAACAATTTTTTGTTCAAGAGAAGCCTGTAAGTCTTGACTTCCCTTTTCCATTTGGTGGCATGGGGATATCAAGCAAGGTTTTTAGTTGGGTTGACTCCATTGCTTAATGGTTTGCATGGTCTACTTCTCTAGAGATCTGAATTCTTGCTTTATTCCTCCTAAATAAATATCCCCAACTAGAGCTACTGGTGGAGCTTTCAAAATCCATGGCTATTTTTGAAACTTTGAGATCCTTGAAATTTTAAAACTCCTCAATTGTATCTGATTAGGTTTCTAAATTTCTTGTAGGGTTTAAACCCTCCTAAACCCTAATTTTTCCACGTGTGCACTTTTTTTCTATCTACTCATTGACTCGTTATGCTCGGTTCTTGGTCGGCCAAGTTATCACTTATGTCTTAGTCGGTTGATCTTTAACTGACCCCTTTACCTTGTTTATCAATCCACCCATTCAAATATTTTTCCTAAATATTATGTGTGCGGGTCTTAAAATATTTTCACCCTAGTCTAATTTTTTTCCCAAGTCTTATTTACCTAGTCAAGTCCCACTTTTAAGTTGCTAACATTTGCACATGAAGGTTTAAGCTTTTATTATAGATGATTGGACCTAAATGATTCTATTTTGACCATTCCCTATTCCCCCATTGGGTTTTAATATTTGTTAAAATATTCCAACAGACTAGAAGGTGGGTGCCACATGTCTTATCAGTCAATGAGGCCCATTATCATGTGAAGACAATGAACATTAAGTCTTGTGAGATCAATGGTTGAGATGAAGTGGTTCAAGCTAATCCCGACCATTCCTCGCTTACCTATAGGAGACCCACCAACATATCAAATCTTTCAGAGGGAAAGAGGGAAGCTGACACCTTTCCAACCTCATGGGGGGCCCTATGACTATTTGAAGGCATCAATGACTAATGGAAACTGAATAAATGGTTATGATGTATTCTGACAAATGAATCTCGATTGTTCCCCATTAGCCCATAAGGGACCCACTATTAGATTTGGGCTAGTGGAGGGATAGCAGGAATGAGCCATTTGGCATCATCACCACCATCTACTAAACTATTGGATGGCAAGGGTGGATATCAAAGGGATAGGAAAATATTGGTGAGACCTAGAATGTGGTCCCTTTGATAATTTAATGTAGTTATATTAAGGTGACATGTGTTTTTGGTGGGACCCGATGGGAAGGCAGACAAGCTGGTGGATGGTGACATATAGCCAAGTGGAACTACATGATTGCTTGATGGGCCAACTCACATCATTGTTGTGAGTTACACTATGTTGATGTGAATGATAGGTGGCATATTTCACTACATTGAGGGGACTCCAGGGTGCCTCATGTAACGCCCCGCCGTGCGAACCCCAAAGGACAACAACATAGAAATAATAGCACAATTTTTTTTATTTTTTTTTAAAAATGCACATAACATACATGTAATACACATTAATTCATAACATGAATTTCAATTAAATAGATTCATTAACACATACATCCTTTGGGGTACACGAAGATTCATTACGCAACTTAGATCCATACAACATCAATAAAGAATAGAATCCAAAGATATAAAGTAAACAATAACAAATATAACACATACATGATGATCAATGATAAGAAACCATCTGAATACGCAAATACCTCATATGCATGATCATCCTAACACATTAAATAACAACTACCATGGTCAATATTGACACCAAGTTTAACATTTCATTACAGTACAATGTTTAAGAAGTACAATGATACAAAAGTGTTTCCAATCATGAACGAAAACCATACAACAAGATAACATGATACAAATGAATAGATAAATACAAAGTATCATAACTGGCTCCAAGACAAATACAACTCTGGAGTCGCTGCAACAACACCAATCCGCACCTCTCGATCCTCGACTGGGGACCCAATGGGGTGCTTAGCACGTTCCACCCGACCACGTGAGTCTGAAGACCCACCCCCCATGCTAGGAGCTAACAAGAAAGAGACCTCAACCAAGAACATCCAACAGAGAACCTCAAAACTCAGCGTCATACAAAAGTATCATCAAAACTCAGGAATTACAATGACACAATCAACCTCATCCAAGAGTCATAAATCTCACCACATAATTCAAGGCAATAGCCAGTAAACAAGGAACCAAAGGAAGATCATAAAACACTTCCAATCACAATTCTGAATCGCGATGATACAATACAATAACATCATATCACAGTACCATAAGAGTACAAGGTCATAAGTCAAATATCAATGAGATCATACAAGACCACAAAGTGCACCAAAGATAAAATAGGGTAAAACCATAAATCATTACAAACAACTATATTTCATCAATACAAGACAAAGAACCACTTCCAGAGGATTTCCAAAGAAACAACATAATAAGGAGTGTTAGAGGAGAGTGTCATCGCATGGCTTACATGGATTATCCAGACTACTACTAACGCAAGGCGCCGCCTCCGTCTACTGACGAATTATCCAGACTAAAACCGAGCGCTAGCCGCCTCCATCTATGGTTATCCAGACTACCTATTTCAAGGCGTCGCCCCATAGGGTTGCTCATGCGGATCCGTTACCCTTCGCGAAGACAAGGCAACGAACATGCCAACCACGGCCTTCTCAATCCCCTTTAGTCTGTGGTAGCACTCAAAGGCGGATGAGGCATCAATTATCTTTTTAATGTGATTCTACCCACCCCCTAGTTAATTATTTAAATTATCACTTATTAATTTCACTCTAACGAGGGCTATCCTGGCGCCCCTTTGTGCGCCGACCACCCACTTAGAGCCACTCCCACTCTAGACACTCAGAACATAAAAAAAAACAAATCCAAGGGTTGTACAACATAACAAGTACAATAGATCACTACAGAGAAGCATGCAAGGCATCACCCATCTTGCCATAAATACATAATCAAAATCTCAACGATTCATGTACAACCCTTTTCAAAAAAACTGAAACCAAAACACTTGCCACAACAAGGGCACGTAAAAGTAGGAAGATTAACCAATAGTAAAATAAACCTCTGGAAGATTCTCATAAAGTTACACTAGGGTTTCCCCATGAAAATCTAACAACAATAAAAGCAAAACCTTGAAAAACTATTTTCAATCAAAATAAGATCAACAACTCCCTTAAACAACATCAACAATATCGATATGAACTAAATCGGACATCCAAGGGAAACCTCTATTTTCTCCTCTCTGAATACCCATAACTCAAGAACTTTTCAATTTGACTCATTAACAACTCAAGCAGAACTGTCAATCATGACAAAGATAACCTTAACCAAATTACCACTTAGGTAGAGAGCAAAAGAAAACATATAGAAATGTAAGTTACATGAGAGAAAGTCCCTAACTCAAAATTAGTTCACGAAAAGTCACATTGAAGGACCTATCGAGACAATACATAAAACCACTAATTCAAATATAATATATCCATTCATTCAATAAGAAGTAACTTGAAAACATCTAAAAAGAACATTATTTTAATGATCAAACATTTTCATCATTTAAGGATATCACAATATTGCGAAGTGAAGATATAATCTGAGATTATAAGCCACAGGACACTAACTCTCAAGCATACTCTTCCAAAATTAAAACAATCATGAACAATAATACGGGTTCCCATTTTACACACATAATTCCATACAAAGAAACCATCAAACATATCCACCTTGAAGAACGCTATCTTAAAACACTTACAATGAATAGGCCATCGAGACATCCCCATAAATATCCCACAAATAACACCCGTCTTAAAACAATTAAATAACACTTAAACCAATAACCAAAACACTTTGTTTAAAACACATTTACTCACACATTATAACCATAAAGACCTCCCTTTAATTTAAACATTATTTCAACGTTTTTACCACTTATTTTAATATATCCACTTAATTTAATTAAGAGAGTATTTACTACAAATAATTATATTTAAAATAACTATATCATTTATAAGATAACCAACTCCATCAACTGTTTAATATGAATTCTAATTATAACCTTAAAATGTAATACTAAGATGACAATTCTATAATTTACAATTTTATTATAATACTAAGGTGTCGACACTAATAAATTATCTCACATAGTAGTTTGATAAATAATTATTATTCACAGACTCATTAGATAACAAAAAAAAACTAATTAAAACCATTTAACATTTAA
Source organism: Sequoia sempervirens (assembly GCA_007258455.2). Taxonomy (NCBI): domain Eukaryota; kingdom Viridiplantae; phylum Streptophyta; class Pinopsida; order Cupressales; family Cupressaceae; genus Sequoia; species Sequoia sempervirens. Next base: position 256,235,507 of record VDFB02271358.1, on the reverse strand, counting down.
TCAGAAATCACCTCTTAAACACAAAATAAATTATCTAAGAAGGCCAAAATATTTCACATAATAGCCACACAGAAAAATTTCATCTTATTTTATTTATTTATTTATTTATTTATAATTACCTTTGCTTCAATCAACTTGATTCTTCTAATAACATAATATTTATACTTTCATTATATTCCATAATCAACTACTTTTACTTACGCAGAGCAAGCACATACAAAACTCTACTTTTCACTTTTTCTAATTTAACTATTCTACTTGGAACTAACCAAATTAAAATAACCTAATTTACCAATGTTACACAATAAGTTCACACAGGCAAAATGTATTCTTTCATTAAAACCCTATATATACGCATTAATATATTTTCTTTTAAACTTAATTTACTTCAATTCACTTATTTAACTAAATCTTTATAAAAATAAGTAATTATTTATTTCAAATTAAAGATCGTTATTTATTTCTTTATTTTTTCTTCCCTATTATATATTCTAGTTTATGGACCAACTTAATTAATCACCTAAAATAAGATTATATTTTCACTTAATTCACTACCAACCCAATAATAGAGGACGAAGTCCTTGAGCTCCAGAATATTGCAATATTGATAACTAATTTATTAAGCAAATAACCTAATTAACTAATCTCTTAACAACAAAAAAGAACATTAAATCTAATGACCAATTTGCAAATAAGCATCTATAGATATTTATATGAATGACTACCAAACATAATGCAGATTTATCAAATAACCTATAGATTTGCTTTCCAAACCACATAGCATAACAAAAATACCTGAAAGTGGTGACGCTTCATGTTAATGTTTTGGATAATATAAATGGATCTTAGTCGGCAACTTACATCTACCACACTTTTCCCAAGAGGAAGAATATAATGGTAAAAGGCTTGGATGGGGATGGTTCCAATCAAATGAGACCATATTGATCACAGGATTGTTTGCAGATATAAGAATTGATTGCAGTCTATGATTATGTAAGGATAACAGAAATCTGCAACTCTTGATCTTCTGGTCAAGTAAGGATAGAATAAGGAGACAAAATGTAACCCATAAGTAATACCTCTAGTTTAACATACAAGATGTGACAGGCTGTCAAAGGAATCGGGGAGGTTGTTTAAATCTATACACCTTACCATGCTCAAGCGCCATTGTGACAGGTTATCACAGAACCAAAGAGATTATTTAATTTATTACAGTTTTGAAAGATTACAGCTGGGACGGGTTGCCAATGGCTCAAGTAGACTATTTAATTTTGTACAATGCCTCAATTCTAAATGCTGAAACTGTGAAAGGCTGCCAAGGGTTCCAGAGGAACTATTTAATTTACTAAACTTTTGCAAGTCTGACGTTGCCGCTGTGATGGTTTTGCCTATGGTTTCAAGTAGATTTATAAATTTAGATTACCAAACTGTGTGAAGGAACTCATCTAAGCAGTGTATCCAATAACATCAATTTCTCTTAGCTTCGACTGAATGGAGGTAACTGGCAAGGGCTTGAAACATTGCGCAGACCAAGAGAATTAAATAATCTACTCATTGGTCCTCAATTTCTTCGCTTGAACAATCTGTTCATTGACGGCATTAGAGAAGACACACACACCAAGCTTCCTCCAAGTTTGAGATGGTTACAGTTGCAAAAATGTGAGAAGCCATTAATAAAAGAAAGTGAATTTTGGAATTTGGAATTATTGCCATCTAATTGCATTATTATCAAATCCCAAATGTTTTTCCTCAGGACTAAGGGAAAGGAGACAGGAACAAGTTTAAAACCAGGTATAATATTTTTATGGTTTAAACCCCTCAAGATTTGATGACACCATTTTAATCTGCCTAAAGAATTATTATGATAGAGGTTAACCCAGTCGAAAAGGAGGTTTAAAATTGGACCACATCCTACAATACTTGCAGATTAAGAAGAAAATATTCATACACGAGGATAGTCTCAGATGGATGGTGAAGGGCGAGTGACTTGCCTCAAGATTTCACACAAACTGCTTCTGAATTCATTCATTTCATGAGAGAATAAGATGATGACGTGCAGGATAGTACCCAAAAATGTATTCGCTGGAAGGGCTAAGAAACTTCCAATAAAGGCAATCGGCTGGGAGGAAGTGTGCGAACTGGTTTTGAAGAAAAAGCTTTAAGAAGCTTTCAAGAAAATGCAAAACGCCATGAGTGAAAGGTCCTAATGCTTGGACAAGGGAGGCGAAGAGAAATAGGTAAGAAATATTTAAATCTATACACTCTACCATAAACTTGATGCAGAAGGAAACTACAGGAAACTTCAAATCCCATCCACACAATCGGAAGTTCAAAGAAAATTTATCCCAGTTCGAAATCATTCAAGTGACAATTTATGCCTAATTTATTTTCTTTACTGTATTTTCACACATGTTTTTTTAATGACGGTTTTCAAACAGAAATGCGTCAAATTCAAAAAAAAGAAAAAAAGTTATACGTTAATTCTCTTACTCATAATTCACGTATTTGCACCACGCCTTTCTCCTTCTCTTTTTCCCACCGCTGCGAGGATGAAGGCTTGAGGTCAGGCACTCAAAGCAAAACGCCAGTCCCTCTCTTCGCAGGTTACCAATTTTCTTAGAATGTGAATCTTGGCCCCCTGAAAAATCCCCCTCTTCTTGCTAAAAGATGGTTATTTTAAAGTGTTGCAGTTATTGCCTCTTTTCTTTCTCAGTCTGTTACAAATCAACGATCAATTCCCAACCGTTACGAAAGTTTTCCAGCCAAATAAAGTTAGTATTTATTTTAAACATTAATAATATATTTTATTAGAATTTATTTCATCACCTTGTTTACTATAATAACATTATTAACCTATCAATCAAATTAGGTACCAAATTTTTACTGGCTTTTCTCGATTTTACCGTCATTCAAACTTAAGTGAAATTTTAATATTTAATCCTTTCTAATATCTTTTTTTTTTTTACTTTTACATTTATTAATCGAATTTAATCATTAAATGATAATTATCTTTCCTCATCAATTCTGATTACATTCAATAACAAACAACCAAAGATAATTAAATTACCGTTTATTATTGAATCTAATTCTTTATTTAATTCCAAATAAAACAAGTAACCCTATAATTAAATTAACTTGATTAATTAAATCCCAGCATAATATTAATGTTATTTCATAACTTTAAAATTAAATTAAATTATAAAATCACCATAATGACATGACATTACCAACAACTTACTTGACATCAACGATGACCGAAACGGGGTGGGCACTACACCTCACTCTGATATGTTACTCTCTCTTCGATGATGGCTATGTTGTCTCTGGGTGATCAATGACCAAGATTCAAAGGGGGTAGTCAATGGTCATGTTATAAAGCCCATCTATTTCATATCTAATGGTCAGTATTCAAACACAAACAACTAGTTGCCTCATTTCATGGGTAAAGATAGAACAATAATGGCGCATCTACATTTCAGCTACTAGATCGAATCAAAATTGCTCCAGATTGAATTTTTGTGCATCTTCCAATCCAAATTGATTGTTAAATGATCCCATTTATTCCTTGATGTATTTTAGAGGTTAAGTTCCTTATCAGGGTATATTTTTCCTAATTCAGATAATGGATTTCAGGGATTACCATACCTACATTCATTAATGCCACTATGTTGGGGTGTGCTTGAGGTGTGAGGGGCCTTTATGAGCTGGTTATTGCTTTGTTTAAGGGTCAAATTTTGGTTTTTGTAAATTGATCTGGGTTCTTCTTCCTATAACCCTACTTAGAGTTAGGGTTTAGGATTTTGAATTTGAATCTTAGTTATTCCTACACTATAAAGGAAAATTTTGTTGTCTTGTTTTGGGTTAGGACTTTAGCTCTCCAACCTAAGGGATTTGGTGTACTGTTTCACTTCCATGATTTTGTTTTCTATTTTTTCATAAGTCTTTGATTGAGTCAAGTTGAATAGGGTAAGTTCTTATGACATAGATAGGGAATGCAAGTTATGCTCTGTAATAGAAATAGATGACTATAATATACATTGCATTTTGTTTCAAATATAAATGTCAATATGTCATGTTCTCCAAATATTGTACACATTATCTTTTGAATCAAATTAATCAATGGTTATTTTGATGCTTCAATCACATTTTCTATTTGATTTATTTCTGTGCATTCCTATCATTCAAGGAGTGGTGTAATTTATTGCATAGAGATAGTGGAGATATTGTTGCTACAATGTGGATTAATAAGTAATGTGATGGTTGTCCTTTTGTTGGTTTCCTACTAGAAGGTAGTAGGGTTATGAGAAGCTATGGTTTGTTTGTTGTAGGAGCTTATTTCATTCCATACTCTGTATGGATTAGGCACTAGTCAAGGAGATTCACAAAGCTTGAAGCTAGGGTAAAATCAAAACCTTTAAATTAGAAACATTTCCCTACTTTCCTAGTTTAGATTTGCTTTCATGTTTCTTGTTTTTCCTTTCAACACTACCAAAAGTCACTGATAACATAAAAGGCTGCATAGATGATTTAACACATCAAAGGCCTTCCACCATCATAGTGTTATGATCTACTTTAACATATAGGGATACCCTCCTTGATCCTATAGAGCCTAAAGTGTAGAGGAGAAGCTTTACAATCATATCCTATTTGTTGGCCATTGACCTAGTGTCTCTAAGCATAAGGAGCAGCTACCCTTTAGGATAAACTAGACCATCAAGTGGAAACACCAACATCCCCCACATCCATCTACATAACTAAAGCTTGGTCCACCACCTAAAGTGGGGAATCATGTAAATCTATTTGAGCCTTTGGCATGATGGAGGACTATATATGATGAGGCTATGAGTTCCCTTGATGATTATATATTTTGGGATGATAAGTTGAGATTTACACTTAAATATCTTCATTCCACGTATGAGGAGCTCCAAGCCACCTGAGTTCTGATTGAGAGCGAGTTAGTGGATATCATACGGGTGGAGCTTAGTAGACTATAGGGAGAGCTAGCCAAAGTTTAAGTAGATTAGGAGAGACTATAGTTAGATAGGGATCAAGAATAGGAGCATGTTGCACTACATATACATGTAGTTTCTATAGAGGGAAATCTCTAAGGCCTATGAGAGAGGGCTAGTTCCATGAACTATGTATGATCCACTACCTCCTAGTGAGCACCACTACCAAGCCCCAAGGGATCCAAATAAAATTGAAGAAAATAAAATTAGAGAACATAAGACTAAAATTTAGTTCTAGATGCTTTTTCTATCCATGGTTTTGATAATGTAGGAAGAGAACTGTTGAACAAGACAACTGAGAGGGGGGGGTGAATCAGTTGTCACAAAATTAAACCTTTAATTCAATCATCATAACTAATACTTAATACTGCTTAAATGATTAATCATCAAATGCCAATGCAGAAACTCAAATCCAACACATAAACACAATAACACTAGATTTAGATGGAAAAACCAATGAGGGAAAACCAAGGTGAGGTTTAACTCACACTATAGAGAATATCAAAACTGATTAGAAGAGGCTCACTACCTTAAATAAGGACTCACTGTCCAACAGGGCTAACAACCCAGAAGGCTCACTGCCACAAAGATACATAGAAGATAAAGAAGACTTGTTATAGAGAGACTACAATACAAATGCAACAAATGATTCCACCACAAAAACTTGATCAACTTGCATGAATGATAGAGTTCACCTTTTTCTCACTATATCAAAAAACTCAGCATTAAGCTTAGCACTAATCTTCCACACTTGCTACACACATACTTACTGAAGAGAATCAATGTCACACCAAAATTTACTTTCTCTTTTCTCTTATCACTCTTCTTCTTCTCTCTTGTGCATTTTCTATCACTTAACTTATCCTACATTTATACCATTTTCAACTTTGAAACATATCCAAAGTCGGCCATCAAAATCAAAATTCAGATTAGGTTAGTGCCAAAATATTCTAGGGTGAAATTCAAATGAGGGAGACCCAAACACATGCTTCATAGGGACTTGAATAGATCCAACATGCTTCATCATCCTCGAAAGTACTATTTCACACAAGGTCCTGACCAAACTAGTGTAAAACACATTGAACCATTAAGCACAAACTTTCCAAATGCCAAAATTAACTTCAATACAATAAGGGGAACTTAAATTCAGAACCACATGCTATAAGAATTCATTAAAGATAAATTTGGACCAAAAACATTTCTCTCGAACCTCAACTAGAAACATAGAAAACCATAGTTCACAATTAGTAAACACAACTTATTGTACCATAGAAAAAAGGTAACTTGCTTCATTTGGGGAATAATTAATGATAAATTGGACTTAATGAGGCCTTGATTTAGTGTTGCGAGGTGTTTTACACATCCACACTAGGTCTTCGACCCTTGCAAACTAAATAAAATGCATTTATCAATATCTTGTAAAGGTGTTGTAAAGTGTTGTAAAAGATTTTCACACTTATCTAGACTTAATGAACCCATTTTCCCCTTAATTCAACATTATAAAATGTATTTAATTACATTATCAAGTTGATCTAGAAGGCTTGTAAAAATAAACTTAATCTTAATCCAGTGTTGTAATGTGTCTTACACATTCACATTGGATGTTGTTCCTTTCTAGGCTAAGTGGACCTCATTTTAATGGTGTAAAGTGTAATTAATCACACTTTCACATTGAATTTTGTGTCCCAAACCCTAATTACTATTTACATAATCACTAATAGGCCCCTATTACCCCATATTGTGCATCCTGAGATATAATTTGATCAAATACCTAATGAAATCAACATCAGAACCAAAATTCCTCATTCCCCAACAACCTAGTTGGAAAATGGGCCCCTATGGGACTAATTCACCATCTGTTGTGAATGAGTCCCTGCCAGGTGGGACTGATTTTCCTAAGGTGGTGAATGAGTCCCATTTGGGCCATTTTTGAATTTTGAGCAGAAAATTTTAGAATTTAAGTTTATTATTATTTCATTTCAGCCTTAGGAATCCAATTAATAGGTGAATAATGTTAATTACCTATAAAATTAAGTCTCAAAAACCTAAATCAGAACCATTCTTCATTATTCATCCATCATTTTTCCATGTCAAGTCAAGCAAGCTAGGATTTCATCATTTCAAGTCATCAAGATAGCTTCCAAAGATATTCAAGGGTAGAATCTTCCTCCATTACTGTAGAAATTCAAGATAAAACATCATGGAAAGGTAATAACTTCATTGTTCAATGCTTCATTACATTATTTCATCATTTTGGTTTAATTACCTACAAAGAGGTTTGACCAAGGCAAACCCCCACGCCCTAACAGTCAACATTTCTCCTTATCTTCTTGTGTGTTTGTAGATTTAGGCATCTTGAAGGCTTGGAAACCATTAAAAAATAGGTTGAATACTTATTGTAGTCATCTTCTTCATTACAAAATCAAAATATCAACAAAAAGTCACTTTTAGGTGGGTATGTGCAGGATCATGATGGGCCAAAAAGTGGTGATATGATGGGTATGTGAAGGGTATGTGGTTGACTACTTTTTTTTACCCAAAATTGATGAAATGAAAATGGTTTTTAAAGGAGATTCTCAGCTTTCCACCAATATAAATTATGCTTTACTTTGAATTTAATAAATAATTATTATTCATTTTCTATTTGAATTACTGCTAAAGTCTTGATTGATATGTTGTTTGAAAAATATCTATAGCTTTCAAATGGTATCACATTTTTTGAAACTGAAACATGTGTCACATTCTATGCTTCTCATACTATAAGATTAAAAAAAAATGAATTTCATGAAGTTTTGACCAAGTTAAGGTGGTAAGACATACAATTTTTTATATTTTTTAAAAGTTGTAATAAAAAAATCATAATTAATTATATACTTGGAAAAAAAATACAAAAAAATATGCATCACATTGGGACATGAGTCCTCTACTTATATCTAAATTATTAAAAAAAAATATTATCATTTTATTATGGTTAGGGTGGTCAGAAAGACACCTACTTCTTATTTTTTCCTTGAAATTTAAGTGCTACTCCATTGAAATTTCAAATTTTCACCAAATAGATTTTTTTTTAAAATAAACCTAGTAGTTTAGAAACTACATTCAATTTTCTATAAATTCTATTCTTACATCTTTTTGAAATAATATAGATAACATTCAAATTTTTATGTCAAGTTGGCTAACTCTTATTTTTCTGAAATTTTCACCACTTAAGGGCCTATTTTTTCCATGATGATCTTGCACATACCCAGGTTCAGAAATCAAACATTTAGAGGCAGACACCTGTTGGGAACTAAAGTGCAGACCGAACACTTCAATTTCAACCTTTGGATTTTTAGAAATTCAAAAATGAATTGATTCACCATGGATGGAGAATGAGTCCTACTGCGAGGCCTGAACAGGGTTTTTTGCAGTTTTGGATACCCATTTTTCCGAAACGGGCTCTAGAATAGTTTCCCAGATATGGGACTAATTCGCCCAGAATGGTGAATGACTCCCACCAGGCCTTAAAAATAGGATTAGCAGCATTTCAAAATTCATTTCCATTGTACAACAAGATCTTATGTGTGCACATTTAGTTTCATCCATTTTTGTTACAATTTACTATTCATTTATAGGTGTTTTTTCATATCACAATGTGTTTTCCAACAAGTTGCATTTCAATAGATTTCACTTAATGATCAATAGATTTTATCAGTTATTTGTATTTTGTTCATTTGCATTTAGGTATATTTTCTTTGTACTTTCATTTGTTTGAGTGAACCACCTAGATTTTGGTGTGAAATCTATCTCTTTCCTTTAGGTGAAAAACCCTAATTGAGAAAAAGAGAGTCATAGCATTTTACACCTCCTAAAATCTATGGTTCACTTGGACTTTACAATAAATCAACAACCAAAAATATAGATATAGCATCTTCCAACACCCATAAACAACATATTTGAACTGTACAAACATAAGAGTAAATTTAGACCAAAACCTAGATCAACCATTGAACACTTGCAACATATCTTTATTACAGTTTTCTCAATATCCTTGACCTATACAGTCAATAACAACTAGTTGATAACCAATTGATCAGTTGACATTAATGAAAAAAACCATTCAATCTTTGTATTTTTGCAATAATTTCCCCCTTTGTCATTGATGGCAACACATGATGTGAAAAAATATTAAAGACAACATACAAGCTTTGAATACACTTTTCTATTTCTCCCCCTTAGAATATAGTTTCTTATATGCTTCTTCTCTCATTCTTCATTTCCTTTTTCACATGCTTCTTCTCCCCCTTTGACATCAATAGCAAAGGAAAAAGAATATTTTTCATTGATTTATCCTTTCACATGAAAAATAAATAGAATACTCATAATGACAACACCTAATACTACCTACTCCCCCTGAGAGGTAGTCAACAAACCATTAGCCCAAAAGAAAGATAGATCCATAGATCCGCCAAACTGATGAATCTTTATATGCATCTAGTTTAAGAAAGGAGAGGAACGGTATGTGTAGGATCATGATGGGCCAAAAAGTGGCAATATGATGGGTATGTGGCTCATGACCTTTTTTTACCCAAAATTGATGAAATGAAAAGAGTTTTTAAAGGGGACTCTCAGATTTTCACCAATCTAAATTATGCTTTACTCTGAATTTAATAAGTAATTATTATTCATTTTCTATTCAAATTACGACTAAAGTCCTGATTGATAGGTTGTTTGAAAAAAATTTATAGCTTTCAAATGATATCACATTTTTTGAATCCAAAACATGCGTCACATTCTATGTTTTGCATAGTATAGGGTTAAAAAAAGAAAAAATTCGACTAAGTTAAGGTGGTCAGACATATAATTTTTTTATATTTTAAAAAAGTTGTAATAAAAAATTAATAATTAATTATTTACTTGTAAAAAAATTACAAAAAAATATTCATCACATCAGGACATGAGTCCTCTACATATATCTAAACTCTTATAAGAAAATATTATCATTTTATTGTGGTTAGAGTGGTCAGACAGACACCTACTTCTTTTTTCCCTAAAATTTAAGTACTACTGCATTGAAATTTCAAATTTTTACCAAATAGATTTTTTTTTTAAACAAACCTAGTAGTTTAGAAACTACATCCAATTTGCTACAGATTTTATTCTTACATATTTTTAAAATAATATATATAACATATTCAAATTTTTACGTCAAGTTTCCTAACTCTGATTTTTCTAAATTTTTTTCCACTTAAGGGCCTTTTTTTTCTATGATGATCCTGCACATACCCGGAAATAACCCCTAACTTCTCAAAAAAATACTCAAAAGTATCTTTAAGAAGAGCCTTCATGAAAATATCAACAATCAATCATTCGTCAAAACATGTTCAAGATTTACTTCATTCTCCATGACATTCTCTCAAGCAAGAAATGATATATAATAGATATATGCTTTGTCCTTGAGTGCATGATAGGATTCTATCAAATATTGTTTGCACTTGTATTATCATAGAAAAAATAGAAATGGGATCATCAATACCATTGTGATATCTTTCAATGTGTGTTTCATCCATAAAACATGTGTACAACAAAATATAGCAATAATATACTCATCTTTAGTAGTCACTGATACATTTTGATCAATTTTTTGATGATGCGGATGCTAGGCCAAAATTTTGACATTTCAAATGTCGTCGAAATTCTGACACAATAATAGCGACAAACAACCGTCGAAATTCCAAAGGGTCGTCGTCAAAAAATTGATCAAAATGTATCAGTGAGTAGACAAGGAGACTGAATCTTCATTTTTACTCGACCATGCCACCAATCTGCATCCAAGAAAGAATGCACCACCATTTGTACATTTTCTATCATCTATACATCCATCCATGTCTACATTTGTATAGGCACTAAGTGTAAAGTTAGTATCTTTAGGATAACACAATCCATAATAGAAAGTGCCATTTAAATATCTAAAAATTCTTTTAATAGGAAAAAAATGAGATTCCTCAGGTTCTTCTTGAAAGCTAGGCACAAGATAGACAACATGCATGATATCTGGTCTAGTAGCTGATCATAGATCTATACTTGCTTTGATTAGTCTTAGGTGAATCATCATTATTAGCCAATTTACAACAAGTCACCACTAGAGTACTTACTAGTTTGGGACCATCTTCCTAAAAAAATTCAACATCTCCCTCACATACTTAAAATATGAAATGAAAATTCCCTTCTTTGTTTGATTAATATGCAGCACAAGAAATAAATTTGTTTCCCCAAATATAGACATTTCAAATTATTTTTGCATCTCTTCCACAAACCTCTTGCACATATTTTCATTTCCTCCAAAGATAATTTCATCAACATACACTACTACAATCAAGATTCTATCATTTTCAATATTAAAGTATAAATTAATATCTACAGTACCTTTGTTAAAGCCTTGTTGAAACAAATACCTGTCTATCCTCAAATACCAAGCTTTAGGAGCTTGCTTCAACCAATATAAAGCTTTCTTCAATCTACACACCATATCTGGTTGATTTGTTAACTGAAATCCTTCTGGTTGTTCCATATAAACTTCTTCTTCTAGTTCACCATTCAAAAATGTTGAATTGGCATCCATCTGATAGACCTTAAATTCCTTATGAGTAGGAAATTCCAAGAACATCCTTATAGCTTCCATTCTTGGTACCAGAGAAAAAGTTTCCTGAAAACCTATGTCATCTTTGTGAGTAGCCTTTACACACAAGCCTCGCTTTGTTTCTAACAACTTCTCCACTCTCATTCAACTTATTTATGAATACCCACTTTTATCCAATGATGTTTTTATCAGTTGGTCTTGGGACCAATTCCCAAGTTTGATTCTTCTTAATCTACATAAGTTCTTCATTCATTGTTTCCTTCCAATTTTCATCTTTACAAGCTTCACTTATAGTCTTCGATTCAATCTCATAAAGTAAACATAGATTCACTTTAGCAACAACTCTGCTTCTAGTCAACACACCTTTTGTCTTGTCTCCAATAATCTTATTTTCTGAATTATTCTTTTGTACATATTTATGTGTCTTAGGGGACATCACTGGAGCATCTTCTTTTGTTTCATTTTGTTAATCCTACTTCCCTTGCTCATCTTTTTCTTGTTCTTCCACAATCTTTTCTATTGTTACACAATCAGGCTCATCAAATGCATATCCATCAATGTCAATAGAATTCTTTATTGTCTCATCAACCTTGAAATTAGAGCTCTCTACAATCTTTCTCAGTCTTTTATTGAAACATTTGTATGCCTTGATATTAGTAGAATATCCAGGAAAAATGCCTTCATCACTTCATGTATCAAATTTACCCAAAGTTTCTTCATCTCTTCTGATATAACACTTGCTTCTGAATACCTTGAAATATTCAACAATAGGAATTTTTCCATGCCATAGCTCATAGGGAGTCTTTGTACTATTTTCTCTTGCTTGAAATTTATTGAATACATAAACAACAGTATGAATAACTTCTTTCCAGTAGAATATTGGTAAACCAGCCTCAGTAATCATTGATTTAGTAGCTTCTTGAACTATTCTATTTTTCCATCAACAACTCCATTCTACTGAGGATTTCTTAGGGTAGATAACTATCTTTCTATAGTATGCACTTCACAAAACATTTTAAACTCATGGGAGGTGAATTCTTCACCTCTATCAAAACTTTAACATTTTACCTTCATGGTCCCTTCATTTTCAACCATGGCATTGAATTCCTTAAATCTATCTAATGCATCTGATTTCTCTCTAAGAAATGTAACCCATGTATATATAGAATAATCATCAATTAAAAGCATAAAGTACCTTTCACCAAGTATACTTCTTACTCTTGTAGAACCACAAAAATCTATATGAACTAAATCTAGTGAACTGGTAGTGGACTGCTCCTTTGATTTGTAATAATTTCTTGCTTGCTTTCCAAAATGATAATTTTTTGAAATTCCATTAATAGGATTTGTAATTCTCAGGAAATATCTCATGGCTTGAACAACACTAATCCTTTCCAATTTATCAAAATTCATATGAAAAATTCTTCTATGCCATAACCAACTGTCATTAATTTGAGTCATAAAACATCATCCATCAACACCCTTAAGTTGATAGATATTCCCTTCAGATTTCTTTCCTATAGCAATCAATGTTCTAGATCCTTTCTAGATCTCACATCTCTCATCCTTAAACAAAAGATCATATCCTTTTCTGTACATCTGATTCAACAAATTATTCCTTAAACCCTTAACATAGTAGACATTGTTAGTATGATGTTTTCCATCAAAACTCACTAAACCTATCCCACAAATTTTAGTACCATAATTATCATCTAGAAACATAACTAAGCCTCCATCATATATTTCAAGCTTAACAAAATTACTTTTATTTTTAGTCATGTGATGTGAAGAACCTCTATGAACTACCGAAACATTCTTCTCTTGTTTAGCATGTAGGGCAAAGATAACCGTACCTTCATTTTTCTCCTTCTCAAGAGGGCTTTTTTTACCTATTTTAAAGAATTAGGAGAAGTAGGTTCATCCTTAATCTCCAAGAACAAGCATTAATTTTCATAGATATTTTCATATTCTAAATATTCATTAGATATAATAGCATTCTCATTCACATAGTAATCTCTATTAATCTTCTTTCCTTTCTTTTCTATCTCATATCTTTGTTTATTCATTTTAGCTCTTTCTAGAAACTTTGTAGGATAATGACCTATTTCTCCACAACTAAAGCACTTAAACTAAAAGTTACCTTCATACTTACCAGAGCCTTTAGTCATTCTTCTTACAAAGTTAGCTTCTATTTCATCAAAGCTTTCTTCATTCGTATCTTCAACTTTTGTAGCTTTAAATGTAGTCTCTGATTTGTACCCATTCCTTAGACTCAACTTCCTCATCTCATAATATGGAAAACATCCTAGCAATAGATCCTTTGTATAGGTGTTATAGTCTATAGTCTGCTCAATAACACTCACCTTATCACTATAAGCATCAGGAAGAGTTTTGAGATTCTTATTTACAATCTTGGTTTCATCTATTGTAGCACAAAGTCCTCACATTCTGACCACTATCTCATCCAATCTCTATACACAAGCTCTAATATTCTCATCTTCAGACATGGGTATAAGATCAAACTATATCTCCAAATTCTATAGTTTTACCTCTTTGAATCTTTCATTACCATCATGCACTTTTTGCAAAGCATCCTAAAATTCCATAGTCATCTTCAAATTCTAAACTTTAATCAACTTGGAATATACCAGACTATTTTTCAAGATGAACTACACCTTATTGTTTTCTCCATGTGCTTTGATCTCTTCAGGTGTACTCAGATCATTAGCAGGAGGAGTGTAAGTATTTTTGTAAGCTTTCTCCACATCATATCTACAATACATCAAGAACATCCAATTCCAGAACTTATAGCAAAGAGGAAAAACACAAATTACAAATCCAATTATGATGATAATTACTATGAAAAACCACCTTCCTTGAAATAAATGGAAGCCATTTATGGATGATATTATCAACTTTTGAAACAACTTGGCTATAATGGAAAAGGATGTGGTAAAAAATAACAAGCCATTCATGTGATCATAGAGCTCAACATGCAAGAAACAACAAAAGGTCTTGGCTATTATCCTTCAAAAATAATGAAAAAATAAAAAATACCTTCACTTAATTAGGAAAAATAGTATTAAAATGAATAGAAAGGGGGAAGGGGATAGGAAGACCTAAAAATGAGGGACCTACCCAAAAAAGCACAAAGGGGGTGTCCACCTAATCATAAATCCATATTTATCTATTTCACTAGGAATAGGGAGAGTGCCACAAATTATTAGAATTGACCTACAATGCATAAGTTGACTCAACCCTATGTTTGGACACTTTGCTTCCCTAACATCCTTAATAAGAAAAAACAACAAAATATGACTAAATATTAGTTTTGGGAGAAGAATAAAGGCTCATTAACAATATAATTTATGAGATCTATCCCTTGAAACATGAAGTATTATGATAAAAATATTAGAAAAAAAAATTAATTGGAAGATCTGAGAAGGTTAAGATACTATGCACCTGTCACAAAATAATTCTTAAAGCATCCTACTACGACTCATTCACCCAAGGGTGAATCAGTCTTTTTATCCCTTTTTGGAAATTCTAAAGTTGATTTTGTAGCCCTCAATCTGCATTCTATTCCTCTGCCTACAAATGTTCAATATCGATTTCGGATATATAGAAAACAATATATCACAACAAGAAATTAGCACCTAAAATAGCACAAGAATTTAGTGCATTTGAGTTCATCAATTGGACACATCTCACGGTGCAAACTTTAGTGCTAAATGGCATGTTCACTTTAGCACCGAATTTTGTGCCAAATTTAGTGCCCACTTGAGTGCTAGTTTTTGTGCTAGAAAAATGGCACAAGCAATAGCATCGCCTTTAGCACCAAGGATAGAGCTAGGAAGTGAAACCAATTTAGTTTCAAAGATAGCACCTAAATTAGTGTCCAATTTTGCTTCTAGTTTTTCTTCCATGTCTACTCCCATTATTGCTTCTAGTTTTGCTTCCAATCATGCTTCCTATTTTGCTTCTTGAATGACGTCGAAAATAGCTTCTTTTTTCGCTTCCTAATTGACACCAAGTTTTTCTTCCATTATGGCATCCTTTGTTGCTTCCAGTTTTTCTTCAATTATGACGTCCTTTGTTACTTCTAGTTTCACTTCTAATTTTTCTTTTGGTTTTGCTTCTTGTGTTGCTTTCAGGTTTCATTCTAGTTTTACTTCTCCTTTTGCTTCTAGGTTTTCTTCTGGTTTTGCTCCCATTGTTGCTTCTAGTTTTTCTCCCAATCATGCTTCATGTTTTGCTTCTAGTATGACATCAAAAATAGCTTCTTTTTTGGCTTCCTAATTGATGCCAAGTTTTGCTTCCATTATGGCATCCTTTGTTGCTTCCAATTTTGCTTCCATTATGATGTCCTTCATTGCTTCCATTTTGGCTTCTGATTTTGCTTTTGGTTTTGATTCTTTTGTTGCTTCTAGGTTTTCTTCTAGTTTTTTTTCCTATTTTTCTTCCAGGTTTTCTTCCAATTTTGCTTCAATTTTTTCTTTCAATTTTGCTTCAGGTTTTGCTTCCAGTTTTACTTCCAATTTTTCTTTTGGTTTTTCTTCCAAGTTTTCTTTTGATATAATGCCATTTGTTGCATCTATCTTTGGTTTCATTTTTTCTTCTTTTGTTGCTTCTAATATGGCTTCTATTATTCAATTTGTTGTTGCTTCTAAAATTGCTTCCATTATTACTTCTTTGTTTGCTATCTAAATTGCTTTTGTTTTTACTTCCTAGATAATGCCAAGTTTTTCTTCCAAGATTGCTTCTAGTTTACTTCTAGTTTGGTTTCCATTGTTTCTTCCTTTTTAGCTTCTAAAAATGCTTCTTGTTTTGCTTCCATTTATTAATTTAATATGCTTATTTAAATTTAATTAGTTAAATATATCATACCTCTTAGATAACTCACATGATTATAGAGTAAGTAATTTAATTATTTAAATCATCTGATTAATTAACAAGATAATTATTATGAAATTATCATCATCTATAATTAAAACAAGTGAGTCAAATATCTATAATTTAATTGAATTTGATAACATCCATCCTGAGCATTAAATTAAAATAATCATATGTAATAAATATCCATCCAAAAATCATTGACCACTTTTAATATATATAAATTGACAAGTCAATACTGATAAGATCATCATCATATATAACTAAAACAAGTGAAAATCAAATATGATAATAGATCAATAACATGTCAAAATGATACATGTACAAATGATATAAGTAAAAATGATAAATTATGTAACTCAAATTGATACAAGTCAAGATGATACATGTACAAATGATATAAGTGAAAATGATACATGTCAGTATGATATAACTCAATAATATGGTTTTGCGGGCCGTGAAAATGATACATATGATAGTAACCATGAAAAAAGACATCATAACTATATATCAACAATGATCCATGATGCAGTCTATATGATCATGAATGTCACTAGCTACTACCAGCAACTACCTCATTATCATCATCATCATCACCATCATCATCATCGTCATGAGGATTATCATCTCCATCATCATCATTGTCATTAGCCTCTATGTCTTCCATATCTACATCATCATCATCCTCTACCAGGTGATCTATACCGGTAGAACCAATATTTTTTGGATCTATATCATGATGAGGATAATCTTGATCTTAAGACCTGTGTTATGCATAAAAAAACATTTAAAATGAAAATTTATTATTTATTTCATGCAATAATTTATTTTTCTATTATGTATCTAGTATTACAACATATGAGATGAAACCATAATCATATTACATCATATCAAAGTGCGCATACCATAATAAAATTCCAAAAACGTTACATCTAATATGTCATTCTAATGATGTAAAACATGCAACAATTCTAATAAACGTTAGTAAAGATCATAAAAATAAGTGTTATACAATTTAACTATCAACTTTAAATTCTATTGCATAACCTTAAGTTCCAACCCTCTGCCTTGTTAAAAGATGCATGACAACTGAGAACGGGGGGGTGAACCTGTTGTCATAGATTTCAAACATAAAAACTCCAACACATATTAATTCAATAACCACATTATCTGTCATTAAGTATGAGCATGAAACATAGAAAAAAAAAGTACTTTAACACATTAAACACCATATTTTTATGTGGAAAACCCAAGGAGGGAAATCCCATGGTGAGGATTAACTCACAATATAAAGTAGTTTCAAATTGAAAATAAAAGGTTCACTACTAAGGGATCACTACCCCAAAAGGACTCATTGTCCTAATATAAAAGCTCATTGCTTATGGGTATGTGGAGGATCATCATGAAAAAAATAGGCCCTTAATGGCAAAAAATGCAGAAAAATTAGAGTTAGGAAACTTGACATAAAAATTTGAATAAGTTATCTATATTATTTATAAAATATGTAAGAATAGAATCTGTAGAAAATTGAATGTAGTTTCTAAGCTTCTAGGCTTATTTAAAAAGAAAAATATATATATTTGGTGAAAATTTAAAATTTCAATGTAGTAGTACTTAAATTTCAGGGAGAAAATAAGAAGTAGGTGTCTGTCTGACAACCCTAACCATAATTAAATGATAATATTTTTTTATAAATTTTAGATATAAGTAGAGGACTCATGTCCTGATGTGATGCATATGTTTTTGTAATTTTTTTCCAAGTAAATAATTAATTATGATTTTTTTATTACAAATTATAAAAAATAAAAAAACATGTGTGTCTGACCACCTTAACTTGGTCAAAACATCATGAAATTCAATTTTTCTTTTTTTAATCCTATAGTATACAAAGCATAGAATGTGATGCATGTTTTTAATTAAAAAAATGTGATACCATTTGAAAATGATAGATGTTTTTCAATCAACCTATTGATTAGGACTTTAGTCGTAATTCAAATAGAAAATTAATAATTATTATTTATTTATTTTTGATCAATAATAAGAGTTTATTTTATTAAATTTAAAAGGAGAATACAACAAATATTCCAGGTTCTCACTAGAAAGAGAAACATTGAAAGACTCCACACCAGAACAACAGACACCTCAGATTAACAAATACAACCAAAAGACTTTGAACCCAAGACTTTTAGCACAATTACAATTTTGCTCCACAACAAGGCCTTCCCTTGGTCTGAGATCGGAGGACCATAGCAAAGTTTTTCCTTTTCAAATTCTTGTCTTTCCTCCCTTTGACGACTTGCCAGCCATCCTCCACCTTTGTAGCCTCCTTCTACCATTCCCTTCCCTTCGCTACACAACCGCCTTGCACCATTTCTACCTCCTCCTTCTTCCAACCCTCGACTACTTCATGAAGCATCCATGATTCTTCCTCCATTGGTTGCGCATTCTTCCTTCCCTCTCCCCCACAGCTTACCCCATTGTCCTTCGTCTTCGCCAGGCCTGATTTCTCCCTACAATCTAGCGTTTTGGATCCATGTTGAGTTTCTACTGCTTTCCCTTCTAGAACAATTTCCATATTAGCATCTTGCACTCTAAGAGTCTCAGGTGAGCTAGTCCCCCCCATTGGCTCTAAGTCCCTTCCTGACTGGTGCATACCAGGTTTATCCACCGCCTCAGAGGTATCCTTAGCCTGTTGTTCAAAACTACCACCCTGCTTTTCAACTGCATAATGCCTACATGAGACTTCCTACCACCAAGTAGCAAGTTTAATCCATCTGGGTTTTGCACATTGTGCAGCTATATGACCCGTACAGAAGCATCTCCTGGAGCAAAATTGTACCCCTTCATAGTCCAGGGGTTGTGCCCAATAGCCTTTGGAAGTTTTAATTGAGACCTCTTTTGGAAGATGGTTTGAAACATTCATCTCCACCAAAATTTGAGCATAGGTGGAGTGCAGAAGATTAGAAGATCCTTCATCAACCATTAAAAATTCCCCTATAGAATTTCCAATGGCCTCTAAGCAAGACTCAAACCACAGATGTAGAGGTAGGTTTGGAAGTCTTACCCACAGAGGGAATTTGTCAAAATTCTCAGAGGATAGGTTAAAATCTGGATGCCAAGGCTTCAAGAACAGAGCATACTTCTCCTCCCAACTCCAGAAATATTCACATAGAACTTTATTTCTGTCACCCATAGACTCAAACACCACAGTAAAAAAACCCCTTGCAGTAGGGTAGATCTGGATATAGCCTTCTACAATGGGTTCCCATTGCTCAGATATCCATTTGTCCAAATCACAGAGTCGAGGCCAAAAACCCCTGAAATGTCCTATTAGCCCCAGATGAGAGAAAACTTCAACATTGTGCACGACCTCCGCCTCAAGCTCTTCCTACAAAAAAACTATCAGTTTCTCAACCTTGGCATCAGTAGTTGGTTTCCCAAGCATCTGTTGAAGAGGCTCAAGATGATTTTTCACTCCCCCTACCCAACTTCCCCCTGCTATTGGACTGGAACAAGGGTCCACAGAGCTCTCACCCCGTTCACAGCCTTTCCCTACTCGCCACCCTAATGAATGAAACCCTGCATTCCTCCCTTCGTCTCTACTTCTATCACCATCATTAATTTTTCTGAAAGCCTGAAACGAGCCCACAAACCCCGCTCTCATCACATGTTCTCCACTGCGCAGAATGGAGTTCGGAGGCTCGACAAAAAGCCCCTATGAGCCCTTCTCGCCCAGGCGAGGTTCAAGAGGAACCCTAGCCTCCGCTCTCCACCGTAGTCAACTGTTGAGCTCAATTTAGATCACCCTTAATTAAATTATTAATTAAAAATAATTATTATTTATTAAATTCAAAGTAAAGAATAATTTATATTGGTGGAAATCTGAGAATCTCCTTTAAAAACCCTTTTCGTTTCATCAATTTTGGGTAAAAAAAAGTCGTTAGCCACATACCCTACACATACCCATCATATTGCCACTTTTTGGCCCATCATGATCCTAAACATGCCCTTACAAGAGAGGCTCACTTGCTACAAAAAGACTTATACAACAAAATTGGGCTTTACAACCAAAATGAACTAAGAATAATGCACCAAACAAGTGTTGATGTAGTTTCGGTGATGCTCAATAGACTGATTCAACACACTTCATCCTTTCTCTCACCTTTTCATTCACAACTGCTACATATACACACACTTCTATTCCTCTATCTTTGTCTCTCCTTCTCATATAAAATTTCCCAACATATTCATTTATATACTTGATCTTTTTGCAGGCATCAATTAGGTTGGCTTAATTAGATGCACTTCATATTTACCAAGAATACCAACTGTCGGCTCCAATCATTCACAAAATATTTCAAAAAGGTAATTCAAACCTCCAGCATGCTACATTATGTCAACAAGGACCTAAAATAGTTCGCACATATATCTGCATAGAAAAATTAATTCACCATATCACAATTACCCCAAGAAGTCAGACAATAATAGAATCCAATGCAAAAAGCAATAAACATTTTTTATGAGCACCAGATACATGAGATATTGAGAGTACGTGATCCTTCCATCTACAAACCATTTCCAAAAATTGCAAGCGTCAACTACTAACTGTGGAGGAATGTGGCCAAGAATAACAGACAGAGTAGCACGAATACCAATTCAGATACCAGACCAAAATTTTGGATCAACTGTTTGAAAAAAATTTACAGCTTTCAAATGGTATCAATTTTTTTGAATCCAAAACATGTGTCACATTCTATGTTTTTCATACTATAGGACTAAAAAAAGAAAAATTGAATTTCATGAAGTTTTGACTAAGCTAAGGTGGTCAGACATACAAGTTTTTTATATTTTGTAAAAGTTGTAATAAAAAATTCATAATTAATTATTTTCTTGGAAAAAAATTACAAAAAAATATTCATCACATCGGGACATGAGTCCTCTACTTATATATGAAATATTATAAAAAAATATTGTCATTTTATTATGGTTAGAGTGGTTAGACAGACACCTACTTCTTATTTTTTCCCTTAAATTTAAGTACTATTGCATTGAAATTTAAAATTTTCACCAAATAGATTTTATTTTTTAAAACAAACCTAGTAGTTTAGAAACTACATTCGATTTGCTACAAATTCTATTCTTACATATTTTTAAAATAATATATATAACTTATTCAAATTTTTACATCAAGTTTCCTAACTCTGATTTTTCTAAATTTTTTGCCACTTAAGGGCCTGTTTTTTCCTTGACGGTCCTACACATACCCAGAAATAACCCCTAACTTCTCACAAAGATACTCAAAAGTATCTTTAAGAAGAGACTTCATCAAAATATTAAAAATCTTATCCTTTTTCAAAACATATTCTAGCTTTACTTCATTATCCATGACCTTCTCTCTCAAGAAATGATATCTAATATTAGATATATGCTTTGTCCTTGAGTGCACCATAGGATTCTTTGAAATATTGTTTGCACTTGTATTATGACAGAAAATAGAAATGGGATCATCTATACCAATATGATATCTTTCAATGTATGTTTCATCCATAAAACATATGTACAACAAGATGTAGCAATAATATACTCATCTTCAGCAGTAGACAAGGAGACTGAATCTTGATTTTTACTCGACCATTCCACCAATCTGCATCCAAGAAAGAATGTACCACCATTTGTACTTTTTCTATCACCTACACATCCAGCCCAGTCTACATTTGTATAGGCACTAAGTGTAAAGTTAGTATCTTTAGGATACCACAATCCATAATAGAAAGTGCCATTTAAATATCTAAAAATTCATTTAATAGGAGCAAAATGAGATTCCTCAGGGTCTTCTTGAAAGCTAGCAACAAGACAGACAACATGCATGATATTTGGTCTAGTAGTAGTCAAGTACAATAGTATGCCAATCATACTTCTATACTTGCTTTGATCAATCTTAGGTGAATCATAATTAATAGCCAATTTACAACATGTCACCACCAGAGTACTTACTAGTTTGGAACCATCAATCCTAAAAAAATTCAACATCTCCCTCACATACTTAAATTGTGAAATGAAAATTCCCTTCTTTGTTTGATTAATATGTAGCACAAGAAATAAATTCGTTTCCCCAAATATAGACATTTCAAATTATTTTTTCATCTCTTCCACAAACCTCTTGGACATATTTTCATTTCCACCAAAGATAATTTCATCAACATACACTACTATCAAGATTCTATCATTTTCAATATTAAACTACAAATTACTATCTACATTACCTTTGTTAAAGCCTTGTTGAAACAAATACCTATCTATCCTCACATACCAATCTTTAGGAGCTTGCTTCAACCAATATAAATCTTTCTTGAATCTAGACACCATATCTGTTTGATTTGGTAAGTGAAATCCTTCTGGTTGTTCCATATAAAATTCTTCTTCTAGTTCACCATTCAAAAATGTTGAATTGGAATCCATCTAATAGACCTTAAAGTCCTTATAAGTAGTAAATTCCAAGAACATCCTTATAGCTTCTATTCTTTCTACCAGAGAAAAATTTTCCTGAAAACCTATGTCATCTACTTGTGAGTAGCCTTTACACACAAGCCTCACTTTGTTTCTAACAACTTCTCCACTCTCATTCAACTTATTTATCAATACCCACTTTGATCCAATGATTTTTTTATCTATTGGTCTTGGGACCAATTCCCAAGTTTTATTCTTCTTAATCTGCATAAGTTCTTCTTTCATTGTTTCCTTCCAATTTTCATCTTTACAAGATTCACTTATAGTCTTCGGTTCAATCTCAAAAAGTAAACATAGATTCAATTTAATAACTCTGCTTCTAGTCAACACACCTTTTGTCTTCTCCCCAATAATCTTATTTTCTGAATGATTCTTTTATACATATTTTTGTATCTTAGGGGACATCACTAGAGCATCTTATTTTGTTTCATTTTGTTCATCCTACTTCCCTTGCTCATCTTTTTCTTGTTCTTCTACAATCTTTTCTATATTTGCACAATCAGGCACATGAAATTCATATCCATCAATGTCAATAGAATTCTTTATTGTCTCATCAACCTTGAAATTAGATATCTCTACAATCTTTCTCAGTCTTTTATTGAAAGATTTGTATGCCTTGATATTAGTAGAATATCCAGCAAAAAATGCCTTCATCACTTCATGTATCAAATTTACCCAAATTTTCTTCATCTCTTCTGATATAAGACTTCCTTATGAATACCTTGAAATATTCAACAATAGGAACTCTTCCATGCCATAGCTCATAGGGAGTCTTTGTACTATTTTCTCTTTCTTGAAATTTATTGAATACATAAACAACAGTATGAATAACTTCTTTCCGGTAGAATTTTGGTAAACTAGCCTCAGTAATCATTGATCTAGTAGCTTCTTGAACTGTTCTATTTTTCCTTCAAGAACTCCATTCTACTGAGGAGTTCTCAGGGTAAATAACTATCCTTTTATTCCATGAACTTCACAAAACATTTTAAACTCATGGGAGGTGAATTCTTCACCTCTATCAAAACTTAAAAATTTTACCTTCAAGTTCCCTTCATTTTCAACCATAGCATTGAATGCCTTAAATCTATCTAATGCATCTGATTTCTCTCTAAGAAATGTAACCCATGTATATATAAAATAATCATCAATTAAAAGCATAAAGTACCTTTCACCAAGTAGACTTCTTACTCTTGTAGGACCACAAAGATCTATATGAACTAAATCTAGTATTCTGGTAGTGGACTACTCCTTTGATCTGTAATAATTTCTTGCTTGCTTTCCAAAATGATAATTTTTGGAAATGTCATTAATAGGATTTGTAATTCTCGGGAAATATCTCATGGCTTGAACAACACTAATCCTTTCCAATTTATCAAAATTCATATGACAAATTCTTCTATTCCATAACCAATTGTCATTAATCTGAGTCATAAAACATCATCCATCAACACCCTTAAGTTGATAGATATTCCCTTCAGATTTCTTTCCTATAGCAATCAATGTTCTAGATTCTTTCTAGATCTCACATCTCTCATCCATAAACAAAATATCATATCCTTTTCTGCACATCTAATTCAACAAATTATTCCTTAAACCCTTAACATAGTAGACATTCTTAGTATGATGTTTGCCATCAAAACTCAGTAAACCTATCCCACAAATTTTAGTACCATAATTATCATCTCGAAAAATAACTAAGCCTCCATCATATATTTCAAGCTTAACAAAATTACATTTATTTTTAGTCATGTGATGTGAACAACCTCTATCAACTACCCAAACATTCTTCTCTATGTTTAGCATGTAGGGAAGAGATAACCGTACCTTCATTTTTCTCATTCTCCAGAGGGCTTTCTTTTACCTATTTTAAAGAATTAGCTGAAGTCGGTTCATCCTTAATCTCCAAGAACAAGCATTCATTTTCATAAATATTTTCATATTCTGAATCTTTATTACATATAATAGCATTCTCATTCACATAGTAATCTCTATTAATCTTATTTCCTTTCTTTTCTATCTCGTATATTTTTTTATTCATTTTAGCTCTTTCTTGAAACTTTGTAGCATAATTAGTTCCATCGAACCTTGAATAATCAAAAACCATTTTTCCATCCATCCTAAACCTTCCTCAAGTGGTTAAGCTCTCCACCAAGGAAGCCTGCTCTGACACCAATTGTGGAATAGGACAATTGAGAGGGGGGGTGAATTAGTTGTCATAGAATTAAACCTTTAATTCAATCACTGAAACTAATACTTAATAAGTTGCTTAAATGATTAATCATCAAATACCAATGCAGAAACTCAAATCGAACACATAGAAAAAATAACAAAATATTTACATGGAAAACCCAATGAGGGAAAAACCACGGTGAGGATTAACTCACACTATACAAAATATAAAAATTGATTACAAGAGGCTCACTGCCTAAAATAAGGACTGGCTGTCTAGAACAAGGATTCACTATCCAACATGACTAAAAACCCAGAGGGCTCACTACCACAAAGATACAAAGAAGGAAAAGAAGACTTGTTACAGAGAGATTACAATCCTAATCCAACAAATGATTCCACCACAAAAACTTGATCAACTTGCATAAATGATAGAGTTCACCTTCTGCTCACTACATTCGAAAACTAAACATTAAGCTTACAACTAATCTTCCACACTCACAACACATACACTAACTAAATAGAATCAATGTCACACCAAAATTTACTTTCTCTTTTCTCTTATCTCTATTCTTCTTCACTATTGTACATTTTCTATCACTTAAATTATCTTGAATTTATACCATCTTCAACTTTGAAAATATCGAAAGTCATCCATCCAAATCCAAATTCAAATTAGGTCAGTGCCAAAATATTCTAGGGTGGAAGTAGAATGAGGGAAACCCAAAAAGATGCTTCATATGGACCCAAATAGATCCAACATGATTCATCATCCCCGAAAATATTATTTCACACAAGGTTGGAAAAACTAGTGTAAAACACATAGAACCATTAAGAACGAACTTTCCAAATGCCAAAATTAATTTAAATACAATAAGGACAACTTAACTTTATAGCTGCATATATTAAAAATTCATCAAAAAAAATCTAGACCAACAACTTTTCTCTCGGACCTCAACCAGAAACACAGACAATCATAGTTCACAACTGGTGAAGATAATTTGCACTATACAATAAATCAACAACCAAAAATATTGATATAGCATGTTCTAACACCCATAAAAAACATATATAAACCACACAAACATAGGATTAAATTTGGACCAAAACCCAGAGCAACCACTAAACACTTACAACATATCTTTAATACAATTTTCTCAATATCCTTGACATATACATCCAATAGCAACTAGTTGATAAATAGTTGAATGGTTGACATCAATGACAAAACTTTCAACCTTTCCATTCTTCCAACAAGAACCACTTGATGTAATAACATTACATACCAAAGTTCTTAGGGTTACATTACAAACTCCCATCCATGTCATGCCCCATGACCTTTCATACAATCTTCTCTTGAGGAGACCGTGAATTCATGAAATGAAAGGAATTATTTCAATGCTTCATCATCTAATTAAATATGTACTTACAATAATAAGGTTTACATGATGAAAACCAATCCGAAATCTTAAAATTGTCTACAAACTGAAACATGAATGAAGTGTCCCTTTAGCACATTGATACCAACTTTAGAAGTAGAACCTTTACAAATTTAGGATGATCCTTATTGTCTTTCATAAATCAAAAGAATTTTTGATGAAGATTGGTGATCATTATATTTCACACCTACATTCATATGGGAATACATGATTACACAATAAAAAGTAGGAAAAGAGAAAGAATCTGAAATTGTATAAAGATAATCTATCATCAAATCATCAAGAACATCCAATTCCAGAACTTATAGAAAAGAGGAAAAACACAAATTACAAATCCAATTATGATGATAATTACTATGAAAAACCACCTTCCTTGAAATAAATGGAAGCCATTTATGGATGATATTATCAACTTTTGAAACAACTTGGCTATAATGGAAAAGGATGTGGTAAAAAATAACAAGCCATTCATGTGCTCATAGAGCTCAACATGCAAGAAACAACAAAAGGTCTTGGCTATTATCCTTCAAAAATAATGAAAAAATAAAAAATACCTTCACTTAATTAGGAAAAATAGTATTAAAATAAAGAGAAAGGGGGGAGGGGATAGGAAGACCTAAAAATGAGGGACCTACACCAAAAATCACAAACGGGGTGTCCACGTAATCATAAATTCATATTTATCTATCTCACTAGGAAAAGGGAGAGTGATACAAATGATTAGAATTGACCTACAATGCATAAGTTGAGTCAACCCTATGTTTGGACACTTTGTTTCACTAACATCCTTAATACAAAAAAAACAATAAAATATGACTAAACATTAGTTTTGGGAGAAGAATAAAGGCACATTAACAATATAATTTATGAGATCTATCCCTTGAAACATGAAGTATTATGATAAAAATATTAGAAACAAAAATTAATTGGAAGATCTGAGAAGGTTAAGATACTATGCACCTGTCACCAAAATTTTTTTAAAGCATCCTACTACGACTAATTCACCCAAGGGTGAATGAATCTTTTTATCACTTTTTTGAAATTCTAAAGTTGATTTTGTAGCCCTCAATCTGCACTATATTCCTCTACCTACAAATGTTCAATATCAACTTCGGATATATAGCAAACACTATATCACAACAGGAAATTAGCGCCTAAAATAGCACAAAAATTTTGTGCATTTGAGATCATCAATTGGACACATCTCACGGTGCAAACTTTAGTGCTAAATGGCATGTTCACTTTAGCACCGAATTTTGTGCCAGATTTAGTGCCCACTTGAGTGCCAGTTTTTGCACCAGAAAAATGGCACAAGCAATAGTAGCACCAAGGATAGAGCTAGGAAGCGAGACCAATTTAGTGTCAAAGATAGCACCTAAATTAGTGTCCAATTTCGCTTCCAATTTTTCTTCCATGTCTGCTCCCAGTCATGCTTCTTGTTTCGCTTTCAGAATGACGTTGAAAATAGCTTCATTTTTTTCTTTCTAATTGACTCCAAGTTTTTCTTCCATTATGGAATCCTTTCTTGCTTCCATTTTTTCTTCAATTATGATGTCCTTTGTTACTTCTAGTTTCGCTTCTAATTTTTCTTTTGGTTTTGCTTCTTGTGTTGCTTCCAGGTTTGATTCTAGTTTTTCTTCTCCTTTTGCTTCTAGGTTTTCTTCTGGTTCTGCTCCCATTGTTGCTTCTAGTTTTTCTCCCAATCATGCTTCATGTCTTGCTTCTAGTATGACGTCAAAAATAGCTTCTTTTTTGGCTTCCTAATTGATGCCAAGTTTTTCTTCCATTATGGCATCCTTTGTTGCTTGCAATTTTGCTTCCATTATGGCATTCTTCATTGCTTCCAGTTTGGCTTCTAATTTTGCTTCTGGTTTTGATTCTTTTGTTGCTTCTAGGTTTGCTTCTAGTTTTTCTTCCTATTTTTCTTCTAGGTTCGCTTCCAGTTTTGCTTCCAATTTTGCTTCAGGTTTTTCTTCCAGTTTTAATTCCAATTTTGCTTTTGGTTTGCTTCCAATTTTTCTTTTCATATAATTTCATTTGTTGCATCTATCTTTGCTTTCATTTTTTTTTCTTTTGTTGCTTCTAATATGGCTTCTATTATTCAATTTGTTGTTGCTTCTAAAATTGCTTCCATTATTACTTATTTGTTTGCTATGTAAATTGCTTTTGTTTTTACTTCTTAGATAACACCAAGTTTTGCTTCCAAGATTGCTTCTGGTTTACTTCTAGTTTGGCTTCCATTGTTTCTTCCTTTTTAGCTTCTAAAAATGCTTCTTGTTTTTCTTCCATTTATTAATTTAATATGTTTATTGAAATTTAATTAGTTAAATATATCATACCTCTTAGATAACTCATATGATTATAGAGTAAGTAATTTAATTATTTAAATCATATGATTAAGTAACAAGATAATTATTATAACATGATCATCATCTATAATTAAAACAAATGAGTCAAATATCTATAATTTAATTGAATTTGACAACATCCATCCTAAGCATTAAATTAAAATCATTATATGTAATAAATATCCATCCAAAAATCATTGACCACTTTTAATATATATAAATTGACAAGTCAATACTGATAATATCATCATCATATATAACTAAAACAAGTGAAAATCAAATATGTTAATAGATCAATAACATGTCAAAATGATACATGTACAAATGATATAAGTAAAAAATGATAAATTATGTGATTCAAAGTGATACAAGTCAAGATGATACATGTACAAATGATATAAGTGAAAATGATACATGTCAGTATGACACAACTCAATATTATGGTATTACAAGCCATGAAAATGATACATATGATAGTAACCATGAAAAGAGGCATCATAACGATATATCAACAATGATCCATGATGCCATCTTTATGATCATGAATGTCACTAGCTACTACCAGCAACTACCTCATCATCATCATCACCATAATGATAATCGTCTTCATCATCATTTTCATCATCCTCTATCTCTTCCATATTTGCATCATCATCATCCTCTACCATGTGATCTATACCGGTAGAACCAATATTTTTTGGATCTATATCATGATGAGGATAATCTTGATCTTAAGACCCGTGTTATGCATAAAAAACCATTTAAAATGAAAATTTATTATTTATTTCATGCAATAATTTATTTTTCTATTATATATCTAGTATTACAACATATGAGATGAAACCATAATCATATTACATCATATCAAAGTGCGCATACCATAATAAAATTTCAAAAATGTTATAGCTAATATGTCATTCAAATGATGTAAAACATGCAACAATTCTAATAAACGTTAGTAAAGATCATAAAAATAATTGGTATACAATTTAATTATCAACTTTAAATTCTATTGCATAACCTTAAGTTCCAACCCTCTGCCTTGTAAAAAGATGCATGACAACTGAGAACGGGGGGGTGAACTAGTTGTCGTAGATTTCAAACATAAAAACTCCAACACATATTAATTTAATAACCACATTATCTGTCATTAAGTATGAGCATGAAACATAGATAAAAAAATAATAATTTAACACATTAAACACCATATTTTTATGTGGAAAACCCAAGGAGGGAAAAACCATGGTGAGGATTAAATCACAATATAAAGTAGTTTCAAATTGAAAATAAAAGGCTCACTACGAAGGGATCACTACCCTAAAAGGACTCATTGTCCTGATATAAAAGCTCATTGCTTACAAGAGATGCTCACTTCCTACAAAAATACTTACACAACAAAATTGGGCTTTACAATGAAAGTGAACTAAGAATAATGCACCTAACAAGTGTTGATGTAGTTTTGGTGATGCTCAATAGACCGATTCAACACACTTCATCCTTTCGCTCACCTTTTCATTCACAACTGCTACATATACACACACTTCTATTCCTCTATCTTTGTCTCTCCTTCTCGTATAAAACTTTCCAACATATTCATTTATATACCTGATCTTTTCCCAGGCATCAATTTGGTCGGCTTAATAAGATGCACTTCATATTTACCAAGAATACCAATTGTTGGCTCCAATCATTCACAAAAAATTTAAAAAAGATAATTCAAACCTCTTCCACACTACATTATGTCAGCAAGGACCTAAAATAGATCGCACATATATCCACATAGAAAAATTAATTTATTGCATCACAATTGCCTCAAGAAGTCGAATAGGAATAGACTCTAATGCAAAAATCAATAAACATTTTTTGAGCACCAAATACGTGAGATCTTGAGAGTATGTGATCCTTCCATCTATAAACCATTTCCCAAAACTGTAAGCATTAACTACTAACTGTGGAGGAATGCGGACAAGAATACCAAAGAGAGTACCACGAATACCGATTTAGATACCCAACCAAAATGCTAGATGAAACACTGTCTTAATCTTGCAGACACAACTTGGCGACATCAATGACAACACAAAACTGTAGACATAGTCAATCTTCTTCATTTGTCCAACAACTTTACCCTTTGTCATTGATGGCAACATGTAAAAAAATTCTTCAAAACTCTTCCAAAACTTCAAATCTCTCCCAATACTCTAACTCTACTCTAACTCTCTCTTCATACTATTACTCTCTTCCCCTTTGACATTAATGTAAAAGGGAAGCCAAAAAGGATATAAACAAGTTTAAACATGGTAACATAAAAAATATTTTTAAAAAATTTCCAACCAACAAAAATTTCAATAAACTTGTTTTCCTTCCTTATCTTCCTCTTCACAGCAAAAACAATAGAAATTGATCACTCAAGATTCAAGTAAAAATGACACTCTTCACCTGAAACACTTTCTTGTACCTTTCATCAAGAACAAGACACAATTTCTTCCAGTTAAAAGTAGCTAAATCCATTCTTGTGCAGATGCTTTCCAATACACCCAACAGATTAAAATACAGTGACCAATATGAACTTTGTCTTTCATCATCTTCTACATCAGTGAGTATTCCAGAAATATGTTCTAACTGGACCTCAACAATCTCTTTAAGAAACTAAAAGGTTTCACTACATCATCTCTCTATCTTTGTAAAACAACTAGTGCATCGTGTAATTCATCAACTCTCAATCTTTTTTTACATTATTTGTCTTCAAAGATGTCAAAAATATTTCCAATGTTGTTCACTTCAGTTTCAATTGCTTCAATTTTACTTTTGAAATTATCTACTACAACAGGCCACTGGAGACAATACTCGTAAATATCAAAAATTTCCTTAATGCATTTCTTTGTTTCCATAATCAATTCAGATAGTCTCCCTTTATCTCTAACACACTTCTTTTCAACCAAAGCTTCAAACTTGCATCCTTCCTGATCTTCAAGCAACAACCTTTCTTCAACAATCTCAACTAGATTTTTTGGAAAGAAATCAGAAAAAGCTAATACTCCAATACCTTTCTGAATTAGATATTATACCAAAGCATCATAAATTTTTAGTCTCTCAATAGGAGAGGCTACACTCCATAATTCACCAATCTTCTTCATCTTCCCTTCAATAATCATAGACTAGATGTCATCAGGGGATACTTTCTCATTTTTTTCTGAGATGTCAATGATATCTTCAATTATAACTTTCCTCTTCTTCGATTTCAAAGGGTAGTCACTAATGACAACCTCTAATTCCTTTTTTTGAAAGCAAGATCCTACTTCAAACTGACTCAAAGTAGATGTATCGGAGCAAATATTTGTTTTCAATGATATGAAATAGGATTTACACATACTTGAATTATCTGCCAACTCTCCTAGATATCTATAGTCCTATTTTCCAATAGTAATCCCAGATTTCCATACCATATTATCTTTTCCCGGTAGGGAACACACAAATTAAAACACCAAGCACAATAGTAAAGATCTTAAACGAAAGGGATAACCCTCAATTACAGACATACAAACATTTTTAGAAAGATTCTCAAGCAAAAAGCTACACAAATCAAATTTCCTATTCTCCTTAACTATCATATTTGCAATATAAATAGCAATGGATGATGTGGAACCTTCATGATTTCTAAAATAGATCTAATAAGATATTTTGTATGCAACATACCTTACAATCAAATCCTTGAGAGTGTTTATCAATAGAGCTTGTGGGTCTTTATTAATGCTAGTCAACTCTTCCACATATTTGTATTTTATAGTTTTCTTTCTAGTCCAACATCCCCAATATAGCATACGCAAATAATTTCCTCGATTGCTTCCTTCGTAACTAAGCGGGGTTTCTCCAATACAATACTTCTGACCTGGAAACAATTCAATAAGAACAAAATAAGCTTTTTATGAACAACCCACAAAAATTCACTCCATAAATCCATACTTAAGGTTTTGATGTTCTGTAATTTGCTTTCATTGAACCCTAGTTCCATTTCTTTAATTTTTCTATGATTGAATTCTTCTAACTCAACTCCTTTTAGATTCAGAGGGATGACATCACATGATTCTCTGTCCATCTCTGTGATTTCCTTAATTTATCAATTGAAACTTCTTCATTTTTCCTTCTTCCCCTTTTTGCAAATAGAGAAATGAATTCAAGATTACCTGAGTCAATTTCTTCAAAATCTCTTCATAATAGCTTCATGCTTGCTTCAGGATCACACCAGAGCACCTTCCAAGTTCTTCAAATGCTTAATTAACTGAGAAGACTTGATAAATTTTAATTTAACGACCATCAATTTTCCCCTAAGTGCATTAAATGTGGAAAACATCAAAAAGCTGCTAAAAGCATTCTTCTCAACATAGAAAACCCTAATTCGGTCTGAAAATCATCATGATGACATGATTTCTTCCAGTTCTCTTTCCACAACCTCCGATTCTTCATTCTTCACATTTGATTTTTGTGCCAGCCTCTGACACGAAATTTATCCAGGGGTTTTTCTAATTCTCTGATAATGCTCGCCCTAAGACCATGCTGGTAGTAATTCCTAGAGAATTTGACCATACTAGATGAGGGAATAGATGCATTAGTGGCATCAGGTTTTTCCTCTTCTTTCTTTTTCCATATCTTATTCATCTCTTGCTTCATTTCTTCTTTGTTGACCTTCTTTACCGAATCATTCTTTTCTAACAGAGTAGACTTCTTTCCTTTCTTACTTCTGCAAACCTTTGAAACATGTCCTGGTTTATTACAATTATAACATATGACATTTTTTTGATTATTCTAACCTCCATTTCCTCTCGATCTACATTGATTTGCTCTGTGTCCAATTTTTTTATAGGTATAACAATAGCCATTAATGAATTGATTCATTCTGCCTTCAATAAATCTATTCCTCATTACCTGACTTATCATTATCACCTAAGATCTGCATTCAATAGCCTTATGTCCAACCTTCTTACATTCAAAGCATTGTCCAATGAAGGGACTGGAAAACTGATTATTCCCACTCCTGCATTCTATTGCCTTGTGATCATATCTATTATAGAAGAAAAAAATACCATTGAAAGAGGGAATTGAAAGAGGGATACCTTTGTACATTAGGCTATCTCACAGGTGGTCTCCTTGTAAAATTTCTTCAATTTATCTTCAACATTCCTTTGTTTTGAATCCTCTTATTGTTCTTTGAACTTTCACCTGCATCATTTCCTAAACTGTCTTTTTCTTTACTTGTTTTTTGTCTAGCAAGCAAATATCCAATATTATCATAACTTTATTTTAAATTATTTTCACAAATATTTTCCTTTTCCATTTCAGTCCTCGAGTTTACCATTTCTTGTTCATGTTTAGAGAATTCTTTAGATTTATTTTGTACCATTGTATTTAGAAATTATTTAATTATCTTCTTCACTTCTACTATCACTTTCAATCCAATTATCTCTTATCTCAACTACTCACTCACTTCTTTGTGTCTTTCCTTGAATTTCTTTAATTGTTTTTTCAGCTTTTAGACACATTCATTTGCTTCATCCATATTCTCCTTTAGATCTATGTTTTCAATTTCAACTCTATCAAGATCCTTAATTGTAGTCAGGAGTTCTTCTTTATCATCCATCTAATCAGCCATTAGGATCATCCTTAAGTGGTTAAGCTCAACACAAAGGAACCAAAGCTATGATACCAATTCTTAAAAGATGTAGGACAACTGAGAGGGGGGTGAATTAGCTGTCATAGATTTCAAACATAAAAAATCCAACACATATCAATTCAATAATCACATTATCTATGATTAAGTATGAGCATGAAACATAGATAACATAAAGTAATTTAACACAGTAAACACCAGATTTTTACATGGAAAACCCAAGGAGGGAAAAACCATGGTGAGGAATAACTCACAATATAAAGTAATTCCAAACTTAAAATAAAAGGATCACTACCCTGAAAGGACTCACTATCCTAATACAAAATCTCACTACTTACAAGAGAGGCTCACTACCTTCAAAAATACTAACACAACAAAATTTGGCTTTACATCCAAAATGAACCGAGAATAATGCACCTAACAAGTGTTGATGTAGTTTCGGTGATGCTCAATAAACTGATTCAACACACTTGAGCTATTCACTCACCTTTTCATTCACAACTGTTGTATATATACACACTTCTATTCCTCTATCTTTGTCTCTCCTTCTTGCTTAAAACTATCCAACATATTCATTTATATACCTGATCTTTTTGTAGGCATCAATTAGGTTGTCTTAATTAGATGCAATTCATATTTACCCAGAATACCAACTGTCGGCTCCAATCATTCACAAAATATTTCAA
The DNA here is from genome assembly GCA_007258455.2 of Sequoia sempervirens. Lineage (NCBI taxonomy): Eukaryota > Viridiplantae > Streptophyta > Pinopsida > Cupressales > Cupressaceae > Sequoia > Sequoia sempervirens. The sequence continues at coordinate 256,200,175 of VDFB02271358.1, read as the reverse complement.
AAAGGTAATTCAAACCTCCAGCATGCTACATTATTTCAGCAAGGACTTAGAATAGGTTGCACATATATCTCCATAGAAAAATTAATTCACCATATCACAATTACCCCAAGAAGTCGGCCAAGAATAGAATCCAACAATATAAAAAAATTGTATGAGCACGAGATACATGAGATCTTGAGAGTACGTGATCCTTCCATCTACAAACCATTTCCAAAAATCACAAGTGTCAACAAATAACTATGCAAGAATGCGGCCAAGAATATAAGAGAGAGTAGCATGAATACCAATTCAGATACCAAACCAAAATTTTGGATCAACTATTTGAAAAAAATTTATAGCTTTCAAATGGTATCAGATTTTTTGAATCCAAAAGATGCGTCACATTCTATGTTTTGCATACTATAGGATTAAAAAAAGAAAAAATGAATTTCATGAAGTTTTGACTAAGTTAAGGTGGTCAGACATACGAGTTTTTTATATTTTCTAAAACTTGTAATAAAAAATTCATAATTAATTATTTACTTATAAAAAAATTACCAAAAAATATTCATCACATCAGGACATGAGTCCTCTATTTATATCTAAAATATTATAAAAAAAATATTATCATTTTATTGTGGTTAGAGTGGTTAGACAAACACCTACTTATTTTTCCCTTAAATTTAAGTACTACTGCATTGAAATTTCAAATTTTCACCAAATATATTTTTTTTATAAAAAAAAAAACTAGTAGTTTAGAAACTACATTTGATTTGCTACAAATTCGATTCTTACACATTTTTAAAATAATATATATAACTTATTCAAATTTTTACGTCAAGTTTCCTAACTCTGATTTTTTTGAATTTTTTTCCACTTAAGGGCTTGTTTTTTCTTTGATGATCCTGCACATACCCGGAAATAACCCCTAACTTCTCACAAAGATACTCAAAAGTATCTTTAATAAGAACCTTCATGAAAATATTAACAATCTAATCCTTTGTCAAAACATATTCAAGCTTTACTTCATTCTCCATGACTTTCTCTCTCAAGAAATGATATCTAATAGATATATGCTTTTTCCTTGAGTGCACCATAGGATTCTTTGAAATATTGTTTGCACTTGTATTATGACAGAAAATAGAAATGGGATCATCTATACCATTTTGATATCTTTCAATGTCTGTTTCATCCATAAAACATGTGTACAACAAGATGTAGCAATAATATACTCATCTTCAGTAGTAGACAAGGAGACTGAATCTTTATTTTTACTCAACCATACCACCAATTTGCATCCAAGAAAGAATGCACCACCATTTGTACTTTTTCTATCATCTACACATCCACCCCAGTCTACATCTATATAGGCACTAAGTGTAAAGTTAGTATCTTTAGGATACCACAATCCATAATAGAAAGTGCCATTTAAATATCTAAAAATTATTTTAATAGGAGTGAAATGAGATTCCTCAGGGTCTTCTTGAAAGCTAGTCACAAGACAGACAACATGCATGATATCTGGTCTAGTAGCAGTCAAGTACAAAAGTATGCCAATCATAGATCTATACTTTCTTTGATCAGTCTTAGGTGAATCATCATTAATAGCCAATTTACAAAAAGTCACCACTAGAGTACTTACTAGTTTGGAACCATCCATCCTAAAAAATTTCAACATCTCCCTCACATACTTAAATTGTGAAATGAAAAATTCCCTTCTTTGTTTGATTAATATGTAGCATAAGAAATAAATTCGTTTCCCTAAATATAGACATTTCAAATTATTTTTGCATCTCTTCCACAAACCTCTTGGACATATTTTCATTTCCTCCAAAGATAATTTCATCAACATACACTACTACTATCAAGATTCTATCATTTTCAATATTAAAGTACAAATTACTATCTACAGTACCTTTGTTAAAGTCTTTTTGAAACAAATACTTGTATGTCCTCACATACCAAGCTTTAGGAGCTTTCTTGAACCAATATAAAGCTTTCTTCAATCTACACACCATATCTGGTTGATTTGGTAACTAAAATCCTTCTGGTTGTTCCATATAAACTTCTTCTTCTAGTTCACCATTCAAAAATGTTGAATTGGAATCCATCTGATAGACCTTAAAGTCCTTATGAGTAGCAAATTCAATGAACATCCTTAGAGCTTCCATTCTTTCTACTAGAGAAAAAGTTTCCTGAAAACCTATGTCATCTACTTGTGAGTAGCCTTTACACACAAGCCTCGCTTTGTTTCTAACAACTTCTCCACTCTCATGCAACTTATTTATCAATACCCACCCTGATCCAATTATTTTTTTATCTATTGGTCTTGGGACCAATTCCCAAGTTTTATTCTTCTTAATTTGCATAAGTTCTTCTTTCATTGTTTCCTTCCAATTTTCATCTTTACAAGCTTCAGTTATAGTCTTTGGTTCAATCTCATAAAGTAAACATAGATTCACTTTCGCAACAACTATGCTTCTAGTCAACACACCTTTTGTCTTCTTTCCAATAATCTTATTTTCTAAATGATTCTTTTATATATATTTTTGTGTCTTAGGGGACATCACTGGAGCATCTTCTTTTGTTTCATTTTTTTCATCCTACTTCCCTTGCTCATATTTTTCTTGTTCTTCCACAATATTTTCTATTTTTGTACAATCGGGTTCATCAAATGCATATCCATCAATGTCAATAGAATTCTTTATTGTCTCATCAACCTTAAAATTTGGTATCTCTACAATCTTTCTTAGTCTTTTATTGAAACATTTGTATGCCTTGATATTAGTAGAATATCTAGGAAAAATTTCTTCATCAATTCATGTATCAAATTTATCCAAAGTTTCTTCATCTCTTCTGATATAACACTTGCTTCGGAATACCTTGAAATATTCAACAATAGGAATTCTTACATGCCATAACTCATAGCGAGTCTTTGTACTATTTTCTCTTGCTTGAAATTTATTGAATACATAAACAATAGTATGAATAACTTCTTTTCGGTAGAATTTTAGGAAACCAGCCTCAGTAATCATTGATCTAGTAGGTTCTTGAACTGTTCTATTTTTCCTTCAACAACTCCATTCTTTTGAGGAGTTCTCAGGGTAGATAACTATCCTTTTATTCCATTCACTTCATAAAACATTTTAAACTTATGGGAGGTGAATTCTTCACCTCTATCAAAACTTAAAAATTTAACCTTCAAGTTCCCTTCATTTTCAACAATACCATTGAATGCCTTAAATCTATCTAATGCATCTGATTTCTCTCTAAGAAATGTAACCCATGTATATATAGAATAATCATCAATTAAAATCATAAAGTACCTTTCACCAAGTAGACTTATTACTCTTTTAGGACCACAAAGATCTATATGAACTAAAGCTAGTTTTCTGGTAGTGGACTACTCCTTTGATCTGTAATAATTTCTTGCTTTCTTTTCAAACTGATAATTTTTGCAAATGCCATTAATAGGATTTGTAATTCTCGATAAGTATCTCATGGCTTGAACAACACTAATCCTTTCCAATTTATCAAAACTCATATGAAATAATTCTTCTATGACATAACCAATTGTCATTCATCTGAGTCATAAAACATCATCCATCAACACCCTTAAGTTGATAGATATTCCCTTCAGATTTCTTTCCTATAGCAATCAATGTTCTATATCCTTTCTAGATCTCACATCTCTCATCCTTAAACACAAGATCATATCCTTTTCTACACATCTGACCAACACTCAGAAAATTATTCCTTAAACCCTTAACATAGTAGACATTGTTAGTATGATGTTTGCCATCAAAAATCACTAAACCTATCCCAAAAATTTTAGTACCATAATTATCATCTCGAAACATAACTAAGCCTCCATATATTTCAAGCTTAAAAAAATTAATTTTATTTTTAGTCATGTGCTGTGAACAACCTCTATCAACTACCCAAGCATTCTTCTCTATGTTTAGCATGTAGGGCAGACATAACCGTACCTTCATTTTTCTCATTCTCTAGAGGGCTTTCATTTACCTATTTTAAATAGTTAGCAGAAGTAGATTCATCCTTAATTTCCAAGAACAAGCATTCATTTTCACAAATATTTTCATATTTTGAATCTTCATTAGATATAATAGCATTCTCATTCACATAGTAATCTCTATTAATCTTCTTTCTTATCTTTTCTATCTCATATCTTTGTTTATTCTTTTTAGCTCTTTCTGGAAACTTTGTAGCATAATTAGTTCCATTGAACCTTGAATAATCAAAAACCATTTTTCCATCCATCCTAAACCTTCCTCAAGTGGTTAATCTCTTCACCAAGGAAGCTTACTCTGATACCAATTGTTGAATAGGAAAATTGAGAGGGGTTTGAATTAGTTGTTATAGAATTAAACCTTTAATTCAATCACTGAAACTAATACTTCATACTGCTTAAATGATTAATCATCATATGCCAATGCAAAAACTCAAATACAACACATAAAAAAAATAAAAAAAGATTTACGTGGAAAACCCAATGAGGGAAAAACCACGGTGAGGGTTAACTCACACTATACAAAATATAAAAATTTATTACAAGAGGCTCACTGCCTAAAATAAGGACTCACTGTCCATAACAAGGATTCACTATCTAACAGGACTAACAACCCAGAGGGCTCACTACCACAAAGATACAAAGAAGGAAAATAAGACTTGTTATAGAGAGAGTACAATCTGAATCCAACAAATGATTCCACCACAAAAACTTGATCAACTTGCATAAATGATAGAGTTCACCTTCTACTCACTAGATCCGAAAACTTGACATTAAGCTTAGCACTGATCTTCCACACTCACAACACATACACTAACTAAATATAATCAATTTCACACCAAACTTTACTTTCTCTTTTCTCTTATCTCTCTTCTTCTTCACTATTGTACATTTTCCATCACTTAAATTATCTTTCATTTATATCATCTTCAACTTTGAAACATATCGAAAGTCATCCATCCATATCCAAATTCAAATTAGGTCGGTGCCAAAATATTCTAGGGTGGAAGTAGAATGAGGGAAACCCAAAAACATGCTTCATATGGACCCAAATAGATCCAACATGCTTCATCATCCTCGAAAATATTATTTCACAGAAGGTTGGCCAAACTAGTGTAAAACACATAGAACCATTAAGAATGAACTTTCCAAATGCCAAAATTAACTTCAATACAATCAGGACAACTTAACTTTATAGCTGCACATAATCAAACTTCATAAAAAAAAAAATCTAGACGAACAACATTTCTCTCAGACCTCAACCAGAAACATTGAAAAACATAGTTCACAACTGGTGAAGACAATTTCCACTGTACAATAAATCAACAACCAAAAATATTGATATAGCATGTTCTAACACACATAAACAACATATATAAACCACACAAACATAGGATTAAATCTGGACCAAAACCTAGAGCAACCACTAAACACTTACAACATATCTTTAATACAATTTTCTCAATATCCTCGACATATACATCCAATAGCAACTAGTTGATAACTAGTTGACTGGTTGACATCAATGACAAAACCTTCAATCTTTCCATTTTTCCAACAAGAACCTCTTGGTGTAATAACATTACATACCGAAGTTTGTAGGGTTACATTACAAACACCCATCCATGTCATGCCCCATGACCTTTCATCCAATCTTCTCTTGGGTAGACCGTGAATTCATTAAATGAAAGGAATTATTTCAATGCTTCATCATCTAATTAAATATGTAGTTACAGTAATAAGGTTTACATGATGAAAACAAATCTGAAATCTTAAAATTGTCTACAAACTGAAACATGAATGAAGAGTCCCTTTAGCACATTGGTACCAACTTTAGAAGTACAACCTTTAGAAATTGAGGATGATCCTAATTGTCTTTCATAAATGAAAATATTTTTTGATGAATATTGGGGATCATTATATTTCATAGCTACATTCACGTGGGAATACATGATTACACAATAAAAAGTAGCAAAAGAGAAAGAATCTGAAATTGTATAAAGATAATCTATCATCAAATCATCAAGAACATCCAATTCCAGAATTTATCGCAAAGAGGAAAAATACAAATTACAAATCCAATTATGATGATAATTACTATGAAAAACCACCTTCCTTGAAATAAATGGAAGCCATTTATGGATGAGATTATCCACTTTTGAAACAACTTGGCTATAATGGAAAAGGATGTGGTAAAAATAACAAACCATTCATGTGCTCATAGAGCTCAACATGCAAGAAACAACAAAAGGTCTTGGCTATTATCCTTCAAAAATAATGAAAAAATAAAAAATACCTTCACTTAATTAGGAAAAATAGTATTAAAATGAAGAGAAGGGGGGAAGGGGATAGGAAGAACTAAAAATGAGGGACCTACACTAAAAAGCACAAAGGGGGTGTCCACCTAATCATAAATCCATATTTATCTATTTCACTATGAAGAGGGAGAGTGTCACAAATGATTAGAATTTACCTACAATGCATAAGTTGATTCAACCCTATGTTTGGACACTTTGCTTCCCTAACATCCTTAATAAAAAAAACAACAAAATATGACTAAACATTAGTTTTGGGAGAAGAATAAAGGTGCATTAACAATATAATTTATGAGATATATCCCTTGAAACATGAAGTATTATGATAAAAATATAAAACAAAAATTAATTGGAAGATCTGAGAAGGTTAAGATACTATACACCTATCACCAAAAATTTCTTAAGGCATCCTACTACGACTCATTCACCCAAGGGTGAATGAGTCTTTTTATCCCTTTTTGGAAATTCTAAAGTTGATTTTGTAGCCCTCAGTCTGCACTCTATTCCTCTGCCTACAAATGTTCAATATCAACTTCGGATGTATAGCAAACATTATAGCACAATAGGAAATTAGCACCTAAAATAGCGCAAGAATTTAGTGCATTTGAGTTCATCAATTGGAAAAATCTCACGGTGCAAAATTTGGTGCTAAATGGCATGTTCACTTTAGCACCAAATTTAGTGCCAGATTTAGTGCCCACTTGAGTGCTAGTTTTTGTGCCAGAAAAATGGCACAAGCAATATCACCGCCTTTACCAGCAAGGATAGACCTAAGAAGCAAGACCAATTTAGTGTCAGAAATAGCACCTAAATTAGTGTCCAATTTGGCTTCCAATTTTTGTTCCATGTCTGCTCCCATTGTTGCTTCTAGTTTTTCTCCCTGTCATGCTTCCTATTTTGCTTCTGGTATGACATCAAAAATAGCTTCTTTTTTGGCTTCCTAATTGACGCTAAGTTTTTCTTCCATTATGGCATCCTTTGTTACTTCAATTTTTTCTTCCATTATGACATCCTTTGTTACTTCTAGTTTCATTTCAGATTTTTCTTTTGGTTTTGCTTCTTGTGATGCTTCCAGGTTTGATTATAGTTTTACTTCTCGTTTTGCTTATAGGTTTTCTTCTAGTTCTGCTCCCATTGTTGCTTCTAGTTTTTCTCCCAATCTTGCTTCATGTTTTGCTTCTAGTATAACATCAAAAATAGATTCTTTTTTGGCTTCCTAATTGATGCCAAGTTTTGCTTCCATCATGGCATCCTTTGTTGCTTCCAATTTTGTGTCCATTATGACGTCCTTCGTTGCTTCTAGTTTGGGTTTTGATTTTTCTTCTGGTTTTGATTCTTTTGTTGCTTCTAGGTTTTCTTCTAGTTTTTCTTCCTATTTTTCTTACAGGTTTTCTTCCAGTTTTGCTTCCATTTTTTCTTCCAGTTTTGCTTCCAATTTTGATTTTGGTTTTGCTTCCAATTTTGCTTCTGGTTTTGCTTCCAATTTTTCTTCTGATATAATTCCATTTCTTGCATCTATCTTTTCTTTCATTTTTTCTTCTTTTGTTGCTTCTAATATGGCTTCTATTATTGCATTCGTATTTTCTTCTAAAATTGCTTCCATTATTACTTCTTTGTTTGCTACCTAAATTGCTTCTATTTTTACTTCCTAGATAACGCCAAGTTTTTCTTGAAAGATTCCTTTTGGTTTACTTCTAGTTTGGCTTCCATTGTTTCTTCCTTTTTAGCTTCTAAAAATTCTTGTTTTGCTTCCATTTATTAGTTTAATATGTTTTATTTAAATTTAATTAGTTAAATATATCATACCTCTTAGATAACTCATATGATTATAAAGTAATTTAATTATTTAAATCATATGATTAAGTAACAAGATAATTATTATAACATGATCATCATCTATAATTAAAACAAGTGAGTCAAATATCTATAATTTAATTGAATTTGACAACATCCATCTTGAGCATTAAATTAAAATCATCATATGTATTAAATATCCATCCAAAAATCATTGACAACTTTTAATATATATAAATTGACAAGTCAATACTGATAAGAGCATCATCATATATAACTAAAGCAACTGAAAATAAAATATGCTAATAGATCAGTAACATGTCAAAATCATACATGTACAAATGATATAAGTAAAAGTGATAAATTATGTAACTCAAATTGATACAAGTCAAGATGATACATGTTCAAATGATATAAGTGAAAATGATACATGTCAGTATGATACAACTCAATAATATGGTATTATAGGCTATGAAAATGATACATATGTTAGTAACCATGAAAAGAGGCATCATAACGATATATCAACAATGATCCATGATGCAGTCTATATGATCATGAATGTTACTAGCTATTACCAACAACTGCTCATCATCATCATCATGATTATCATCGCCATCATCATCATTGTCATCAGCCTCTATGTCTTCCATATTTGCATCATCATCATCCTCTACCATGTGATCTATACCAGTAGAACCAATATTTTTTGGATCTATATGATGATGAGGATAATATTGATCTTAAGACCCGTGTTATGCATAAAAAATATTTAAAATGGGTATGTGCAGGATCATGATGGGCCAAAAAGTGGCGATATGATGGATATGTCTAGGGTATGTGGCTGACGACTTTTTTTACCCAAAATTGATGAAACGAAAAGGGTTTTTAAAGGAGATTATTATATTTCCACCAATATAAATTATGCTTTACTTTGAATTTAATAAATAATTATTATTCATTTTCTATTTGAATTATGACTAAAGTCCTGATTGATAGGCTGATTGAAAAACATCTATAGATTTCAAACTGTATCACATTTATTGAATCTAAAACATGCGTCACATTCTATTCTTTGCATACTATAGGATTAAAAAATAAATAATTGAATTTCATAAAGTTTTGACCAAGTTAAGGTGGTTAGACATACAAGTTTTTATATTTTTTAAAAGTTGGAATAAAAAAATTATAATTAATTATGTACTTGGAAAAAAATTACTAAAAAGTATGCATCACATCGGGACATGAGTCCTCTACTTATATCTAAAATATTATAAAAAAAATATTATCATTTTATTATGTTTAGGGTGGTCAGACAGACACGTACTTATTTTTTCTTTGAAATTTAAGTACTACTGCATTGAAATTTCAAATTTTCACCAAATAGATTTTTTATTTTAAAATAAACCTAGTAGTTTAGAAACTACATTCAATTTTATACATATCCTATTATTACATATTTTTGAAATAATATAGATAACTTATTCAAATTTTTACGTCAAGTTGCCTAAATCTGATTTTTCTGAATTTTTTGCCACTTAAGGGCCTATTTTTTCCATGATGATCCTGCACTTACCCAAATGAAAATTTATTATTTATTTCATCCAATAATTTATTTTTCTATTATATATCTAGTATTACAACATATGAGACAAAACCATAATCATATTACATCATATCAAAGTGTGCATACCATAATAAAATTTCAAAAAAGTTACAGCTAATATGTCACTCCAATGATGTAAAACATGCAAAAATTCTAATAAATGTTAGTAAAGATCATAAAAATAATTGTTATACAATTTAACTATCAACTTTTAATTCTATTGCATAACCTTAAGTTTCGACCCTCTTCCTTGTTAAAAGATGCATGACAACTGAGAACGGGGGGGTGAACTAGTTGTCATAGATTTCAAACATAAAAACTCCAACACATATTAATTCAATAACCACATTATCTTTCATTAAGTATGAGCATGAAACATAGATAAAAAAAAGTAATTTAACACATTAAACACCATATTTTTATGTGGAAAACCCAAGGAGAGAAAAACCATCATGAGGATTAACTCACAATATAAAGTAGTTTCAAATTGAAAATAAAAGGCTCGCTACTAAGGGATCACTACCCTAAAAGGACTCATTTTCTTGATATAAAATCTCATTGCTTACAAGAGATTCTCACTTCCTACAAAAGGACTAACAGAACAAAATTGGGCTTTCCAACCAAAATGAACTAAGAATAATGCACCAAACAAGTGCTGATGTAGTTTCGGTGATGCTCAATAGACTGATTCAACACATTTCATCCTTTCGCTCACCTTTTCATTCACAACTACTACATATACACACACTTATATTCCTCTATCTCTATCTCTCCTACTCGCATAAAAATTTCCAACATATTCATTTATATACCTAATCTTTTCGTAGGCATCAATTAGGTCGGCTTAATTAGATGCACTTCATATTTACCAAGAATACCAACTGTTGGCTCCAATCATTCACAAAATATTTTAAAAAGGTAATTCAAACCTCCACCAAACTCCATTATGTTAGCAAGGACCTAAAAAAAATCGCACATATATCCACAGCAAAATTAATTCACTGCATCACAATTACCTCAAGAAGTCGACTAGGAATAGACTCTAATGCAAAAAGCAATAAACATTTTGTATGAGCACTGAATACATGAGATCTTAAGAGAATGTGCTCCTGTCATCCATAAACCATTTCCCAAAACTGCAAGCATCAACTACTAACTATGGAGGAATGTAGACAAGAATACCAAAGAGAGTGGCATGAATACCGATTCAAATACCGAACCAAAATGCTAGATGAAACACTATCTTAATCTTGCAGACACAACATGGTGACATCAATGACAAAACAAAACTATAGAGATAGTCAATCTTCTTCATTTTTCCAACAATCTTACCCTTTGTCATTGATGGCAACATGTAAAAAACTTCTTCTTCAAAACTTTGCCAAAACTTCAAATCTCTCCCAATACTCTAACTCTGCTCTAACGCTCTCTTCATACTCTTACTCTCCCCCCCTTTGAAATCAATGGAAAAGGGAAGCCAAAAAGGATATAAACAAGTTTAAACATGGTAACATAAAAAATATTTTAAAAAAACTTCCAACCATCAAAAATTTCAATAAACTACTTTTCCTTCCTTATCTTCCTCTTCACAGAAGAAACAACAAAAATTGATCACTCAAGATTCAAGTAAAAATGACACTCTTCGCCTGAAACACTCTCTTGTACCTTTCCTCTAGAACTAGATGCAATTTCTTCCAATTAAAAGTAGCTAAATTCATTCGTGTGCAGATGCTTTCCAATAAACCCAATAGAGTAAAATACAGTGACCAATATGAACTATATCTTTCATCATCTTTTGCGTCAGTGAGTATTCCCGAAATATGTTCTAACCGAACCTTAACAATCTCTTTAAGAAACTAAAAGGTTTTCACTACATAATCTCTCTATCTTTGTAAAAAACCTAGTGCATCTTGTAATTCATCAACTCTCAATCTTTTCTTACCTTCTTTGTCTTCAAAGATGTCAAAATTATTTCCAATGTTGTTCGCTTCAATTTCAATTTCTTCAATTTTACTTTTGAAATTATCTACTGCAACAGGCCACTGGAGACAATACTTGTAAATATCAAAAATTTCATTAATGCATTTCTTTGTTTCCACAATCAATTCAAATAGTCTTCCTTTATCTCTAACACACATATTTTCGACCAAAGCTTCAAACTTGCATCCTTCCCGACCTTCAAGCACCATCCTTTCTTCAACAATCTCAATTAGATTTTTTGGAAAGAAATCAAAAACAACTTTTGTACTCCAATACCTTTCTGAAGTAGATATTATACCAAAGCATCATAAATCTTTAGTCTCTCAATAGGAGAGGCTACACTCCATAATTCACCAATCTTCTTCATCTTCCCTTCAATAATCATTGACTAGATGTCATTAGGGGATACTTTCTCATTTTCTTCTGAGATATCAATGATATCTTCAATTATAACTTTCCTCTTCTTCGATTTCAGAGGGGAGTCACTAATGACAACCTCCAATTCCTTTTTTCCAAACGAAGATCCTACCTCAAACTGACTTGAAGCAGATGTACCGGAGCAAAGATTTTGTTTCAAAGATATGAAATAGGATTTACACATACTTGAATTATCTGCCAACTCTCCCAAGTATTTGTAGTCCTATTTTCCAATAGTAATCCCAAATTTCCATACCATATTATCTTTTCCTGGTAGCGAACACAAAAATTAAAGCACCAAGCACACCAGTAAAGATCTGAAACAAAAGGGATAACCCTCAATTACAGACATACAAACATTTTTAGAAAGATTCTTAAGCAAAAAGCTACACAAATCAAATTTCCTATTCTCCTTAACTATCATATTTGCAATATAAATAACAATGGACGATGTGGAACATTCACGATTTCTAAAATAGATCTAATAAGATATTTTGTATGCAACATACCTTACAACCAAATGCTTGAGAGTGTTTATCAATAGAGCTTGTGGGTCTTTATTAATGCTAGTCAACTCTTCCACATCTTTGTATTTTATAGTTTTCTTTCTAGTCCAACATCCCCAATACAACATACGCTAATAATTTCCTCGATTGCTTCCTTCGTAACTAAGTGGGGTTTGACCATTACAATACTTCTGACCTTGAAACAATTCAATAAGAACAAAATAAGCTTTTTATCAACAACCCACAAAAATTCACTCCATAAATCCATACTTAGGGTTTTGATGTTATGTAATTCGCTTTCGTTGAACCCTAGTTCCATATCTTTAATTTTTCTATGATTGAATTCTTCTAACTCAAGTCAGGCTTTTAGATTCAGAGGGATGACATCACATGATTCTCTGTCCATCTCTGTGATTTCCTTAATTTATCAATCGAAACTTCTTCATTTTTCCTTCTTCCCCTTTTTGCAAATAGAGAAATGAATTCAAGATTACCGAGTCAATTTCTTCAAAATCCCTTCAGAATAGCTTCACGCTTGCTTCAAGATCGCACCAGAGCACCTTCCAAGTTCTTCAAATGCTTAATTAACTGAGAAGACTTGATAAATTTTAATTTAAAGACCATCAATTTTCCCCTAAGTGCATTAAATGTGGAAAACATCAAAAAGCTGCTAAAAGCATTCTTCTCAACATAGAAAACCCTAATTCGGTCTGAAAATCATCATGATGACATGATTTCTTCTAGTTCTTTTTCCACAACCTCTGATTCTTCATTCTTCACATCTCATTCTCATGGCAGCCTCTGACACAAAATTTATCCAGGGGTTTTTATAATTTTCTGATAATGCTCCCCCTAAGACCATGCTAGCAGTAATTCCTGGAGAATTTGACCATACTAGATGAGGGAATAGATGCATCAGTGGCATCATGTTTTTCCTCTTCTTTCTTTTTCCATATCTTATTCATCTCTTGCTTCATTTCTTTTTTGTTGACCTTCTTTACCGAATCATTCTTTTCTAACAGAGTAGACTTATTTCCTTTCTTACTTTTGCAAACCTTTGAAACATGTCCTGGTTTATAACAATTATAACATATGACATTTTTTTGATTATTCTAACCTCCATTTCCTCTCGATCTACATTGATTTGCTCTGTGTCCAATTTTTTTATAGGTATAACAATAGCCATTAACGAATTGATTTATTCTTCCTTCAATAAATCTATTCCTCATTACCTAACATATCATTCTCACCTGAGATTTGCATTCAATAGCCTTATGTCCAACCTTCTTACATTCAAAGCATTGTCCAGTGAAGGGACTGGAAAACTGATTATTCCTGCTCTTGCATTCTATTGCCTTGTGATCATATCTATTATAGAAGAAACAAATACCATTGAAAGATGGAATTGAAAGAGGGATACCTTTGTGCATTAGGCTATCTCATAGGTGGTCTCCTTTTAAAAATTTCTTGAATTTATCTTCTACATTCCTTTGTTCTGAATCCTCTTATTGTCCTTTGAACTTTCACCTGCATTATTTCCTAAACTATCTTTGTCTTTACTTTATTATCATAACTTTATTTGAAATTATTTTCACAAATATTTTCTTTTTCCAATTCAATCCTGAAGTTTACCACCTATTTTTCATGTTTAGAGCACTCTTCAAATTTATTTTGTACCATTGTATTAAGAAATTCTTCAATTCTCTTCTTCACTTCTACTGTCACTTTCAATATCTCTTGTCTCAACTGCTCACTCACTTCTTTGTGTCTTTCCTTGATTTTCTTTAATTGTTCTTTTAGCTTTCAGACACATTCATTTGCTTCATCTAGATTCTCCTTCAGATCTATGTTTTCAATTTCAATTCTATCAGGATCCTTAAGTGCAGTCGGGAGTTCTTCTTTATCATCCTTAAGTGGTTAAGCTCAACACCGAGGAACCAAAGATTTGATAAGAATTGTTAAAAGATGTAGGACAACTGAGAGGGGGGGTGAATCAGTTGTCATAGATTTCAAACATAAAAAATCCAACACATATCAATTCAATAACCACATTATCTCTCATTAAGTATGAGCATGAAACATAGATAACATAAAATAATTTAACACAGTAAACACCATATTTTTACATGGAAAACCCAAGGAGGGAAAAACCATGGTGAGGACTAACTCACAATATAAAGTAATTCCAAACTTAAAATAAAAGGCTCACTGCCCTGAAAGGACTCACTATCCTGATACAAAATCTCACTGCTTACAAGAGAGGTTCACTACCTACAAAAATACTAACACAAATTTTTTTGGCTTTACAGCCAAAATGAACTGAGAATAATGCACCTAACAAGTGTTGATGTCTTTTCGGTGATGCTCAATAGATTGATTGAACAAACTTCAACTGTCCAGTCACCTTTTCATTCACAACTACTACATATACACACACTTCTACTCCTCTATCTTTGTCTCTCCTTCTTGCTTAAAATTGTCCAACATATTCATTTATATACCTGATCTTTTCACGGGCATCAATTAGGTTGGCTTAATTAGATGCACTTCATATTTACCAAGAATACCAACTGTCGACTCCAATCATTCACAAAATATTTCAAAAAGGTAATTCAAACCACCAACATGCTACATTATGTTGACAAGGACCTATAATAGGTTGCACATATATATCTGCATAGAAAAATTAATTCACTATATCAAAATTACCCCAATTTGTCATCCAAGAATAGAATCTAATGGAAAAAGCAATAAACATTTTGTATGAGCACCAGATACATAAGATCTTGAGAGTATGTGCTCCTTCCATCTACAAACCATTTCCAAAAAAAGCAAGCATCAACTACTAACTGTGGAGGAATGCGGACAAGAATATCAAAGAGAGTAACATGAATACCAATTCAGATACCAGACCAAAATTTTGGATCAAACACTGTCTTAAGCTTGCATACATAAGATGGTGACATCAATGACAACATAAAACTATAGAGATAGTCAATCTTCTTCATTTTTTCCAACATCCATTTTGTTCTACATATGATTATGTTTTCCTCGAAGATCCTTTAAGAGTTAATTGGTCTATATATGTTCTTCTCCTATATTTCAGAATTGGATATTTTAATAGGAAATTTTGGCACTATAATAAGCTTCAAAGGTTCTTTGACAATTAACTAGTCTATATATCCCTATATTTGAGAGTTAATATTTATGTTTGTAAGCAACCTATGACATGCAACAATACTTGAGCATACAGAGAATAGTTCTTTAGGAAATTTTGTACTTTGATTATACTATTTTTAAGTGACCTTTTCATGTATATAATCATATCATGTCCATGCATGTTAATATAATGCAGCTATGGAGGTAGTTCAAAGAGATGGCCCTGAAAATTTTCCTCATCTTATAAAGTCTACAGGAACAAGAATAGGGATCAAATTTCGAGACTCTAGTTTAAGTTTGAATTCAAGAAATAAAAAAATTGTAAAGGATAGAATGGCTTTTAATGTATCACTTGGGTTTCAAAATTTGTAGTTGTAGACTAGTAACCCCAAAACACAAAATTATTCATTGCTCCTTGTTGACACTATGGTTGTTAAGGATAAAGGGCTTAAAAATGCAACTGTGGTTAGCTCCAAAGTATACACTGATGTTGCATACTCATTTAACAATGATGATGAAAATGAGGAAGTGAAACAAAAACCTAAGGCTAAGGTAAATGGAGGATAATCAAGCATCTCCAAGGAAACCTTATGATTTAATAATCAGGAGATGACTAAAGAAGAGCAACGCCGACAATACCAAGAAAAACTTGCAAGGAAAAAGAATGAGGAGACTACAATAAGATTGGTTGCAGAGAGCATTGGTACAGGAGATGGACATAACTCTTCCAAGCCATCCACTAAGATGGTTTCCTACAAAAAAGTGGATGATATCCCCATTTCTAGAGAGCTCATTATTTAGGCTGATACAAAAAATGATGTTGTTCTAGTACCCATATAGGGCATCATGGTTCCATTTTATTTATCCACCATCCAGAGTGCTACAAGCTAACAAGATTGGGGGAATTCTTATATAAGGATAATTTTCAATGTTCCAAGTACCAGCTTTAATTCCAACTACATGCCAACATTGAAATTCCCTAGTAGTATTTATGTTAAGGAAATTTCCTTTGCATCCAAGGATTCAAAGCACATCAACCATGTGGTACAAATGATTAAATCCCATAGACAATCTATAGCAATGAAAGAGTCTAAAAAGGTAGAGAGAGCTACACTAGTGACTTGAGAAACTTCAACATTCAAAAACAAAGCCAATTAGGCTGGTAGACTTGTGGATCATGCCAACATTTGGTAGAAGAGGAAGAAAGATGACTAGAACTTTGGAGGCCCACCATAATGGATTTCAGTATTCAACCATGAGAGTAGAAGAGAGAGATGATATCATGTATCAAAACATTAAGTATACATTCTTCTAGCCAGCGAAGAGGGAGATGATTACTTTGCTTCACTTCATTTCCATAACCATATCATGGTGTGGGAACCAAGAAGACCAAGGATGTCCAGTTTTATGTGGAGGTAATGGATGTGGTCCAAACTTTAGGAGGGGCAAGAAGGTCAATGTATGATCCTGATGAAATTAAGGAAGAACAACAAGAGAGGGATAGGAAAAATAAAATCAATACAGAGTTTAAAGGATTTGTCAAGTGAGTAAGAGAGTTATGGGAGCAACCTCATCTAAAATATTTTGAACTAGAGTTTGATATACCATTTAGAGAGCTTGGTTTTCATGGAGTTCCTTTCAAATCCTTTGCTTTTATTGTTCCTACAGTAAAATGTTTGGTAGAGTTGGTGGAATTACCTTTCTTAGTACTCAATATTAGTGAGATTGAGATTGTCAATCAATTAGGTGTTAATTTCCTATAGAAATGAAAGAGTCTAAAAAGGAAAAGAGAACTACACTAGTTACTTAGGAGAAAGTTCAGCTTTAAAAAACAAAGCCAATTAGGCTAGCATTTGGTGGAAGAGGAAGAAAGATGACTGGAACTTTAGAGGCCCACCATAATGGATTTCAGTATTCAATCATGAGAGGAGAAGAGAGAGCTGATATCATGTATCAAAAAATTAAGCATGTATTCTTCTAGCTAGTGGAGAAGGAGATGATTACTTTGCTTCATTTTCATTTGCATAACCATGTCATGGCATGGGAACCAAGAAGACCAAGGATGTCTAGTTTTATGTGGAGGTAATGGATTTTTTCCAAACTTTAGGAAGGGAAAGAAGGTCAATGTATGATCCTGATGGAATTGAGGAAGAAGAACAAGAGAGGGACATGAAAAATAAAACCAACGCACAGTTTCAATGATTTTTCAATCGAGTAAGAGAGCTATGGGAGTAGCCTCATCTAAAATATTTTGAACTATAATTTGATATACCATTTAGTGAGATTGGTTTTCATGGAGTTCCTTTCAAAGCCTTTTATTTTATTGTTCCTACCGTGGTAAACTGTTTGGTAGAGTTGGTGGAATTACCTTTCTCAGTAATCACTATTAGTGAGATTGAGAATGTTAATCAATTAGGCGCTAATTCCCTATAGCAATGAAAGAGTATGAAAAGGAAAAGAGAGCTATACTAGTGACTTAGGACAAACTTCAGCTTTCAAAAACAAAGGTAATTAGGCTGGAAAACTTGTGGATCAGGCCAGCATTTGGTGGAAGAGGAAGAAAGATGACTAGAACTCTAGAGGTCCACCATAATGGATTTCAATATTCAACCATGAGAGTAGAAGAGAGAGTTGATATCATGTATCAAAACATAAAGCATGCATTCTTCCAGCCAATGGAGAAGGAGATGATTACTTTGCTTCATTTTCATTTGTACAAAAATATCATGGCATGCGAACCAAGAAGACCAATGATGTCTAGTTTTATGTGGAGGTAATGGATGTGGCCCAAACTTTAGGAGGGGAAAGAAGGTCAATGTATGATCCTGATGAAATTGAGGAAAAATAGTGAGAGAGGGATAGTAAAAATAAAAACAATGCAAAGATTCAAGGATTTTTCAAGCGAGTAAGAGAGCTATGGGAGTAGCCTCGTTTAAAATATTTTGACCTAGAGTTTGATAAACCATTTAGAGAGCTCAGTTTTTATGGATTTCCTTTCAAAGCCTCTACTTTTATAGTTTCTATGGTAAACTGTTTGGTAGAGTTGGTGGAATTACCTTTCTTATTAATCACTATTAGTGAGATTGAGATTGTTAACCTTGAGAGAGTAGGACTTGGGAAAAAGGAATTTGATATGGCTATTGTTTTCAAAGACTTCAAGTGGGATGTACTCCACATTGACACCATTCCTCAATATTTGGTTGATGGCATCAAGGAATGGATGAACTCCATGGATATAAAGTATTATGAAAGCATAATGAACTTGAACTGGCGGCCAATTTTGAAGACTATTACTGATGATCCAGATAAATTTATTGAAGATTGTGGTTAGGAATTTTTGAATATGGGAGCTAGTAATTCTAATTCTGATAATTCAAAAGAGTCAAATCAAGGATATGAACCCTCTGATGTAGAACATGAATCAGAATCAAATGAGGAAGGTTCAAAAGATGAATCTCTTGTGGATTCAGATGAGGACGAAGAAGAAGAAGAATATTTTGAAGAGGAGGAAGGTAAAACATGGGATGAATTAGAAGTCAAAGCCAAAAATGTAGATAAGGAAAAATGAGATGATTCTGATAGTGAAGAGGAAAGGTGGCAACAAAAGGTAAAAGCTACAGGGAAGTCTCGGGCACATGATATTAGAGATTCAAGAGGAATTCCTGCAAAGAGGCATAAAGTCAAATGAATTGAGTTCATCTACATCCTTCTACTATTTATTCATGCACATAAATGGTTCATCTATTTATGAAAATTATGTATATATGTTAACTTGATCAGTGTTGTTACTTCGGTAGTTTGAATTCTATGACAACCAACCATTAGGCCATTATGTGCAAGAACACATTTGTGTTTTTAGTTAGGTTTTTTGGATAGCTCTATTGGGTGTTAAGGAAATTCTATTTCTATTTTGAATGTTAATAAGTCTAGTATTACATGCTTATCTATGTTGATCATATCAGGTTGCAGGTTTTTAATTGTTGATTGCTTTATTTATGGAGTTTTTTAACTTGGAAGACAGGAATTTACTACCTATTTTTAAATTAGATGGAAAAATTAAGTGGCTGGTTAGCTATGCCAAGTGATGTAGACTACAAGGATGTGTTAGATCTATAGGATTCCTACCAAGATGCATGAAAATATTTTTACTATTTAAAAGAATGGCAGCATTGTGAGGAAGGATGACAAAGATGCATGTGGATCACTTAGTAGAATGGCAACATGAATTCAAGGAAGGACTCCTTGAGATACCATGTTTGAGAGAAACAAAGATAAATCAAATCAACATGGGACTAAGTTACTCAAATGATACAACTCATAACATAAATGAGGACACTTAAGAGATATTAAAAGACCTTGGTCATTAATTGAAAGATGTGATGAAAATAAGGCATGAATGTCACCCATTGCCCTTTAAGAAAAAAAATATTTTTTTCCTCAACATGAAATAATGGGACAATTGAGTGTGATCTAGGGAAAATAGAGAAGCACTTTAGAACTCATCCTATGCATCAATAAACAACTCAACACAAGAAATGAAAATTGAAATATTAACACAACAATATCCAACTAAGCTATTTAAAGTCAACTATTGATCCTTGTTCTCCATCCAAATTACAAAATTGGCCCACTTTTTGCTTTGTAAATTTCCTTTTCAAATTTATTTGGATGTCAGACATATTTCTCCTCTTGTCAAAACATGACACATGGACTAGTTAAACTGATTAATATGTGGCCATTTAATTTTTCCTAAGAAATAAAAAAAATATCATTTAACATATTAAATATAGTTACAAATGTATAGATCAAGGCCTATAAACCTTTCTGGCCACTGTGATGTGTGGCACAAAGTTTTTCAAGCCTATCCTTGGAGGCCTTGTCCTGAAACATATACTAATTCAATTTAACTATGCACAAATAAAATTTTAAAAATCATTTAATAAATTTGATATAATCTTATGAGAAAATTCAAATACATGTGTACTCTCCTCACCAAACTTCCTATATGAATCATACTTCTCATATGCTTTTACAAGATCTTTCCATACTTTCACACTTACATTAATTGGCCTTTTTTTGAGCCTTAGCTTAGGAGGGAGTTTTTATATCTTCTCTTTTTGTTTGCACTGAAATCTCTAGCAATTTTGAGACATTCATAGCTTTACCTTCTTCAAAGACCAACCTGTCCCAAATTCAATCTCCATGTCATGGATAACTATTATTTGTAGGTGCATGGGTATCTTTGAGAATGGAAAATGTAGATGGTCTTTAAACCATTGAAGGCATGATTCCTTTAGCCCAATCACAAATGTTTTTTCTAGCATCTTTCATTCAAACTTCCCCTGAAACCACATCGTATTCTATCTTGGTATCGTAGCTACCAATGCAAGATGCAAAACATGGTGTGGTGGAAGAATTCTATGTCCCAAGAGTGGTTGGGATAATGGAAGTCTCTAGTCCCTATTCCATATTCCTAGAGTTTATTGTTATTTATTTCCTCCTAGATCTTTTTCCCAATCTAGGACATTGCCTTTGACACAGTTGATTTGGTTGCAATTTTTGAGGGGCTTCACTAGATCATTTTTCTATGTATCTAGCAAGCATTTTCAAGTCCACAACATCCAATTTGTTCACTGCCTCTACTCCCAATATGGAAGCTAATGTCTCTTTATCTTTGTCAGTCTAATGTCCCTATATATATAAAAAAAATCTTCTTTTAAATTTAAAAATAAAAAGACTAAAAACTAAAACTGAAAGAAACGATGGAAATATTTACAAATCTATAAGTTGGAAATGAATTGCCTCATTTTGGCCAAAGTCTGCTCCCTTTTTTCTATTCCCTCTATTTCTTGACATTTTGAGGTGACCTAGGGAAAATTATTTTCATCCAATCTATGGAGGAAAATGAAGTACACACTATCAAGTATGAACTTTTTTTTCTAGTTTGTGGTATGAAATTTTTACCTTAAATGACTCTCTTTCTGGATGTAAATTCCTATGAATCAATTGATTGCACACCTATATGTAATATAAATATATTTGAAATGATATAAATATATGCAAAATGAAACAAATTTATTGTAAAAAAATCAACGTTTGCACACTTGCATAGAACGGTAATCTTTGGGGGATAAAAAGGGCACATAGTGTGGTTTTATTGAGAGTTAAAATAGACAGGTCCCATGCTTGAGTCACATTTTTTGATTAGAAAGAAAATGAATGTGTGGGCACAATCAATTCAAAACAACAAGCTCATTATTTTGTAAAAGAATAAGTGAAAATTAGTAATAGCTAATTTAAGCCTGAAGGTCTCACAAATTTGAGGAAATGATTTATTATTTATTTATTGTCTCAAAATTCCTATCTCCTTGTATTGTCTTGACTAACCTCTATTCCCACAAGACCTGGCTATAGTGGGATAGATGTAGTTTAACGACTTGTCTTGAAAGCACTCAACTACTTTTTTAGGAAGGAAGCGAGAAAGTTGTCTACTCTCGTAAGTTGTCTGAAAGCTTGGGATGGGAATGATAAGCGAACTAGAGAATTGGGGTTTCAAAAATGCATTCACTAATCTCAGATGTGAAGGAAATAATGCCCCTCCTCCTTTGCAACCACATGAGACTTGAACGATTGACCTATAAAAGAAAAAATATTCACAACCTTTTCTTTACAACCCTCTCCATTTAATCCAAACAAAAATATTTGTGAGAACAAAAAAAACAAATTGTAACCTTACCTATGGTGTCACAAACTAAATAAGATTTCTGATTTACTTGCTTGTAGCCCTCTTTCATGTCTTTTTTCCCTTTTTTCTCCTCTCTTCCTTTGTGTGGTATTTTTCTCTTGTCATCTCTTCCTTGATGTGGGAAGTTTTTAATTTTTTTTATTCAGTAGTTAGCACAATAGTTGACATAGTTAACACTGACTTTAGCACAAAATTTTAGCCTTAAATGTGATCTATTTGGGGTGCCAAAGGTGGCGCAAACTGCGCTAATTTAGTGCCAAGCAGTGCAAAATGATGTATTTTTCTTTTAAATTGATAAATAAATTGATCCTCAATTGACTTCATCTTCATATGTTCTAAGGGAGCAATCATGGTTCCCTATTTTATCTATTCCTTATCCCATGTCAATTTTGTGGGTGTAAAACTAATAGAGGTTAGATTTGTGAATTTAGAAATGACCCCTATACAACTAGATGAGTCATCTAAAGTGTGAAATATTTCAAATTGCATGTTATAGATTTTTATAAAAGGAAAAACCCTAATTCATTACTATCATCTTAGATATAGGGCTTACTGGGGAATTATGAAAAATCATCTATGAGAACTAAATAATTATCATGTGACATTGACATTCCATCAACATCCTATGTGTATTGCATGCTTACTAGAGATATTTGAGCTCTAGTTGTCAACATTCTGCATGTAAACTTTTTGTGAAGAGAAAAATGTTGCAATGCCATATTTTGTTTTTCATAGCATGTCTTAATGAAAATCGAGTGTATTAACAAGATAATTTTATGTGAAAATTATCATTGTTGTGTATTACAAGACCCGAAGGATGCCATGGAGAGAGGACGTGGATGGCGTAGATCTAGTAAATTGTGGAGAGGAAAGTGGGTGGAAATAGCTATGACAATGAAATCTGTAGATACGATAGAGGTAAGAAGAGAAAGCAACCTCAACCGAAGGAGGAAGGTGTTTATGAATTATCAAATGCTCCAACATAGAGGAAATAAAGTCATTTTTTTGTCCATGAGGCCTCTAAGGTCAAACATATTGGTTGAAAATGCATAAGAATGGTGATTAAATGTGATTCTATGATCAAGGGAAAAGTTTGAAATTTAGGATGGCTAAAACATGATATCAATATGTCAAATATATGACTAAAGTGAGGTTTCGTGTTGGATAGCATATTCGTTGAAATGATATTATTGGTGTACTAAATATTATTTACTATGTTGTGTACTATAGGGGTGAGATGAGGCCATGGCAATAGATCGTGTCATATCAAATGAGGACACAACAGATGAAGAAGGTCATCAAGTACTCAAATTTTTACTTAGGAAAAAATGATCTAATGGAATTTTTTGATACGTCCATCCTTTTTCATAGTATTATTGAAAATTATAATGTATTATCCAATCTTGACATAAATTAATGCATGTTAATTATTTTAGATGGAGGTTGGAGCAAATGCAGAGCTTGGGTGTTCAAATAGAAAAAGAAGAAGATATGTATGTGGATGTGGACCTAAAACTATTAAATCACGTAGAGGATAGTGGGTGGAAGAGGATATGGCAATGGATCTTACAGACACAACAAATGATTGCACTGAACAAGATTTTGGTCAAGACTGTAGTACATGGGATGAATACTTTGAGAAAATTGTTGTTTGTAGATGTTTTGTATGTTGTGGAAAGAAACAATTTAAACGAGAAATTATACAAAAAAATTACATATATGATGTGATTCCATTTGGTAGTATGTCTCCTACAATCGATTAAAATCCAACAGGAATTGTGTAAGGAATTTTCCAATTTGATATAAATAACATGTATACTTCGTTTAAACATTATTTTATATTATTTAAATAAATAATATTTTTCTTAATGGATACTTGCAGGATAAAGTTATTGGTTTAAAGTTTCCTGGATCACCGACTTATAGCCTAGAGGGAAATGATCATTTATTAGATTATACATCTAATAAAAATATGTGCCAATATACAAGCTCAAAAGATGAGGAATTGATGAAAACAAGTAACAAAACAAGAACTGGTTTAAAGATGCATAATTTTCTTAAAGACAAGGAGAGGTGGACTACGTGTACCCTATGAGAATGAATGTGATGGATATGATGACTTGGCCCTAAGTTTAAGATCAATTTACAAAGAGACAATTATTCATCAACTATATTGTGCTTGGCCTAGTGATCAACAACTACCTAGAGTGTACGAGGTGTTTCAATTTTGGGGATACAACTACATGATACGACCCTCCAATATTCATGGAGAAAATCTAGGCCTCTTTATTGTTCAAACTGTACATGTGGGATATAACCATAGAAAAAATTCAGAACAAACCACTAGGAGATTAATGCCATATTATGGTCCATCATATTACAGTGGTGAATGGAGAAGGCTAGAAAAATATAAGCCTAGCATGTCAGCATATTGTCTAAATTTGAATATGTATACACGTCATCTCCAATTGGAAAGTGGAAAAGAAATGAATAGAGGTAATCTTATGAATATAGATGGATGTGCATACACAAACAAAAATATTTCAGGATGTATAAATAGTATTAAGGGAAGGGACCCTACTATAAGATCGGATTGTCAATTTTTTGAGCTTATAAATGATAAAGATGGAGATATGGAAAGAGAGGTTGAAAGATTGATAATGGTCGAGGCTATTATGGACCTTACCATTGGGGATGAGTTACTAATCGATTACCCCTTCTTAAAACACACTCCTGCGTGAAAGAAAAGGGAAGAACAAGGTCTCCCTAAGGATGTTCTTAAGGGAAGAAAACCAAAGAATAATAAATGAGTATGGATTGATGTTTTATAAAATATGTTGTCAAAATTGTGTTTTATTTAAATTATTTTATAAAAAAGGTAGTCTATAAAATAGCATTCCATTATTCAATTGATTTATATATCTTCATACAATTTATATTTATATTTTTTAAGCCATATTTGATTATATTTCTTCGAAATTGATACATTTATGATTTATCCAATTGTTGGAAAACATTAAATAATGCTTGTATTTGTTGATAGGTAGAAGATGTTGATGAAACACATTATACTAATACCCATGATCCAACTAGGTTATTAAGATTTAGACGGGATGATCCAAACCATCCTTTAAGAAATACTAGTGAAAAAAGAGCAAGATTGAAGAGAATACTACCAATTGAGAAATTTGAAGAGCATATGAGATCCACATACACTGATGACATGCCACCTAGCCTTAATGATGATGATCATGATAGTGAAAATGTAGTGCATGAAGAAGGATTGAATGAAATTCTTATAGATTTCTTTGGGGTTGGAAACAATGATGAAAATAATGATCATATGGTTGACAGTAACAATGATAGTAGGGTTAATTACTACCAACGTAATGTTGATGATAACAACCTGAAAGAATCCATCAAGCAAGCAATAAAGATACCCGTGTTCAAATCAAGTGCAAGTAGAACCTCAAAATTGGCATACACATTAATATTATTCAAAATCAAGTCACTATTTGGTTGGTCAGACAAAGGATTCACTACCCTACTGAAGTGAGTTGAAATCTAGTTCTTACTTTGCATTGTCAATTGGTGTACACAATTCATAAACATTCATAGACTTCATTTATATTTATTTAAGGGGATTTTAAAACCATATATTGTATATAAACAATCCTAGTATAGATTGACATATCAAACATGTTCATCATAAGTCAAACATTCAATTGATTTAATCTTTGGAAATCTTATAGGGCACTAAAAACTAAAATATTCCCTATAGAGAATGTGTTTCCATCAACTTGTAGAGAGGCACGTCTGCTATTGGTTGAGTTGTGGATTGAATATAATAAAATTCATTCATGTAAAAATTATTGCATTTTATATAGAGATGAATATCAAAACAAGGTAGTATCCCTTGTATGCAAAGAGAAGAGATATCGTACAAATGTAAAAGGTACTACAGTTCCAAAGAAGGTTTTACATCACATTCCAATTATACCTAGACTTCAATGAATGTTTTTCTGCAAGTAACTTGCATAAATTTTGTTGGAATGGCATGGAAAGAATGGGAGTAAAGATAGATTCATGCAGATTCTTGACAACTCCAAAGAATTGAAACACATAGAGGAAAAATGGCTAAGAAAACTCAAAGATGAACCCCATTGTATTAGGTTTGGTCTTGCAATTGATGGAGTGTGCCCATTCTCTTTATTGAGCTCAAATTATAGTGTTTGGCTAGTCAGATTGATAGTATACAATATTCCCCCATAGATGAGTGTTAGAAAGGAGCACCTTATGCTGACTCTCATTGTTCGAGGAAAAAATCAAGTTAAAAACATGGATTTTTATCTTGCGCCTTTTATTGATGAGATGAAATTACTATGGAAAGGCATAAGAATGTATGAAATATCATGTCTTCCATCAAATAGGTCCTTCATGTTGTATGGTTTGCTATGTTCGACTATTCATGTTTTCCCAAGATTTGGTGTTTGTTCTGGTAAGATAAAATATTTACGTATTTACACTCATAATTTATTTTCATTCCAACTTTCATACTTAGTTTTATACTATTTTTTTGATGTTATTAACATTACTTAATGAATTGCAGGGCTTCAAACAAAGGGGATATTTGCATTTCCATGATGTGTACAACAATTTCAAGGGTGGTATTCTAAAGATCTACATAAATTTATTTATGCAAATAATAGGGTTTTTCTACCACTAGATCATAAGTTTAGAAATCGCCTGAAGAATCAATTTGATGGAAAAGTTGAAAATAGAGGCCCTCCCATGATTATGGGTCCAGGTGATTGGTGTAAGAAGTATGAAGATGCTGAATTGAAATCTTGGGAGGATTTTTTTTTATTGGGCTGATTCAATTGAAGAACCAGAACAAGTTGTAGTTAATATTCCAGAAGGAATTAAAATGAAATCCATATTTTATGAGCTCCCTTACTGGAAGGATTTATTAATATCTCACCTATTAGATCTTATGCACATCATCAAAAATGTCCCAAATTCAATATTTTGACATATATCAAGCAAAGAGGACACCTTGTCTTCGAGGAGAGATATTGCTCTTTCGCATACCAAATTTGATAGAAAACATTTATGGCCAAACAAGGAAAATGAAACATATGTAGAAGCTCCATGGATTTCTTTTAGAAAAAGAGCTATACCAACTAAAAAATGTCATCCATTCAATAAAGACACCTACTAGCTATGGGTCATCATTGGCTAAAGCTTTTACAGTTGATGGACATATCACAGGATTTAAAAAACATGATTTTCATAATTTTATGAAGGCATTATATATCATCATTTAACATTTATTAAGTACTAAATATATTTTGATATTTGTTGTGTGAGAAAAAATTACTAATGACCTATTCATAAATGTGTTTGATAGTATATCACGTCATTGGCAATTAGAGAGGATTCCTATCTTACAGTTGACTTAAGGAATGCCATAAGTTGATTGTCAAAATTTACAAGGTATGTCGTTATATGAAATGTTCATGTGTGAGAGACATAGAGATATTATATTTCATTTTAATTTTTGACTAAATATTTATACTAATTTACTATTCTTATATTAGGTGGATGACCTCAAAGGAGATCTACGAATGTGAAGTACAAAAATGGAAGAAGGAAATTGAAAACTTGTATGTGTATTTGAGAAGGAGCTCCCAACAATTTTCATGGACCTAAAATTCCATTTACTTATACACCTAGTCAATGACATTGAATTGGCAGGTGTTGTATCAACAAGGTGGATGTCTTTGTTTGAGAGGTATATGAAAAATCTAAAAAGATATGCCTAACAAAATGCACATCTAGAGGGTTGCATGGTCAAAGGGTATGTATTGAATGAAGCATTTTTCTTCCTGTGTGAATTCCTTGGTAAGCATTTTGAAGATGGTCCACGCTTTTGGGATGAAGAATGAGCATCAAATATTAGTGATGGAGAAAAACCACAATCTAATGGTATTCAAGTAGAAATTAGTAGGTAAATTCATGATCAGTATGGTTGTTTTTCTTGCAATCATTAATTTACTTTGTAATTTATTTTTCAAATTAACAGCACGACATTTGGAGTTTGAAGTAAAAATGTTAACATGTAATAGGTGTAGACGAAATTGCTATACCTAACAAGTTCATTCTGTACCACATGGATTTTATGAACAAATGGATTGATCTATATGATGAAAAGAGAGAAGAAGTATTAGAATCAAGGAGACAATTTAAGAGTGAACCATAGATTTTAGGGTGTAGGATGTTATGACTCTCTTGCTCAATTAGGGTTTCTCACCTAAAGAAAAAGAGATAGATCCCACACAAAATCTAGGTAGTTCACTCAAACTAATGCAAGAACAATGAATATATGTCTAAATGCAATTACCTAAATGCAAAAAGATGATAAAATGGATTGATTATTTATGCAAAACCTAAGAAATATGAAGTGTTTGAAAACACGGTGTAGTATGCAAACATAAACTAAATGACCTAGAAATGAAGGTAAATTGCAACATAATTTGATGAAACTAGAAGTATGCACCTGAGAACTTAATGGAGACTGGAAATGACATTTGGAATGCTACTGATACTAAAAATTTATCCTACTGGGACTCATTCACCATTCTAGGTGAATTAGTCCTACTTCTATGAAACTGTCCTGAAACCCATTTAGGAAAAATGGGTATCCAAAACTACAAAGAGAACTTTTTACGCCTATAAATGTGACTCATTCTCTACTAATGGCAAATGATTCCACTTATTAATTTCTAAAAATACAAAAGTGGAAATAGAAGCCCTCGGTCTTCTCTTCGGTTCCTGATAGGTGTTCACCTCTGAAAGTCTAATTGTTAAACCTAAACGTGACTTTTTGTTGATATTTTGAATTTTTCAACAAGGAGATGCCTTCAAAAACTTTGTAACTTGATCTTGAATGATTTCCAAGCCTCCAGGATGCTTAAATCTACAAACACACAAGAACAGAAGGAGAGATGTTGGATGTTATGGCATGGGGGCTCGCTTTGGTCCAACCCCTTTTAGGTAATCAAACAAAATGAAGAAATAATATGAAGAATGATCATGAAATGAAGGGATTAATACCTTTCCATGATGATTGATCTTGATTTTCTACAACAAAAGATGAATATTCAACTCCTTGAATGTCTTTGGAAGCTATCTTGATGCCTTAGAATGTAAAAACCCTAACTTTCCTAAATTAAAGTGGAAGACAAATGATGAATGAGTTTTGAATGAGATAAGAGATGTAAATTAGGGTTTATAGACTTATATTTATAGGTAATTCACCTTATTCACCCGTTAATTGGATCCTTGAGGCCAACATGAAAGAATAATAAACTTAAATTCTATTTTTTCACACTCAAAACTCAAAAATGACCCAAATGGGACTAATTCACCACCTTGGGTCAATCAATCCCACCTTGTAGGGACTCATTTGCCACAGATGGCGAATTAATCCCAGAGGGGCCCATTTTCTAGCTGGGTTGTTGGGGAATGCATAAATTAGGTTTATATAATGATTTTATTGGGTATTTGATCAATTCAAGCCTCAAGATACACAATATGGGGCCATAGGGGCCAATTAATGATGATGTAAAGGGTGGATAAGGCCAAGGACACAAATTTCAATGTGAAAGTGTGATTAAATACACTTTGCATCATTAAAGTAAGGTCCATATAGCATAGAAAGGTACAACATCCAATGTGAATGTGTAAGACACATTACAACACTAGATTATCTTTAAGTTTAATTTTTTAATCCTTCTAGATTAGTGTAATAATGCTACTAAATACATTTAATAATGTTGAATTAAAGGAAAATGGGTCATTAAGTATAGAGAGGCGTGAAAGTATTTTACAACACCTTTAAAAGACATAGTCAAATGCATTTGAATGGGTCCAAGACCTAGTGTGGATGTAAAAAACACCTCACAAAACCAAAGGAAGGCCTTATTAAGTATAATTTATCATTAATTATTCCCAAATCAAGCAAGAAATACATTTTTCTATAGTACATTTAGCCCGCAGTTTAGTGAGAGGATGAACTTGCTTCAAACTCACACTAAACTAGACATTCAAGAGAGATCCAATTGTACCAATGCAGATGCTCTAGCATAACAAATATCGAGAAGGCGGTCAATCCCCCAGGATCTAAGATCCTAAGTCAAACCAACATGAGTGCAAAAGGACACACACAAGGTGAATGATGTGCAACCAAACAAGATACACAATCATGCAATGGAAAGAACCTAGGAAGAATAGAAAAGTGAAAATGAAAAGGTGGATCAAGCTTCGATCATTTGTCCAACACATTGTGGATCAAATCTAGGTTGTTTGTCCAAAAATGTATACTCACTCTGAGGGGATGAAACTCTTGGTTGTTCGTTGGGTGAGAAAGCCCAAGTATACTCACTATGGGGCCACAAAACTTCCAGTTATCCATAGGGTGAGAAATCTCAAGTATACTCACTCTGGGGACATGGAACTTCTGGTTATCCACAAGGTGAGAAATCCAAAAGGTGGCTATCGGGAAAATTCATGCCTCAGAATGGGCTTCTTGCTCAACCATACCAAAGTTATACCTCCTGATAACTTTAATAAGGCACCACATGAAAATGGTTTTCGAGCTCTATGAGCTAAGAATAACTTCGTATGCTTGACACTCATAGACATCGTCAATACAAAATAGTACAAGGAATATTCAAAGGGATTTTTCTTAGTTTGTACAAAGTCTCATCTTAGGGGACATTGTGTTTAACATCTCTAAGAGAGGATGTCTCAAAGAAGTATCACACTCCTGGAGGAAATCAAGCCCAATGACTCCACCAAAAAAAGGATACATTGCAAGAAGAAAGAAATCACACAATGAAATGTGTGTGGTGATGTATATGCCCACTTTAAAGCAGTTGCGAACACCAGTACTATGAGAAATTTCTTTAAAGTAGAAGAAGGATACATGAGAGCTTACTTGGAAAGGTCTATGCCAAGTCATATGTTTTCAAGAAGCTACATCATGAAAAACGTAATATGTCACATGCGAGCCAACTTAAGGCATGTCGTCCACATCCCAAGCTTGATATTATATGGTCATGAAAGGTTAATGGCTAGCCAAAAGAGGAAATGATGAGTGAAATACAAGGACAAGGTTAACCAAACCCCTTGTCCCATTGAGTGCAGGACAAGGGTGAGCTGAAAGGAGTGATGAAATGCATGCTAGAGTGAAAAATTAGTATCAATTCGAGGGTGAGGTGCCCCCACATAAGGAAGAACACCAAGCTTCTTAAAATATTGAATTTTATGAATCAAAGCCTTACACTCATTAGTGGAATGACTATGAACTCTATGATATGCACAAAATGATGTCTTGTAATAGAATTTATTTTGAGTTCAAGGAGGAAGGGTTATCAAGTGTTCTTGGAGGAATCTTGAAAAGAAACCCTCTTGATCAATGGTAGAAGATACCCTCTTGACAAGTTCAGGGAGGAAAGGTTATCAAGTGTTCTTGGAGGAATCTTGACAATATACCCACTTGATCAATGGTAGAAGATGTTTCTTGATTATGTGATAAAGATATCTCTTTCTTAGATGTATAGGATTTCATACCTATGGAAGACTCTTTAGATTGCAAGATTTTTTTCTTTCCTTTATAGGAAGATGTAAATCTAATGAATTCAAATCACTAGTTTTTTGTGAGATGACATTGACATTAAGTGAAGATGTATTTGTTTGTTTGATTTCTTGCAAAGGAGAACAACCAAGACCACTAGTGTCTATCAGTTCAGGATGCTTTATAGTTAAGGTTGAATTAGAAGAATGTGATGTGAGAGTGTTGGCATTGATTGAAGGCTTGGCAGTTTCTATCAAAGGGAAATAACCAGGACCATGACTAGTTTGTTGTGTGATAGGGTCTATAGGGTTGCAAATACCTTGTTCATTAGCACCACATCCTTTTCCACTATATCCAACTTGTTTCATAAGCTCATACCCTTTTCCATAAAGCTTTTTCATTGCTTTTGGATTAGTTGGTGGTTGGTGATAAGCATCATCAAAGGTGGTTGTGTAGTTTGTTTCATTGCCTAAAGTGGTTGAGGTGGATGTTTTCAAAGGTTCATCTACTTTTTCATTTCCCCTATTTGAATATTTTTGTATTATCTTGTACTCACCCATGAATTCATGTTTGAAATCCAAAGAACCCAAATCATCTTCTAATAGCTTTGTAACTTGTTCTATATGTTGTTGTTTGTCTGTTTGTTGAACAAGTTCCACTTGTGTAGTTGATGTTGATGTGTTGAAGGTATTTTATTTTTTTTTCTCAAGTTGTAAGACACTATAAGCCTCAAGATCAGCATCAAGTGTGTGGACTGTGTTGTTTTAGATTATTTCATTTTACAATGAAGAGTGTAGGGCACACAATTCATTACATGAAAGTTTATAATGCATAACATGGATTGGTGTACTCAATGTAGCAACTCCAACTATAAGAGGTATAATGATAACCTCGAGTGGTTTCTTTTTGACATTTTCAAATCCCTTAATAGATAAATAATTAGGCTGAATGTTCGATTGATCAATGCCAAGCCTATCCAATAGGCTCACACTACACACATTAAGGGAATAACTAGCATCTATAGGATTTCTCTTTATCCCTTTTCATTTGAATTGTGGTATGATCATGAAAGGATCATTTTGTTTTTGCACATCCAAAGAGGGGAGTTCAATTCGGTGGAAAACAATGTCATTTATTATTCCATGAATGATGGCTACTATGTCATTTTGTTGCACATTAGGAGGGACAAGAACTTGTTGTAAGGCTATTTAAATCATGTTGTGATAGTGAGGGGAGGCTTGAATAAGATCCCATAATGATATTTTAGCAAGATTATTCTTAAGTTGCTTGACAAGATTGTACTCCTTTCGACTTGGAAAGAAAGGGTTAGGGAGGATAGGATTAGGAAAAGGTAAGGGTGTCAGGATTGGTTGTGGTGGTTGCAGATTTTTGTGAGTGTTATACGTATGAGCAACGATATTATGACTCAATTTCCATGAAACATTATTCTTAGGAGGGTAAAGGACAAGTTCAGGTTTATTTTGAATTTGTTATTTGTGTGAAGGTGGGTAGAGAATTAGAGGGTTGTTAGGATGTCCCATGGGGTATGTATGAGGTTCATTGATCGAGGGGGGTCTAATGGACACTTGCACATTCATAACCTTAGTAGTCTTGGTTTGATGTATCTCTAATAAAGGGAAATCGAGAATCACCTATTTATTGAAGGAAGAAACATTATTATTGTTGCCTTTTCCTAGCACCATGATATTTTCCCTAGAAGGAGAGTTTTTAGAGGAACTACAAATCAAATGTTCTTTACATTCATGGATTGGTTCTTCTAAAATGACTGCATCACAAGTAGGGGAATGATCAATGGTTGAATGTGAGTGTTTATAGATAGTGGGGAAATGAGGGGAAGACTATTTGATTGCCATATTTCCCTAGGGTCTCATTCTCATGTTCCATATTAACTACCCTACTAGGAGAGCTTGCAATATATTCATTCAGGGTGAAATTTTGTAAAGTAGCTTCATCACAAGTTTGGGAGGCATCAAGAGAAGGACCACTATGGTTTTCAAAAGAATTATCCCAAATGGTAGGAGCATTAGGGACGGGAGGATCAAGGGTTTCATGATTATTAATAGGGATGTCTTCTAACACCAACCTGTCATCTTTACATCAAGGATGGATATTAGGAGATGGAAAAGGTTGATTGTCATGGTTATGGAGAATAGATAAGGTGATATTCAGAAATGTGTCCATGATTTCATCCTCTTAGTTTCTAATGTTGTCCAAATGTTGAAGAGGAGAGGTACAATCAAGACTCTCAATGCTTGTAGCTCCTTTCACCAAAATACATTCATCGCTAATAGGAGAGGTATTGCAAGAAGAACAAGTATGAGAGTTATGATTATCTACACTTGCATCCTCTTGGGTTATGGTATTTCTGCAAATCTAATAGGTACTAGGAGGGTATGGAACATGCATATAAAATGTTTTACTTTGTTGTCCTAGATTATGTTCATGAAAAATGGAAGCATACAAGCCACTTGATATTCTAGAAACATGGAATGATTGAAGAGAACACATACTAACATGAGAAAATAAATAGAGTACAATGCAATGAATTAAAGTTTAAATGCAATTTTTAGAAGTGAAATAAGGTAATTTTCATATTCATTATGCAACAACCTAAAAAATGAAATGTGGGAAATGCAAATGTGAAATTGAGAAATGCTTGAAATGAGCTATTTTAAGTTAGATCTAATGAAATGCATGTTACAGAAACTCAACCAACTAAAACAACTAGATAATGACACCAAACAAAAGCTTAAAAATAGGGTTTCAACTCTATAAAAGGCAGTTTTAGGGGTAAAAAGGGACTGATTCGCCCAAAGTGGTAAATGAGTCCCAATGGGGATTTTTTTAGAATTTTCAAAGTTTCTGAATTAGTTTTGATGATTTCTCTGATGTAAGATGCAGACCTAAGATGAAAATAAAAAATTTCTAAAAAAATTAATGATTTTAGGTGCCAAAAATGCAACCTAAATGCACTTTTCATGAATGCAAATTGTGAAACCCTAGAATGAAACTTAACTAATGCAAAATGCAATGCAAGATAATTCTAGGATGATGATGGAATCCAAATCAGACAAGAAAGTATTCAAAAAGTAGGTTCACCAAAATGAAACATAGATTTTAGGGTGTAGGATGTTATGACTCTCTTGCTCAATTAGGGTTTTTCACCTAAAGGAAAAGAGATAGATCCCACACAAAATCTAGGTGGTTCACTCAAAATAATGCAAGTACAATGAATATATGTCTAAATGGATTGATTATTTATGCAAAACCTAAGAAATATGAAGTCTTTGAAAACATAGTGTAGTATGCAAACATAAACTAAATGACCTAGAAATGAGGGTAAATTATAACAAAATTTGATGAAATTGGAAGTGTGCACTTGAAAACTTGATGGAGACTAGAAATGGCATCTAGAATGTTGTTGATACTAAAAATTTGGCCTACTAGGACTCATTCACCATTATGGGCAAATTAGTCCTACTTTTGAGAAACTGTCTCAGAACCTATTTCAAACAAATGGGTATCCAAAACTACAAAGAACACTTGTTAGGCCTAGAAATGTGACTCATTCACTACTAGTGGTGAATGAGTCCACTTCTGAATTTTTGAAAATACAAAAGTGGAAACAAAAGCCCTCAGTCTACTCTTCGGTTCCTGATAGGTGTATGCCTTCGAAAGTCTAATTTATGAACCTAAAAGTGACTTTTTGTTGATATTTTGACTTTTTCAAAAAGGAGATGTCTTCAAAAACTTTGCAACTTGATATTTAATGATTTCTAAGCCTCCAAGATGCCGAAATCTACAAACACACAAGAAGAGAAGGATAGATGTTTGATGTTAGGGCATGGGGATTCACCTTGGTCAAACCCCTTTTAGGTAATCAAACAAAATAAAGAAATAATATGAAGAATGGACATGAAATGAAGGGATAAATACCTTGACATGGTGATTGACATTGATTTTTTGTAGCAAAGTATGAAGATTCATCTCATTGAATGTCTTTGGAAGCTATCTTGATGACTTAGAATGTAAAAACCCTAACTTGCTTGACTTGAAGTGGAAGAAAAATGATGAATGTGTTAAGAGATGTAAATTAGGGTTTAGAGACTTATATTTATACGAAATTCACCTTATTCACTCATTAATTGGATCCCTAAGGCCGACATGAAAGAACAGTAAACTTAAATTCTAGTTTTTCCCACTCAAAATTCAAAAATGACCCAAATGGGACTAATTTTCCACCTTGGATGAATTAGTCCCACCTGGCAGGGACTCATTCACCATAGATGGTGAATTAGTACCAAGGGGCCCATTTTCTAGCTAGGTTGTTGGGAAATGCATAAATTAGGTTTATATGATGATTTTATCAGGTATTTTATCAATTCAAGCCTTGAGATGCACAATATGGGGCCATAGGGGCCTATTAATGATGATGTAAAGGGTGGATAAGGCCAAGGACACAAATTTCAATGTGAAAGTGCGATTAAATACAATTTGCATCATTAAATAAGGTCCATACAACATAGAAAGGCACAACATCCGATGTGAATGTGTAAGACACATACAACACTAGATTAGCATTAAGTTTAATTTATAATCCTTCTAGATTAGTTTAATAATGCTATTGAATAAATTTTATAATGTTGAATTAAAGGAAAATGAGTCATTAAGTCTAGAGAGGTGTGAAAGTCTTCTACAAGACTTTACAACACCTTTACAAGACATCATTGAATGCATTTGAAAGGGTCAAAGACCTAGTGTGGATGTGAAAAATAACTCACAACTCCAAATAAAGTCCTTATTAAGTCCAATTTATCATTAATTATTCCCAAATCAAGCAAGAAATACTTTTTTCTATTTTACAAAGAGATTGAACCCAAGGAATACTCCACTTCCCACTGATCTACTTGGGGAATGGGGCAAAGATTGCACACTAGAATGGGTTACTGAACAAATTCAAAATAAAATAGAAGATGTAGGTATAGATTCAAACATAACAAAAGATGAAATAAACATATCTAGAGGATGTGAAAGAAAGGTACAGTTGGAATTTTACAAAATGTTTCCTAATAGTTTTGACATTATTAACTATTTTAATATTTTTCATTATATTTTTTTTCACTGAAATAAAAGGCCTTTCATAGGTGAGGAAATATCCAACAATGTGGGCATATGGTTGAAATTATTGTGTAGAAAGTATAGATGTAAAGAGAAGATTCTTCGATTGTGGCATCATGGTTCACTTCAAGCAATCAAGTTGATCAAGCTCAAAAGATACAAATATAATT
Source organism: Sequoia sempervirens (assembly GCA_007258455.2). Lineage (NCBI taxonomy): Eukaryota > Viridiplantae > Streptophyta > Pinopsida > Cupressales > Cupressaceae > Sequoia > Sequoia sempervirens. The sequence goes on along the minus strand of VDFB02271358.1, from coordinate 256,162,695 downwards.
GAAGAAAATCTACAATATGTTGGGAAAATATAAGAAATTATTGAGTTGGATTACCACTCTTTTAAATGTTTTATTTTTAAGAGTAGATGGTATGAAGCAGTTGAGAGGACACGAACACGTGATACCCATAGTGGGTTTTTTTCTATAGATTCCTCATGCTTCCTACCGGAGGATAAGGAGCCTTATGTTCTACCAAGTCATTGTGAGATGTTATTTCTTTAACTCAAACAAGAAGTGGTAGTGATCATTAATCTATTAATTCATAGATTATTGTGAATTTATATACATCTGTTTATTAATCAATAAAATTGTTATAACATATGTCTAATATATGTGTGTCGTTCATGTGGATGTATTTTTCTATGGAGATATTTTGGACCCAAAATGGATATTTGTAATACATTATGATCCAAGATTAAGGCATGTATTTGATGAAACATTAGTGGATACTGAACAAAACAATGATGGCCAACAAAATTAGAGAGGGATTAGATAACATCGAAGAAATTGGCATCCATGATGATGTTGAAGATGGTTATGTTCAGGCACAAGAAGAAAAAAATTCAGAGTTAGATGATGTTATGGAAGACAACAATATGGATGGTATAGAAAATGATGATCCAAATACATCTAGTAACAATATAGATGGTCTACAGTCAAATTTCAATGATGATGAAGATGATGTAGGTCAAGATGAGGATGATGATAATATTAAATACTTGAAAGAACATATGAACATTAACAATGATACACTAGATGACATTGTAGCACACAATAATGTTAATGACCAAGACTTCTAAAATTTCAAAATTATTTGCAATCCATGTTTAAAAAAGGATGATCCTTATGGCCTAAACTTTGAGATGCTTCAATAATATTAATTCAAGTGTTAAACTATAGAACTGCCACTCTCCATTTTGATGGTATGTAACTTGTTTATTATAAATATTTTATTAACTATAGATTTAGCTTGATATGTATCTCCCAATTTCTTTAAAATAAGTGTTATAATGGTCTCTTCATGTTCTTTCAACAATATTGAGCTAGAATACCTATATTTAGAAAAATCTATGTAATATAAGACAAGAGATATCTTTTCTGAGACCCTATTGTATTTATATGGTGGAAATTTAATTTAATTTAACTTTAAACTTCATAAAATTTCTGAAAAATAAATCAAAATGAATATTGTAGTGACAAGGCTTATGTTTTCTTTGAGGTGCCTATTTTAAATTTCATGATCAAACTTCATAATGAATTTTACCTATTTTACAAGTTGCTTATTTTACATGTAGCATAAAATAATGTTAATGACCAAGACTTCCAAATTTTAGAGTTATTTGCAATCCATGTTTAAAAAAGGATGATTCTTATGGCCTAAACTTTGAAATGCTTCAATAATATTAATTCAAGTGTTAAACTATAGAACCACCACTCTCCATTTTGATGGTATATAACTTTTCTATTATAAATATGTATTAACTATAGATTTAGTTTGATATGTATCTCCCAATTTCTTTAAAATAAGTGCTATAATGGTCTCTTCATGTACATTCAACAATATTGAATTAGCCAAATAGAGTCTAATGAGAATCTTATCTTATTTTTTTCTATTTTTTCTGCATTATTATGGCATTTCAATAGGTTTTTATCTAGCTACTATAAAATTAAATCTCAAGCATCATATAAATATAAATAATGATTACAAAACCATGATCTAAAACCACAAAAAATAGTGGCACCCAAAAACCTAGTTAGAAAATAAACACCCAAATCCCAAGATGAGCTCATTGGATAAAAATGGCATATTAATTCTACATGTCATAATTACATCATAAAATAATCATCAAATTAGCAATTCCATTATGGATTCATGACACATTCACCATTCTTGTGGGTCTATATGTGATAATGAGTCTAATAATTTTATGATGAAGTATGTAGAAAAAATATACATGGTAATAAAATAACCTCTTTAAAAGGATTTTAACCTTGGATAGGGACCAATTAAAGTAAACTATTTGAAAGGATTTTTAATTCACATCAACCAAAAACCAATAAAAGCATCCACATAGTAACAAAAAATGTGTTTTGATAAACTTTGAAGACTTAAATAGCTTGAAAGGACCACTTTGGAGACAACAAAATAATAGATAAGAAATGAAAATTGACAGGGTAATTGAACACTGAAAATGGATTATGAATTATAAGTAGTCTGCTCCATTGTATTGCTTCAAAATATAAGCATTTGTAACAAAAGTCTTTTAATATGATATGGATGGGTGGATTATGCAACCTATCTTATTACTAATGCCTACTCTAATGGAATATGATATGATGATGATTTCAAAATCAGGCCCTAGTTTCCCTATTTGTATGGGAAGCAACAAACTTCAAGCCCATTTACAAAAAGTCACATCACTTCATAACTAAAACATAATTAGTATAAACATAAAAATATTGAGAGTTTTGGTTGTGGATGCACTATATTCCATTATTCTGTAGCAAGTACTCATGATCACCTAAGACCTGTTCAAGGCTCATGCAACATGATCATGTATCAAAACCATCAAACACTAGTCCCTATTACTTCTCTCTTACTTGGCATGTGAAATGAATGATTTAATCTTTGAAAAATGCTCAATGTACATACTTTTGGCATAAGTGTCTATATTATGTATAATATATTTCATGGCATACTCCAATTCAAAAATTATTCCAATTTGTTGATGTGTTTTATTAAGTACCTCATCTTTTTCATTGAATGCATCAAGAAAAATTGGCAAATAGTGGGCTATCTCATCCTTTCATGTATGTTGATCTTCCAATTCTATTTCCTCAAAGAATTTGGGTAAGGTCATATTTAGTGGCTGACTAAAGTCACTTAACTCCTGTGTCAAGATGCTACATAAATCTTTATGGGCTTTCATAAGCTCTTGATATTCTTGTAGCACAACAGTGTTATCTTCATTCTTTTCTATGATGTGAGACTCCACTTCCTTCATTTTGTCACTCAATCTAGTGTTTTCCAATAATGTTACATATCTTTTGTCATGAATATGCCAGAATTTTTCAGCATGCTTATACATATCTTCAAAACTCATGCAGACTATCTTTTATGCCATTTGAAAGATGGTGGACTTTAGCTTTCCTTTTAACTCATCTTGTTCCTTCAGAACTTTCTCATGTCTACATTTCCAGTAGGTAGTTTCTGGCATTGCTTCTAGCACCTTTCTTTCATGCTCAACTAGTGGAGAGTAAAGCCCTAAGGAAGAAGGAAGTTTATTTCTATAGCTGATCAACTCCTACTTTATCCTTTCATTCTCTTCTATCAGTGCCTTACTATCCCTTCTCAGTTTCTAAATTTGAGCCTTGGTGAACTTGGACACATTCACATTCAAGTCAGCAGTTTCCATAGGATCTATCTCTCCTACCATTTGCACCAAAAGATGCCCATAAATTTGATCATGATCAACAAGGGAAGGATTTTTTCCTGGTGGGTAAAGTGCCCATATCTGTAAAGTAGTATTATTAGGATTATATCCTGATCCATTATAGATCTTATCACTAGATTCATTTGTCAAGTGCAAGGTTTTATTCTTTCTCTTTAGAAATATTTCAAACACAATGGTTGGACTAATATCCCACCCTAGAAGGAGCATAACCCCAACTTCTTGCAATAATACTCTTCCTCTCTGAGTAGTCATGTTCTTAATCTCTCTATCAATTTCATGTTGAAGCTCTTTCAAAGAATATGCTTCCTTTTTAGAGTCAATCTACTTTAGCCTTTCCCTTACCACCTTTCCCTTATACTTATAGATGAAAGCCTTAAATTTAGAAGTTTGGATAAATGCATCATCTGTAATGAATTCTTGACTAGAAAGGTGTCTCACATCATCAGATAGCTCATTGGAAGATTCAAAGGTAATCACACTCCTTTCCAGTTGAATTTCATATTGGGGAATAATAGGAGTGTTAATTTGTGTGACCTCTTCTTCCCCTTTAGTATCATCTTCAACCATGATTGGGGTGTCAACTGAGAATTTTACCTCTGGAGGAAGCTGTGGTGACAGATGGACCAATGGAGTTAATTTTCTGCTTTCCTTCTAGATCCAACATTTCTTCTCTTCTCAAATGCCGCTAGAGGTACATCCTTTATTATTTCTTCTTCATACAGAAGCAATTTTTCAACTCTTTCCATAGGATCTTGAATTTCATGAAAAGCTTCCACATAGGATGGGTTATTATTCATTTTCCAAGCCTCATCCATAACAATTCTATTGTATGCATTTTTCCTCATTATCACTTGACTTTCCTCGTAGTTCCTAATGACATCAACGACATGGAACTTATGCTCATATCCTTTCATTTGTTGAGAAATTTTGGCATTATAGATGAAATGCTCAAGGTCAAATTTTTTTCTCTTGTTTCATACCAGTAAGCTATAATAATCTATCTTTCTACCAACCAAGTCATACCCTATATCAGCAATATTAGTGAAGTCACCAAAGCAAAGAGTGGAAGGCATGAAATTTTTCCTTGAATAGCTTTTCAAATGCATGAAGGTTGAGTAAGAGAACTTTCTTATGATCTCCATGTATGCAACCCTATCTGGCAGTAAATATGATGCTACCTCAAATCCATATACTCTAATGACAATACAATCTACAAATGCATAACAATCTCCCCAACTGTGATTTATTTTACCATCATGAACCTTCTCCTTTGGTTAGAGGAACCTCTGTACTTTTGGGGATAGATTATAGTCACATTTTTTGCCAAGTAATTTGTATAGGGGTTTGACAAAATTTTCTTCAAATTACAAGTAGTGGGATCTCCCACATCTACTATCCCATAGTGATGTCCACATTTGCACTAGTCTAGAATTACCATCACTATCTAGATCTTTTATTCTCAATTCTTCTCCCCATATTCCCATCACTTGTCCTTCATATAATATCATATGCATAAGAAGTGAATAGTGTTTGAAGTATATAGCTTCACTGTTGTTCTTAATATCATTAAGAGCACTCTTAATGGCCTCAAATAGATACTCTCCATAGTAATAGGGCCTAGGATTTTGGATTTGAATGTCTATAGCCAAAACCATGGGAGATATAGGTATGTTATTAGGGACATCAACTCCCAATACTTGGCTAGCTAAATAGTATGTGTATTGATAGTATTCTTCAATCAAATCTATAGAGAATGGGGGATTTCATCACTAGAAAATACACTAGGTTGATTCCCTAGACCTTTGGGCCTGTGCAGAGGTAGCTTCGTGCAGGAGCACCCAAGGCTTTCAAAGAGTTGTTCAAGAACCAGGAGAGTGCAAGGGTCAGGAGGGCTTTCCAAACAAATCAAAGCATTAATTATGATGTATTGAAGCCTATAATGGCATTTGAGATGAATAAGTGTAATGAGGGTGTTAAAAGTTCCAAGGTTCCTGATAAGGAATCCAGGTCAAAAATGCAATGTAAGGGGTAAAGTAAGTTTTATGGATTTGATTAATGATATTATGCTTTAAATAGGTCAAATAAACTTGGATAGTGAATATCCAATAGTTTTTAGAGGGTGGGTGTTAATAAAATTCAAATTTGCAATTTCAAATTTTCAAATTTTAGTTTAGGCGGGAAAAGGGGTTTGAGAGTTTTAGAGTAAATTAAGCAATGTAATTAATCCAAATCAGTTGGATCAGTTGGGGAATGGGTTTATAACCCTAAAATCATCATTTTTACGGAGGTTAGGTGGTTGGTGAAAGCATTGTACGGACTGTTCTCAGAAAATACAAAAAAAATCTATTTTCTTGCAATTTTTTGTGTTTTTTTTGATGAACCATTGAATCTTATTGAAGTTTTCTGCATTTGGATGCTTTGGTAATTTGTATTTAGATGTTTTAACACCAATCACATGCTCTGATAAAGGAAATAGATCAATTCTTGCACGTTTTTGCTGACTGTCCATAGGAAAAGTGCAGATTTTGCCCTGTTTTGAGAGTTTTTATGAAGGAATGATCCATTTCATGGAGTATAATGACTGAAAATCTATGAAATGGATCCAATATAACATGTATCATGAGAATATAACTGATAAATGTGCAGGAAAGGTGGAAAATTAATATGTGCACAGTGATTTAGCATGAAAAAGGCATGAAGATGGACCCTAGGGTATAGCAGCAAATAATCTGCCTTAACAAGAGGTACATTTTTGAGTTGCAGTAGTTGAGAAATGATGAATTAATGGTGAAAAGTCAAAAATTAAGTCTTGGAATTGTTTGGAAGTCCTAGAATAAAAAAGCCCTAGTTTTTGAGGCAAGCTGAGGAGGGGTTTGTGCTGGAGCATGATAGATGTGTCATAGAGGGCTAAAAACTTGGATTCCTTGGTTTTGAGTCATTTTAGGAGACTGCTGAAAGTTTCATGGTCAGGGGACAAATTTAAAGAGGGGTTGCTTTGTAAAATAGGGCTAATTAGGCCTAATTTTAAGGAAACAGCAGGGTTTGAAGTGAGGTTGTCTGAAACAATTGATGCCAAGGAGTTGACATGATGTTTTTCATCACAATCCACATCTGAAACCATCATTAGATTGGAGGTTCATTTGCAAAATTTGAGGAAGAAGTCAAAAATCCATTGCCAAAGGCCTAATAGGCTAGATGGCTATGTGAGCAGCAAAAGAGAGTTTTGTATAAAATGGAGGGTTAGGGCTTGAAACCCATTTGAATCAAGTTTGTTCAAGTCTTTTGAGATCATTTCAATGATTAGGAATCACAAGGGAGGCAGATAGGTCTTAAGTGCAAGGTGAAGGCCTTATTTCTAAGTTGGTGTCTAGTTGAGAGATTGAAGAACAAAACTTTGTTAATCTTAAATCTTTGTGTATCTTTTGAGATCCTTGACCCTCTGCATCACTTCCACCTCTTATAGCTTGTATCCATACAGTGATACTCTTACAACAAGTCTCTCATCTGAAATTTCATCTTTAGGGAGGTGTCTAATTAGAAAACCATACAAATATAATCATGCTATAATCATAAAATGTGACCCATCATGTTAGTGTATTTCCTTCATTTTGGGATTATAATTCTTTTCCAGTGCTTTAATTAGTTCTACGTTCACAAAAACATTTGGCATCACAAGTTTTCCTAGATTCAAATTCCATGGGTTTGAAACTGGGCTATATCTGTACTTCTTTCTATAGTGATAGATGAACAAGTCATCCATGCAGATTCCACACATCTCCCAATTTCTTGTGCTTTTCCTCTTGGGTCTCACATGATGGATTTAATTGAGTTGTTCTCCTTGCTTTTGGCCTAGACCCATGACACTGGACTATTAAGTCTTGATTAAGTGGCCTACTTTCTATTTTTTTCCTCTTTGCTCTTGTTTTCTCTAGGGTTTTATCCATTTTAACACTAACTATGTTGTACTTCAAGCTATATTCAAAAAATTATGCTCAGCTAAGCCAAGATGTACTTACTTGAATGAATGGAAAAAATTCTAAGCTACCCTCCTTCATCCAACTATGTCCTCTGGATACTTAGCCACAATTCCTAGTGAATTTTGATTCCTTAGAGGTTGTATTTATTGAAATTTAGCATGCTCAAGATAGCTCTAGTTCATAAATGGTGTTCACACCATTGTTCCTATCAACTTGCATATTAATAATAGTTGTCTCTTCGATGACTTCATCAGTCAAATCAATCTGGTGATAACTATTTCATATTTTGTCGAGAAGGATTTAATCACATCATCTATATCTCTATTCGATATATCCTTTACCATATTTTGAGAAGAGTCTAAGAGACATTTAGATTTCTCTTTTCGATGTTGCAGGGTCTCTTCGATATTTACATGTTTCAGTTTCTTTCCTTATGGTCCCCCTTTTGTCAATGAGACTGGTAGATATCTCTCACTAACAAGCCTATGTATCTTTGACATATCCTTATCTCTTCCTTCGACAATATTACTTGTTGATGATCTCTATGTGAATTTTTCATGTCGAGGAGACCCAAAATCACCTCTCTCTGATATCTCTTAATCTCATCAATAACATGTTTTTACACTTGTGCTAGGATGTCAGGGATACTTTTGATACTATCTACTCCATACTCCAGTGTCTCGTTGACATATCCTTGTTAGGATGTTGATGAGACCTTGTCCAATGTTTGTTTGATGTCTCTATGTCTCATTGATATTTTTCTCCTTAAATGTCAAAGAGATTCTCTTACTTCTCTCCTCGATATGCTAATATATTTTCAACATTCCCATTTGTCTGTGTTGTTTTACCGGTGATCTACCATTTATTTTATAATAATATCTCGATGTCTGAGAGATGTTTTTTTATTTCGTGAATGTTGAATTCTCCATATAATTTGTCAGTGCGACATTTTTTATTTTCTCCTTGAAATGTCCAAGTCTCTTAGACATATCATTCTTTAGGCTGGTGAGAAGACATTTGAATATGTCTCTTAGACATTTAGGATTCTCATCTACATTTCACATCAACCCTTTCTGCTTGTGTCAAACAGACTATGGTGAGACTCTCTTCGATATAGCATTGTCTTGGGGACATTCCATGTGCTGCTATGGGAACACTTTAGACAAGGAATTCACTTTAGTGTTATGACCAAGGGCCTTATTTGGTGGTTTATATTAATGTCATCCATTATGAAATTGAGATGGTGTTTTTTTGTTTTCAATGAACCAATCAAATCTCACCAATTACCTATGAGCTTTCCAGACTCAATTCTCAAATACTTGTAAGATAAGTGGCCAAGAAACAAGATGTAGCACTAATGCTTTATCTCCTACACTTTGGGCACTACAAAACCTAGGAGGGTAGTCCCACAATGTATATCCTATGAATCTTCTAAACAATTAGCAAATACATTGCTTAACAAAGCAGATGTATTCTCACAGAGGCTAGGAAGATCAAACCCTTCAAGAAATTAGCATTTCTTTGAGAGAATTACACATCTAAAGCTGAGAATAAGAAATAATGTGAACCACAAAAAATTAAAGATTGATTTAATATTTTTTAAATGGTGTTCTTAAATTGGGTGACTAGAATAATAAAAAATACATATAAGAATTGAGATCAATGCCATATCTATGGGCTACAAGTCGCAGAAAATTGAACTGCAAGGTGAATTTAATCTTGAACATCCATGATCTACATGAGGCTACTTTACAATTCACAAATCAATAATCGAGTTCTAAAACTACTTATTAGATCCAATTATCCTGCACATGAATTAACGATTTGATCTAAGCATTTTAACTAACTCTTTGAACCAAAGCTAAAATCAAAGAATACATCAAAGAAAAATAATGATGATGATTAATTAAATGATTTTTGATCAAGGTTTTCATTAATAATTCAGGTACAAAGTAAAATTTGAGCTACTACAGACTCTGAAAACTTGCATTATAATTTAGATATGCTCAGGAACCATAAATTTGAAAAAAAATACTAACTAGACACAAAGCATAAGATAAGTACTTCTTGTTCAATGTTGTGGTTGCGTTGTTGATATGTGGTTTTCATTGATGTCAACACTATTGCCATTAATGCAATAGAGGTTGTATATGTCGTGGATATTAAGAAAATTGTAATGAAATGAGTTGTAGGTTGCCAGTGTGAAGTGAAGTTCAGTCTATTGGTGAGTTCAGTATGTTGATGACTAGAGGTTGTGGACTAAAGGGTTTCTTTTCAAGTATATCTAGTTTATCCACGTTGAGTTTTAGAGATCCACGTGAAGATTTAATCAAGCTATGAAGATTTGTATTCAAAAAAAAAATTTGTTACTTCAGTTAGTGTTCCTGAATGAAGATGATGTGATTCTAGTAAGTTTAGCTATTGCAGATGCTTCCTTAGTGTTTTAAGATTTTTATTGATGTTTCTAGATCATTCTCTATCTATGTTACACATCCGCATTGATAGTTGTTCTCACGATTGGTGATTTTGTCTTGTGTGTTCATGTTTTTCATGTTCTTGGCCAACAAGGTGTTGTAGCATGTTGTGGATCTTTGAGGAATAATTTTTGAAGGTGTTTCATGGTTGAGGATTTTATTTTGGGTCTTCACTATGTTTTGTCCAACCTTGGTTGATTCGCATTAATAATCTTTATTGTTTTCTCCTAACAGTTCATATTCATTTTATTATTTTGTTGAATCCGACATGGAGATTTAATTTCTTGTTGTGGATATATATAAGCAATTGTTTATTCCATTTGAATGTATAGTGTGTGAGAATAATATTCTAAATCATTCAAAAGAAGAGTAGAGTGTGAAGAAGAGTGAAGAATATTGAACAAGTGTGAAGTAGGGTTCATGCGCTTAACTAGAACTGTAATCAGGCATTAGCAGATGTTGTTTTGTCAGTTCAAATCCCTACATATGTAATTTGAATCTTTCTATATAAAATAGTGTGTCTTCCTTTTGTAATTGAGCAGTGAGCTCTAGGTAGTGTTCTTGAATGCATGTGCATTCCCCATGTTTATTATTCTTATACTTTTAATAGGGTATAATCTTTTGGAATAACCCCCACAATGGTTTTTCCCCTAATAGGGTTTCCATGTAAAAAATATTGATGTTATGTGTGTTTTTGATGTGTTGATGATTTACGGTTTCATGGTTATTAATTAGATATGAGAATAAGGGTTAATAAGTTTAATAACTTTGAATTTTTGTGACAACTGATTCACCCCCCTCTTAGTTTTATGCCCTTTTATTCCCAACAATTGGTATCAAAGCAAGTTCCTTGGAAGAAGTTTAATAGCTTGAGGTGATCCAGGATGGCGACATACAAGAAGGATAGTTCAAGATTTGATGGAACAAATTATTCTTTGTGGAAGACTCGAATGAAGTGTCATTTGAGATGCATTGGGGAACCATAATGTAGCATTACAAGTAATAGCTATGTTATCCCACAAAATTCTCCTACTACTACTGGTGAGATTTGAGATGTTGAGTACAATATCAGGGCTAAGGAAGCATTTTTGAGTGCTTTGACTGATTCTAAGATGACAAATGTGATGGATCTAAAGACTGCTCATGAGATCTAGAAAAAGTTAGAAACTTTGTATGAAGGTGATACTAACATGAAGATTGCTAAGCTACAAAATTTGAAAAGGAAATATGAAATGCTGAGAATGGGTTATGATGAGAAAATTACTACTTTCATGCAAAGAGTGAATGAACCTGTGTGTGGTATCAGATGTGCTGGTGGACAGTTGGAAGAATTAGAGATTGTTGCTAAAGTGCTTAGATCTTTTCCTATTGCATACAAATTCAAAGCTACAACTATTGAAAAGCTCCAGACTATGACAAATGTAACCAAAGATATGTTGATTGGTAAGCTTACTACTTTTGAGTTGAGTGAATTTGGTGATTCCCTTCCTAAGACAATTTGCATTCAAAGCTACTACTTCTGGAAGGGATAAACAAATATATGATTCAAGTGAAAGTTCTCCTAGAGAAGTATTCAAGTATGAGGAAGAAATGAGATAGATTGAAGAAGAGAGAGAAATGGATGAGCTTGAACCACTTATTGTCAAAAGAGAAGCCAAAGGACAAGGTAAGTATAAAGAGAAGTTGCCTATTAAATTTTTTTTCTTGAAATAAGATAGGTCATTTTGCATCAAGGTTTCTAGAAAGAGTTCCTAAGCCAAGAACTAATAAGCCTAGATTCCAAAGAAAGTGTTATTATGCTATTGATGAAGGTGTGACAAATGATGAATCTGATAAATGAAATGGAAGTGAGGATGAATGGGTATTTATTGCTATCAAGGAAAATAATCCTATGTCTAATGAATCTGCTAGTTGTACAAATGTGGAGAAATCCCTAACTGCTCAAGTTGAAGAAAAAGATGAATGGGTGATTGATAGTGGATTCTCTCATCAAATGAAAGGTGATAAAATAAAATTTGTGAGCCTGGAAAAGTATGATGGTGGTGTTGTAAGATTTGGTGATGACAAAGCTGGTGTAATCTATGGTAGAGGATGAATTTCTCTTGATGGTAAGAATAGTACTGAAGATGTTCTATATGTGGAAGGTTTGAAGCATAATCTCTTAAGTATCAAACAAATGGTTGATAAGGGATACAATCTTCATTTCAAAGATGGAAAGTATAGAATATTGGGAAGTTCTAGAAATGTGATTGTTTCAGGTACAAAAAAAAAGGTAATATCTTTCATCTAAATGCTACTGGTAAAATTTGTTTGATTTCTCAAATTCATGAAAGTTGGTTGTGCCATAGGAGAATGCATCATGTTAACTTTGACAATATTATCAAGATAAGTTCTACTAAGTCTTTGAGATATCTTCCTAAGTTGATGAAGCCTACTAATACTATATGCAAGGAATGTCAGTTAGGGAAGAAAACTAAAATTTCATTTCAGAGCTAACAACATTGTTCAAATGAATTGTTGGAGCTTGTGCATACTAACTTGTGTGGTCCTTCTAGATTCAAAAGTTTACAAGGTTACAGGTATTTCATGTTACTCATTGATGATTATTCTAGAATTATGTGAGTTACCTTCTTAAGGGAGAAATTTGAAGCTTTGGAGAATTTCAAGATCTTTAAGGCTATGGTTGAGATAGAGACAAGTCTGCAAATTAGATGTCTAAGATTGGATAGAGGTGGTGAATTCAATTCTGGCGAGTTTAATTCTTTTTGTGAAGAACATGGGATAAAGAGACAATTATCTACACCATAGACCCCTTAGCAAAATGGAGTTGTGGAAAGGGAGAACAAAACAATTCAAGAGGCTGCTAGGACTATGATACTGGAAGGAAATGTTTCTCATATCTACTAGAGAGAAGTTGTGAGTACCATTGTTTACATTCTCAATTAGATACAAGTCAAAGGTGATACTAGTAAGACTCCTTTTGAGTTGTGGTTTGGTCACAAGCCTACTGTTAGGTACTTCAAAATATTTGGGAGTAAATGGTATATCAGAAGAGATGAAGATATAGGAAAGTTTGATGCTAGAGGTGATGAAGGTATCTTTCTTAGTTATTCTACTAAAAGCAAGGACTACCAGTGCTATAATAAGAGATTAAGGAAAATGGTTGAAAGTGCAAATGTCAAGGTTGATGAAGACATAGCTAGAACATCCAAAACTTATGGATATGATTCAGATGATCAGAATGATAGTTCAGGAAAGAAAGTTTAGACTTCAAATCAAGTTCAAATCATTCCAGTGAATCAAGAAGATCAAGAGGAAGGAGAAACTAGTGAAAGTGCAAAAGAGAAATCACAAGAGCCTGAAGTTCAAGAACATCCTAAGACTCCAAGGTATGTAAGACTAAATCATTCAGAAGATCAAATAATAGGTGATAAGAACAAAGGTGTCCAAACTAGGAGAAAGATTACAAAAGAGTACTATTTGATTTCAAAGACTGAGCCTAATAGTGTGATTGAAGCATGCAAAGATGAACATTGGGTTGAAGCAATGAAAGAAGAACTACAATAGATTGAGAAGAATGATACATGGATTCTTGTTTGTAGACCTAAGGACAAAAAATGTAATTGGAACTAAATGGGTCTTTAGAAAAAAATTGAATGAGCAAGGTGAAGTTGTTAGAAACAAAGTGAGATTGGTGTGTAAAGGATATTCTCATATGGAAGGAGTTGACTTTGAAGAGACTTTTTCCCTTGTTGCTAGGATTGAAGCTGTGAGATTGTTTCTTGCTTATGCTACTTACAAAAACTACAAGGTTTATCAGATGGATGTCAAGTTAGCATTTCTAAATGGTGAATTGGAAAAAGAAGTGTATGCTAAGTAGCCTAATGGATTTCAATTGACTAATCAGGGAGATATGGTTTTTCAATTGAAGAAAGCTTTGTATAGAGTTAAGCAAGCCCCTAGAATATGGTATGCCAGATTGGACAAGTATTTATTGAAGCTTGGATTTAATAAAGGTACTACTGATAGTAATCTATATTTCAAGATTGATGATGATAAAGATTTGATTGTGGAAGTATTTGTTGATGATATCATTTTTGGAGGAGATGATAGTTTGTGCATGAAGTTTTTTGATGAGATGTAAAGTGAATTTGAGATGTCTATGATTGGAGAGATGAAATTATTTTTGGGATTGCAAATTACTCGTTAATAAAGGGATCTTCATATCTCAGTCCAAGTATGTGAAAGAATTGTTGAAGAAGTTTGGTATGGAAGATTCAAAGCTAGTTGGTACACCCATGGTGACTGGATGCAAGTTGACAACAAATGATGATTCTCTAAAGGAAAATTGAACTAGATACAAATCAATGATTGGTGGATTGCTTTATTTGACTGAAACTAGGCCTGATATCATGAATGTCGTATGTATTTTTGCAATATTTCAAGTTGATCCTAAGGAATCTCATGTAACTATTGTGAAGAATATTTTCAAATACTTGAAGTAGACGGTTGATTTTGGCCTGTGGTATCCGAAAGATGATGATCTTATTTTAAGTGCCTTTACTGATGTTGATTGGGTAGGTGATGTGAATGACATAAAGAGTACTAGTGGTGGTGCATTTTTCTTGGGTAGGAAGTTGATTTCATGGTTAAGTAAGAAGCAAAATGCCATTTCTTTATCTACTGCAAAGGCAGAATAAATTGATGTTGCTAACAATTGTACTCAAGTATTATGGATGAAGTAGATGTTGAAAGATATCCGAGCTGTGTATGATGAGCCTATTGCTATATTCTGTGATAATTCAAGTGCAATTAAAATTTCTAATAATTTGGTGTTTCATTCAAAGACCAAGCATATATCTATCAAGTTTCACTTTTTGAGAGACAAGGTGAGTGAAAAGGAATTCAGATTGGAGTATGTGCCTACTAAGGAACAAATTGCAAACGTATTTACCAAGTTGTTTCCTAAGGATACTTTTGAGTATCTCAAAGGGAAGTTAGGGGTGATTATATCTCCTAGTTAGAACTAAGATGCATTAACTTGTATCAATCCATGCATTTTATAGTCATATCTTGATCCAAATTGATGCTATGGTGGCTACTACTTAGGGGGAGTAGTTAGATGTTCAGATGTTCAAATATGTGGTTTAAAGCTTGTGTGGAGAAAATAGATTTTTGTCATTGATGTCAAAGGGGGAGAAGATTAATATGCAAAACTGTGAATTATCTGAGGAGAAGAGTCATGTGAGGATAAAATTTGTGTAAAAGAGTTGAGAAAAGACTCAGAACCTAAGGGGGAGTAAGTGTTAAAGATAGCTATGTTGATGGTGTTTTTCACGTAATGTGTTGCCATCAATGCCAAAGGGGGAGATTGTTGGATGTTGTGGTTGTGTTGCTGATATGTCATTGTCATTTATTTCAACACTATTGGCATTAATGCATTAGAGGTTGTATACGTTGAGGATATTGAGAAAATTGTAATGAAATGAGTTGCAGGTTGCCAATGTGAAGTGAAGTTCAATACATTGATGATCAGAGGTTGTGGACTAAAAGTTTTCTTTTTGATTATATATATTTTATCCACATTGAGTTTCAAAGATTTGCATGAAGATTTGATCGAGTTATGAAGATTTGTATTTTGAAATTTTTTCTGTTACTTCAGTTAATGTTCCTGAATGAAGATGATGCAATTCCAGTAAGTTCAACTATTGTGGATGCTTCTCCAGTGATTCAAAATATTTTTTTATGTTTCTAGGTCATTCTCTATTTTTGTTGCATGTAAGCATTGATCATTGTGCTCGCGATCGGTGATTTTCTCTTGTGTGTTCATGCTTTTCATGTTCTTGGCTGATAGGGTTTTGTAGCATGTTGTGGATCTTTGAGGAATAATTTTTTAAGTTGTTTCATGGTTGAGGATTTTATTTTGGGTCTTCACCATGTTGTGGCTAACCATGGTTGATTCATATTAATAATCTTTATTTTTTTGGGCCGACAGTTCATATTCATTTTATTATTTTGTTGAAGTCGACATGGAGATGTAATTTCTTATTGTAGATATATATAAGCTATTTTTTATTCCATTTGAATGTATGGTGTGCATGAATAATGTTCTAAATAATTTGAAGGTAGAGCATAGTGTGAAGAATAGTGAAGTGTGAAGTAGTGTTCATGTGCTTAACTGAAACTATAATCAGGCATTAGTAGATGTTATTTTGTTAGTTCAAATCCCTACGGATGTAATTTGAATCTTTTTGTAATATAGTGTGTCTTCCTTTTGTAACTGAGTAGTGAGCTCTAGGCAGTGTCCCTGAATGCATGTGCATTCCTCATTTATTATTCTTATACTTTTAACATGGTATAATCTTGTGGACTGACCTCCACTGTGGTTTTTCCCCTAATAGGGTTTCCACATAAAAAATATTGGTGTTATGTGTGTTTTTGATGTGTTGATGATTTATGCTTTCATGGTTATTAATCAGATATGAGAATAAGGGTTAATAAGTTTAATAAGTTTGAAATTTTTTCACAACTGATGCAACCCCCCTCTCAGTCGTCTTCCCTTTTGTTTCCAACACTTCTTATATTATATTTTTTCCTACACTCATCTCTTTTAAGAGCGAGGTCTTCCACTGTTGCCTTAGTAAGCTTTGCAACATTCATAGCCATATCAGCTACCTCTAAAGTTGGGGTATCAACGAGTCTCTTTATTAACAATTTTCCACTAAAATCTGATGGTTCAGCCACTACCAGATTTCTAATGCATCCCATTCTTCACTAAATGTTGATCCTCAAAGTGCCATCTCTACTTCTTCTTTAGTTTGCAGCAAGGGCCTTTTATACCTCCTTAAAGTATCAAGCACTATAGCATCAACAATGTCCCATTCAGGTAACAACAATATACCACTGTTCTTTAGAAGCTCTCTACCCTCTTTAACAATCATATTATGGAACTTAGGCCTCATACCCTTCCTTACATTTTCCTGAATGATAGCTTCGGGGAGTTATGGATGTAAGCTCGTCTTAGTCACAACCTTCTCTACATAGTCTGGAGCTTTAGCTCCCCATACAAAATCTTTGAATGCAGTTGTTTCAACAAAGGATTCATCTTCCATAAATGTTTTGCAAGCCTCAATCCTCAAATCATTTGCACTATTTAGACCTCTAAGGTCAACATTTCCTAGTATAAGGCTATCCTCCCTTGAGCTTGAAGAAACTTCCCTTAAGGGAGAGGGAATTCCCTATAGTATCTCCTCAAAAGTGCCAAGGATATCATCATCCTCTGTATCACAATAATTTGCTACTCCTCTTACCTCAGTCTTTTACCTTTTAAGGGGTGGCTATTCCAATGGAGTAGGAATTTCTAGAGGTGAGTCAACATTAATCACAATAATAGGGACCCATTTTGGAGGTGATGGAACTAATCTCTCAGGAGAAGTTTCCCTCATTTCCCCAGAAGTGGTAGGGGATGCAAAATTTTGCTCCTTGCTTGTTGTCTTGTTCTTCCTAGAGTAAATTATTATTTTCTTGGGTGGCTGATAAGTATGCCTCTCTTCCAGTACCACAATAGTGTCTTCTTTAGCTGCCACTACTTTTCCTTTATCTTTGACCACTTGTTCTCTTCTCATTATACCCACTATATCCTCAAAATTATTCAAAACATGCATAATCCTATCAAATGTACTATGTATATTAGGTATAGGGTAATACTTAGGATATCTCCTTTGAGCCCTCTCCATCATCTTATTGAAAGAAAGATATTTAGACTTCCTTTCATCATTCTCTTGGAAGTCAAAAATATTCCTAATTACATCCTCTAGGTAGTAGAAATTATGAACAAAAGTACCAAGCCTTTTCTACATCCTCAATGCATTAATGAAACCTTCTTGATAATGATTCCTTGGGTGCATATAATCCAATTTGTATGGTGCTAGAAGATGTAACAACTCTTTCTATGCTCCCTTTACTATAACAAAGTTAGCAAACATAGTCCATTCTAGGAAAAATGAGCCCTTCTTTGTTGTATCAGGAAAGTGTGCTGCTTCAGAGGCTCCCAATTGCCTTATGACTTCAAGAAACCTAATCCTCAATGGCACATCTCTTGGCAAGACAAATGGGTCTATGTTAGTGTTACCCATATTTTCACCCATGGCTCAATCAAGTAGAGATCATTGAAAAAGAAGAAAGAAAATCATACATTTTTAACCTCCCTATGTTGCATTCATATATACAAATGAAATAACTTGAGAGATCACAACTACAGATCATCGCATTTATATAAATGCATGAAACATAGAAAGATTTTGCACATATTTTCTGAGAAAAGTTATTTTATTGAGAAAAATATTCATTTAACTCACACAAGTCGTGAGTTTAACTGTTGCTAATTTATTCAATGCAAAAAAAAATCAACATATACATGAATAAGTAAATGAATGAAAATAAAGTGCATATAGGGAGGGTAACCAGTCATTTCCTATGAATGATTGGTTATTTGTCTAGTCTTCTTGAATGACTATCATCCTATTGTCCTGGTCTGTTCCTAGCTCCTTAAGGTTCCTTTTCCTGCAATTAATCAAAATAATGTTTTAGAGCAGCTCTCTAAGCAATGACAAGTTACACATCATACATGTTCATTTACCCATACATGTATAAGTTATCCCTAATCCGTATTCAATAAACATGTTCATTACAAGTGTCCCAGAAAACTATTGAAATTGTCAAACACAATTGAAATGTACATATGTTTTTCTAATCTATTTGTTTCATGTGCAGCTATAGGTGCAGATATGATTTAAATCAAATATGAGCAGGGTTAAATGTGGCTCCCACAAGGGTTGATCCCAGCTCATATGCATAATATTTTAGGTACTTGGTGCATTCAAAATAGATTACTATGTCAGGAATCTTATTAACAATAGTTTTTGAGATGTAAACTGAAAGTACAATATGCAATGACAGTCATCCAAAATGACTATGGTTTTGAATAATGCATAATATAAATAAAATGTGATAGGGTAACTTGTTTTTATGAAAAATAATATTGGTACAACACAAGATGTCATTATGACCTTGAAACCAAGAGAGATTTGCATCTTTGATCACAGAGTGTTATAGCTGGTAAAATGGTTATTCAAACCATACAATCATAGAGCATGATAAAGGAGAAAGATAGTTTGTGCATTGCAAGCTACAGGGGAAGTTCCATATAGTGCCCAATATTTATCAGCTATAAGATAGCATAAATACATTGATGCAAATAAGTAATTAAATGCATTAATGAAAAGAGAAGGTATGATCACTCTGCAGAAGAATAGTTAAACTTTCAAGGTAACAATCCTATAGTGGAACTAAAGGGATAGTCAATAGATGCACTCACAGTCTCTTGAAGGGTCAAGAATAATTATTTCTACCATATGACAGTGTGATCTTGAGAAAACAAGCAAATAATGGAGGTAATCAAAGAAGCGCACATACATTGCAGTCACTTATTAATGGAACACTCAAGTGAAAAAAGCATAATGATAGTCCACATCACTAAAAGAATCATGACAGTCAAGTAAAGAGAATAACAATCAACTATGGTAGAGATTCAAAGATACAATAGGATCAGCGAAAAGAATGTATGCCAAGTCAATATATTTTGGGATAAAGAGAGATAGTCAAGGATGAAAGAGAGTTAAGAAAATGTGAAATCCTCTAAAATGTGTAACCCAGAATGTATGGAAGATGTAAAATGGAGAAGAGGACAGTCTTGTGTACTCTATGATGATAATGGGAAAAATATTTTAGAAGAATGTCACTATAATACATGACAAGGGCATTTGCACAAATCTGGGACAACATCTATATTAAAGTGAAAATTATACATAAAAGCCCCATAAACATAGTCTATTTTTTTGTGGTTACAAAAGGTTGGAAGTTTAGAGAAAGAAATCCTTTATTTTAAGGCCACAACTCAGCAAAAAGAGGCCAGTCTTTATCTACAGAAATGAATACCAGCAAGGACAACTCCTTTTGACATAATATGAAGCAGAATTATCTTCCTCTACAGTTTCTGTGATATTTTCTAGAATTGCAAGATTATGGAAGAGATCAAAAAGTAAAGAAGCACATTCATGACATCAAATGAAAGCTCTAATAAAATACTTGATACAATATTCACAAAGCGAAGTTCAAATTTTCACTTTATGTGCTCACTGAAAATTATGTTCTGTAGGAGGAAAAGCCAGTCCCATAATGCTACATTGGTTTTTCAGTAGATAAATAGCTAGGGAGCAATTTATGTTTCTCATGAAGGAATGGAAAAAGAGTCAGAGTCCTTAAATTATATCGTGCAATGACATTAAGAAAAAAACCATTTTACAGACATTTTCTTCACAGCGTAGCATCTTCTTGTGGATTAATTGAATGTAATAACTCTTCTTCCAATTGACACCATTGGTCATTATTATTGGGCATCATGAGTGAAATAATATGCAATATTTTCAAAACTGACAGAAAAGTAAGATGATTTACAGAGGCTCATGGCTATAAGGCCATGAAAAATGGTAAATAATAAATGCAAAAATGAATGGATGTTACAGTTTTCTAAACCATAACTTGAAACAAACACAGGTAAATGGGAACTCAATATAGTCCAAAGAAACAATATGGCTAATTAAAATTTACATTTTTCAAAACATGAGGTAAATGCTCTGTGCAAAGTAGAGAAGCAGAGAAATAAATTTCATGACAAACATTAAACAAATAAAGGAACCTTGATACAAATTTGTAAAGTATATGGGAGGAAAGAGCCCTCAATTTTGAATGAAATCTGTGGCCACATATATAAAAAAAAAATTCATCAAATATTTTCATGGTATGAAGTACATAACAACATGATTGAGTACATAAAAGCCTTACCATGCAGGTCCAAGCAAGATTTTTATTGTTTTTTCAATCAAATCCTTCATAAAAGCTCCACAAACACTCCATGGTGGCGCAGTTGCAGCTTCTCCTTGAAGCTTTAGGTGAAATGTTTATCTTCCTATATTTTAGGGTTTCACCTTAATTCTTGAAAGTCTGATGGCTTTATGGCTATGTGGCTTTAGAATGTATTTCTTAAATATATTCACTATGTGTCGGCCTCTCTTTCTTTAGAAATTGCCTAAGTATTAGTGCTAAAACTTTGGTTTATGTTTTTCACCGTTTGTATGTTAGGCTTTTAAATACTTTAATTTTGCTTTATTTTCAATGTAAATTGTTTTAATTTGTAGATACGTAAAATATATTGATTGACATTGTGCATCTGATCTTGACTACTAACAGTGTTTCATCCTGAATCATCCTTCAGTCTAACCATTTAATCAAATCCCCTTATCTAATTAAATTCATCAATATTCCTCTCTTAATTACATAAATCATTTTATCTAATTAAGTAACTCTCTTTTGTTAATTAAATCAATCCACCTGATCTAATTATCCCTATTTAATTAAGTAATTAATTTTATTTGATTAAATCTCTAAAGTCTATCTATTAAATTAAATAAATTAAAACCTTATTTAATTTAATCTAACATCACCTCTTTTAATTAAATAAATCAAAATCTTTATTTGATTAATCTCTTATCACATTCTTCTCATTATTTTATTTAAATAAATCCTAAAATCTAAGTCAAATAAGTTACATCATCTAATCCCTAATTAAATTAATTAACGCTTGATTAACTTAATCTCTTATCATGTCCCATCCTCTAGATTTTGCAAGTTCCACATGAAAATAGATTTAATTCATTTATTAAATCTATATTTTCCTCACAAGGCATCTTTTGGAATATCCTTCACGTTTGAATTCAAAAAGATCCAAGTGGACATGTACATCCAACAAGGCAATAAATCCATCTTACACGTCCTTTGCCTTGAGCCAAGTGGAATTTATTGCATTTTCCCTTCCCTCTTGCACTTGTCATTTCAACAAATTTGAAATTCAAAAATATGCATTTATTGGCACAATCCTCAAAACTTGCACATCCTCCAATCATTCATAGATTGACAAGTGGCATCTTGCCATTGGATGAATGTTAGTCCCACATTGCTCAAATTTGGACATTCATCCATCCTAGAATTCTATAAATAAAGAGCTCATATCCTCATTTGATCATCCAAAAATTATGCAAAGTTATTATGCTAAAATATTTAGCCATTTCCATCAAATATCATTGAGTTCTTGGCTAGGTTATGCAGGTTTTTAGCTTGGAGCACTCAATCTTCATCAACAAAGTGGATCATTCATCAATCATCATCAACACACATCAATCTTACATCATAGGAATTGGGAAAGGGCCAATTTTCACATCAAATTGGCACCAATTCCCCCATGGGATCAAGAGTTTGCTTATTTAATTAGGATTCAATCTTTGTTTTGTCATTCCCATTGTGTTCTTCATTGTTTTCTGTAGATACCTAAAAATGACCTAGGTCTGCAAGCTTCATTTTTATCACTTTCATCCTAGCATAATTAAAACATTTAATTATGTCCTTGGTCCACATTTGACTATTAATTAAATAATTTATAATTGTTTAATTAATTCATGTATTTGTATTCTTCATGATTATTAAATAAATAATTTTTTTATTTTTTTTATTCGTAAGATGTGGGGATAGGGGCCCACTCCCTTTATTAAAAGATAAACAGATTACAAAAGACTGCCAGGAAGCAGAGAAAGATCCTCAAACTACAGGATGCATCAGAAGAAGAAAGAGAGAAAGAGAAAAACCTAAAAAGAATGAAGCAGAAAACATCATTGCTACAAAAGAAAACAGAAAGAGACAACAACCCGGAGCACAAAGACTCAGAAGATGAAAGGCCCATAAAAACTATTTGCGGAAGAGAATCCCCTCCAAAGTCCGCTGTGAACCAGCTTCCACCGCTTCTAACCCTTCAGTCTTTCCTATTAAATAAATAAATTTTATTTATTTATTAAATCGTCATTAATTGTCTAAGTCTTCCCTTAATTAAATAAATTTCTTAATTTATTTAATTATCCTAAATCATATATTTCTTCCTGATTATTAAATAAATAAATTTTATTTATTTAGTTAATATGTCACTAACTGTCATAATTAAATGAATTGATTAATTTATTTAATTAATTAATCTTATCTGCTAAATTAAATAATTATCTTTAATTATTTAATTGTCAAAATTAATATTCCTCTCATTTTAAATAAATGAAATTATTTAAAATGTCATCACTTTCTTAATTGTCAGTCCATTTTGGTAAATAATCTGAAAAAGATTATTTATTGTCTCACAAAATCATTATTTTGAATTGATTTAATTCAAAATGGCAAATATTCTTCTAAAAATCAAATAATCGGGTAGATTATTGATTTTTCAAATTTGATCTTCAGTTCAAATCTTATCTTCTTGATTTTTTGAATCTCATAAATCAGGTAGTCTTTATCCTTTTGATTTTCGAATATATTTATTTCTCTAATTAATTATCTCACTTATTCCCCACCGCTGATTTTATTCTTTCAGATGAAATCTCAACCACTCACTTAAGGATTTTACCCTAACCCTGATTAGGGATTATCAGATTTAATCTTGTCTGCTGATTTTAGGTCTCTGTCGAAATTCAATCTCGTCTGTCCATTCAAAATGGCATTTTATATAAAATGCTATTTTGCTCTCATTTATGGATTACACACGGACATATTATACATTATTGCACTTGCACACTTAGACTTTCATAGCAATTCTTATTTTTATTTCATAAAGTCTTAGCATTGTTTAGGCATAGACATTGGCAATCATAGGCATTTAGGCATAGGCATTAGGCATTTGTGCAAATCCTTCAAAGCTTGGTGTAGGACATAGACATTTATTTGCAGATTGCTCGCTCGTCAAATATGAGGGCAACACATCAACCAGCAAGCAAGGAGGTGTTACAAAGGTGAATCATGGAGGTTGCAACAACTATTTGGTATACTTGTTTCATTTACGTTTGCTTCCTTTGTTCTTTGTAATTACTTTGGGTTTTGTCTTTCACATTGATTTGATAACTTGAATCTAATCCAAAAATAAATCCATTGTTACATTTGGGTTTTGTCGTTCTTTCATTTGCTTCCAAGCCCTAGTTTCCAAAGACACGACCATAACTTTCAAACGGCTACGTATTTTCTCACGAATTTTTTTTTGCAGCTTGGGGACAACATCACACATTTTCATTCCAAAAATCAAATTTTTGGATCTGTTTTCAATTTTTTATAATTGTTTTTCTGTTTTTCATAAAAAATTAATTTTGAGAGAAAATTATTGAATTTTTCAGCTATGTTTACTTTTTTGGAAAGCTCTCTAAATTTTAATAGGGGTCTGTTCTTTATCTTTTAAATTTGGATGCGAAATTATTAGTCAAAAAATAGATCTTTTAAAATATGGATTTAAAAAAAAATTCTTAGGTCTCACTCATGATTGCAGATCTACTCACAATTTTTTTTTTTCTAGATTTGGGAAGACATCAAATGATTCCAGTAGAAAAATCAGAATTTTTAGAGTTGTTTTGTATTTTTTATAATTTTTTTATGATTTTTCATAAAAAAATAATTTCAGGTGCAAAACAGAAAAATTTTCTGATTTATTTAATTTTTTGGAAACCTCTTGAGATTTTAGATAGGATTTATTCTCTGTATTTTTCATTTTACTATCAAAAAAAATTCTAAAAATCAGATTTGTTGTGACTAGCTAACCCTCTAACAGTAGTGATCAAGTATCTTGCTAGGGTTTGTTGTTGGTTTTTTGCATGTGCAGGAAATAAACACTTCAAAGGACACATTGGATCAAGTGGACAAAAAAGGAGGCATCTAACTATTTTTACAGATGGATAGTCGAAGATCATTATTAAACTACTAATGTGTGGTCTTGCAGGTTTGAACGTCAAAGACTAAACATCAAAACAATGTGTTTGTCTTTTTTTTTAGTATAATACACATTTCCTTTGGTGCAATTAAAATGAACTTGTCTTTCTACTATGTCTGAGTGTGTTTGCAAAATGGTAGGTGAGTATGCTCTCACCTTGTGAAAACTCGGTGATCAGAAAACTAGACCCATTTTTATCTATCATTACCTTCATGACTTGGTATATTGGAGTATCCTCTCCCCTTGCGCTTTCGGGCGATCTTGGGTGTAAGAGAAATGGTTACTAACTCTAGAACTTGGCCCTGTTCTGGTGGGAAAAAGTACTCACCCCAGGACGACTCAGACTGGTAGCACCCTGAACCCGAGGGACTTCCAGCCAATATATAAAAGTGGATTCTTGGGGAAAACCCAAGAATCACGAGTGTGGTTCCGATGAGATGGATTTGAAAGGGGACTCTCGCCATATGGATCATGCCCCATGAACAGAATGCCCGTATTAAACACCTCTTGCCTTAGTGTCCAACCGTTCTATTGGCCATTGCTTGATATAGTGCAGGGTACAATATCATTCCCGAAGACACTCACTACTGATCCCCTTGAGTAGAGATAGCAATTCTTGGGATGTCATTACCCAAAGAATCTGAATTTGTTGTGCTCGAATGACGTTAATGAGCCATGGAGGGGAGCCAATGCCACCAAAATTATAAGCTATCCACTCTCGAGAAGGAAAGGTGTTTATCACCAATCCGGGGTATATCGATGGGCTATATCAAGTACACAAACCATTGGCCTATTGGCCTTTTTAGGATTGTACTTGTCTCATGTGTGCTTGCTTACAGTTAAAATATCGTGCTTGCAAGTGTTTTCTGGATACTGAAATAAATCAAACAACAGTCAAACATCTAGAAACAACCAAGTCAAACATTGGACCTTTTTTGACTCATTTCACAACATGAACATGCAATCTTCCATGAACATGCCATCTTCATCACAAAACATTTTTCAGCCAATAATAAAAAGAGACAAAAATGGACGAGTATGTGCAAAAGACTTCAAAGCTGCAGCACAAAATCCTAATATAGTCTCGTTTGTAGAAAAGTCAATCTTACGTGACCCTCAAAGGTATCTAGCCATGCTTTTAGACCAAGGGGCTAAGTTACCACAAGGATTTGACATAAATACTTTGCCACCACCATCTGTCTACCCTCACAATCAACAGTCACTTGACACAAATCCTACCATTAATTCACAACAAACGTCCACTAATCACCCTTATCCTAACCTTGACAAGGGAAGCCAACTATCAACTAGTCCATTCCAAACCTCCATGTCATATTCTGACCCTTCACCTATCAATCCTGTCCAAGTCTACATGCCTTATCAACCATCTACCAACTCATGTCAAGTCCCCACATCATACCATACTGATCCGGTCCAAGTCTCCATATCCTATTTCAATCAACCTTACACCAATCCAGTCGAAGTCTCCATGTCATATCCTTGTCCTTCAACAGTTAATCCAGTCCAAGACTCCATGACATATCCAGTCCAAAACTCCATGTCCTATCTTTGTCCCTCACATGCTAGTCTAGTCCAAGTCCCCATGTCCTATCCTAGTCCTTCATATACTAGCCCAGTCCAAGTTCCCACGTCCTATCCTAGTCCTTTGTTCATTAATCCTTTTCAAGTCACCCCCTCACAAGCCACATCTAGTCATGAAAATTCTATCATAGTCCAAAGTCAAATCCCATTTAATAGACTTGAGGATAAATGTCAAAATGAAAGTCCAAAGCATGACCTTATAACGTCACTCTCATGTCAAGAACAAGGTAGTCCATCCCATGACCCTATCTTTCAGTCCATCCAAGAAGTTCTTCAAGACGATCATGACATCCAAATTACCCCAACCCTTGACAAAGACTTCAATCCTAATTACATCACCCACGACAACCCTACCATTGACCAAGAAGTCCAAATCCACGACAACCCCATCTTCGACCAAGACCCTACCATTGACCAAGAAATCCAAGATGATCCACTCCTTGACCTTTATGCCATTCATGATCAAACACTTGCCGACCTTACAAAGGCCTCGGCTATTGACACTTCCCATGATGAGACACTTGTTTCCATGGGACACATAGACGATATTCCTCCAGAACAAGAATCTTCCACTAGGGACATGCTTGCATATGATCAAGTTATAGCTAAAATCATTGGACTCTATGACACTAAAAATAATGATGGCTTCGACATTTCCTTGGAAGAACCAACAGAATCATCTGAACTTGACATGTCACACGATCAAGCTGAAGATATCAATTAGGAATATGTCCAACATGACAATGAAGCTAAGACACTTTATCAACTAGGGTCATCTATCTTTGTTAGAGCAGGCTTTCTTGCAGACGAAAAATAATACAAGTGACAGTATCCACATACCTAATGATGGGTTAGCATCTTTCTTTCAAAACAACAAATACCCCATCGCAAATAGAATCTGTCAAAGCATGCAATATCAAGGCAAAGGACTAGGCATACACAAGCAAGGCATTCTAGAACCAATACAGCTTCTGACAAATTATAGACATCAAGGTCTTGGCTATTCCTCAGACAACAAATCAAATGATGTCAGTGGTACCTCCTCGATACTGGGGGCAACCTTGTCAGATACAAACGTCAAAATGGAATCCAAGAGAAATCCTTGTCATAAGATTGTTGCCAACACCCCGTCCACCCACACCATGGACCATCATTCCATCATAAATAAATCTTCCCTTTGGAACCAACAAAAACAAAAGTCTTATAAGTCAAAAGATCAAAATCAAATGTCAAAGGCCATTGAATCAAACAAAAGGACAAGTGGACAAATGAAATTAAAATGGATCCCAAAGAAAGATGGATCAAACAAAGACACCAAGTCAAATACAAAAGTCAATCACAATGTGGAGCCACAAGACAAGAGGACTCCCACATATAAAACATGTCCACCTCCTTCAAAATGGTTATCAATCAAGGCATATAAAAGTGTTGGTTCCAAAAACCATCCCTCAAAAATCTGTCATACACCATACCAAGTTTGGAAAATAAAAAGTGATTCATCCAAGCATCCAAACAACCTTTCCACATCTACCATCATTCATCATAACCCTACATCTTGTCTAAAGTCCAATGATCCCACGTCACAAATCTGTCACATCTTGGCAGCAACTCTTTACCACAAGGACTCTCATGGCACTCTATCGCGATGTGCGTATTCTGATAAGGCCAACTCTAGTATCAAAAAGGATCACAATGACACCAATCAGTTGTATACAAGCGCTATGATCCTGACAAGACACCTACTTTAGACAAAACGTTATTGACATATCATGGCACTAGTCTCTACATCGGCATCGTCAATGAATTCAGAACAGGCAGTGGTCATCTAAAGCACCCAGGCTATCCACAAAATCAGAAATACAAAAAAAATGCAAAATGTAAAACATCGTCACCCTGATGAAAACCTGGCAAACAGGCATCTTGGTGACACCAAAAAAGTCAAAAAGTCAAGAAAATAGTAAAGAGAAAAATTTCATCCAATGGTGAAAACCTGGAAAACAGGCGCCTTGGATAAGTACCATGATGAAAACCTGGCAAACAAGTGTCATGTGTAAAATAAATTGTCTGTGGAATTTTATACTTGGGGGCAAGTCGTCTCATTTTCCCATGCCTTCCTCATGACATTGACGTCCATCTAAGCCCTATCATTTCCACGCATTTTTCCCACTTACCTCGATCTTGACATAAAACTAGCACACATAAATCATGCTTTGGGAAAACTCTTGACATGTCTATCCTTCGGTCATACATGATTCACAAAAAATCATGTCATTGACCGTCATAGTCTTATTGTCCTTATATGACATATTCCTTGAAAATCATACGACAATTCCATTAGTCTCATGTCTCTCATCTTTTACCAAGGCCACCCCCTATCCTTTCATTCCTGTCACCTATCTTGGCTTTCCCTTGTCAAACAGTCTAAGGATAATCATCATCCCATCTAGTTCTAACCAAGTCATTCCAAATGCAACGAGTCTAATCCATACAAACACATTATCCAAAATGTTACTTGACTACGTTCCTAGCCCGGTTGTAGACCTCCATACTTTCATCACATTATCATCATCATCCTCACGTTGTTTCGGGATGCGTCCTTCCCACGTCAAACAACATTGTCATCACATGTCAATTGGTATTTAGCTTGACTAGGAGTACAATCATGTTTGTCCTTGGATTCTCATGTGTAGGCATTAGTCATATGCATTTGTCACGATCCTCTTAAATGTCAAAATCCAAAAAATCATCAAACGTCAAAAAGATAAAAACATCATAAAATGTCCTAAAAAAAGACAAAAAAATCATAAAATGTCCTGAAGAAAGACCAAAAACATCATAAAATGTCCTGAAAAAAGACAAAAAAATCATAAAATGTCTTGAAGAAAGACCAAAAACATCATAAAATGTCTTGAAGAAAGACCAAAAAATCATAAAACGTCCTAAAGAAAAACATAGAAATATCCAAATCAATGTCAAAATCCTAAAAATGGAGTCAAAGTCAGTCAGTCCATGTCATTGTCAAACTACATTGTCTCTGCGCATTTGCTACGTAGGCAAGGCCATCAGTCGATGAGTCCCCGAGACATTAGGTCAGTCCTTTTAGGTTGGTCCAAATAAAATCATGGAATTTGTCACAATCGTCACATCAATCAAATAAGTCAGACATAGTCAAACTCAAACACAAGACAGTCATTCGAAATGCCAACGTCAAAATTGGTCAAAATCAGACAACATAAGCCAATCAATCATACAGTCAACATCTGTCAACTTTCCAAAACATATTACTCAAAACAATGTCAGTCTCGTCACTCTTTGGTCCTCTTCAAGATGTGTCCTTCTTGGAGTTAGACCTCATCAAAATGTCCTTTGCCTTTTCAGGATGTGTCCTTCCTGACAATAGGCCTTGTCCAACTGTCAACACCGTCAAATTGGCAAAGCTCTTAAACTGTCAAAACTGTCAAACTAACAATAATTCAATCTTTGACAAACAAACATTGGCAAACAAGATTAAATGGCTATTAATTTTTCTAATCTATCTTGTCTTATGTTTTGACTATTTTGTCTATTTTTGTCTTATATTTTTACTGTCTTGTCTTTTTGGTCATGTTACTAGCTACCTCGAGGATGTCCCATGAAGGATTTAGAGGTGCGATGACGTCTCTTGGCCTATTTTATTTTCTTTGACTGATGTCTATGGATTGTCTCAACAAAAAGACTGGGGCAACATGACCCTTAGTATGAGTTAGGACATTCCTTTACTGTGACTATCTGTTTTTCAAGTGGATGACCTTGCACACCTTGGTCTATGCCATATCATGGTGTTTGTTGTCCATTTGTGTCATTTTTACCACCCAATGATGATTAAGAGCAATAAATTTTAAATTCCTATGGCAATGTTTTGAAGGATTTGGTCTAGGAACTAACATGCATCTTCTTTAGTCTTGTCATCTTCTCTGTCTCATCTCATATAGGCATTGCATCCATATCATCATCCATATCTTTTGCACTAACATTTCTTTGTCTCTTCATATTCTAGTCTTCTCATTAATTTCGAGAGCACACCCATGTTCTTGGAACCCGTCTTTCCTCTCGAGGGGGCATACCATAACCCTCCTCGTCATTCTTCCTCATCTTATTTTGTACTAGGGCATATTTTTGACTTATTTTCATTGTCACAACGCGACAAGCAACATTATGACAAAGAGGGGCAAAATGTAGACACCTAAAAATGACCTAGGCCTGCAAGCTTCATTTTACCACTTTCGTCCTAGCATAATTAAAACATTTAATTATGTCCTTAGTCCACATTCGACTATTAATTAAATAATTTATAATTGTTTAGTAATTCATGTCTTTGTATTCTTCATGATTATCAAATAAATAAATTTTATTTATTTATTTAATATTCACTAACTGTCATAATTAAATGAATTGATTAATTTATTTAATTAATTAATCTTATCTGCTAAATTAAATAATTATCTTTAATTATTTAATTGTCAAAATTAATATTCCTCTCATTTTAAATAAATGAAATTATTTAAAATGTCATCACTTTCTTAACTGTCAGTCCATTTTGGTAAATAATCTGAAAAAGATTATTTATCGTCTCACAAAATCATTATTTTGAATTGATTTAATTCAAAATGGCAAATATTCTTCTATAAATCAAATAATCGGGTAGATTATTAATTTTTCAAATCTGATCTTTAGTTCAAATCTTATCTTCTTGATTTTTTGAATCTCATAAATGAGACAGTCTTTATCCTTTTGATTTTCAAATATCTTTATTTCTCTAATTAATTATCTCACTTATTCCCCACCGCTGATTTGATTCTTTCAAATGAAATCTCAACCACTCACTTAAGGATTTTACCCTAACCCTGATTAGGGATTATTAGATTTAATCTTGTCCGCTGATTTTAGGTCTCTGTTGAAAGTCAATCTCATCCGTCCATTCAAAATGGCATTTTCTATAAAATGCTATTTTTCTCTCATTTCTGGATTACACACGAACATAATATACATTCTTGCACTTGAACACTTAGACTTTCATAGCAATTCTTATTTTTATTTGATCAAGTCTTAGCATTGTTTAGGCATAGACATTGGAAATCATAGGCATTTAGGCATAGGCATTAGGCATTTGTGCAAATCCTTCAAAGCTTGGTGTAGGACATAGACATTTATTTGCAGATTGCTCGCTCATCAAATCTGAGGGCAACATGTCAACCAACAAGAAAGGAGGTGTTACAAAGGTGAATCATGGAGGCTACAACAACTATTTGATATACTTGTTTCATTTATGGTTGCTTCCTTTGTTCTTTGTAATTACTTTGGGTTTTGTCTTTCGCATTGATTTGATAACTTGAATCTAATCCAAAAATAAATCCATTGTTACATTTTCTTCCTAATTTGAGTTTTGGCAAATGGATTTCATGGGGAATCCTTGTTCATGCTTGCAATTGACCAACTAATGTGTTTATTCATTGTGTTTTGTAGGTATTCGGATTGGGGTTCACACATTTGGCACTAGGAGGGTAAAATCTCATTCTTTATCACTTTTCTCACAAATTTCAGCATTTTTGTTCATACACAGAAAAATTCCAATGCTAAGAGCTCAACGTCACTGTTTTAGCACTATTGAATCTTCAGCGTTGCCATATAGCACTGCTGGAAACTCAAACTGTGACGCTAGAGTTTTCTCGCCCAACATTTTGAATTTTAAACTGTGATGTTTGACCAATCTGACTCGTAGGAATTTTCAAAAAAATCAAACTACGATTTTGGGCAAAAGGGCGATGTGGTTGAGCTCACTGTCCTTGACATAGAGTGGCGCTGACTGGTAAGCGGTGTTGTACAACACCGCTGAGAAATCAAAATTTGACGCAATCACGGGTTGCGGCGCTGGCAGGGATTAAAAAGTGGAAACTTAATTTTAGCACGTTCTTTTGATCATTAATGAGTTTATCTTCTGTTTTCTACTTTTTAATCTTTGTATTTTGCAGAATCTAACTGGTTTTCTCTCTTGTAGGTTGGATTAATTGAAAATGAAAGAAGGAGAAGCATGAGGATGATATTTCACAAGATCAAAGTGTTTTTTAACACTTTAGTGTTTGTTTAACACTTTTTCACGAAATTGTTGTCTCTTCTTTCTTAGGACACTAATTTTGTTTGGGTTTTAAAAATAATCTTTTCATTTTTTTGCAAAGGTTTAAAATGAACATTAGGACTATAACTTACTAGAGTTTGTTTCTTCAGTTAAACAATTGAATAAAATGTCTATCATTTGTCCTTTGGTGCTTTAAAAATAATTCATTATTACTTTGTGGGATCTAAAATGAACATGTGCTATTTTTTTTTGTGAAGGCTTACTTGAACTAACTTCATTGGAAAAGGACGTATGCACTTCTCTCACACTTTATAGCGATCTTGAGAATCAAAAGGCCTTTTTCGTGATTTTAGGTTGAGATAAAGCAATCACCTCCACATTTCATTTTGGGTTTAAGAATTGAACAAAATCTTGTGCGAGTGTGAGTGGAGCATTATTAGGTACATTCTCTCTCTTTGTTGCCAACAAATATTGATTGAGTTACGGATATTTCCTTTACTCACTTTTATTTATCCTAGAGGGCCTGCCTTGGGGAAAAAGTACTCACCCAAGGAACGGCTCAACCGATAACACTCTAAAGCCAAGATTATTTCCAACCGGGATATAAATGTGGGTATTGGAGTAAATGCCAATATCACATGGTTGATTCCGACGAGATGGATCCGAAAGGGGACTCTCGCTATATGGGTCAATCTCCACGAATGGAAAGTCCTTATTAAAACCCATGTGCTAGAATTTTCAAAATCCTTTGATCTATTTTTTGGTGCAAGAACGGTCGTTCTGAAGCCACCCCACACTTTTAAGGTCTTTTAGTAGAAATGGAAAGCATGCCATGGTATTTTCATGGGTGTTGATGCTTGGCTGCCCCGATTGACATTAATGAGCCATGGAGGGGAGTGAGTGGGGTCAAGCATCTAACCATTCGCTAAAGATAAGTGTAGCTAGACTTGTCCAAGTGGGAATCCAACAAATATTGTCTTACAAATCCATAGGGTTGTACTTATTCATGGTTTCAATATGCTTTTCTTGTACAAAAACATCTTGAAAACAAACACAAACATCTCCATCAAAATTTCAAACCCTTTTAGGAGACAAATACAATTGACTCAATCCATATGTTATCGCTTGCCCTTGGGATTCACATCCTTAGAGGTTTCTAAACATTTGGATTACATCTCAATTTGTCTACCAATGGTAAACGATAGGTAACCCTTGCCTTGAGTTCATCAAATTTCCACATAACACATTGTGTGGGATTTGAAGAAATTAAGACATTGGACATCTTAGCTTGAAAAAAAAACCTAATCAAAGAAAAGTGTCTTTGGTAAAATAAAGCCATTAAGCAAAGCTAAACAAAACAAACTCTCATATGTGATTGAAACCTCAAGAAGTCCAAATCCCAAAAAAAAAGTCATTGGTTCAAAATCTGGAAATTCATTTTCAAATCAAATCATTCTTTGGTTATAAAGGTCTATAGGAGCATTTCATGTTCTTCAATACCTAGGTCTAGACAAAAAAGTGTCTTTTTTAGGTTCATCTTAGGATCAAAAGAAATCAAAATATTTTTCACCCATCCTTCAACATCAAAACAAAAATCATTTCACCATCATCTTTTGGAAAATTTTTGAAACTATCCTTCACACTAGGCTTTTTGGCAAATCATCAAATCCTTGGGACAACATCCTTGAAATCCTTATCAAAATCACCTTTGGCTAGGTATGTGTAGATGCATCCTTTTGCATATGCTTAGTCAAAGTTATCAAACCATCTTGTTTATCTAGGTATGTGTAGATGCATCCTTCTGCATATGCTTGGTTAAATTATAATCTTGTTTGAATAGGTGTGGTTAGATGCATCCTTCTCCCTACACGTATTCAAATTATCACCCCTTTAGAAAATCTACCCTTTAGATAATCATCCAACATCTTAAGGTCTATTTGTTCAAAATCAAATCAAAATCAATCAAAATCAAGGACAATCCCAAAAGGAAAATCAAAATCAGAAACACATCTGAAAGTTCCAAACTTGGCCTAGCATCTCCTTCAAGATTTTTCAAAAGACCAAAAACATTCACATCATCCATCCCTTGCATCATCATCATATCACCTTTTGATCCTCAAGATATCCTAAAATTTTCTACTTTGGACATAAAGTAAAGATCAATCCAAAGAATTAAGAGAGTCATCTCCCATACTCTTGAAAATTGATCCTTGTTTTATGGTTCAAACTAGATCTCAATACAAGAAGAGCATGGAAGCCAACAAAGAAACACTCGCTTCAAGTGATCTAAGCCAAACAAACGCAGAAATGAATCTTGTCGAATCAAGCAATCCTTTGACCATATCATCATCGCAAAACCCACAAGAAGGAAATCAGCAAGAATACCTTACCTTTGGGATGTCTCATGAAGAAATAACTGAAATGCTCCAAAATTTGGAAAACCATAAAATCATCAACATCATGACGAGGCTTAACCCTTCGCTATACATGCTTGAGCTAGCAAAAAAGGGGCCAAATTACCTTTGGATTTCGATGTGAGTACCATAGTGGAGAAATATTTACCACCAATCTCATCCACCATCCCCATCTCATCTACACCCCATCCCAAAACATCACCCAAAACATTCCACAAATCACGACATCATTTGCTCCAACCCAACCCAATGTTAATAAAGGGAATGCATTTATTAATGCTATTCAATCACACCCCCTTGTTAAAAATCAAGATGTGGATGCAAATACCATCTTGGAACAAAACATACCCCAAAATCCATTACACAACTATGTTCCTCTCAGTTTCCATCATGACCGACCATCATCATCAACCTTCTGTGCAACACCTCAAAATTCTCTCCTCACAAATCCGCAAGAAGAGGGAGACATGTTCGAACCAGGGGAAATTTTTGACACCACAACATTTTCTCAAGAACTCACACCCCTCATATTTCCACCTCTTCCACCATTTCCATCATCATCCACACCACTCCTTGGTTTGGGGCTCCCACCTTTACCAAGTGTCAATCAAACCAACATCCTGAATGTCAATCAAAACATCACGCAAAACTTGTCATTGATATCGCAACAACAGATGACAATGACGCAAGAAAACACAACATCATCAACCACCCCCTAACATCTCAAAGCATGGTTTCTCAAGGACCAACCACCAACACGATAGCACCATCCACCACTCAAATCACCAACACGACATCACCACTCACCACCTTCACAAACGCCATTCCAAATCCACCACCACCAACTTCCACCACATCAAGCCAATACAATGCGGCATTGCAAGCTACTTTTCAAAGGGGATTCCAACAAGTGCAAAAACAAAAATCCATACAACTAGCCGCTCAGCAAGCTGCTCAAGCTGCGCAAGCTGCCTAAGCAGCCCAAGCAGCATTACAAGCACAACAAGCCGCACAAGCCCAAGCTTTATTGCAACAACAACAACAAGCCGCTCAAGCTGCTCAAGCAGCCCACGTCACATTGCAAGCACAAAAGGCTGCTAGAGCACAAATTCTATTACAATAACAAGCAGCACAAGAAAAATCCCAAGCACAAGCTCAAGCTCACGAAAATGCCCAATACCAAGCACAACATGCACAAGCACATGCACAACTTCTTGCACAAAAACAAGCAGCACAAATGCAAGCATATCAGCAAGCAATAAAGCAATATCAAGAGCAGCAAGAAGCAACCCAATTGGCATCCCAACAATAAGCACAACAGCAAGCAAAAATCCTAGCACAACAACAAGCGTTGTTCATACAACATCAGGTGGAAGCCTACCTAGCTCGACAGAACATACAGATACCATTGAAAAAAACATCAAACAACCCACCCATCCAACCCACAATTGAAACACCCCAAAACACCTTCATCCCACCCCCTGATCCACAAAATGACGTAACGACACAAATCAGGTTGCTTTCGCAACAAGTGCTTGATCTTCAATCAGGGTGAACAACAAAAACACCAAGCAACTTGTGCCCCTATCCTTTTGACAGGAGCCTAGTGATGAAACCATTCCCCAAGGGATTTGAGATCCCCAAGTTTGAAAAATATAGTGGGACGGGAAACCCTGAAGATCACATCAAGGAATTCCAGGTTCATTGCATGGAAGTCCCATATGACGATACTTATCTGATGCGGCTATTTCCTAGGAGTTTGGCTGGTCATGCTATGGAATGGTTCTCTTTCCTACCTTCAAGCATTAGGACATTCCAAGAGATTATAGATGCATTCATTAAAAATTATGCATGCAACATTTCCATGGATGTCAGTCTAGAAGAACTCTCAACTCTAAAACAAGGAAAGGGTGAATCATTTGCTTCATTCCTGCAACGATGGTGATCCAAGGCCAATCAGAGCAAGTGGACCATGCTCAAAGAACAACAAGTTTGCACCATCATAGCCAACCTTGAAGGCCTCTTCGCATTTCATCTCAAGGTTCAAGGGATCACCACATATGATCAGTTGATCTCCAAGGCACTCAACATCTAACGAGCCCTTATGACTCAACCCGCGGGATCAACCTCATACCATGAACAACAAAACAACCATCATCTTCCAACTACGACGATAAACCTCACACATGGGCAAGGAACAAAAATGTCACTAATGATGGTGTCATAGACGCCAAGGTGGTAATTAGTGCCCCTCACCAAAATACACCCGCACCACAAATCCAAATCCAACACCAACCCAATCATCATGCAATAAAACAACCAAAAAATAATCCAACAATCAATAATCTTAATGATCAAAGAGGACCACCCCAATGCAACAAGAGTTATCCCAAGAAAAAGTACACCACTTTGGGGGAACCACTTGAAGACATAATGAAGAAGCTGGTAGACGAAAAATTCATCAAGGATCCTACCTTTGAGAATTACCAAGAACTGGATGTGAAACCTCCTTGGTATAATGGGAAACAACTCTGTGAATTCCATAAAATAAAAGGCCATACCATGAACAATTGCATGAGATTAAAAAACATAATTCAAGATCTCATCGATAAAAGAATTATAAACATGGAACAACCTATAGGAAACCAAGATCTTAAGATATACACGAATCCAATTCCTAATCATGGCAATAAAGGGAATAATAATAACAAAGATAAGGGGAAAGGCACCCACGCAAAGGTAAATCATGTGTATGAAATAGTCATCACCTCCCTAGATGAAAACTGCATGGTCATCACCATCAAAGGCACCCATGTCGATTGTGGAGTCACTACAAGAGGCAGAAAAGTTACCATCGCAGGATCATTCCAGCTAAACAAAGTCCCTGCATCTAGATCTATTTTGAATGGCTGCAATGTCCTAGATCAACTCAAAAGAACGCCAACGCAAATCTCCATCATGGAGTTGCTAAAAATATCATCTTCCCATAGGAAAATCCTTGAAGAAGCATTGGCTTCATCCACTTTCCCTGCAGACCTTAATGCGGAACAATTCCAAGCTATGGTCGGAAATATCATTACACCAAATCTCCTCACATTCTCTAACCAGGATTTCCCCACTAAACCATCTCACAACCGTGCACTTTTCTTGGAAGCCATTATACACAAGAGAAAATTCAAAAGGGTCTTAGTGGATGGAGGTGTGGGCTTGAATATATATTCTCTCAGCCTCATCAACCAATTGAAAATATCATAGGATTCTCTCCACAAAGGAAAGGGTATCACATAAGAGCATATGATGATCAAGAAAGAGTGTCTCAAGGCACAATAAAACTCCCTATTCAAGTAGGGCCCGCCATCATGGAAACCACTTGTCAGGTCTTGGACCTCAACTTGCCGTATAACATCCTCCTAGGACATCCATGGATTCATGCAATGAAAGCAGTAGTGTCGACTTTCCACCAATGTGTGAAATTTACACATGAAGGGCAAGAAGTTACCATCCATGGAGATCCCAAACCCTTCTCTTATTGCAAAATCCTTGAAGAAAAGTACTATAAAATCCCCCAAGTACCAAAAAATGATGAGAGACCATCTACACCATACATCGATCCTGCCACCCTTGCATCCACTTCTATGACAGAGACACCTGCCACTCCCACCATTCCCACCATCTCTGAAATTAAGGTCATCATCCAAGATAACGGTTGTAGAAACTACAAGCTCCCTAATAATGATTTTGTGGTAGGAGAGTTACCACAATCTCCTAGATCATGGGGATGTCCACAAATAAATGAAGCCTCCATGTCCCAAACGTCTCCTGTGGACTATCCCACCTTTACAAGATGGGGGGATCTTGGCCGATAGGTTATTGAGGCATATCCATCTCATATGCTATATCAAGATGAAAGACCAGTAGCCAATTTACCAATGGATGACAGAAGTAAGGATCTGCAAATGATGCTCGCAATGGGCTATGATAGAAATCAAAGACTTGGACAAAATGATAATGGGCTTATAATACCTATCATGCCAGAGACGCGACCGATAACAAATCTTGGCCTTGGATGTACCCCTCTGAGTATAACCATATGAGGCTGAAGTCCTCTAGTTAGAACAGTTAATAATCCTCCTCAACCAACCCCAGTAGAACTATGCTTACCAGTATCTACAGGTAGAGTCATAGATAAATTTACATTTGATATAACTAACACCTGTAGTAGTAGTGATGATGAGGATACCAAGAAAAACTTACCTAGGCTATTTGAAGATACCACTCTTTGCATGATTAGCACCCTATCTTTTGAATCTGACCACCAAAATCATGAGGTTCGCCTAGTATATCACCAACTCATTGACTACGACCAAAGAGGACCACCAATTCTTAGTACATTTGAAAATGATGAAGCGCTCTCAGAATCCATGGGACTACAGGATAACATTCTAGAGGAGGATCACAAATTAGGGTTCATAATCGAGCTAGATACACAAGCCTATTATGGTGAAATGATTGAATCCCTCAGTCGTAAAAGTGAAAAATTAAGAGTAATATCCAAGTCTTTGAGTGAAAACCACATTGTGGCACTATTCGACCAAAAAAAAGTAAAAAGAAAGGATGTATCCAATGATGAAAACCTTTCTGAGGTGCCCAAGGATGGGGGATTCAATCCTCCTTTCAGAGCTCTTCATCAAGAAAAGTTAGCAGTCTTGGCATAAAAATGCAATCCGGTCAACCTAGGAACAGAGGAAACCCCACACATCACATTCTATGCGGAATCAGTACTATTAGAAGACCAAGAGCTCCTAGTAGCCTTCCTAAGAGAAAGACAAATAAACTTCGCATGGAGTTATGTTGACATACC
Source organism: Sequoia sempervirens (assembly GCA_007258455.2). Taxonomy (NCBI): domain Eukaryota; kingdom Viridiplantae; phylum Streptophyta; class Pinopsida; order Cupressales; family Cupressaceae; genus Sequoia; species Sequoia sempervirens. The sequence goes on along the minus strand of VDFB02271358.1, from coordinate 256,122,901 downwards.
AGGGCTTGATCTAGACGTCGTGGTACACCACTTAGTAGTATATCCAAAAGCAAAGCCTATTAAGCAAAAAATTTGAAAAATGCACCCTCAAATCGCCTTATTAGTCAAAATGGATCTAAAAAAGCTATTAGATGCAGGATTCATCCAACCGATAGATTATCCAAAATGGGTGTCAAACCTGGTACCTATTTCAAAACCTAATGGGAACACAAGAATTTGCACAGACTTCAGAGACTTGAATAAGGCATGTCCAAAAGATGACTTCCCGCTTCCAAACATTGATATGATAGTAGACATGACAGTAGGACATGAAATGTTGTCACTAATGGACAGATTCTTAGGGTACAATCAAATCTTGATAGCTAAAGAGGACCAACATAAAAAAAACCTTCACTTGTCCATGGGGGACTTATTGTTGGAACATAATTCCATTCGGCTTAAAGAGCGCAGTAGCAACATATCAAAGGGCCTGACATTGATATTCCATGACATGATCCATAAGTTAGTTGAAGACTATGTTGATGACATTTTAGCCAAGTCCAGAAAGAGAAAATATCACATAGCAACCCTAAGTGCCATCTTTGATAGACTGGAAGAGTACAAGGTTATATTAAAGCCAAATAAGTGTGCCTTTGGTGTACAATCAGGAAGGCTCCTAGGATATATAGTGTCAATGAGGGGTATGGAGGTAGATCCAGCAAAGGTAAAAGAAATCCTCGAGATGGAGGCACCAAAAACATTAAAGAAACTGAGAGGTCTCCAAGGCAAGCTCCAATCCATTCGCAGATTCATAGCATAGTTGGCAGACAAACATAACCCATACTCTCACCTACTCCACAAGGGAGTAGCGTACAAATGGGATACCAAGTGTGAAGAGGCATTCAAAAAAATCAAAGAATATCTACTAATTCCACCAGTCTTAATGTCACCAATCCTAAGAAAACATTGATTCTATACATATCAGCAACAACAGTAGCCCTTGGAGGTCTCTTAGCTTAGCATGACAAAAATGGAACAAAAAGGGCTATCTATTACATCAGTAGAACAATGGTTGGGCATGAGCTAAACTATTCATTCATCGAGAAAGAATTCCTCGCAGTAGTGTTTACATCACATAAATTCAGACATTACATGTTGGCACACAAAATAAAACTCATCACCAAAATCGATCCTCTCAAGTACTTATTATCAAAGGCAATGCTCATAGGAAGAATGGAAAATTGGGTGATGATATTGTCAGAATATGACATCAAATATGTGGAGCGAAAATCAATCAAAGGCCAAGTCATCACAGATCAACTAGCAGAAGCACTAATCTATTCAGAGAACCCTCTCATCTCGGAGTTTCCTGATGAATCTATTTTCAATCTCAACGTGGCAGACCACTGGAAACTGTACTTTGATGGCTCATACACACAACATGGATTAGGAGCCGACATCTTCTTCATCACCCCACAAGGGGATTTCATACTAAGGTCCTACAAACTAGCATTTCCCTACACAAATAACATTGCAAAATACGAGACTTTAACCATAGGTCTCAGAATAGCAATGCAGTGGAACATTATAGCTCTCAAAGTATACAGAGACTCTTAATTGATAATAAATCAAGTCAATGATGAATATCAGACCAAGGATGACAAGCTCACTCCATAGAAGAAATTGGTGGAGACTCTTAAAGAATCCTTCATTGAAATAACATTTGAGCAGATTCCTAGAACCAACAACAGAGCAACATATGCCATGGCAACAATTGGATCCTTGCTGGATATCCCTCACAACGTTCCAAAATATGAATTCCTAATTGAGAAGCTTCTTGTACCTGCATTCGAGGTACCAAAATTAGAATATGTGTGTGAAATCGTTGGTCCTGACGATCCTTGGTATCACAAAATTTACACATACCTTCGTATAGGAGTCATACCCGCCGATTTACCCTCAAACCTAAAATGAACCTTTGTAAAAAAGGAATCCAGATTTGTCATCCTAGGAGATACCCTATACCATAGAAGCATAAAAGGAACCCTATTGTGCTGCCTAAATGCTGAGGAGGCATTAATCACTCTAACTGAAGTACATAATGGTATTTGTGGGTCACACTCGAGTGGAATGACCATAGCCAAGAAACTGCTGAGGATGGGGTATTATTGGCCCACAATGGAATGAGAGGCACATGACTATGCCAGAAGGTGTCTAAAATGTCAGCAACATGGGGACCTCATCCATGTTCTAGCTCAAGAGCTTCATCCTATCATCACACCATGGCCCTTTTCACAGTGGGGACTTGATCTCATTGGAAAAATCACACCCACCTCATCTAACGGCCACAAATTCATCATAACTGCAACATAGTACTTTACGAAGTGGGTGGAAGCCATACCCATGATGTATATAACTGGGAAGCAGATTTCAAAGTTCATCCTAAACTATCTCATTTGTCGATATGGTGTTCCACAAGCCATTATCTCAAATAATGGAACACCATTTAAGAATCAGGAGGTTCATGACTTATGCAAAAAATTCAAAATCCAACATCGCTTCTCCACCCCATACTATCCCCAAGGCAATGGCCAAGCAAAAGCTACAAAAAAATCATTATGAAAATCCTCAAGAAAATAGTCAATGACATAGGTTGTGACTGGCATTTGCAGCTTAATCCTGCCCTATGGGCCTATCGAACCAACATTCGCACACCCACCAGCGCCACCCCTTTCTCCCTGGTCTATGGATCATAAGCAACACTCCCCATCGAAATAAAGATCCCATCACTTACGATATCACTGCAAAACCTCATCACAGATGAAGAGTATAGAGTATCAAGATTGAACGAGTTGGAGCTACTGGATGAGCGACGTATAGATGCTTTGAATCATTTACAAGTCTATCAGAATAGACTCAAACAGAGCTACATTAAGAAAATCTGAAGCAGGACCTTCCAAGTCAGAGAACTAGTATTGAAAGAAAATCAGAAGAATGTCCCAAACCCAAGTAGCAAAGGAAAATTTGAACCTAATTGGTTGGGACCATTCATTATCATAGCAAGTTACAAGTCAAGGGCATATCAGTTATCAACACCCGAAGGGGAACCTCTGCAAGAGCCCATGAATAGCTCTCACCTCAAAAAGTTTTATGCGTAAATTTTTCAAGGTATAGAACCAAAAAATTAGAAAATTTCCTAAAAAAATGGTTACTTTGGAAAAAACCTGGCAAACAGGCATCTTGGTAACAACAAAAAAATAACAAAAATCAAAAAATAAAAATAAAAAATAGAAAAAGGATTGAAAATAGTAAAGAGAAAAAATCATCCTGTAGTGAAAACCACTTCGGTGGCAATTTGGGAAAAGTACCTTGGTGAAAACCTGGCAAACAAGTGCCTTGTGTAAATAAGAACTTTCCATCCACCAGGATCTTTACGGCTTGTTTTGCACCATCCATCCATTGCGTCAGATCTCCATCCATCACTCATCCACTCACATCCGCACCATAGCTTGGTCCTGTCTTCATATCATGATCCCTCCTAGTACTACTCAGCTCATCCCCAAGGTCATCTTGTCTTGCCATTATCAGAGTAGTCTATTGCATCACGCTAGGGGCATGTGCTTATCAGATTGGATTCGTGTATATCCTTAAAGTCCCAAAATCAAAAAATCAAAAAACATCAAAAAAATCAAAAAATCCAAAAACATCAAAACATATCAAAATCCCAAAAACATGTCAAAAAGTCAAAAAATCCAAAAAAAAGGTCGTCTTGTCGAACTACATCATCTCTAAGCTTGAACGTAGCAAAGGTTGATCTTTGATCATCCCTCGAGACATTTAGGTCAGTCCTATAAGAGCCTATCATAATAAACTGACATTTCATCATGTATATCCTCATCTGTAAATCGGTCAACTTGTTAGTCAAACTACGTGGTCTCTGCGTGTATAACATAGGCAAGGCTCATCTATTGATCAACCTCTAAGGCCCCTAGGATAAGTCTTTAGGTTAGTCTCTTGGTCAAAATATCAGAAAATCCCAAAACATTTGGAAAATAAAAAATCAGAACATTTGAAAATCTCAAAAAATACCAAAAAACATCCTCAAAACATCTCAAAAAGATAAAAAACATCCAAATATTTGAAAAAATCCATCTCATCTCGCTTGCACCTGTGATAACATCACTCATAATAAACAATCATCATCCTCAATCTTTGGTAAGACAATCAGAAACAAGTCTAGCAGGTTGAAAGTGAAAATTAAAATCGCCAAGTCTTAGGTCTAAGTCAGTTCATAAACAAGTTGGTCAACTCTAGGTATCGGTAACTCATCATCCAATTGGTCCCATATCAATCATTTGAAAGAACACTTTGGATAAATGAAATGGTGTGCCACCATCCACTAACATGTCCTAGGATGAATCCTTCCTACAATGGGAATTATCTTTTGGTAGTAGTTTTGACTCTTATCCTTGAAAACACATCCTCTTTTGGTTAGTGGTATTGAAGAACATCAACTTGTTTGTTTACTTTGTCTTAATTCTTTTGACTTATCTTATTGGGCTCATTCCAAGGACTTCTCGATGATATCCGAATAGAGGATTTAGAGAAATAGGAATGGGGCAACAATCATTATCTTTTGTCCGCTATGCTTGTTGGACGTTCTTGTAATATAACCTTGGTGAATACTTGCTTTGTTAGGTATGTATGGAGGGTGTTTTGGGAAGCTTGTTGACTATTGCATTGATAGGTTATACCTTTCCGTGTTTTGGTCCGGGATGTTTGAAACTTATAAAGTGCATCCTAGTAAGGTTTTTGTATGTCAGGTGTGAACAAGAATACTCCTATCTGCTTGTTAAGTCAAAGTCCATCACACTAGGTACAACGCCAGCCTAGATTTCTATACCTTGATGCATCGTACCATGTGTGTTATCAAACATAAGAAAATTGGCCCTTTGAAAATCCTAATTCCTCGGCAAGAAATCATCATCATCATTAGTTGCATTTTCATCATCTTGTGTCTTTTTGAAATGACTTCTTCTCTTTCATCCCTTCTTTCTTATCATGCTAACAAAGTACTATGACAGTTAGTCATCATTGTCATCGATCCTACATCCACAAATCATTATCATATTGGATAAGCATATCATATAGGAAACATATGCATTGCATTTCCATCATCATATAAATATGGCATTATAAGCAGCCTTCATAGATAAGCACATTCATTTTATTACATTGTATCCATTTTTACATTGCATTGCATCCTTTGCATGGCATCACATTGCATTTATCAAATAAATCATCTCATAACATTCATTTGAATAAACATTTCATAACCATTTCACCATTATTACATAATGCATAATCATACACAATAGGTACATAAGCATTATAAATAATTCATTTGCATACATACTTGCATAACATTATAAGGTCATCTCACACATTGCATTCATTTGACACAGAACATCATCATCATTGCATATAGTACATCACATTAAAATGCATCACGTACATTACATTATCATTTAATACATGATTAGGATAATAATATTTGTTATTCTAAGCATCTTAAAACCATCTCATTTGCATTATATCACATAAAACATGACCATTGCATTCTCATTGCACTAATCATCCATATCATCTCATAAATAGCATCAGAATCATTTATGCATTTCATTGATCATTCCACATCAGCATAAATAGGAACATACAAAATTCATTCACATGCAAAGCGTACAGCCATCCATAATCTATTCATATATAACCAGAATTCACATAACATTTCACATATATACCATATCATTTTGCATATTACAATCCATATCACATATCACATCACCATTTGATCATCATATAGACAACATCATTACACGTCACATATATACATTTCCATATCATAGGTTAACATAATATAAATCTGTCAGTCATAATTATAATGCATACGTCATCGAAAATAAATACATCCATAAATACATCATATAGCATCATATAAGCACCATATAACATCATTGCACAACATATAGAAGTAGAATCATCCATGCATAAATAAATGGTACACATCGCATCGCATCAAAATCATCATCGACTCGTATATATCATCAATAATGTAACTATCATAGTACAAATAATAAATCAAATCAATGTACATGTATGTCAATCAATACAAAGGCCCATCTGGCTATCAAAAGGGAGCCCATAAGGCACAAAAAGTATCATATCATCTCGATCAAGGTCTCTCCCCATGTATGCTAGCCTCGCCCCTGTCACCGTGGCCCTCTGCTAGTTTGTAGCTAGTCTGTTGTGAGTACTCTAGGACTCGTCCTTCTTTGGGAACGACCTCATGATAATTCCTCCGATAGTGCTCAGCCTCTCGGATGACATCCCTGTAAGACCGAACAAACATTGTACCCTGTGAGGAGGAGGCTGCCATACTCTCTAACTATTGTCTCCTGACTAGCTTTGTGGCTGCCTGTAACTCTACAGCCTGTCTTTGTTGAATGGCCTGATCCCTCTCGGCCCTGAGCTGCTCTCTCTCGACCCTAGCCTGATCTCTCTCGACTGTCACCACCTGGACCTGATCCTATAGCTGCACAATCAATGCATCTCAAGGATCCACCTACCCTACTGGTTGTACTTGAGGCTTATCCTCAACTCGTGGTGGTACACCTAGTGGTACCTGCTACTAATCTGACATCGGTACATCTCCCTACCCTGGCTAAACTAGCTGCACTATCGACTGCTCCTGCCATGCATCAGCCCTCTGTCCTCATCCTCCCCCTCTACCTCTCACTCTCCACTGATCGGAGACTACTCCTAGAATAGTCAATTGTAGGGGAGGCCGGAACCAATCCCTGTATGCCTGTGTCATGCCTGGATCTGTAGGCCCCTGATCGTAGGCCCATGGCTACGCCACCAACTATCTGAAACTGTTGATCGCCTCTAAGGCAAGAATATACCACCCCCATGAAACTTATATCATGGTACGGGTGAAGATGGCTACATAGTCATTATCAGGGTGATCCTGGGGCTCAACGAACTGACGCTGCACATTCTTGCGCAGGTACCTCTCAATCATCGTGTGCTCATGCCCTTGCATGTATCAGTCCTAGTGAGCATAGAATAGATGATCTGCATCATTAGCCCATCCAGGCTGACCAAGGTACAGTCACCATGTAAACACCTACATCTCATCGAGGACCCTCCTCCTTGATGAGTGCTCTGCCATCCATGTACACATACTCGTGCAGATCTCTGTATAAAGAAGGTAGAAGCACCGATCCCCAAGCAAAACGGATCGGCCTATCTCAAACCATATGTTCCCAGCAATATCCTCAGCCGAGACTGAAGTATCAGCCTCATCTGTCAGGGGCAACGAGACCCAAAATGACCACTGCAAAAACTTAGCGGAAGGGAGTTGTCGGGATCCTGTGCCACTCGAGCTCTATCTATCCCTCACAAAAAATGATGTCCTCTGTGGTGAGGAATCTGTGGCAAGCATCGCACCCCTCTTCCATGTCAAAAATCACTCACTGACCATGAATCGACAATCTCAAAATAGGCCAAACATCCTCTAAGGTGACGGTGGCCTTGCTAATGGGAAGATGAAATGAAGAGGTCTCATTGTACCATCTCTCAGTCAACGCTGACAACATCCCTAAGTGAGTGCAAATGGGCGTTGCATAAGTGATATACCATAACCCCATGACCTAGATTCAATCTTGATCCCTATCACTTAGGTCCCACAAATAGCCGAACAAGTCCCATGACCTGTGCTCTTGAGAGTAGAGCTCCCTGACCGCGTCCTACATGAAGGAAGGTCACCGTGTTAAAATTTTCAAAAAATTATTTGTCGGGCGTTCAAAAAACCTCTTCAGTAGTGCAATCCGTGAAGGCATCGTAGTTTGATTTCTAATCAAAATCTAACGCTAAGGCATAAAAACCCAAAGTGGCACCACCGCGGTGCACTTTTCCTCCCAACGGTGCACTTTGAGAAAATTCAGGACCACCACGTCACAGTTTCCAAACCACCCTGCCAGCCCCAAGCTCAACATCGCAGTTTGAAGTCTATTTTCAAACTCCAAACTACACCACCACGACACTATTTGACACTGAATGGTGTAGTTTGATTTCTAAGCAGCGCTATATAGCACCGCTACAAAAAGACCGACTTTAAAAACATTAAATGAAGGCTAGACATAAAAAATGAAGCTCAAGTAAGGGTCACTTACCGGTGCCCCGATGCCGGGTGGCCACTAGTACATCTGAACTCCATCAGAAATGTCTAGGGGAAGCTTTCATTGTGCCATATCATGAGGAGGTTAGAGCTCAAATCTCAAGGTTGCTAATGGAAGTGTGTGAAAATGACTTGAAAGTGACCCCTTAGGCCCCTTTTAAGCTTGAAAATTAGGGGTTTTTCACCCTAATTGGCTGACCTGCTAGGATTTTGGACCCTTGAAGCTTTTTTTGTCTAGTTGAGGCCTTTTCTACATCATTTTATTGTGTTTGGACATGTTTTTGGCCTCGTGGAGCCTTTTTGGACCCGTCGGGCACTTTGTCCTCTTTTTTCACGAGATCACCCAAAAATTGAAATTTTCGTCCAATCTCTCAAGGGGGAAACATATTGGCATGTTTTCTCTCACCAGGTAGCAGTGGGGAAAGTTTTTAAATAACGAAAAAATTTCAACTTTGATCGAGATCGTTTATTCTTTGAACCAACGCAACAAGTGCATTGCTTCAAAGAGGAGCAAAATGTAGACACGTAAAATATGCCGATTGACATCGTGCATCTGATCTTGACTACTAACATCGTTTCATCCTAAATCATCCTTCGGTCTAACCATTTAATCAAATCTCCTTATCTGATTAAATTCATCAATATTCCTCTCTTAGTTAAATAAATCATTTTATCTAATTAAGTCATTCTATTTTGTTAATTAAATCAATCCACCTGATCTAATTATTCCTATTTAATTAAATAATTAATTTTATTTGATTAAATCTCTAAAGTCTATCTATTAAATTAAATAAATTAAAACCTTATTTAATTTAATCTAACATCATCTCTTTTAATTAAATAAATCAAAATCTTTATTTGATTAATCTCTTATCACATTCTTCTCATTATTTTATTTAAATAAATCCTAAAATCTAAGTCAAATATGTCACATCATCTAATCCCTCACTAAATTAATTAACCCTTGATTAACTTAATCTCTTATCACGTCCCATCCTCTAGATTTTGCAAGTTGCACATTAAAATAGATTTAATTCATTTATTAAATCTCTATTTTCCTCACAAGGCATCTTTTGGAATATCTTTCAAGTTTGAATTCAAAAAAATCCAAGTGGACATGTACATCCAACAAGGCAATAACTCCATCTTACATGTCATTTTCCTTGAGCCAAGTGGCATTTATTGCATTTTCCCTTCCCTCTTGCAAGTCATATCAACAAATTTGAAATTCAAAAATATGCATTTATTGGCACAATCCTCAAAACTTGCACATCATCCATCCATTCATAGATTGACAAGTGGCATCTTTCCATTGGATGAATGTTAGTCCCACATTGCTCAAATTTGGACATTCATCCATCTTGGCATTCTATAAATAAAGAGCTCATATCATCATTTGATCATCCACAAATTATGCAAAGTTATTATGCTAAAATATTTAGCCATTTCCATCAAATATCATTGAGTTCTTAGCTAGGTTATGCAGTTTTTTAGCTTGGAGCACTCAATCTTCATCAACAAAGTGGATCATTCATCAATCATCATCAACACACATCAATATTACATCATAGGAATTGGGAAAGGGCCAATTTTCACATCAAATTGGCACCAATTCCCCCATGGGATCAAGAGTTTGCTTATTTAATTAGGATTCAATCTTTGTTTTGTCATTTCCATTGTGTTTTTCATTGTTTTCTTCCTAATTTGAGTTTTGGAAAATGGATTTCATGGGGAATCCTTGTTCATGCTTGCAATTGACTAACTAATTTGTTTATTCATTATGTTTTGTAGGTATTCGGATTGGGGTTCACACATAATCTAAGTGATATTCAATAAATCACTTAAATTAAAATGATATTTCAAAGCAAATTGAGCATTTATATTACATGAATATATGGAGAGCATCTATGAAAGTTGAAAGAGGTTGGAAAACATATGCCAAGGTTATAGGAGTTCTTTAATACACTTTGTTGATGGATTTGGAGCTTCTGGAGGGATTTTTGATGTGTCATCATGTTGAACAAGGTCAAATTGGACTTTTCAACCTTTTGGAGCCTCTTAGGGGAAGAATTAGTTGCTATTTTTGGGGATTTTTGAAAGCATACGAATTCATGGAGTTTCTATATGCTATTTTAGTGGATCTTGTTGGGAGTTGAGGGATATAGTCACTTATGTGACTTCATTATAATCAATTCTTCTTATGCAATTTCTAGAGTTGGAGGTTTTACAACCCTTTCTCAGATTGAGTATGCTTTGTAACTCTTTTGGAGATATTGAATACAAAAAATACCTTGGCTAGTCATGTGTGTTTGAACATGTCACTAATTGTGTCAAAAGGGTGCATTTTTACTTGTTGATTGTGAAGTTTACCTTCCTTGAGCTGGTATTTTGTGTTCAGGCCTTTTAGTGAAATTCTTATGCAACAATACACTGTAATGGACTGAACATATTCACTTCTTATTGGTTGATGTCAAGTGTTGAATTTTTAGTTTTCATTATCTTATTTAAATTAAGTGCATCACCATAGAGATAGATTATTTCATTTTATGTTATCCTTACCCTTTTTCCATCAAGTCAATAGTTAGGTGATATTACAAGCTAGGAGTCAGCCTTATGCAAAGGTTCATTTCAACTTTAGGTGACCCACAGCCTTGAAATGATCCCATGTTTCTCTGAAGTATCAAGTTCTGCAACTTGATAAGGGTGCAATTTTAGAAGATAACAGTTAGTGCCATAAAATTTGAAGATTGTGGTATCTGCGTATAAGATTAAATCTCCCCAATTATGTCCCAAATTCAAATCAGTTCTCTTCTCCATAGGCCTCAAGAACTCATGTATTTCCTTGGGAATCCTTAGTGGGTCATAAACAAGATATCTTCTCAATTTTGATGTGAAAGCATTTTGGAACACCACATAGTCATATTTCTAGTCATCCTAATGAAGAATCTAAGTCCAACATTTGATGGAAAAATTAATACCATCCTCCTTCTTTCTCAATGTCATATCCCTCTCAAAATTATTTTCCCCTTTAAACAAAAACATATGCATCAATAGGAAATACCACTAGAATTTCACCCAATTCTTTCCTCCTTTCAACTCAACCAGACCTTTATGGATATTCTCTACCAAATATGTGGTGTTAGCTCTCAAAAACGTAGGTTTGAACCATGAGAAGTTGCCAAGTTCTCAAAATGTTCCAGGGTAACATACAAGGCCAAATGGATTGAACCTTCTACTCTTTAGGTTCTAGTAGACCTAGGCGGGTATACCTATTTGAATAAAGTAGACTTGACCTTTGTTCATTTCCTAAAGCAATTTACCCACACTGGCAAATAGGAGTGGATAAATGAGTTTTAATTTGGTATAAATTGTATAAGCAATATCAAGGAAAAAAACAAATATGTTCATATGTAAAAATGAATGAAATTAAAAAGAAAAATGGTAGAGACTAGTGCCTTATTGGGTATACAGATTTCAAATAATAATTTGAAATGAATAACCTTTTTAGTAGAAACTCAAATTGTTTGGCATATAAGTTTAAGTTTATAACTGGTATAAACATGCAAGGATGTGACTACTAAGTTATTCTTAATGATCTAGATGAGACTTCCTAATTACTATGACTGACTAAAAGGACTTAATCTTTCCTTGAAAGAACCAATTAATCTAATCATACAGTTACAACAAATGTGCACTCATAAACTAAAAAGTTATCCTTGATATTATCAGTTTAAACAATTAGAAAATATCAACCTTGGAGACAACTTCAACAATACTTTTAATTATCACAACAAACAACTGAAACCAGAAAAATACCACCAAATCATATGAATTCAATTGAAATCTCCATTTTTTTTTTACAGGCATCATAGTCTCAAAACTATAATCATTCTATATCTATTGTATTTTCTGTTCCATCTCTCTACTTCTTCTGCTGTCAAAAATGGGTTTAATATATCGGCCACATGAATAGTCGCGTCCATTCGCATTCACATCTGGGAAGTTATTTCATTCAGGCCCTTTTCAAATGTTCACCAGACATTCACTATGATGTCCTGCAGTCACACCGACATTTTGAGTCTCTTCGACTACCACAGATTTTATATCATTTCGATATTATGCAGTTTCATCGATGCATTGAGTTTCACCGATAGCCTATCTATACTTTCACAGCTATCACCAAGTTGTCTTGTAGTTATAGTGATTCCATGAGTTCCCCCAAAATTTTATCCTTTCGCTCTTAAGTATTGTTGTGACTTTTAGGGGTCGGAAAACACTCCTCCGACTACATGTTATTCTGAGACTTGTCCTTCGTCAATTCTGACTGCTGAGACATAGTGGTTTTCCTACCAATGGAACTTCATTCAGCATGAGCTTCCTATCTCTCTCCAATGATGCCAGTCTCGCTGAGTCCATTCTTGTCCAAACATACCGCCAAGTCCCAATGTAGTCCTATCGTTGTGAGATAGGGGGTCGGTAGGACTCCATCACTTCATATCAATGACATCGACAGAACCCACCCTATCTTATTGGTAAGACCAAATGAATGGTGGGTAAGTGCACCAAGATGGTTCCCAAAAAGGGGGCTTAAGTGGCCACTTTTTTTCTGAAATTAGGAAATACTGACTTGGACATGAAATTGAGGATAGTTACACTCAAAATTTTGAGATGGAACAAAAACAAGGATCGAAGTGCTCTAAGTCTACTTTCTAAACTACTAATTTATTTTGAAAATGGTTGAGATTAAGGGGTTCAAAAGAGGGACGTACACAAATTGGTGCTATTTTTAGAAAACATAACATAGCAACTCTTGTATGCGAGCACGGTGAAATTTTTGTAGTATTTTTAAAATCGCAATAGTCAAAAGTTAGCTAATAGTATCTAGTTGATGCACTATTTTTCTGATAATTTTTTAATGAATATTTGATTTTTTACTAATTTTCTAAGTGGGCACTTCCTGAAAAGCAGAATTTTGGTCGTGCTCCCCCTAAAATTTTACAAACAAAAGAAATTATGGATGAAAGGCTTAACATTGTTAAAAAGTGAAAAAAATTACATCGTTGGATAGCTAAGAGAGAACCTAACATTACCCATGTGCTTTATTTTGTCGATATTGAACCAGATGCAATCCTGATGGTGAGCACGAACCCTATTATGTGAAAAAATTATAGAATTTGCAAAAACACGTCTCTGGTCATTGGGAATGCCCTCCAAGCCTCTGGGTTGGTATTCCAAGGCAACTACCAATGCTAAGGCTCAGGGATTCCCAAAGAAAAATATAATGCGCTCACATTATAACGTGAGTGCGTTATTTCCTCGTTTTGATCTCTTTATGTTTCATTGATATGCGTCCTTTTACCTCTTGCATGTCGCTGTAGCATTCTGGTTGTTATGCTGAAACCAAGGAAAATCCTCCTATCCCAATGTGTTTCGTTGTGACCTCATGGAGTCAGGGAAACATCATGTACATAATGCTTCATTATACCGAGAGTCACCCCGAATGCCATCTCCCAGTCGCTGAGACATAAGAAATTTTCTTACCAAAACGTGCTTCCTTGCTTCATTCATTTTGCTATAACCTTGAGATATCGGAGAGACATCTCACAGATTAGACTTTTCTTTACTAAAAAATTCATTCATCATGAGTCACTGTGACAAATTGGTTCTCTCACCGATGTATTCTTTTATCTTATGTGGGTCGCTGTAACATACCGACATCGGGAAGACCTCATACAAAGTGCACTTTGTTTTACTAAAAGACTTTATCCATCTTATGTGTCGCTCAGACAATCCAATTTTCATCCCGAAAAAGTCCTCATTGTGTTATCGGCGAGACCGAAGGTCACTCACTGAGACATTACTTCGAAAGCCTCAACTCTTACCGATATTACCCCATTGAATCCATCGGGTCATGCATTTTCCATATTGCATTTCCTATCAGCATAGGTCTATGATTGTCTCCCCGACCCATGTTGTTATTGTGCTAACATATGTGTTGCAGGTCTATCGGCAGGACTCTTTCATTGTCTCGGTAACCGAGGAGGGACCTATCGGTAGGAGTTTGTACCATCAGAATGAGGTCTTATCAATTTCAATATGTCTCCCCGACTGGCAACATATGGAGCTCTTCAACGAGAGGTTTTTCTTTGTTGTAATGTCATGGAAAACTCTTGTGGTCTTACCGACAAGCACATTAAGAGTTCACTTCGGCCAAAGGTTGTTGCTTTGATGAAATGTCATAGCGAGTCTTTCATGTCTTACTGACTTGTGCAAATGTTTATTTCGGCCAAGCCAAGGGATTTCGGGGTGAGGTTTCACCAAATATTATCGATCTCACCGACAAGGCACAAAGGGTTTCTATTAGAGGACTATGTCAGTATAAGAATGGAGTTGTCTCGGTGACAAAGAATGAGGACACATCCGCAAGAGTTGTTGCTTTCGATATAAGGTTTTAACGAGGTGTATATGTCTCACCGATGGAGCACAAAAGGTTTCTTTCAAATGGCTTTCGGTGAGAGATTGGTTGTGTCTTGGTGATCAAGTGTGGATTCGGGTTGCTTCGTTATGACATAATGTAATCTCTGAGAGGTCTCCCCAACATTGATATGTCTCACTGATACACAAGATGAAAGGGAGCATCTCGGTAGGAGTTACAGCTTTCAAATTGATGTCTCAGCAAGTGACCTCTGGTCACGCCATTAGTATACATATGGACTCTGTCGGTATAAAGGTAATGTTGTCTTGGTGAACAGGTGTGAGTTCAAGGCTCTCGGTATAACAAGGAGAATTCTATATAATGTCTCCCTGACAGTTGAAGGTCATAGCGATAAACAAGATGAATAAAGGGATTTCGGTGAAACAGAATGTGGTCTACGTGAGGTCTTTCCGATATCACGGGGTCACGGCGAAAGAAAATGAGGAAAAGGAAATGCATCTCGGCGAGAGTGTGATCTTTTCTCAGTGATAGGAATGCATCATGGGTATTTTGGTAAGACTAAGTGCCTTGGAATGAGTCTCACCGAGTGCCTCCAGTCTCACCGACATTGAACAATGGGAATCTACCGAAGGTTTATCAGCACAAGTTCATGTAGTCTTGCCGATCTATTTTGTCATGCCAACATGTTGTTTGATCGGTGAGAGAATGGTTATGTCTTGATGATCAGAGCATACAATAAGGAGATTTCTCAGTAAGACAAAAGGTGTCTATGGGACGTCTCCCCGAATATGGAATGTTACAGTGACATGCATGAAGACAAAAGAACACACATATCGAAGACATAACTCCTGGCGATGCATCATTCAAAGCTAGTCGATGAGACATAATGCGATCGATAAGACCTCACCCCGGTGAAGTCTTTATCTAGCCGATATGAATCTTTTGTCATCGAGACAATATGTATGTCCTACTGATAGGTTCCTGTAGGTAAATTTTGATCGATGTGACATCCCTGAGGTCTTGCCGATAGGCAACAACAAACGTATATTAACAAGAATGCATTATGGGTCAGGGAGACCTTGATAATCTCATGTTGATATGGACTATACTGTAAAATACTCAGACCTAGATGGATTTCTTGGGATTATATGGCCAGAAAGGGGAAAATATGCTCATGGTAGGACTTATTTGGAAAATTATGAGTATCAACATGTAAAATATCCATAATTTTACAGTTCTAACAGGTGGAAGAGAGTTGGAGAGAGTGGGAGAAGGTGGAATAGAGTTATTTGAGAGTGGAAGAATGTGGGAGAGAGTCAGAGAGCATCAAATAGGATGGGAGAGGGTGGGAGAGAGTG
>VDFB02271358.1:256060008-256100094 GCA_007258455.2 Sequoia sempervirens | reverse complement strand
TGCAGACATGCAACAAAGATAGAGCATGATCTAGAAGCATCCACAAACAATAATAACCAAAAAAGAAGCATCTACAACAATTGAACTAACTGAAATATCCTCAACTTCAATCAGGAACACTAACTAAAGAAACAGAAAAACTATCTGAATGAAAATCTTCATAACTCAATCAACTCTTCATGCGGATCTCTGAAACTTGATGTGGATAAACTAGATACACTCAACAAGAAAC
Organism: Sequoia sempervirens; assembly: GCA_007258455.2. Taxonomy (NCBI): domain Eukaryota; kingdom Viridiplantae; phylum Streptophyta; class Pinopsida; order Cupressales; family Cupressaceae; genus Sequoia; species Sequoia sempervirens. The sequence goes on along the minus strand of VDFB02271358.1, from coordinate 256,099,862 downwards.
CCTTTAGTCCATAACCTCTGATCTTCAATGTAAAAAACATACCACCATATTGAACTTCACTTAACCACTGACAACCTGCACCACATTTCTTTACAATTTTCTCAATATCCTCGACATATACGGATATGTGCAAGATCATCATGGAAAAAACAGGCCCTTAAGTGGCTTAAAATTTAGAAAAATCAAAGTTAGGAAACTTGGCATAAAAATTTGAATAAGTTATCTATATTATTTCAAAAATATTTAAGAATAGAATCTGTAGACAATTGAATGTAGTTTCTAAAATACTAAGTTTATTTAAAAAAAATCTATTTGGTGAAAATTTGAAATTTCAATGAAGTAGCACTTAAATTTCAGGGAAAAAATAAGTAGGTTTCTGTCTGATCACCCTAACCACAATAAAATGATAATATTTTTTTATAAAATTTTAGATATAAGTAGAGGACTCATGTCTCAATGTGATGCTGATGCATACTTTTTTGTAATTTTTTCAAGTAAATTATTAATTATGATTTTTTTATTACAACTTTTGAAAAATATAAAACTTGTATGTCTAACCACCATAACTTGGTCAAACTTCATGAAATTCAATTACTTTTTTTTTAATCCTATAGTATACAAAGCATAGAATGTGACAAATGTTTTGGATTCAAAAATGTGATACCGTTTGAAAGATATAGATGTTTTTCAATCAACCTATCAATAAGGACTTTAGTCATAATTCAAATAGAAAATGAATAATAATTATTTATTAAATTCAAAGTAAAGCATAATTTATATTGGTGGAAATATGATAATCTCCTTTAAAAACCCTTTTCGTTTCATCAATTTTGGGTAAGAAAAAGTCGCCAGCCACATACCCTACACATACCCATGATATTGCCACTTTTTGACCCATCATGATCTTGCACATACCCATACAACTTACAACTTCAAATTAATTAATGCTAATAGTGTTGACATCAATGAAAACCACATATCAACAACACAACCATAACATCCAACAAGATTTAGTGAATAAATATTGTAGAAATCAAAATCTATTATCATGTCAAAGTCTTCTTGCATCATGCATGTTATTTGAGCTAATATGTTGATGTAGTGTTCAAGATCTATTCAAGAATTCAAAGGAATTATTTAAAATTAAATTTCAAAATCAAGATTCACATCCATTGAAGCCATTTCATGCAAGTTTCAAATCTACATTCCAAGGTTCAAACAAGGGTTTGGTGAGTTGTGGCATAGGCTTGTTCATTCATCATTCATTTCATGCTATTTCATTTAATTTCAAGGTTTAATTACCAAGATGGGGTTTGACCAAGATGAACCCCCATTCACCAACAACAAAACACTATTCCCTCTTGATTTGTGTTAATATATTCTAGGTGGAAGATCTCTTGAAGAGAAAAATTGCAAAGTTTTCAAAGTTGATGAAGGCACAAACTGAGACTTAGAAAATCACCCAAAAATAAGAGAATAATTTTATTATTCAAAAAATAGAACTTCTTACATGCAGAGGATTTCAAATCCCCAAGTTGTACAACACATGCAAGTTACAGAAAGCTACAGAATCACCCTTTCGCAATATGCGAGCTTGTCCCCAAAAAGTTACCCAAAAATTAGAAACCTGCCCATAAATAGAGCTCCTCTTTAGTTTGGAGCCAAAACAACATTCAAATTTGAGTTTAGGCGGTTTGGCACCGAAAAATTACAACTTGAAGTTCAAATTTCAAAAGAACATTTGCAATTGTATCTTCTAGAAGTGTGCCAACTTCACGGGGCCATAATTTTTGATCGGGACGGCTCACGATTAGGTGGCTGACTTTGAACCATTGGAAAGGTCTCGAAGTCAAGAACACGCTTGAAATTAGTGACACCAATTTTAACAAGTTTTAGGGCCGATCCGAGAACTCTAAGTGCCTCAAATCTAACTCAGAAGATTTTAAGGTGCAAATCTGGGAAACTAAAACTGCAATATCTTTCAACCCAGGAATAGAAAATGAAAACTGTAAATTGGGAATTTTATTATGACAAAAAGGGTATCCAAAAATGTAAAAACATCTAAAAACTAAGAAACTTGAAATTTAACTATTTTTGGGTGATGCAAGATTGCCCTTACACCATTGGATGCTCCTGCATCAGACACCCAGGGTAATTTGAGAAGTGACCCCGTCACGTCTTAGATGGTTGAGGAAAACCCAAAAGGTCGACCTCTACCTTAGGCAACTAGGATGAGTCTTCAACAGGCCTTCCTTTCCATTTCACCAGATATTCTTCATACTGCCTATTCCTGGTACTCCTTCCTACATGACTATCCAAGATTTCTTCAATCTCCTTTTTGAGTAGGTCACGGGAATCCACAACTTGTTCCATCGTTGAGGTACTTCCTGCGTACTACCTTCATGATACTCTGTCAAATCGAAATGTTGAACCGCGATGTTGAATCCATCACGGCGGCAACTCTACCTCTATGCATTCCGAGGAATCATGCCTCTTCAAAATTTTATAGGGGTGAAGACTTCTTCATCTTCAATTTGTTGTTCCCTTTGGAAACCTTTCTTTCCTCAGTGGACCATCTTCATCCCTTAATCTGAAACTCCTTATACCTTCTCTTAAGTCGCCTTAGCCTTATCATATTCATCCTATTAATATGTTCTCTTACCTTCTCATGTATATCGCCCGATTATTGTTCTGCAAAGATCTTGAAGCCCGTACTTATTTTTCTTCTGGTCCATCTTCCTCAATTACAGAGTAGTTCTAGGGCTGCCTCCATACATAATCTGGAATGGTGATCTACTAGTGCTTATATTGATAGAATTGTTGTAAGAAAATTCTACCTAGGGTAAGATCAAGTCCATCCTTAGGTTTATCTCCTACCAAACATCTCAGTAGGTTACCCAGACTCCTGTTAACAACCTCTGTCTGCCCATCTGTTTGTGGATGGTGTGCAGAACTAAACTTCAACTCTGTCTTCAGCTTCTTCCACAAGGTCCTCCAAAAGTACCCCACAAATTTAGTGTCACGATCTAAAACAATACTCTTTGGCAGACCATGTAGCCTCACTACCTCTTTGAAGAACAAGTCAACACAAAGACTAAATCATCATGGGTCTTCTGACATGGAATGAAATGTGCCATCTTTGAAAACCTATCAACCACTACAAAGACTGAATCATTCCCTCATTGTGTCCTTGAAAAACCAAGAACAAAGTCCATACTTATATCCTCCCATGGCCTCTTTGGTATAGGTAAGGGCTAATATAATCCTATATTCTGGCTCACTCCTTTAGCCATCTGACATACCCTATAGCTTTGTACAAACTTCTTCACATCGTGTGACAACTGAGGCCAATAATAATGCTCACTGATAATGGTAATGGTCTTATCCCGACCAAAATGTCCTGCCATCCCTCCACTATGCTTCTCCTTTATTAGGTTCTCTCTCATGGAACTCCTCGGGATACACAATTGACTTCCCTTAAATAACATGTCATCCTGGATTATGAAATCTAGCCACCTTGTCCTGTCCATTGTAACAAGTTCCTTGCAAGCTTTCCAAGCCTCTAAAAAATCAAGATCTTCTGCATATAGTGTCTTGAGTTCATTGAATCCAACCACTTCAATCTACATCTTTGTCATCAATGTATGCCTCCTACTTAAGGCATCTGTAACCCTATTTGACTTCCCACTCCTATGTTTCAAAACAAAGGTATAACTCTGCAAAAACTCTACCCATTTCATATGCCTCTGATTTAATTTTTCCCGACTATTTAGGTATTGCAAGGCCTGATGATCATTATATAGAACAAATTCCTTCAAACAAATAATGTCTCCATTTCTTTAAAAGCTTGAACTATTGCATAAAATTCCTGATCATATACATAATACTTTCTCTTGGCATCATTTAACTTTTCAGCAATGAGCCAGTAGACACCTTCTTAATCAACAGCGCTCACGGTAAACAAACGGCATCGCAATCCACCTGAAACACATTATTGAAATCTGGGAGGGCTAAAACTAGTTGCTCTATCACCTTCTTCTTCAACAAGTCAAAACTCTTTGTTGCTCTAGTACTCCACTTGAACTCTTTTCTATTCCCTCTCATTGTTTTGTTCAGGGGTCCACAAATGCTATTGAAGTTCTAATGAACTTCTATAAAGGCTAGCCAAACCATGGAAAAATCTCACCTCGATAGCAATTCTTGGGGTAGGCCATTCTAGAATAGCCTTCACCTTCTCTGGGTCCATCTTGAGACCTTCTGCTGAGACAACAAACCCCAAGTACACTAACTCTCTCTTCACAAAACTGCACTTCTTCAGATTAATCAACAATTTTTCTTCTCTTAACTTCTCAAAGGCTCTCTGAATATGCATCAGATGCTCATCCAATGTCTTACTAAAAATCAAAATATCATCTAAATGCACAATAACAAAGAGCTTCCTAGAAGTTAATAGCGTTTTAGTACCTCGTTCATGAGAACATGAGATAGTAACCGGTGCATTGGTTGTAAAAGGCATGAATAACCACTTGTCTGAGGGCCCTCTTTGGTCTTGAAGGTCTTCTATTCATCTCCTCGAGATCAGGATCTAGTGATATCCACTCTTTAGATCAATCTTTGTGGAAATCTTGTGAGCTCCTCAAAGTCCATCGGGTCATCCATCCTTGGCAGAAATTTAGCCTTGATTTATTTATCTTGTTTTATGGCTCAATCATGCACATCCTCCACTCCCCATCCTTCTTTGGTGCTAGTACTACAGTCATGGATAAACTCTCCATTATCAAGGCACTTTCTCAACAACTCTTGAACTTGTTTGTTCAACTCATCATTTTCTACTGAGTTATTCTATGAGCTGCCTTATTTGGCAAACTGGCTCTAGGAATCAAGTCAATCTGATGAATGATCTTCCTTATTGGTGGTAAACCCTCAGTACATTATCAGAAACAATATCCTGAAACTCATCCAACATCCCAGAAACTTCTTCTGGAACCTTCTCACTATCCTCCTTACTCACTCTAGGAATCAATGCATAACACACACGCTCGTGCTTCATACCTTCTAAAAATTTTCTTCCATCTACATAACAAATTCTAGCACTAGTGCATACCTTTTCTTCGGTCTCCTTTAGGGGTTTCAACTTGTGATGAACCCCATCATTTGTCAAGGAATAAGTGTTTGCATGGCCATCATGTATAGCTCACCTATCGAACTACCACGGCCTCCCCAACAACATGTAACATGCATCCATGGGGATGATATCACAGAGTATCTCATCATGGTAGCTCCCGATCTTGAACTTTACTAGGCACTGCTCATTGACCAAAACCTTGTGGTCTTTTTGTAACCGGGCAATCTGATACAGATGCGGGTGTCTTTCCCTCTTCTGCTTCAACTTTGTGACCATCTCTTCTGACACTAGATTATCAGTGCTCCCACCGTCAATAATGACATTACAACATTTTCCTTCACACTTGCACCTTGTGCGAAACAAATTCTTCCTCTATTCCGGTTCCTTTTCCTCAGTTATCAAGACTCTCCTAATCACTAGGGCTTCTCCCCTTTTAGCATCATCTAAATGTTCAAATTGGGCCTCCTCATCTGCATGTGCAACCCTTCCACGACCTTCTGGCCTTTTGTCTGCCCTTCCTTGGTGTTGTGGACATTCATAGGCTCGATGCCCTTCTTCACCACACTGGAAACACATTCCTTTGAAACTACCTCTTCCAGATCCTTGTCCATATCTCCCTCATCCTCTACTTCTTTGATCACCACTATTTTGATCATGAGGGCGGTAGAAGTTGTCATTCCTTTGGCTTCAGTTGGTACCCACATCTTCACTTTTATGCGAAGCATAGAATGTGACGCATGTTTTGGATTCAAAAAATGTGATACCGTTTGAAAGCTATAGATGTTTTTCAATCAACCTATCAATCAGGACTTTATTCGTAATTTGAATAGAAAAAGAATAATAATTACTTATTAAATTCAAAATAAAGCATAATTTATATTGGTGGAAAGCTGAGAATATCCTTTAAAAACCCTTTTCGTTTCATCAATTTTGGGTGAAAAAAAAGTCATCAGCCACATGGGCCATCATATCAGTTACATATTGCCACTTTTTGGCCCATAATGATCCTACACATACCCGGTAGAGCATAGGATAGTCTTTGCTTGGGGATGCTGCATCCTAGCCCATCTTTATTACGATCTTGGTCAATTTTTGTTTTGAGAGATCTATAGTATGGTGCCTCAAGCATATTACATGCACCAGGCTTGCAGAGTTCCCTTGTGCTATAGCTGTAGGATATCCCCGAGCCTTTGGCTATCCTTTATGACACTTGTGGCAGTACAAAGATCTACATTTTTGGAGGGTGAAATTTGATTGGTTGGAGGAGGATGAGATTCTATGGAAACCTTATCTACTCACACTAAAGTGGCTAGATCCCATAGGATAGCTGAGGAGGATTCAGATGGATAGGTTTTTAGCTAGAAAGCATGACTATGTTGTACGTCCATTCTATTATGGGTGAGTCATGCGACAGTTTGGGAAAGTACAAGAACCATCGAGGGCATGCCCCTTAATTAGGTGATTAGTGTGGAGTGCTCAGAGGCAAGGTGATATTGTTTGGCTTACTATAGATCATGTTCGTGAGAGTGATTTTGATGATTCAGATCATGATCAACCACTAGTCTCTGAAGCTGATGATTTCAGCAACATAGATGAGCATGAGGAGTGGTGGTTAGTGACATGACTAGCTCCTATATTTCCCATGGATGTCCCTATACATGATGTAGGACCAACACCAGATGAGGGAGATGAGCTAGAGGATAGGGCCGAGGATGTACGATACAAACCGACAAATATATTTACTAATTTTATCGATGATGAGTACGATTTAGGTGTCTATCTTGACTATGAGGACTAGTATGGAGGAGAGGAGGATGAGGATGAGGAGTATTATGAGGAGGAGGATTATTACGAGGAGGAGCCTCCCCTAAGTGAGGGTGATGAGGTAGTGACCAAGGATTGGCATGAGTGAGGAGAGTGTTCAAACACTTGTAAGACCATATCACCTATAGTAGTTATAGTAGACATCAACACCTATAGTTAGAGAGAGGCTAACACATCCTCCATGCCCCCTAGAGAGGATGAGGCTAATATCCCTTAGCTGATTGGAGATACAGGTAATGATATTTGATTTTATGTATGTATCATGATGATGGCTATTGATTATGTACCTTTTCTATCTTGCAGGAGCGATGAGAGACTTGCGAGAGTTCTATTTCCAAGATACTATAGAGATAGTTCCTACATGCATCGACGAGGAGGAGGTGGTCCCTGATTATGTGCCCCCATCAATCATGGAGGAGGAGCTAGAGTCGCTCATACCTTTTGCAAGGCTACAAGAAGCATACAAGAGCGTGAGGAGATGACTCCATCAAGGTAAGAGAATAGGATAGTCATCCCAAACTCCACCAAAGCTGGAGAGACTACATGCAGAGCTAGCACAACTATGGGTGGAGAGGTATCAAACGGTAGAGGATCAACTTGTGGCTCTTGGGAAAGTACAGGGTCTAGAGTATTCACTCAGAGTCAATGGGTTGCGATCATGATCACACACAACTGTCTCATGACATTTCAGGACTAGATCATGGGTGCCAGAGCCTGAAGAGTCTAGTTCTCACAAACCTTGGTGATTTTGTATATGATGTTGAGATGTACATAAAACTTGTTGATATATATATACATCATGTGCATTTGATGTTGTTATAATTTGTCTAAATGTGTTTAAATGTTAAATGACAATGTGATTAATTAAATAACTTGTGGTAAAATTATTTAATTAATGTCTACATGAGTTAAATGGATGTGATTTAATGTAAAACATATTTTAGTTTTACTTTAGATACAACATTTTTGATTTAAAGAGAGTATGTTAAATTAGATCCACCTATAACTCATATAAGGATCAAACTTAACATAACACGAGGGTGAATACTATGAAGCCTAAAGTAATTATAAAATTCACTTCAATAATTACCCTAGTGTTCAAGACAAACACAAGATCAGTTGTCAAGAACAAAGCAATGTGAAATTTATTTAGAATGTAACCAAATAAATTAGGCAACATTATTTTATTAATCATACTATTCAAAAATATTAGAATTAATACCGACACAAATGCATAGAATTAATAGGTTCTTTAAGGGGTGTTATGTCAAGCTCTGTTAAGACATAAGCACCAGACCCATAATTGGTATTGACTATGTACGGGCCTAACCAATTAGGGGTGAATTTATCTTTATCTTCATGGTCAACATTAGTATTACATTTATTTTCATAAAGAAAAAAATCACCCTTAGAGAACATACGATGAATGACATGAGTATTGTGTTTTTGTCGTAATTGTTCAATGTAAGCCTGGAGATGCTCAAGAGCGTTAATACATTTTTCATCGAGCATTTCAAGCTGGTACAATCATTGATCTTTATAAGTGGCATCATCAATAAGGTCTTGAAGAGAAATTCACGGCATCATAATTTCTAACTCTAAGGGCATGATCGCGTCAGTGCCATAAACAAGGTTATAAGGTTTAGTTCCCATGGATAATGTAACACTTGTTTAATAAGCCCAAAGCGCATAATGTAATTGTGTATGCCAATCCTTATGGTTTTTATTAATAGTTTTCTTTAGGATTTGTTCAAGAATCTTATTAGTGCTTTTAACTTGTCCATTGGATTATGGATAGTATGGTGTGGAAAATCAATGTTGGATGTTGAACGTTTCAAGAAATTTCTTAACCTCATTATTCCTAAATGGGGTGCCATTGTCTGAAACAATCATGGAAGGAAGTACAAAGCAAGAAATTATGTGTTCCAGTATGTAATGAAAAATTACTTCAACATTTGTAGATCGGAGAGGAATAGCTTCCACCCATTTTGTGAAATAATCTATTGTGGTTATGATAAATGTATGTCTAGTAGAAGAGGGTGGTGAATTTTTTCCAATAAGATCCAATCACCATATTGAGAACATCCAAATGGTAATTTGGGCACGGAGCTTAGAAGTAGGAGCATGAATCAAATTGCTATGTTCTTGACATTTGTGATATCGTTTAATATAAGAAAATAAATCTTTCTCCATATGTGAGTTTTTTCACTAATGTTCGTCCTCCAAAATGACCTCCACAGGCACCAACATGAGCCTGCTCAAGTGCTATAGGAATTTTAAAATCCTTAAGGCACCTTAGTAAGAGACCATTGAATGATCTTCTATACAACACATTGGTGAGGATCACGTATTTGGTTGCTAGTTTGCGTAAACGATTTCGAGTGTTTGTCATTGTGGGATCAGGAATGGTACCATCTTTTAAATAATTGTATATTGTATTATACCATTCTCATGAGTCTTCATGAGTTGAAGTTAAAATTTCTTTGAAGCGGGTATCAATTGAAGGTTTGTTGAAGGATCAATTGAAGGTTTCATTGTAAGATCCTTGTATCTTGATAACTTGTTATGTTTAGTTTGATATGTCCCAGTGATTTTTTTGATTACTGTAACAAAGATTTTGGAATCCAAGGTCTTTCTATCACTTTGAGGGTTTTTCACCTAAAAGGAGAAAGATGGGCCAAAAAGTAATGTTCACATTCAAAGTTTAATGTGATATGAATACAATATGTCCAAAAATTGGTTTAAATGCAAAAAAATAATGAAAGGTATTGATTATCAAATGGAAACTATTGAAATGCAAGATGTTTGAAAACACATTGAGATATGTAGAAAACACCTAGAAATGAATGTAAACTATAACAAAACTTGATGAAACTGGAAGTGAGCACCTGGAATATGGATGGAGATTGGAAATGACTTTTGGAATGCTGATAATCTTGATTTTTAGGCCTAGTGGGACTCATTCACCATTTTGGGAGAATCAGTCCCAGTTCTGTGATACTATTCTAGAGCCCATTTTTGACAAATGGGTATCCAAAAATGCAGAAAACCAAAAATAGGTCTGGTAGTGGGACTCATTCACCACCCATGGTGAATGAGTCCAATTTTTAATTTTTGAATACTCAAAGGTGGAAACATGAGCTCTTGGTCTGCACTTTCTACTTCTCTAGGTGTTTGATTCTGAAATTGTCAAATTCAAGCCTAAAAGTGACTTTTTGAAGGTATTTTGACTTATCCAATGAAGAGATGATTTGAAAAACTTTGCAATGTAATATTCAATGATTTCTAAGCCTCCATGATGTCTAAATATGCAAACACTCAAGACAAGAAAGAGGAATGTTGGATGTTAGGGAATGGGGGTTTTCATTGGTCAAAACCCTTTTAAGTAATTAAACCAAAATAGAGAAAGAATGTAATAAAGCATGCAATAATGGAGTTAATACCTTTCCATGAAGATTTATCTAGAATTTCTGTAGATAAACATGAAGAATCTACCCTTGAATGTCTTATGAAGCTATCTTGATGACTTGCAATGATGAAACCTTAGCTTGTTTGACTTGATAGAGAAGATAGATGATGAATGGATGATGTGAATAAGTTAGGGGTTGAAATTGATGGAAAAAGACTTGTTTATATACACTTATTCCCTAATAACTTAATAACACAACATCACATGCCGACATAAGGTAATTTTGAATGAAAACCTGAAAGAAAATTTGAAATATTTTGAATTTGGAGCCAAGGGGGACTCATTTTCCACCCATGGCGAATGGGTCCCACCTTGGACTTGTAAGTGGGTGTTCGGAATTAAGTCACATTTAATGTTACTTTTCAGATTTACATAAAAAAATACACTTAATTAAGTCTTATGAGGGCATAAAGGGGTCAAATAAAGTATAAGAAAGGTGTAAATAGTGAAATTAAGCCTAGAAAAGCATGAAATCTTGTTACAAAACTTTACAACACTTTAAAATAGGACTTGACGAGTGATGAAAAGGTAATTTTTAGGTGAATTGTAATGAGAAGATTCTGGAAAAGTGTATAAATGTGTTAAAACACTTCACAAAACCTTCACAAGACATCATTAAATCCATTTGAAAGGGTCTAAGACCTAGTGTGGATGTGAAAAACACCTCACAACACTAAATCAAGGCCTAATTAAGTCCAATTTATCATCAATTATTCCCCAAATCAAGGAAGCTGTATTTTTTCTATGGTACATTTAGCCCCCACTTTATTGAGAGGATGAACTTGCTTCAAACTCACACTAAAGTAGACATTCAAGAGAGATCCGAGTGTACAAATGTAGATGACAAAGAATGACAAAGATCAAGAAGGAAGTCAAGCCCCCAGGATCCAAGATCCTAAGTGAAACCATCAAGATACATAATCATGCAATAACAAGAATGGGGTGGAAAATATATGCTCACTTTGGGGCCACAGAACATCAGGTCATTTGTAGGGTCAGATGTCCCAAAGAAGTGGTTTAATGAGAAATTAATGCTAGTGTGTCACCATACCAGAGTTATGCTCCTAATAACATTTATAAGGCACCACAATGTAATTCTTTTTGTAAATGTTTTGAGTGTGTAAAGAATTTTTCTAAAGGGGATTTTTCTTTGTTCATGTAAGGTCTTATTCTTAGGGAGCATTGTGCCTAATGTCTTCAAGCGAGGACAAGTCAGGGTGTTAGATCGTTATCCATGGGATTCCTCATTCGTATCAAGCCACTTCAGTTGATCGTACACTCTTTGAAGGAATCAAACCCAATGACACCACCAAGGAGAGGACACGTCACAAGAAAAAGTAAATCACGCCATGAAATTTGCACAAAGATGTTACCTATGTATGTCCCCCACTTTAAAGCGGTTTCCAACACCGTTACTGTGAGCAATTGCTTTAAAGTAGAAGAGGGTATGAGAGATTATTTGAAAAGCCCTATGCCAAGTCATATGTTTTCGATAAGCTGTGTCATGAAGAAATGGATTATGTCACATGTGATTCAATCTTAAGACATGTCATCCACATCCCAAGCTTGATATTATATGTTCATGAAAGGTTAATGACTATTCAAATGAGACAATGACAAGTGACATACAGGGATAAGGATTTCTAACCATTTTCCCCCACTTAGTGTAGGAAAAAGGTGAGCCTGGAATGGATGATGGTATGTTGTCCCTTGCGATGGATGAAAAACATGCAATAGTGAGAATGCTATGATCCTACAATGATTGCATGGCAATGAGCAACAACTAATTTTATTTATTTTTATAAGTAAACAAAGTTTATGCTTTATTGGATCTCATTGTATATACTTTGTTACATATGTGAGCAATATCATTATAACTTGGTTGGTATGAAACATTATGCTTAGTTGGGTAAAGGATGAGTTCGGGTTGGTGTTGATTTTGTTGCTTGTGTGATGGTGGGTAAAGAATTAGAGGATTTTTCAGATGTCCTACGAGGTATGTATGTAGTTCATTGATCGAAGGGGATCTAATTGACACTCATGCATTCATAACCTTAGCGGTCTTGGTTTGATGTAGCCCTAAGGAAGACATATAATTTTCTTGCACCATAATAGTCTCTCGAGGATGAGTGTTGTTAGGAGAAAGACAATCCAAATGTTCTTGACATTCAAGGATTTGTTCTTCCAAAATGTCATCATTGTAAGTAAGGGAGCTATCCATGGTTGAATTATCTTTTTCTATGATGTTTTCCTACATAAGATTCTCATGATTTTCATTGATTGGATCATGTAACACCATAATATCATCTTTACTTAAGAGGAGAGATATTAGGAGATGGGAAAACTTGATTGTTTTCAATAATATCATTGTCTTGTGCCATAATAGCTACCCTAGTAGGAGATATTTTAGGAAAATGACAATCAAGAGGTGCATCACATGTCATGGTAAGATGTTGTAAAGAAGCATCATCACAAAGAGGGAAGACATCACTAGGATTTGCATGTGTGCCAATGATTAGATCTTCTTTTTCAAATAGATCCTTCCAATTGTTAGGAAGATTAGGAAGGAGAGAAATAATGCTATAATTCTCAATCATTGGGTTTCTTCATACCAACATATCCTCCTCACAAATGTGTTTCTCATGATCATTCTTAAAGGAATTGTCACAAATAGGGGAGGTGTTGGGAGATGAATGGAGACTAGGTAAAGTGGTGGAAATGCGTTCATCTTGTATTGTTATGCTATCTTCCCAAGGGGAATGAGGAGAAGGACAAACAAGACCTTCATGATGCTCAACGATTGTGCTTTCTTTCACCAAGATACCTTCGTCACTAAAAGTAGAGTTATTGGGAGAAGTACAATTATGATCATCATGTTTATCTATGTTTGAATTCCCTTCTAACATATCATCCTCACAAATAGGAGAGATAGGGGGGAGTGTAAGTTTAAGAAAATCATTAACATTTTCATTGCCTTGTGCTAAGAGACTATCATAACTAGGAAATGCAGTGAATGAAGGACTAGAATGGTTGTTAACTAGATTTTTCTTTGCAAATTTGGAGAATATTGAAACTAACATTTTAAAATAACAATCTATGCTAACTCAAAATGCAATGCAAAAGGCTGAAATGTAATGTAATTTTCAGATAATAATTGATTGATTATGCTATGCAACAATACGAGAATGCAAATGTGAAATTTAAACCATGCATGAAATGAGCTAATTTAAGATAAATTTAATGAAATGAATGTTATAGAAACTCAACCAACTAATACAGGTAGGTAAAGGCACCAAAACAAATCTTTAAAATAGGGTTTTCAGTTCTATAAAGGGCAGTTTCAGGGGTGAAAAGGGACTGATTCGCCCAAGGTGGCGAATGAGTCCCAATATGGACATTTTCATAATTTTAGAAAAAATTGAGTCATTTTTATGTGTTCTGAGTGCTATGATGTGGACCTAAGTGAATAATGCAGAATTTTAGGAAATGTAAATGAATTTAGATGCCAAAAATGTAACCTAAATGTACTTTTTATGAATTTAAAATTTGAAACCTAGCATGCCAATTAACTAATGAAAATTCAATGCAAGGCTAGATCTATGATGAAGGAATCCAAATCAGAAAAGAGAAGGATTCAAAAACTAGGTTCACCAAAATGAACCGTAGATTTTATGGTTGATGGAATTGCTATGTCTCTTTGCTCAATTAGGGTTTTTCACCTAAAGGAAAGAGATAGATCCCACACCAAAAATATGGGTGGTTCACTCAATCTAAGGTATGCATGATGAGATTAAAACTAAATGAAATGATCTAAATGCAACTAGATGATGAAATTGATTGATTAAGTATGCAAAACCTAGGAAATGTAACTTGTTTGAAAACACACTGTGTAATGTAAAAACACTTAGAAATGAGTGCAAAATGAAACGAAAATGCATGAAACTGGAAGTGTGCACCTGAGATCTTGAAGGATTCTGGAAATGAAATTTGAAATACTATTGATGATGGAGATTTAGTCAAATGGGACTCATTCACTATTTTGGGCGAATTAGTCCTAGCTCTGTGAAACTGAGCCGGAACCTGTTTTAGACAAAAGAGTATCCATAAAATGCAGAAAACTCTGTTCAAGCCTGGAAATGGGACTCATTCACCACTAATGGTGAATAATTCCACTATTGAATTTTTGAAGATCGAAAAGAGGAAACAAGAGCTCTTGGTCTGCACTTTTTGCTTCTCAAGGTGTCTAGTTCTGAAACTATCAAATTCGAGCTTGAAAGTGACTTTTTGAGGGTATTTTGAATTATCCAATCAAGATATGACTTGACAAAATTTGAAATGCAATATTCAATGATTTCTAATCCTCCAAGGTGTCTAAATCTGCAAACACACAAGACAAGAAAGAGGAATGTTGGGTGTTAGGGAATGGGGGTTTGCCTTGGTCAAACCCCTTTTAGGTAATTAAACCAAGATAGAGAAAGAATGTAATTAAGAATGTAATAATGGAGTTAATACCTTTCCATGAAGATTGATCTTGAAATTTTGTAACAAAACATGAAGAATCTACCCTTGAATGTCTTAGGAAGCTATCTTGGTGACTTACAATGATGAAACCTTAGCTTGCTTGACTTGATAGAGAAGATAGATGATGAATGGATGATGTGAATGAGTTATGGGTTGAAATGGATGGAAAAACACTTATTTATACACATTTATGCCCTAATAACCCAATAACACAACATCAGAGCCTAATATAATGTAATTTTGAATAAAAATTTGAAAGAAAATTTGAAATATTTTAAATTTGGAGCCAAGAGGGACTCATTCGCCACCCATGGCGAATGGGTCCCACCTTGGACTTGCAAGTGGGTGTTAGGAATTAAGTCACATTTAATGTTATTTGTCGGGTTTACATTCAAAAATATAGTTAATTAAGTCTTATGAGGGCATAAAGGGGTCAAATAAAGCATAAGAAAGGTGTAAATAGTGAAATTAAGCCTAAAAAAGTGTGAAATCTTGTTACAATACTTTACAACACTTTAAAATAGGACTTGATGAGTGATGAAAAGGTGAGTTTTAGGTGAATTGTAATGAGAAGAGTCTAGAAAAGTGTAGAAATGTATTACAACACTTCACAACACCTTCACAAGACATCGTTAAATGCATTTGAAAGGGTCCAAGACCTAGTGTGGATGTGAAAAACACCTCACAACACTAAATAGAGGCCCAATTAAGTCCAATTTATCATTAATTATTTCCCAAATCAAGCAAGTTGCCTTTTTTCTATTATACAATTACTAATTGTGAATCAAGAAAGATCTTAATATATTTTGCACCCATGGTTAACGCAACTTGCAATCCTGTGATTAATGCCTCATACTCAACTGTGTTATTTTTACATATGAAATTTAATCGATAGGACAAGGGAATAGGTTTTTTCGTCAAGTGGAATTAATACCACTCCAACACCATAACCTGTTCTACACTTAGATCCATCGAAATACAATTCTAATGTTTTAACATATGTCGTCAAGACACTATCATCAGGAAAGGAGTCATGGTTAACTAAAGCAAGCGGAGAAGGAGCGTCAACTAAGTGATTGTTTAAATCTTGTTCTTAGATTTATTTTTGTGAAACAAACTTAAGATCAAAATTAGTTAACAACATCACCCACTTAGCTAAGCGTCCATAAAGGTTTGTTTTGTTGAAAAGATGCTTGAGATGACAAAATTTTATTATGACTTGTATTTTAGCATTTAGTAAATAATGTCACAACTTACTAGTAGTGAATACAAGAGTCAAAAATTAATTTTCAATTCGTGAATATCGAGTTTCATAATCAATTAAAGTTTTACTAATATAATAAATAGGATTTTTTTTCCATGATTGTCTTGTTGAGCCAACAATGTTGCAAGAGCATGGACTGATGTGGCTATGTAAAGGATAAATGGTTTATTTTGCACAACGAGTTGTAAAACAGGTGGAGTTGCAAGGTATTCCTTTAAACTCTCAAAAGACCATTTACAATCTTCATCCCAATCGAAAGGAACATCCTTCTTTAGGAGATGTGTGAAAGGTAACGTGCGATCGACTAAAGATGCAATGAAATGACAGATAGCTTGAATTCAATCTTGTAACATGTGCAATTGAGAAATGTTCTTAGGAGGTGGCATATTAATAATGGCGTCAATTTTCTTTGTGTCTGCCGCTTTGCCTCTGTGAGATATGACAAACCCCAAAAGTTTACCACTATCTACACCAAAGACACACCTTTTCAGATTTAATCACATATTATATTTAAGGATTCATTCAAAGATTTTCTGAAAAAAATTTACTTTTTTTTGTCTTGTTAAGGATTTAGCAAGGATTTCATCAACATAATCTTCCAAGATCATATTTATGTAATCATGAAAGATCAATTTCATTGCTCATTGATAAGTTTCACTAGCATTCTTTAAATTGAAAGAAATCACAACCCAAAAAAACATTCCCCAAACAATTGTAATTTCAATTTTGTATTGATCTTGAGGGTTAATAAGAATCTGATTATAACCAGAAAATCCGTCCATGAATAACAAAGCATGTCCAACAGTTGAATCCATGATCATGTCAATATTAGGAAGTAGAAAGTCATCTTTTAAGGAGCTTTATTCAAGTCATGAAAATCCATACATATCCTAATACGATTATTGGGTTTAGCAACTGCGAAAATATTTGAGATCCATGGAGAATAATCAATAGGGTGAATGAAGCTTGCATCTAGGAGTTTTTCACGCTATTCTTTAACATGCAAGGCTACGTTAGGGTGCATTTTTTGTATCTTTTCACTAACAAGTTTACCATTTTCAACGAGAACGATGTTGTGTGTCACAATTTTTGGGTCAATTCCTAGCATATCAAAATATTTCCAAGCAAAATTTTTAGGAAAATCATGAAGTAAAGTTGTAGTGTCCTCTTGTTCTTCATCATCAAGGCACTTCCCAATATTAATAATTTTTTCTTTAAAATCAATGTCCATTGGCACATAAATTTTATCTCCTAATGGGAGTGCATTAGATTTGGGAACTTCAAGATTATATGGTTCTTTAGTGATATCACTATCTTTTTTCTCGGTAATTATTATAGCACAAGTAACCTATTTCATGGGAGTAGTAGAGGATGTGTTATCATAAATTCCTAACATTTGTTTTAGAGTTTCATCACTATCAACATACTGCCATGATGGTGATAAGTTCATATCAAGAAATTTAGGATGTTTGATTGTGGGATTGTGTTTTGGTTGACATGTAATAGTGTTGATGTTCAAAGATGGTCGTTGAGTAGCTTTTGTCATTTTAGAGAAAAGAATATCCCAACCTAGTTTTTGTCTCTTGTGTATTAGGTTCTATAGGGACACATATACCTTGTTCATGCTTTCCACATCCTTTTCTAGTATATCCTAATTGTTTCATAAGTTCATAGCCTTTTTCCATAGAGTTTTTCCATTTCTTTCAGATTAGGTGGATGTTGATAATCTATCTAATTGAAATTTGTTGTATAGATTGTTTTTTCTTCCAAAGGGGAGGAGATAGATGGTTGAAAAGATTGTTCTAAATTTTGAGTTGACATGATGGTTGATTGTTCTTGTTTCTCATCTTTCTTTTGTGTGATTATGTATTCAACCATAAATGAGGGTGTGAATTCCAAGGATCCCCAATTATCACCAAATAATTTAGAAACTGATTCCTCATCTTTTTGTTCAATTTCAAGAGGATCTATATTGGATGTTGGAATTAATGTTTTTAGAGGACTTGTAGTTCCTTTTTCAATGTGCAAGAAACTTTCAGGATTGGGGTCTATTTCAACTTGATAAATGTTGTTGTTATAGACATATTTCACTATACGATGAAGGGTAAAATGCACTTAATTCATCTCATGAATCCATGGTCTGCCTAAAAGAAGATTATACGAAAGATCATAAGACATGACATGAATAGGAGTTTGCTTAGTAGCCACCCCAATTTTAATAGACAAAGTTATTACACCGAGTGATTACTTTGTCATATTGTCAAATCCTCAAATGGATAAGGAATCAGGTTTTATTTGTGACTTTTCAACATGTAATCTATCAAGGAGATTCAAACTACACACATTAAGGGTAGAACCATTATCAATGAGGGTTCATTTGATACCTATTCAATTGAATTGAGAAATTATCATAAAGGCTTCATTTTGTTTTCACAACTCTAAAAAAGGGAGCTCATGTTGATGGAAAGTAATGTCTAGATCAACGTTATGCACTCCATGTATTAAAGTTGCCACATCATTTGGAGTTGTACTAGGAGGAACCACAATTTTTTGTAAGGTTGTTTGAAAAATAGTGTGGTAATTTGGTGAATTCTAAAGTAAATCCCGAGGGGGAATCTTTGCATGAGTATTCTTTAGTTGTTCAACAAGATTATACTCCTTTGTGTGTGAGGTAAAGTGAGGAGCACTAGGAAGATTAGGTAAAGGTAAAGAGGGTGGGGTTGGTTGTGGTTGTTGTGGACTGTTTTAGATATTGTATGTATGAGCAATTGTGATATTACTAGATTGTTACAACACATCAGTTTTAGGTGGGTAAAGAGTGAACTCGGGTTTATTGGAAGGATGGAGTTTATGTGAGGGTGGGTAAAGAATGAGTTGAGGTTGAATCACATTAACATCCTTAGTTTTAGATTTTTTTCCACAAACCTTAATGGATGACTTAAGTGAGATGAAGTCCTGGAGGATGCATCTAACAGTTCAAGGTCATCATGAATAAAAGGTTTGACGGGTAAGTTATTGTCAATTGGTTTAAGCTTCTTAGTGTAAACTTTAGAGGTTTTAACGTTTGTTGTTGTAGGTTGGTCACAACAAACCTTAGTGGATGACTTAGGTGAGATGAAGTCATGAAGGGCTTCATCTAACAAGTCAAAGTCATCACAACCAAAAGGTTTGAGAGATAAGTTATCATTAACTAGTTTAGGCATATCATGGCAAGGTTTAGAGGATGAAACGAGTGAGAGGAAGTATTGAAGGACTTCATGTAACTTATCTACATCATCACTACTAAGAGGATTGGATAAGATGGTGTTTCTAAATTGAATCATTTGTTTGAAAGGTTGGTTTGATGTTTCTTTTTTTTTGTTTCTATGAATTGATGAATCTGATTTAAAAGAACTAGGAACTAACACTAAAAAGGAAACTTGCAAAAATCTATTACTATCAGTAAATGCCATGAAAGAAAATGATGCTTATGCAAATGATTTAGATATAAGAGAAAGTAACTGAAATTAAACAAAAAAGGAACTGCATAAAAAAAAGTGCAAAGCAGGAAACTAAATGTTGGAAATACTTATGCAAAAAGTGTAGTGGAACTGATTCACCCAAGGTGGTGAATGAGTCCCAGGAGAGGTATTTTTAAGTATTTTTATTTTTGTTTTTACTTTTTTGGATGTGTTTAGGTTTGTACAGTGCAAATAAAGACTAAAAATGTAGAATTTTGGAATGATGTAATGAAATAAAATGCAATAATGAACTCTAAATGATACTTTCACTAATGCAATTTTAAGAAGCCCTAGGATGCAAAAACAATGTAAAAGACAATGCTATTGAGTCCTAGGATGCAAATGAAAATGCAAATAAAAAAGGTATAATTTTCAACATGTAGGTTCACCAAAATGAACCAACAATTTTGTAGGTTCTATTTGCTTCTCTTACACACTTAGGATCGTTCACCTAAAATGAGAGATAACACACTAAAATTGTGGTGGTTCACTCAAATAAAGGAATTTATGATGTGATTAGGAATAAATACAATAATGTGAATGCAACTAAATGATGGAACTGACTGATTATGAATGAAAAACTAATGGAATATGAAATGTTTGAAAAAACAATGTGTTATGTAGAAAGCTTAAAAGGATGAATAAAAATGCAAATGAAACTAAATAGAAAGATGTATTTCAGAATTTTTGCACTTGTACTTAGCCGAGGATGACTGGAAAACACTTTGGAAATATAGGAAATTTTACTTTTGATCTAACTAAGACTCATTCGCCACCCTGGGTGAATCGGTCCCAGGTCAAGGTTTTCTGCCTGGAAACTAGTTTCTGCTTACTGGGTACTAGAATCTACAGTTAACTCTGTCAGCCACCTCATGAGGGACTCATTCACCATCCATGGAGAATTAGTCCACTTTCAATTTTTTGCAAATCTAGATCTAAGTTCTACACCTTGTCACCTATACAACACTATTTAATGAAAACCTGAATTAGGATCTCAAAAAATTCTTACAAAATAGCTTAAAACTTGTTGTCTAATGGGGGGTTTGCCTTGGTGAAACCCCTAGTTAGGTAATCAAACCTTGAATGGACAAAAATCTGCATAAATCCCTAGCCTGAAGTGTGTTAATGACTAGGAAAATCAGAAGTATGATAAAACCCTATTCTATTGTGCTAGAATAAGATGTGCAAATGTGATTTGAATGATGCAAGACTTCAACCCTAGAAATCCTACAACACATCAAAATGGAGATAAATGACATGCAAATGAAATGAAAACCTTGACTTGAAGATAAAGAGAAAATGGAAGATGGAATCACTTTGAAAGCAATTCTTTAGGTGTGATTTGATGGCTAGTTGGATCTTCTCAACCTATATTTCTCCATGATTCACCATAGGCATCCATCATCAACTCTTTGCAATGTTGAATCTTGAATGAAGAATGAGCTTCAAGACCTGCAAAAACCCTATTTTTTTGCCCTAAAACTTCAACCTTGTTAATGAGACTTATTGTGGAAGACTTGATTTTAGGATTTGCTTTGTAAAAATGACTAAGAGATATGAAAAATGACCTAAAATGAGTATTTATAGGCATCAACACCTAATTTTCCCATTATATAGACCTAAGAGGCCGACATCCACTAAAAAATTCAGTTGAAGTGATTAAATTCCTGCTCAAAATTGAAATTTACCTCAAAAGGGACTCATTCACCACCCTTGATGAATGGGTTCTACTAGAGGGGACTCATTCACCCAAGGTGGAGAATGGGTTACACTAGTGATTTTTGAAGGTGTGTTTTTAAGATATGAATGAATTATGTGTTGTTTGCAAGGATTTAAATTATTTCTCAAGGGAAACAAGCCTCTAGATAAAAAATAATGGGTATTAGGGGCCTATAAATGTTGTTTTGAAGGATGAATAATCCAAGGGTACTCAAAAGTAGTTTTATATTAAGAATGGAATTGTCTCTTTTTTCAAGAGTGTCAAATTTTCTATGCCACACAAGGGTTGTTAGAACATTTGATGGGAAGGATATGATGAGGATAACCAGGGAAGAAATTGTAGGAGTTTCCCAATTGCAGGAATGGAACACTTATATGGTGCCTCTTGATATGGATGTCATTAGAAAGGAGTATGAGAACACCAAATTGTTGATTAGGATGAGAATGTTACCTACACATACTGCTAGCACAAGCACTAGGAAAAATAGAAAAAAAATAAGGATTAGTAAATATGAGTTAGAACCTTTCCCAATGAGGTATTTTACAAGTTACTTTAAGAAGACTATATATTCCTTCTGCCAAATTATTGGTTTCTTTCCGCTTGAAACATTGCGAAAGGAATATAGTTACTTGGAAACACATATACATCATCCATCCTTCAACATTGTCTATGACTACACCACATGTTAGAACTGTAAAATTTTGAAAATTTTATGGCTGCACATACTCATTAATTTCCAAAAAATTCCAATACCATCCGCTTTGCATATCATGTTATCCCATGTTTTAGTTTGTTTTCATCATTTGGTCCCATAGAATTCATTTATTCTTGAGCATTTGAATGTATAATTCATATCGGCAAGAGATGGTGAGGGTCTCCCTAATCCATAATGCATTTTATACTAATATATATCTTTTTATTGTTTATCGGCAAGAGTTCAGGAATGTCATACCGATATGATTTCATCTAAAGATACATATTGGCAGGACATAGTTCATTGTATCAATGACTAGAGAATCCTATCAGCAAGATAAAGTTCATTGGAATGAGTCATATCGAGTCTAATTTTGTCTTACCGATCGAAGATATAGAGACATATCGGTGAGACAACAATCGTCGAGATTAGTCATACCGAGCACTTGTATGCCATACCGATGAAGTACAAAAGTGAAATTTCAGTGAGATAGGAGCAATCGGAGTAATGTCTTGCAGCGTTCATTTGGTCTTATCGATAAGGTAGGGTGGGTTCTGTCGATGTCATCGATATGAAGTCATGGAGTCCTACTGATCCCCTATGTCACAGTGACAGGACTACATTGGGACTTGGCAGTATATTTGGACAAGAATGGACTTGGAAAAACTGGCATCATCGGAGAGAGATAGGAAGCTCATGCCAAATGAAGTTCCATCGGTAGGAAAACCACTATGTCTCGACAATTAGAATTGACTAAGGAAAAGTCTCAGAAAAATATGTAGTTAGAGGAGTGTTTGTCAACCCCTAAAAGTCACAACAATACTTAAGACCAAAAGGATAAAATGTCAGGGATCGGTATAACTACAAGACAACTTGGTGATAGATGTGAAAGTACAAATAGGCTATTGGTGAAACTCAATGCATCAATGAAACTGCATGATATCAAAGCGATATAGAATCTATGGTAGTCGAAGAGACTCAGAATGTCGGTGTGACTACAGGACATCATAGTGGATGTCTGGTGAATGTTTGAAAAGGGCCTGAATGAAATAACTACCCAGATGTGAATCCGAATGGACGCGACTGTTCATGTGGCCGATATATAAAACCCATTTTTGATAGCAGAAGAAGCATAGAGATGGAACAAAAAATAAAATAGATACAAAATGATTATATTTTTGAGACTACGATGCCTTTAAAAAACAATGGAGATTTCAATTGAATTAATCGGATTAGGTGGCATTTTTCTGGTTTCAGTTGTTTGTTGTGATAATTACAAGTATTGTTGAAGTTGTCTCCAAGGTTGATATTTTCTAATTGTTTAAACTGATAATATCATGGATATTTTTTCAGTTTATCAGTGAACATTTGTTGTAACTGTATGATTAGATTAATTGGTTCTTTCAAGGAAAGATTAAGTCCTTTTAGTCAGTCATAGTAATTAGGAAGTCTCATCTGGATCATTCAGAAGAACTCAGTAGTCACATCCTTTTGTGTTTATACCAGTTATAAACTTAAACTTATATTCCAAACAATTTAAGTTTCTACTAAAAAGGTTATTCATTTCAGATTATCACTTGAACTCCGTATACCCAATAAGGTACCAGTCTCTACCATTTTTCTATTTAATTTCATTCATTTTTACATATGAACATATTTTATTTTTTCCTTGATATTGCTTATACAATTTATACCAAATTAAAACTCATTTATCCACTCCTATTTTCTAGTGTGGGTAAATTTCTTTAGGAAATGAACAAAGGCCAAGTCTACGTTATTCAAATAGGTATACCCGCCTAGGTCTACCAGCACCTAAAGAGTATAAGGTTCAATTCATTTGGCCTTTTCTGTTACCCTGAAACGTTGTGAGAACTTTGCAACTTCTCATGGTTCAAACCTACATTTTTGAGAGCTAACAAATTGGCGACTCTGCTAGGGACTTATTGCAGGATATCCGGTTGAAGATCATTATACGAAGTCATTGAAGAAAAAATTATAATTTGAGAAGTTTATGAAAAGGTGATTTCGTTGGGGGATAAAATCAAGAATAGTTTCATTTTTCTCATTTTTCACAAAGTGAGTGGCGACTCTAACAATGATATTGCATCAATTCAACATGAATGGTAGAAGGTCCAAATACAAAGGAGGTCCTACTGGAAACAATAAGTGGACACATAAGGGTGATAAGGATGATAAGGGTAAGAAGAAAGAAGATGACATGTGCATAATGAATAAAGACAAAGCATCAAGTGCACATTGTGAGACATATCACCGTTATGATACATGGAGAGATAATTCAAGCGCAGAACCTTGTACCCCTGAAGAAAAAATAAATCATTTTTATAATCCTCAAAAATAGGCAGAGTTCGATGCTAAACTCGAAGCTAAATGAATCAGATATCAACATGAATATGATCAAATAATGGAGGGTAATCAAAGTGAGCCTATTGATCATGTAATTCCTCAAGAAAACTATGAGTTCTCAACTCGCCAAGAAGTAGAAGCACAACTTGAGTTTCATAAACAATAATTAGAAAGGGAAAAAGTTGAACAGGAAAAGATCCAAATGATAAAAGCAATCCAAGACTTGAAATTGCAGAAAGCCCAAATTGATGCTTGGACAACTGGTTTTTCAAAGTATATATCACCTCATAGGCAGGGAAATGATAATACAGGGCCTTTAGACCTGTCAAAGGCTCCTTAGAATCATGTGAGAAATCAATACAAGCAACCAAACCATCCACCGTACATTGCATCACAACATACAAATATACAACCACCTCATGGTCAATAATATGTGCCATATCTTCATACACAATACAATAATCCAATGTACCAGTATCAGCACATGCATAACGCTCCCCCTCAGCAATACACAATAATGATCAAACAATTTGATTTGACAGGGTTTCAATTATACCCTTACCCTATGGACAATAGTTGGAGAGGTCTTGTTCCTAAGTTTCAGGGAGCAGTGCAATTACTTTTGAAGATCATTAGAGGAATTTTAATGCTTTTATCCAGGACTTAGATATAGCATATAAAGATTTACATATGAGGTTATTCATGATGTCACTCACCAAAGAAGCCAAGGATTGGTTCAATGGTCTACCAACAGCTTCTGTTGATTCTATCTAAGAACTTCAGGAGCAATTTCTTGACCAATACGGAAATCCATGTGCATCAGATCCTGCTTTACATGAACTAGTACAGATTCAAAAAAAATAGAATGAGTCAATTTATGATTTTAACCAGAGATTCAACAGATTGTAGAATAAAATACCACCTGGGTCAAAGTTGCCAAACTCTCCAGCATTGAGTATTTATTTGAATGCATTTGATAAAAAAATAGGGTATGAATTAAGAAATAGGTTTCCAAGGGATTTGGATGAAGCCCAAAAGACAACACTGACTATTTAAAACAATAGGAAAGCTGCTGGGATGATCAATAAGAGAGACAATCCTAGGGTTCCTAAGCATGCCAATAATTATCGGTACAAATAGGAGAACATCTACAGAAATGAGAGGCCTCAGTTACATGACATGCCTTACAATACAAATTGGAAGGATGGAAAACCTGTAATGGATAGACCCAGGAAGAAAGAAACACTTGATCCATTAAGGAAGAACAGGGCATATATGGTTAATAATAATATTTGGTGTGAAGGTTGTGATGGGCCACATTCCCCAGACCACTGTGTTGTAGCCCAAGAAATGTAGGAAGAAGGGATGCTAGTGGGTAGCAGTGGAGAAGATCACTCAGTATTTTTTACTTCAAATACTTCTTATACTGTTGAGGAGGATTATTCATCTTCAGAAGATGAAGGTTGTGAGTATGATGTTTCAAATAAAAGGTGCAATGTCCACATGGCTGAACAACAGGTTTTTTTATGATTCTAAAGAAGATTGTCCAAAACAATACTCTGTTGAGGTTCCTACTCAATGTGATATAAGGAGACCCACTGAAGAGGAAATAAAGAGGTTAACCATTGCTATGGTTGAACAAGCAAAGATCAAGTGCTGGTTAAGAAATAGGAAAGTGAATGAAAAGGAAAGTACTCCCAAGGGAGCATTCATGAAAGGTAGAGAAGTAACACCAAGAGCTTTGAAGAGAATAGAAAATAAGCAACATGACAAGAATGAACAAAAGCTTGTTTAGAAAGAGAATAGAGAGTTATACAAAGAAAAGCAAAAACCTGTCCAAAAGGAAGAATTCAAAGGGGAAACATTAGAGAAAAAGAAGACAGTTAAGGCAGAGGGTTCTTCATTCGACTTTTCTCAAGCTTTATCTCCAGTAAAAATGTTTGTTCCACTACTCGAGATGATGAGAATTAAGGAGTATAGGGATAGTGCAATTCAATTGATAATCAATGGAAAGGAGAAAAATATGAGTTTTGAAAATCAGATGGCCACTAAAATAGTTAACAAGCAGGAGAAAGTGATTGTCCCTGAAGTGTGCCTAAATGATGTATTGGTGAGTTCCCCGCAAGTTGAACCTTTTCTCACCACACTGCTTATAAATAACAAACTATTGAGGAATTGCATGATAGACTCTAGTGCTGCTATCAATATCATGCCAATGGGAGTTATGAAACAACTAGGCATGTGGGTAGATACTAAGGAAGGGAAATGTTATGCAATGGATAGTCGGCCTGTTCCAGTAGTAGGTGTCATGAAAAATGTTGAAGTCAAACTAGCTACTTATCCTTAGGTGGCTTACAATATAGATATAACTATAATTGATACCCCTCCTCAGTTTGGGATGCTCTTATCAAGACAATGGATAGCAGCAGTTGGGGGAAACGTCCAATTTGATTTATCTTATGCAACAATTCTAGTGAATGGTCAAGAAATTAAGCTATATAGGGAACCAAGGATGAACCCAATTGTAGATTGTGTACCTCAAAATCAAGTCAATTTCTTTTGTGATATGAATCTTGGGAATTTTAAGATAGAACCAGCTCAACCAAAATTAGTCAATATTGATCCAATTGATAAGCATGTTGCAAAAGACTATGATGGCGTGTGGAAAATGTACTTTGATGGAGCTTGCAACCAAGAAGGTAACAGACTAGGAATGGTGTTTGTTTCCCTTGAAAGACTTACTTTTAAATATTCATTTTTTCTAGCATTTGAATGTACGAACAATATAGCAGAATATGAAGCTTTACTAACATGATTGAATATGTTTGTAAAACATAAGATCAAGATGCTAGCTGTTCTAGGGGATTCTGAGCTTGTTGTTTCTCAAATTAAATCAAAATATGCAACAAAACACAAGAGGCTGAAGTAGTACAGGAATGTTGTATGGGATACAATTGAATTGTTTCATGCTTTCTCCATTGAATGGATTGAGAGGTTGAAGAACATAATGGAAATTTTTTTAGCCAATGTAGCACTAAGAAGAGATGACATCACATTGGCTAGAGTATCTCAGATCGAGTTCAAAGCAAGACATGTTGTGCTTGACAATATATATAGTTGGTAGGTTTTTAATGATGATGCTGACCTCTTGAAGTTTCTTCACTGTATAGATCAATATGAAACTCAAGAAGTTGGTTTCAATTCTTTTGTTGAAGAATTAGATGGAAAGTAGACAATATTTGGGAAAGAGGTCTTATAGCTCAAAAATAATAAGCTTTTGAAAGGGATAGTAGCATTGGAAAGGGTATATGATGGAAATGATCGATCCCTCATGAAGTAGAAACCAGTCAAGAGGGAGGATATTGAAGAGGTCAATTTAGGGACTAGACTGGCACCAAAAAAGGTATACATTGGAAAGAAAATAAGCCCAACAATTCAAAGAATGTTGATTGCATTATTGAGAAAATATAAACATGTGTTTGCATGGTCTTATGAAGATCTTAAAGCATATAGGGAAGATTTGTTTCAACATGAAATCCTGTTGAAACTAGATGCAAAGCCATTCAGGCAAAGACAAAGACCTATCAACCCAACATTGGAACCAAAAATGCAGGAGGAATTGACAAAGCTTAGAGATGGGGCTATTATCAAACCAATCAAGCATTCAACATGGGTTTCGAACCTGGTTCCTATGAGGAAGAAGAACGAGGATATCAGATTGTGTGTGGACTTTAGAAATCTGAATGTGGCATCTCTGAAGGATAATTATCCTCTACCTAATATGGAGGTTGTATTACATAAAGTAATAGGGTGTGATTTGTTATCTATGATGGATGGGTTCTCTAGTTACAACCAGGTCAAATTCAAAGAATCTGAGTAGTACAAGAAAACCTTTACAACTCCATGGGGAATGCATGTTTATGTGAGAATGCCATTCTGTCTCACAAATGCAGGTACAACCTTTCAAAGAGCGATGGACGTAGAATTTTTAGACTTGATTAATTCTATCATGGTGGTGTATCAAGATGACCTTACTGCTTATTCAAAAAGGGTTGAAGATCATGTAGAACATCTAGAAAAGGTATTTATTAAAGCTCTAGAATATGGTATTAGTCTAAACCCTAAAAAATGTCATTTTGCAGTCACAGAAGGAAAAATCTTAGGACATATTGTGTCAAAGGAGGGAATCAGAATAGATCCTAAGAGGGTTGAGGCTATAGATAAAATCCCTATTCCTAAAACTGTCAAGGCCATCCGGTCATTTTTTGGACAGATTAATTTTGTTAGGAGATTTGTGTCCAATTTTGCTAAAATTGTTAAGCCCATATCAAAGATGTTGAGAAAGGGACAAAAGAAAGAATGGACTGCAGAGGTATTGGAAGATTTTATATCCATCAAAAGGGCCATCAAGGAAGCTCCTGTCCTTAAATCTCCAGATTTTTCAAAACCCTTTCAAATATTTTCATTTGCTTCATTGCATACTATAGTTGTTGTTAGGTTACAGAAGAATGAGGAAGGTCATGAGCAGCCTGTGTCTTTTTTCAGCAAGTCATTACAGGGGTCAGAATTGAAATATGATATAATGGAGAAACAAGCATTTACATTGGTGAAAGCCATAAAATATTTTAGACTGTATCTTGTTGGAGCTAAGGTGATTGCTTATGTCACTCATGCAGCTACTAAAGATATTTTGACACAGTCAAAGGTAACTAGAAAGAGATGCAGGTGGATTAATAAAATTCAAGAATTTGATATGGAAATACAGATCACTAAATTAGTGAGAGGTCAGGGTTTGGCCAAGTTAATGGCAGAAACAAATGTTGAAGCAAATCAAATTTGTAATGTAGAAGATGAAGGAAATGCAATTGCAAGTATTGAGCATACTGCTTGGTATATAGACATCATGTATTAGCTCAGATACATGAAGTTCCCTAAAGGATTAAGTGACAATTAGAGAAGAACTTTGAAGTTGCAAGCATTCAAATATGTGTTCATGGAAGGTGATTTGTTTTGGAAAAATAGGGACAAGATGTTGTTGCTTTGTCTAGATGAGTCACAGACTAAGCATGTCTTAAGAGAAATGCATGAAGGGGTCTGTCGAGGCCATTATTCTACAAAAACAACTGCACACAAGATTCTCAGGGTAGGTTATTACTGGCCAAAAGTCTTTAATGATTCTTTTTCATATGTAAGAAGATGTGAAGCATGCCATAAGTTCTGAGGGAAAATGAAGTATCATGGAGCTTTACCACTCATACCTTTGTAGATTGATGCCCCTTTTCATCAGTGGGGAATTGATTTTATTGGGGAGATACAAGATAAATCAATTGGAGGACATAAGTGGATACTGGTTGCAACTGATTACTTCACTAAATGGGTAGAGGAAGTCCCAACCAAGCAAGCAAAAAGTAGAGTTGTAATCAATTTTTTAATGGATAATATCATTACCAGATTTGGTACACCATTAAGATTGATCACAGATAATGGGATGTGTTTCAAATCTGATGAGTTTAAAAAAAATTGCAGTACCTATGGTATCACTGTTTCTTATGTAGCTCCTTACCATCCACAAGGTAATGTTGAAGTAGAGTCCAACAACAAAATTCTTCTGAAGATCATAGGGAGGATGTTGGGTGGGAATAAAAATGCTTCAGATTCAAAATTGAGGTTGGCTGTGTGGGCTGATAGGATAACTATAAAAAAGGCAATTAGAAAATCCCCATTTGAATTGGTGTATGGAGTACAAGATATGTTTCCTTTAAAAAATTTGTTAGCAGTTTACAATTTTATCATTCAAGAAGATATAGACATTACTGAACCAATGGAGGAAAGAATGGAACAATTGGCAAAGCTTGATGAAGTAAGAAGGTTAGCTCAAAATCAGAATGTGAAATTGCAGGCACAAATGAAGTATTTTTTGATAAAAGGGTAAAAGATAGAAAGTTTGAAGAAAATGATCTGGTATTAATGTGGAAGGCAAGGTTTCAGGAAAAGGGAAAGCATGGGAAATTTGAAGCTTTGTGGCTTGGACCCTTTGTTGTTATTGGTAAGAAAGGTGAAGATTCATATCATCTGCAGAACATGACTGGTGAAGAACATGAGTTGCGTGTACATGGGAAATTCTTCAAGTATTTTTTCTCTTGAGCTATACAAAGGATTAAGGGTTTCCAGTGCATGGACAACTCTTGACAGTCCTCTCAAAATTTTCTATTCCATGCATAGTAGTTTAGGAAATACAAAGGAACAAGAATTGCCAGTACATGGACAATCCTGATATTCCTTCTTTTTAATAAATCTTTCCATCTACAGTAGTATAGGGTCATGTTCATCTCCATTTCCACTCATTCTATCCTGCTCACTGGTCCATCACCTTGAAAGTTTGGTCTGCTCTTCCAGAGATCTGGATCCTTGCAATGATCTCACAATCATTCATCCCCAGATGGAGCCACTGTTAGAACTGTAAAATTTTGAAAATTTTATGGCTGGACATACTCATTAATTTCCAAAAAGTGCCCATACCATCCACTTTGCATATCATGTTTTCCCATTTTTTAGCTCGTTTTCATCATTTGGTCCCATATAATTCATTTATCCTTGAGAATTTGAATGTATAATTCATATCGGCAAGAGATGGTGAGGGTCTCCCCGATCCATAATGCATTTTATACTAATATATATCTTTTTACTTTTTATCGGCAAGAGTTTGGGAATGTCATATCAATATGATTTCATCTGAAGATACATATCGGCAGGACACAATTCATTGTCTCAATGACCAGAGGATCCTATCGGAAAGATAAAGTTCATCAGAATGAGTCATATCGAGTCTATTTGTGTCTTACCGATTGAAGATATAGAGACATATCAGTGAGACAACAATCATCGGGATTAGTCATAGCGAGCACCTATATGTCATACTAATGAAGTACAAAAGTGAAAGTTCGGTGAGACAGGAGCAATCAGAAAGAAAAAAAGTGCGTTATGTGCTCTTAAAAGAAAGAAAAAAAGTGAAATGTGTATCATTTGATTTTCACTGTTTCTCAGCTCTGCCCATAGCCAAAAACCCTCAGTTTTGCACTCGCATTCTAGGAGGAAGGACTTATGCAAATTTCATCAAGAACAGTTGGATTTTGTCTACAAATATGGTGCCACAATGACGAAGAGATGTAGGAGGTAAGTATTGTTTACTATTTGTTTTGAATTTGTTAGTATGAGATTGAGTTTGTTTGTTTTAGGTTAGATTTGATTGTTTTTTTTTTAAATATGTAGGAAATCTTGTAAATCCTCAACAAGAAGAGGAGGTAAATCCTCAACAGTAAAATCCTCAACAAAATCAACCTCAACAACAAAATCAACCTCCCCCACCATTCTCTCAATTCCCCCCTGGCACTCAAGAAAATTTGAGGAGTGAAATTGAGAATAATAGAAAACAACTTGAGGATCTTATCAGTAGGTTGAGTGATCCAAATGCTTCAACCACAGAAAGAATGCTTCTAGCAAATTCATTGAAAGAAATGTTAAAAAATGTAGATGCAATCACCCAACAAATATCTGGATGGCAAGATAGGAGGCAGACAGACTAGGGCATATTATGCAGACAAATTATCATATAAACAAGTAAAAGATTTAAAAATTACTAAAGGTGATTTGTGCTCTCTATTCACTTACCCTAAAACAAATCAAAATCTTACCCTCAATGCAAATAGGTTTCCTATTCATTGGTGCCACCACCAAGAGATTAAGAACCATTTTTATGAAAGATGGTATATGGTCTTTGATTACCCACCGTGCAATAATTGTGAAGTCCCCCAATTTTTTAGGAAAATATATAGTGAGTTTGTATTGAACCAAATCCCAAATTATTTTTATATGAGGGAGTTCCAGGGGAGAGGTGGGGGGTCAACTCGGGATAGGCCCAGTGCACAGCTAGATCCTACATGGCAAGGGAGACGACCTCTCCCTAGGCCGCATCATGAGCAGATTGTGATGCCTGTTGTTGCGAAGGAGAGTGCCGACATAGAGACATTGCAGGTGATCACAAGTTTGACCCAGAGTGTCATCCATCACACTAGCCCTATTGTACAACGCCATCCAGGGGAGTCTTCAGGTGGTGGTCTTCAAACCCATGTGTGTCAATCTTGCGGGGTGACTTGTTCGTATGACCCTACCGACACTCAAGAGGGTGCTACACAAGATCCATATGTTACTATCGAGCCTAATCCGTATGCATCTATGGGGATGGAGAGGACAGCTAACATTTTGCATGATGCATATGGCATTGACACTTAGGTAAAATTCAGCATGTTCATTGAATTTAATTTATTAAATTTCGATTGTGAAATGCAAGATTAACCAATTTAGTTTTATTATTTTAATAAAATTGCAGGGTCACAGTGTAGTTACTGGATACACCAGTCATCCACCTACTTATTTTTGTAGTACACCTATCGGTGGGGTATGTAAAGTTAGTAAACAATTATAAATTTATTACATGTGTTAATAGCATTGTTTTACGAATAGTATTTTAATATGTGATTTTGGATGTTGAATAGGGTACTGTTGGAGGTTTCAAGGAAACACCTTCGAGTGCCAGTAGATTTGACCAAATGTTCACAGAGGTAATATAGAATTTAAAGAGAACTTAAGTAATGAATTCTAAGTTTAATAGATTTGTGTAGTTTATATTCATATTGTTGACCTTATGTTGCATTACACAGATCATTCAAAATCAAAGCATTACTTGAAATTCGATAACTAATAATCAGAAATATAACTGTTTAATACTTGTACTCAAAATTTTGTTCATTAGATCTCATACATTATAAGTCATCACATGGATCACTATTGTAACTTTTTTGTGATTGAATAATTTGTTGTTTTATTTTCAGATGTTGGTGATAGAAACACCACCAAACATTATGAGGGCAATGGATATTGGTGTTTCCTCCGCTATACAATCCTCGATGGCTCTGATAGGGAGGTATGAGGAAAATTACTAAATTTCAATTTACATTCATTGTTATAGATGAACTAGTTCTAGTGAAAAATAAACCATTATTGATTCATAGTTTAATTCCTATTTGGATGGTTTATACAGGGCTTGAGCAAGCCTGAGCATCGGTGTGCAAATATTTCCATCGAGGAGAGTGATCATGAGATGGCCGTAAGTGATTATTTTGTTAAATATATTAATGTCTTTACTTCTTATTGTAACAATTGAAACTTCACCAGAAGCTAAACACTAGGAGGAGCAGTAGGAGCACTCCTTGAGCACAGCAGAAATGGGTGACAGACTTATCGCCATCAGATTGCCTAGCAAAGGGAAAGAAAATTGTATTTGAACCAGAGCATGGAGAGAAATGAATTTTGAATGCACAGAGCCCTTTGTTGTATGCCTACATGACAATTTTGTACATATTTTGTATTGGATATATTTGACATTGAATGCCTATATGCCATTCTCATAAGCCTATATGGCTATTTTGTAACTATATTTTATATTTATATTGACATATATTGATGTATGCGTACATGACTATTTGCTTAATACAAATCTTTTTATCGATGGTGTCCATATTTTCAAATTATAAATTCATGGTTCAATAGATATGAGTTATGTGTATTCAAGTGTATACTTTACAACTTACACATATATTTTTTGACTTACGTGTGAACATCGAAAAGTGTGAAATTTTTTGTGTTTAGAAGTCAAATGTAAGCCAATTTTTCAATTCTCAGTTCTTGCATACTCGATCTTATGGACTTATTCCTTCCTAGCACATATTGTGAATATTTCTCATTTTTGCAGAAGATAGATTCCTCATTTTTGAACCACTCATAGCAAAGAGATTCACAAAATAAGACTTTAGCATTGGAACACTACTCCATACTTCTCTTGTCTAGACCATAAAGGATTGAAAATTCTTAATTTGATGCAATGATAGTCGTGAGATGAGAATTTATATAACCATGCCTATTTTGAAACTTCGCATCTAATACTGCATCAACAAGAACTTAAGAAGTGTTGCATAAGAGTGTTAGGTTTGATAGGCCTTCTCTTCCCTAAGGGAGGAGAGCCTGCATCTTGAATTTTGAACAAAATTTTAAGAAGCAAACATTTTACCTAAAAGCTTCAAACCTAGATGACATATTTGGCTAAGTCTATCTTGAAAATTATCAATGCGTTCAAACTCTAAAGGAGATTCTCCCTTGAAAAGAAAACTTTACCCTTTTTCCCAAGGAAAGAAATTGCAACAAGTTGCATGTGATTTATCTTATTTCTTTCTCACAGTTCCTGGTCAATCATTCATGGCTTAGGATAGTTCCGTTCCAAGGCAAGGACACCCAAAAAATCACTGAGATTCTTCTACGATCTGCAAGAAAAAGGTTTTGTCTCTTTCACAATGTAAATAATTATGTAACATTGTTTTCTTGTTTTCCTTCCACACAGAAAAATGTTCACACTTTTCAGATTGATCAATGATCAATAATGGTTGATTGTAAACACTTGACATTTTTATGTTTGAACTTTAATTTATAATTTTGTATCATGACATTCGAGTAGATCACTAATATTTTAATATTTCACTATGAAAGTGGTGGTGTATTTTTGCTATGTTATTTGACTATTAATATGGTGGTGTATTCTGAACTTGATTATTGCTGCAAATATGTATATATTTCTGATTTTTATATGTTTTTGTATGACTGAACCCAAAACGAACCCAACCCCCAAAAAAAAAATTTCCCAAACCCAAAATTGAACCGGTAACTTAGTAAAATTAGATTTTTGTAGTTTATATTCATAACGTTGATTACATTGCATTGCACATCTTTCAAACTCAAAGCATTGCTTCACATTTCATAACTAATAACTAGATGCTGATAGATGACAAAATTTCAATTACAATATAGTTTTTACAAAGTCAACCTAAGCAGTTATGCAATTACTTCACATTGCATAATAAATAACTAGGAGCAGCTGCCAATTGCATTTGGTTGTCATGGCATTCTATGATACCACATTTCTTTGAGGCATTTTTTCAAATAGTTCACTGCCTTGTCTATACTACCACATTTTTCATACATGTCTACCAAAGCCTAAAAAGTGCTTTCAAACAAGCTATAGTGCTTGGAAAAATCTATCAAAAGCATAATAGTAAAGCATTATATCATAGACAAAGTGAACTCTTTGAAAAAAATGCCTCAAAGAAATGAAGGTCTCATGACTTTGATGGAATTCCATGACAATCAAATGCGGGTGTCAAGGCATTCCATCACCATGGAGACTTCTCATTTCTTTTGAGACATTTTTAAAGAGTTCATTGCCTTGTCTATGCTAACTTACATTTTTCATACATGTCTATCAAAGCATTTAGCCCAAATGGTTCATTGCCTTGTTGCTATGGCTAAAATCCTAAAAGCTGGTGCTTTTGAACA
The DNA here is from genome assembly GCA_007258455.2 of Sequoia sempervirens. Taxonomy (NCBI): domain Eukaryota; kingdom Viridiplantae; phylum Streptophyta; class Pinopsida; order Cupressales; family Cupressaceae; genus Sequoia; species Sequoia sempervirens. The sequence goes on along the minus strand of VDFB02271358.1, from coordinate 256,063,942 downwards.
AGCTATGGATGTGAAAAAATCTATCATAGCATAATAGTAAGCAATAGCATAGACAAGGGGAATGAATGTTTGAAGAAAAATGCCCCTCCAAGAAATTTGGTCTCATGGTTGATTGGAATGCCATGACAAACAGGGTGTTGTGGATTTTCATGGCGTTCCATCACCATGAGACCACATTTCTTTGAGGCATTTTTTCAAACAGTTTGTTGCCTTGTCTATGCTACTACATTTATCATACATGTTTACCAAAGCATTTTATCAAACAGTTCACTTCCTTCTTGCTATGGCTAAAAGCCTAAAATAGGTGCTTCCAAAAAAGCTATGGATGCTTGGAAAAAATCTATCAAAGCATACTAATAAGCAATAGCATAGAAAAGGCAGCAAACTGTTTGAAAAAAAAGCCTCAAAGAAATGTGGTCTTAATGGTGATGGAATGCCATGACAATCCACAACAATTTGCTTGTCATGGCATTCGTCATGCCATTCCATCACCATGAGACCACATTTCTTTGAGGCATTTTTTCAAAGAGTTCATTGCCTTGTCTAATAACTAACACATTTTCATACATGTCTATCAAACAGCCAAGCGGAGTTCATTGCCTTGCTGCTATGGATAAGAGCCTAAAATGGTGCTCCGAAACCAGCTATGGATGCTTAGAAAAATCTATCATAGCATAATAGTAAGCAATAGCATAGACAAGGGAATAAACTGTTTGAAAAAAATGCCTCAAAGAAATATGGTCTCATGGTGGTGGAATGCCATGATGGTGTAGGAGCACCCAAGCTCCTTGAGGATCATTTGGAGAGTCAGGAGATGGAAGGGGTCTTGAAGGCCTATAAACCTTTCCAGAGCATCAATTATAGCATTTTAAAGCCTATAATGGCATTTGGCATGGATGAGTGTAATAGGAAGATCAAAAGTCCTAAGGGTCCTGATAAGGACCATAGGACTGAATTGACTTGTAAATGGAACAATGATGTTCTAGGAGTTTAAATAGGTATATGATGTTTTAATTGGTTAATAAGGTTGAATGATGATATGTAATAGTTTTGGAAGCTTTATAGTTAATAGGAGTTAATAAATTGCAATGTTGGAAATTCAAATTTTTGAAATCCAACTTTGGGTGGAAAAGTGAGTTTTAGGAGTTTTAATCACAATAATGTAATAAAATCAATTCTAATCAGTTGGGAAAGTTGTAGGATGAGTCTATAAGCCTGGAGAAAGAATTTGTACGGAGGGTTGGCTGATATTGCAAGTGTTGTACAGACTGCTACAAAAAATCAATAAAAACTTCAATCTTTTTGCATTTTCTTGAGTTTTTTTGATGAATCTCTGATTCCTTTTGGTGTCATGCTCATTTGGATGGTTTAAGAACTTGTATTTACATGCATTTAACCTTTTTAATGACCTGAATAATGTTGGGAATCAATTTATTGTGTTATATTGTTGTCTGTCCTCAAAAAGTACAGATTTTTCACTAGTTTTGAGAGTCTTCATGAATAAATGATCAATTTCATGGGAGAGTGTGACTGAAAACTTGTGCAATGGATCCTATCTAACTTTTATTATACATATTTAACAAATTATTGTGCAGGAAAGAGTGATTCTTGGGTGTACACCGAGTTTTAGCAAGGAAAAGGGCATGAAAATGGTGCCTAAAGTGTAGCAGCAGGAGATCTACCTTAATAAGGGGTATATTTCTGAGTTGAAGATGTTTAGATATGTTGATTTATTGGTGAAAAGTCCAAGAGAAGGTTCTGGAAGTGTTGGGAAAGCTAATTTTCAAGAGGCCCTAGTTTTGGAGCAATTTATTGAGGGTTTTGTTATTTAGGGTGTTGAGGGTGTCAAAGAAGACTAATACCTTGAAAATATTTTGTTTGGGAACATTTTAAAACACTGTTGAAAGTTTCATAGTCAGGGGATAAGTTTAGAGAGGGGTTTCTTTGAAAAAGTGGGCTAATTAGGCCTTAAATTTGAGGAAACAATAGATTTTGGTAGGTTTGATCCAGAACAAGTGCCATAAATGATTTGATATGTTGTGTATCATCATGAATCACATCTTAATTAGTCATTATATTGAGGAGTCCTTTTGGGAAGTTGAGTGAAAAGTCAAAAAACCATCGCTAGAAGCCTAGTCAAGGTGCAAAAAGTGAGTTTTTTCTAAGACAGAGGTTTGGGGCTTTGAAACCATTCAAGACAAGTTTTTTTGAGTTCCTTGAGATCACTCCAAGGGTTTGGGTCCATTAGGAAATCATCTAAGTTATAAGTGCACTATTGAGGCTTGTCTCCATCAGGGTGCATGGAAGAGTGTTTGAGATTGTATCATTGTAATCCTTGAAACTTTGAGTTTTGACTAAAGTACCATCCCCTCTGCATCACATGACAAGCAAATTTTTGTGGATTTTCATGGCATTCCATCACCATGAGACCACATTTCTTTGAGGCATTTTTTCAAACAGTTCACTACCTTCTCTATGCTAGTACATTTATCATACATGTTTACCAAAGCATTCTATCAAGCGGTTAAGCTTCCTTGTTGCTATGGCTAAAAGCCTAAAATAGGTGCTTCAAAAAGCTATGGATGCTTTGGAAAAAAATGTATCCAAAGCATACTAATAATCAATAGCATAGAAAAGGTTGCAAAGCGTTTGAAAAAACATCAAAATGTAGTCTATATTGATGGAATACCTAATCACAACAGTTACTTGTCATAACATCATGCCATTCCATCACCATGAGACCACATTTCTTTGAGGCATTTTTTCAAAGAGTTCACTGCCTTGTCTATGCTCTTATGAATAGAATTTATTGAAATTCAAGATGCTCTTATAATGTCTACATCATAGGTGGTCATGATAAGGTTAAATTCAGATGAATAACTTGAAATTGCCTCATCAAGCTTTGCACACACTTTTTTAATGGCTTAAAATCATAATTGAGATTTGTCAAGATCATCAAAATAAGGATGTTGCATTGCTTTTCTGCTTGAGATTCTCTTGGATGGCTAATAAATTTGCATTTTATGCAAGGGGACACCAATCAATGTTTGCCTGGTTACATACAGATACACAAAGTAAAGTGAGATGATAGCATTGGCATCAACCAAATTGACGTGGATACAAGTATAAATTAATAAGAACCATTGTGCATATACTTACAAATTAATCCAATGAACCATCTAGGTCTGCTATACTCTTTATTGTGTCAAGTATTGCCTCATGGTCAGACTCACAGACCTTCCACAAGGTCTTGTTCAAAGCTCTACCCCCATATTTTCTCAAACAAACATTGGATGCCATGACAAGGTTTGAGTAATGAAGAATCTTACGATGTGTGTCAAATTCCTCAAACAACCAATGTTTAACACTCTTATGTGGGTACCTTCTCAGTCACGTTCCAGTAACAACAACTGAGCCTGTAGGGTATTCAATGTTTTCTCCATCTATAATTGGGGCTTCCAATTTCTTTTTTTCCTCAACACAATGACACAAGTAATAGTCTGTACCCTCTTTGTTGTCTTCATCTGCAATAACTACATAAACATGCCCTGCATTTATATGTGCGGCATATCTCTTGAAATTTAAGTCAACATTATGAATACAATACAAAGTAAGATAACAATATGGTTTCAAATACTAAGAAAGTAGATATAATACCCGGTTGAGACTAGATCCGATGCATGGTCAAGGTGACCAATAATGATTCCATCAGATCTTAGTTCGATGCCTTCGAGGAAGGGTGATACATGTGAAGTGGGCTAAGATAACTTGTCAGCCATTTGTCAACCCACTCCCCTAACTCACAATCATTCCAGGCTTGCATTGTACATGAAGAACAAAAGCATGCCATCTTACGTGTATCGATACTCCATGAACCTGCATTTGAGCTAAGGAAAGAGTGCAACTCACTTTATCCTGTTAGTGTACAACAATC
>VDFB02271358.1:256001130-256059908 GCA_007258455.2 Sequoia sempervirens | reverse complement strand
GCTGCTTATAATGCCATATTTATATGATGATGGAAATGCAATGCATATGTTTCCTATATGATATGCTTATCCAATATGATAATGATTTGTGGATGTAGGATCGATGACAATGATGACTAACTGTCATAGTACTTTGTTAGCATGATAAGAAAGAAGGGATGAAAGAGAAGAAGTCATTTCAAAAAGACACAAGATGATGAAAATGCAACTAATGATGATGATGATTTCTTGCCGAGGAATTAGGATTTTCAAAGGGCCAATTTTCTTATGTTTGATAACACACATGGTACGATGCATCAAGGTATAGAAATCTAGGCTGGCGTTGTACCTAGTGTGATGGACTTTGACTTAACAAGCAGATAGGAGTATTCTTGTTCACACCTGACATACAAAAACCTTACTAGGATGCACTTTATAAGTTTCAAACATCCCGGACCAAAACACGGAAAGGTATAACCTATCAATGCAATAGTCAACAAGCTTCCCAAAACACCCTCCATACATACCTAACAAAGCAAGTATTCACCAAGGTTATATTACAAGAACGTCCAACAAGCATAGCGGACAAAAGATAATGATTGTTGCCCCATTCCTATTTCTCTAAATCCTCTATTCGGATATCATCGAGAAGTCCTTGGAATGAGCCCAATAAGATAAGTCAAAAGAATTAAGACAAAGTAAACAAACAAGTTGATGTTCTTCAATACCACTAACCAAAAGAGGATGTGTTTTCAAGGATAAGAGTCAAAACTACTACCAAAAGATAATTCCCATTGTAGGAAGGATTCATCCTAGGACATGTTAGTGGATGGTGGCACACCATTTCATTTATCCAAAGTGTTCTTTCAAATGATTGATATGGGACCAATTGGATGATGAGTTACCGATACCTAGAGTTGACCAACTTGTTTATGAACTGACTTAGACCTAAGACTTGGCGATTTTAATTTTCACTTTCAACCTGCTAGACTTGTTTCTGATTGTCTTACCAAAGATTGAGGATGATGATTGTTTATTATGAGTGATGTTATCACAGGTGCAAGCGAGATGAGATGGATTTTTTCAAATATTTGGATGTTTTTTATCTTTTTGAGATGTTTTGAGGATGTTTTTTGGTATTTTTTGAGATTTTCAAATGTTCTGATTTTTTATTTTCCAAATGTTTTGGGATTTTCTGATATTTTGACCAAGAGACTAACCTAAAGACTTATCCTAGGGGCCTTAGAGGTTGATCAATAGATGAGCCTTGCCTATGTTATACACGCAGAGACCACGTAGTTTGACTAACAAGTTGACCGATTTACAGATGAGGATATACATGATGAAATGTCAGTTTATTATGATAGGCTCTTATAGGACTGACCTAAATGTCTCGAGGGATGATCAAAGATCAACCTTTGCTACGTTCAAGCTTAGAGATGATGTAGTTCGACAAGACGACCTTTTTTTTGGATTTTTTGACTTTTTGACATGTTTTTGGGATTTTGATATGTTTTGATGTTTTTGGATTTTTTGATTTTTTTGATGTTTTTTGATTTTTTGATTTTGGGACTTTAAGGATATACACGAATCCAATCTGATAAGCACATGCCCCTAGCGTGATGCAATAGACTACTCTGATAATGGCAAGACAAGATGACCTTGGGGATGAGCTGAGTAGTACTAGGAGGGATCATGATATGAAGACAGGACCAAGCTATGGTGCGGATGTGAGTGGATGAGTGATGGATGGAGATCTGACGCAATGGATGGATGGTGCAAAACAAGCCGTAAAGATCCTGGTGGATGGAAAGTTCTTATTTACACAAGGCACTTGTTTGCCAGGTTTTCACCAAGGTACTTTTCCCAAATTGCCACCGAAGTGGTTTTCACTACAGGATGATTTTTTCTCTTTACTATTTTCAATCCTTTTTCTATTTTTTATTTTTATTTTTTGATTTTTGTTATTTTTTTGTTGTTACCAAGATGCCTGTTTGCCAGGTTTTTTCCAAAGTAACCATTTTTTTAGGAAATTTTCTAATTTTTTGGTTCTATACCTTGAAAAATTTACGCATAAAACTTTTTGAGGTGAGAGCTATTCATGGGCTCTTGCAGAGGTTCCCCTTCGGGTGTTGATAACTGATATGCCCTTGACTTGTAACTTGCTATGATAATGAATGGTCCCAACCAATTAGGTTCAAATTTTCCTTTGCTACTTGGGTTTGGGACATTCTTCTGATTTTCTTTCAATACTAGTTCTCTGACTTGGAAGGTCCTGCTTCAGATTTTCTTAATGTAGCTCTGTTTGAGTCTATTCTGATAGACTTGTAAATGATTCAAAGCATCTATACGTCGCTCATCCAGTAGCTCCAACTCGTTCAATCTTGATACTCTATACTCTTCATCTGTGATGAGGTTTTGCAGTGATATCGTAAGTGATGGGATCTTTATTTCGATGGGGAGTGTTGCTTATGATCCATAGACCAGGGAGAAAGGGGTGGCGCTGGTGGGTGTGCGAATGTTGGTTCGATAGGCCCATAGGGCAGGATTAAGCTGCAAATGCCAGTCACAACCTATGTCATTGACTATTTTCTTGAGGATTTTCATAATGATTTTTTTGTAGCTTTTGCTTGGCCATTGCCTTGGGGATAGTATGGGGTGGAGAAGCGATGTTGGATTTTGAATTTTTTGCATAAGTCATGAACCTCCTGATTCTTAAATGGTGTTCCATTATTTGAGATAATGGCTTGTGGAACACCATATCGACAAATGAGATAGTTTAGGATGAACTTTGAAATCTGCTTCCCAGTTATATACATCATGGGTATGGCTTCCACCCACTTCGTAAAGTACTATGTTGCAGTTATGATGAATTTGTGGCCGTTAGATGAGGTGGGTGTGATTTTTCCAATGAGATCAAGTCCCCACTGTGAAAAGGGCCATGGTGTGATGATAGGATGAAGCTCTTGAGCTAGAACATGGATGAGGTCCCCATGTTGCTGACATTTTAGACACCTTCTGGCATAGTCATGTGCCTCTCATTCCATTGTGGGCCAATAATACCCCATCCTCAGCAGTTTCTTGGCTATGGTCATTCCACTCGAGTGTGACCCACAAATACCATTATGTACTTCAGTTAGAGTGATTAATGCCTCCTCAGCATTTAGGCAGCACAATAGGGTTCCTTTTATGCTTCTATGGTATAGGGTATCTCCTAGGATGACAAATCTGGATTCCTTTTTTACAAAGGTTCATTTTAGGTTTGAGGGTAAATCGGCGGGTATGACTCCTATACGAAGGTATGTGTAAATTTTGTGATACCAAGGATCGTCAGGACCAACGATTTCACACACATATTCTAATTTTGGTACCTCGAATGCAGGTACAAGAAGCTTCTCAATTAGGAATTCATATTTTGGAACGTTGTGAGGGATATCCAGCAAGGATCCAATTGTTGCCATGGCATATGTTGCTCTGTTGTTGGTTCTAGGAATCTGCTCAAATGTTATTTCAATGAAGGATTCTTTAAGAGTCTCCACCAATTTCTTCTATGGAGTGAGCTTGTCATCCTTGGTCTGATATTCATCATTGACTTGATTTATTATCAATTAAGAGTCTCTGTATACTTTGAGAGCTATAATGTTCCACTGCATTGCTATTCTGAGACCTATGGTTAAAGTCTCGTATTTTGCAATGTTATTTGTGTAGGGAAATGCTAGTTTGTAGGACCTTAGTATGAAATCCCCTTGTGGGGTGATGAAGAAGATGTCGGCTCCTAATCCATGTTGTGTGTATGAGCCATCAAAGTACAGTTTCCAGTGGTCTGCCACGTTGAGATTGAAAATAGATTCATCAGGAAACTCCGAGATGAGAGGGTTCTCTGAATAGATTAGTGCTTCTGCTAGTTGATCTGTGATGACTTGGCCTTTGATTGATTTTCGCTCCACATATTTGATGTCATATTCTGACAATATCATCACCCAATTTTCCATTCTTCCTATGAGCATTGCCTTTGATAATAAGTACTTGAGAGGATCGATTTTGGTGATGAGTTTTATTTTGTGTGCCAACATGTAATGTCTGAATTTATGTGATGTAAACACTACTGCGAGGAATTCTTTCTCGATGAATGAATAGTTTAGCTCATGCCCAACCATTGTTCTACTGATGTAATAGATAGCCCTTTTTGTTCCATTTTTGTCATGCTAAGCTAAGAGACCTCCAAGGGCTACTGTTGTTGCTGATATGTATAGAATCAATGTTTTCTTAGGATTGGTGACATTAAGACTGGTGGAATTAGTAGATATTCTTTGATTTTTTTGAATGCCTCTTCACACTTGGTATCCCATTTGTACGCTACTCCCTTGTGGAGTAGGTGAGAGTATGGGTTATGTTTGTCTGCCAACTATGCTATGAATCTGCGAATGGATTGGAGCTTGCCTTGGAGACCTCTCAGTTTCTTTAATGTTTTTGGTGCCTCCATCTCGAGGATTTCTTTTACCTTTGCTGGATCTACCTCCATACCCCTCATTGACACTATATATCCTAGGAGCCTTCCTGATTGTACACCAAAGGCACACTTATTTGGCTTTAATATAACCTTGTACTCTTCCAGTCTATCAAAGATGGCACTTAGGGTTGCTATGTGATATTTTCTCTTTCTGGACTTGGCTAAAATGTCATCAACATAGTCTTCAACTAACTTATGGATCATGTCATGGAATATCAATGTCAGGCCCTTTGATATGTTGCTACTGCGCTCTTTAAGCCGAATGGAATTATGTTCCAACAATAAGTCCCCCATGGACAAGTGAAGGTTTTTTTTATGTTGGTCCTCTTTAGCTATCAAGATTTGATTGTACCCTAAGAATCTGTCCATTAGTGACAACATTTCATGTCCTACTGTCATGTCTACTATCATATCAATGTTTGGAAGCGGGAAGTCATCTTTTGGACATGCCTTATTCAAGTCTCTGAAGTCTGTGCAAATTCTTGTGTTCCCATTAGGTTTTGAAATAGGTACCAGGTTTGACACCCATTTTGGATAATCTATCGGTTGGATGAATCCTGCATCTAATAGCTTTTTTAGATCCATTTTGACTAATAAGGCGATTTGAGGGTGCATTTTTCAAATTTTTTGCTTAATAGGCTTTGCTTTTGGATATACTACTAAGTGGTGTACCACGACGTCTAGATCAAGCCCTGGTATGTCAACATAACTCCATGCGAAGTTTATTTGTCTTTCTCTTAGGAAGGCTACTAGGAGCTCTTGGTCTTCTAATAGTACTGATTCCGCATAGAATGTGATGTGTGGGGTTTCCTCTGTTCCTAGGTTGACCGGATTGCATTTTTATGCCAAGACTGCTAACTTTTCTTGATGAAGAGCTCTGAAAGGAGGATTGAATCCCCCATCCTTGGGCACCTCAGAAAGGTTTTCATCATTGGATACATCCTTTCTTTTTACTTTTTTTTGGTCGAATAGTGCCACAATGTGGTTTTCACTCAAAGACTTGGATATTACTCTTAATTTTTCACTTTTACGACTGAGGGATTCAATCATTTCACCATAATAGGCTTGTGTATCTAGCTCGATTATGAACCCTAATTTGTGATCCTCCTCTAGAATGTTATCCTGTAGTCCCATGGATTCTGAGAGCGCTTCATCATTTTCAAATGTACTAAGAATTGGTGGTCCTCTTTGGTCGTAGTCAATGAGTTGGTGATATACTAGGCGAACCTCATGATTTTGGTGGTCAGATTCAAAAGATAGGGTGCTAATCATGCAAAGAGTGGTATCTTCAAATAGCCTAGGTAAGTTTTTCTTGGTATCCTCATCATCACTACTACTACAGGTGTTAGTTATATCAAATGTAAATTTATCTATGACTCTACCTGTAGATACTGGTAAGCATAGTTCTACTGGGGTTGGTTGAGGAGGATTATTAACTGTTCTAACTAGAGGACTTCAGCCTCATATGGTTATACTCAGAGGGGTACATCCAAGGCCAAGATTTGTTATCGGTCGCGTCTCTGGCATGATAGGTATTATAAGCCCATTATCATTTTGTCCAAGTCTTTGATTTCTATCATAGCCCATTGCGAGCATCATTTGCAGATCCTTACTTCTGTCATCCATTGGTAAATTGGCTACTGGTCTTTCATCTTGATATAGCATATGAGATGGATATGCCTCAATAACCTATCGGCCAAGATCCCCCCATCTTGTAAAGGTGGGATAGTCCACAGGAGACGTTTGGGACATGGAGGCTTCATTTATTTGTGGACATCCCCATGATCTAGGAGATTGTGGTAACTCTCCTACCACAAAATCATTATTAGGGAGCTTGTAGTTTCTACAACCGTTATCTTGGATGATGACCTTAATTTCAGAGATGGTGGGAATGGTGGGAGTGGCAGGTGTCTCTGTCATAGAAGTGGATGCAAGGGTGGCAGGATCGATGTATGGTGTAGATGGTCTCTCATCATTTTTTGGTACTTGGGGGATTTTATAGTACTTTTCTTCAAGGATTTTGCAATAAGAGAAGGGTTTGGGATCTCCATGGATGGTAACTTCTTGCCCTTCATGTGTAAATTTCACACATTGGTGGAAAGTCGACACTACTGCTTTCATTGCATGAATCCATGGATGTCCTAGGAGGATGTTATACGGCAAGTTGAGGTCCAAGACCTGACAAGTGGTTTCCATGATGGCGGGCCCTACTTGAATAGGGAGTTTTATTGTGCCTTGAGACACTCTTTCTTGATCATCATATGCTCTTATGTGATACCCTTTCCTTTGTGGAGAGAATCCTATGATATTTTCAATTGGTTGATGAGGCTGAGAGAATATATATTCAAGCCCACACCTCCATCCACTAAGACCCTTTTGAATTTTCTCTTGTGTATAATGGCTTCCAAGAAAAGTGCACGGTTGTGAGATGGTTTAGTGGGGAAATCCTGGTTAGAGAATGTGAGGAGATTTGGTGTAATGATATTTCCGACCATAGCTTGGAATTGTTCCGCATTAAGGTCTGCAGGGAAAGTGGATGAAGCCAATGCTTCTTCAAGGATTTTCCTATGGGAAGATGATATTTTTAGCAACTCCATGATGGAGATTTGCGTTGGCGTTCTTTTGAGTTGATCTAGGACATTGCAGCCATTCAAAATAGATCTAGATGCAGGGACTTTGTTTAGCTGGAATGATCCTGCGATGGTAACTTTTCTGCCTCTTGTAGTGACTCCACAATCGACATGGGTGCCTTTGATGGTGATGACCATGCAGTTTTCATCTAGGGAGGTGATGACTATTTCATACACATGATTTACCTTTGCGTGGGTGCCTTTCCCCTTATCTTTGTTATTATTATTCCCTTTATTGCCATGATTAGGAATTGGATTCGTGTATATCTTAAGATCTTGGTTTCCTATAGGTTGTTCCATGTTTATAATTCTTTTATCGATGAGATCTTGAATTATGTTTTTTAATCTCATGCAATTGTTCATGGTATGGCCTTTTATTTTATGGAATTCACAGAGTTGTTTCCCATTATACCAAGGAGGTTTCACATCCAGTTCTTGGTAATTCTCAAAGGTAGGATCCTTGATGAATTTTTCGTCTACCAGCTTCTTCATTATGTCTTCAAGTGGTTCCCCCAAAGTGGTGTACTTTTTCTTGGGATAACTCTTGTTGCATTGGGGTGGTCCTCTTTGATCATTAAGATTATTGATTGTTGGATTATTTTTTGGTTGTTTTATTGCATGATGATTGGGTTGGTGTTGGATTTGGATTTGTGGTGCGGGTGTATTTTGGTGAGGGGCACTAATTACCACCTTGGCGTCTATGACACCATCATTAGTGACATTTTTGTTCCTTGCCCATGTGTGAGGTTTATCGTCGTAGTTGGAAGATGATGGTTGTTTTGTTGTTCATGGTATGAGGTTGATCCCGCGGGTTGAGTCATAAGGGCTCGTTAGATGTTGAGTGCCTTGGAGATCAACTGATCATATGTGGTGATCCCTTGAACCTTGAGATGAAATGCGAAGAGGCCTTCAAGGTTGGCTATGATGGTGCAAACTTGTTGTTCTTTGAGCATGGTCCACTTGCTCTGATTGGCCTTGGATCACCATCGTTGCAGGAATGAAGCAAATGATTCACCCTTTCCTTGTTTTAGAGTTGAGAGTTCTTCTAGACTGACATCCATGGAAATGTTGCATGCATAATTTTTAATGAATGCATCTATAATCTCTTGGAATGTCCTAATGCTTGAAGGTAGGAAAGAGAACCATTCCATAGCATGACCAGCCAAACTCCTAGGAAATAGCCGCATCAGATAAGTATCGTCATATGGGACTTCCATGCAATGAACCTGGAATTCCTTGATGTGATCTTCAGGGTTTCCCGTCCCACTATATTTTTCAAACTTGGGGATCTCAAATCCCTTGGGGAATGGTTTCATCACTAGGCTCCTGTCAAAAGGATAGGGGCACAAGTTGCTTGGTGTTTTTGTTGTTCACCCTGATTGAAGATCAAGCACTTGTTGCGAAAGCAACCTGATTTGTGTCGTTACGTCATTTTGTGGATCAGGGGGTGGGATGAAGGTGTTTTGGGGTGTTTCAATTGTGGGTTGGATGGGTGGGTTGTTTGATGTTTTTTTCAATGGTATCTGTATGTTCTGTCGAGCTAGGTAGGCTTCCACCTGATGTTGTATGAACAACGCTTGTTGTTGTGCTAGGATTTTTGCTTGCTGTTGTGCTTATTGTTGGGATGCCAATTGGGTTGCTTCTTGCTGCTCTTGATATTGCTTTATTGCTTGCTGATATGCTTGCATTTGTGCTGCTTGTTTTTGTGCAAGAAGTTGTGCATGTGCTTGTGCATGTTGTGCTTGGTATTGGGCATTTTCGTGAGCTTGAGCTTGTGCTTGGGATTTTTCTTGTGCTGCTTGTTATTGTAATAGAATTTGTGCTCTAGCAGCCTTTTGTGCTTGCAATGTGACGTGGGCTGCTTGAGCAGCTTGAGCGGCTTGTTGTTGTTGTTGCAATAAAGCTTGGGCTTGTGCGGCTTGTTGTGCTTGTAATGCTGCTTGGGCTGCTTAGGCAGCTTGCGCAGCTTGAGCAGCTTGCTGAGCGGCTAGTTGTATGGATTTTTGTTTTTGCACTTGTTGGAATCCCCTTTGAAAAGTAGCTTGCAATGCCGCATTGTATTGGCTTGATGTGGTGGAAGTTGGTGGTGGTGGATTTGGAATGGCGTTTGTGAAGGTGGTGAGTGGTGATGTCGTGTTGGTGATTTGAGTGGTGGATGGTGCTATCGTGTTGGTGGTTGGTCCTTGAGAAACCATGCTTTGAGATGTTAGGGGGTGGTTGATGATGTTGTGTTTTCTTGCGTCATTGTCATCTGTTGTTGCGATATCAATGACAAGTTTTGCGTGATGTTTTGATTGACATTCAGGATGTTGGTTTGATTGACACTTGGTAAAGGTGGGAGCCCCAAACCAAGGAGTGGTGTGGATGATGATGGAAATGGTGGAAGAGGTGGAAATATGAGGGGTGTGAGTTCTTGAGAAAATGTTGTGGTGTCAAAAATTTCCCCTGGTTCGAACATGTCTCCCTCTTCTTGCGGATTTGTGAGGAGAGAATTTTGAGGTGTTGCACAGAAGGTTGATGATGATGGTCGGTCATGATGGAAACTGAGAGGAACATAGTTGTGTAATGGATTTTGGGGTATGTTTTGTTCCAAGATGGTATTTGCATCCACATCTTGATTTTTAACAAGGGGGTGTGATTGAATAGCATTAATAAATGCATTCCCTTTATTAACATTGGGTTGGGTTGGAGCAAATGATGTCGTGATTTGTGGAATGTTTTGGGTGATGTTTTGGGATGGGGTGTAGATGAGATGGGGATGGTGGATGAGATTGGTGGTAAATATTTCTCCACTATGGTACTCACATCGAAATCCAAAGGTAATTTGGCCCCTTTTTTGCTAGCTCAAGCATGTATAGCGAAGGGTTAAGCCTCGTCATGATGTTGATGATTTTATGGTTTTCCAAATTTTGGAGCATTTCAGTTATTTCTTCATGAGACATCCCAAAGGTAAGGTATTCTTGCTGATTTCCTTCTTGTGGGTTTTGCGATGATGATATGGTCAAAGGATTGCTTGATTCGACAAGATTCATTTCTGCGTTTGTTTGGCTTAGATCACTTGAAGCGAGTGTTTCTTTGTTGGCTTCCATGCTCTTCTTGTATTGAGATCTAGTTTGAACCATAAAACAAGGATCAATTTTCAAGAGTATGGGAGATGACTCTCTTAATTCTTTGGATTGATCTTTACTTTATGTCCAAAGTAGAAAATTTTAGGATATCTTGAGGATCAAAAGGTGATATGATGATGATGCAAGGGATGGATGATGTGAATGTTTTTGGTCTTTTGAAAAATCTTGAAGGAGATGCTAGGCCAAGTTTGGAACTTTCAGATGTGTTTCTGATTTTGATTTTCCTTTTGGGATTGTCCTTGATTTTGATTGATTTTGATTTGATTTTGAACAAATAGACCTTAAGATGTTGGATGATTATCTAAAGGGTAGATTTTCTAAAGGGGTGATAATTTGAATACGTGTAGGGAGAAGGATGCATCTAACCACACCTATTCAAACAAGATTATAATTTAACCAAGCATATGCAGAAGGATGCATCTACACATACCTAGATAAACAAGATGGTTTGATAACTTTGACTAAGCATATGCAAAAGGATGCATCTACACATACCTAGCCAAAGGTGATTTTGATAAGGATTTCAAGGATGTTGTCCCAAGGATTTGATGATTTGCCAAAAAGCCTAGTGTGAAGGATAGTTTCAAAAATTTTCCAAAAGATGATGGTGAAATGATTTTTGTTTTGATGTTGAAGGATGGGTGAAAAATATTTTGATTTCTTTTGATCCTAAGATGAACCTAAAAAAGACACTTTTTTGTCTAGACCTAGGTATTGAAGAACATGAAATGCTCCTATAGACCTTTATAACCAAAGAATGATTTGATTTGAAAATGAATTTCCAGATTTTGAACCAATGACTTTTTTTTTGGGATTTGGACTTCTTGAGGTTTCAATCACATATGAGAGTTTGTTTTGTTTAGCTTTGCTTAATGGCTTTATTTTACCAAAGACACTTTTCTTTGATTAGGTTTTTTTTTCAAGCTAAGATGTCCAATGTCTTAATTTCTTCAAATCCCACACAATGTGTTATGTGGAAATTTGATGAACTCAAGGCAAGGGTTACCTATCGTTTACCATTGGTAGACAAATTGAGATGTAATCCAAATGTTTAGAAACCTCTAAGGATGTGAATCCCAAGGGCAAGCGATAACATATGGATTGAGTCAATTGTATTTGTCTCCTAAAAGGGTTTGAAATTTTGATGGAGATGTTTGTGTTTGTTTTCAAGATGTTTTTGTACAAGAAAAGCATATTGAAACCATGAATAAGTACAACCCTATGGATTTGTAAGACAATATTTGTTGGATTCCCACTTGGACAAGTCTAGCTACACTTATCTTTAGCGAATGGTTAGATGCTTGACCCCACTCACTCCCCTCCATGGCTCATTAATGTCAATCGGGGCAGCCAAGCATCAACACCCATGAAAATACCATGGCATGCTTTCCATTTCTACTAAAAGACCTTAAAAGTGTGGGGTGGCTTCAGAACGACCGTTCTTGCACCAAAAAATAGATCAAAGGATTTTGAAAATTCTAGCACATGGGTTTTAATAAGGACTTTCCATTCGTGGAGATTGACCCATATAGCGAGAGTCCCCTTTCGGATCCATCTCGTCGGAATCAACCATGTGATATTGGCATTTACTCCAATACCCACATTTATATCCCGGTTGGAAATAATCTTGGCTTTAGAGTGTTATCGGTTGAGCCGTTCCTTGGGTGAGTACTTTTTCCCCAAGGCAGGCCCTCTAGGATAAATAAAAGTGAGTAAAGGAAATATCCGTAACTCAATCAATATTTGTTGGCAACAAAGAGAGAGAATGTACCTAATAATGCTCCACTCACACTCGCACAAGATTTTGTTCAATTCTTAAACCCAAAATGAAATGTGGAGGTGATTGCTTTATCTCAACCTAAAATCACGAAAAAGGCCTTTTGATTCTCAAGATCGCTATAAAGTGTGAGAGAAGTGCATACGTCCTTTTCCAATGAAGTTAGTTCAAGTAAGCCTTCACAAAAAAAAATAGCACATGTTCATTTTAGATCCCACAAAGTAATAATGAATTATTTTTAAAGCACCAAAGGACAAATGATAGACATTTTATTCAATTGTTTAACTGAAGAAACAAACTCTAGTAAGTTATAGTCCTAATGTTCATTTTAAACCTTTGCAAAAAAATGAAAAGATTATTTTTAAAACCCAAACAAAATTAGTGTCCTAAGAAAGAAGAGACAACAATTTCGTGAAAAAGTGTTAAACAAACACTAAAGTGTTAAAAAACACTTTGATCTTGTGAAATATCATCCTCATGCTTCTCCTTCTTTCATTTTCAATTAATCCAACCTACAAGAGAGAAAACCAGTTAGATTCTGCAAAATACAAAGATTAAAAAGTAGAAAACAGAAGATAAACTCATTAATGATCAAAAGAACGTGCTAAAATTAAGTTTCCACTTTTTAATCCCTGCCAGCGCCGCAACCCGTGATTGCGTCAAATTTTGATTTCTCAGCGGTGTTGTACAACACCGCTTACCAGTCAGCGCCACTCTATGTCAAGGACAGTGAGCTCAACCACATCGCCCTTTTGCCCAAAATCGTAGTTTGATTTTTTTGAAAATTCCTACGAGTCAGATTGGTCAAACATCACAGTTTAAAATTCAAAATGTTGGGCGAGAAAACTCTAGCGTCACAGTTTGAGTTTCCAGCAGTGCTATATGGCAACGCTGAAGATTCAATAGTGCTAAAACAGTGACACTGAGCTCTTAGCATTGGAATTTTTCTGTGTATGGACGAAAACGCAGAAATTTGTGAGAAAAGTGATAAAGAATGAGATTTTGCCCTCCTAGTGCCAAATGTGTGAACCCCAATTTGAATACCTGCAAAACACAATGAATAAACACATTAGTTAGTCAATTGCAAGCATGAACGAGGTTTCCCCATGAAATCCATTTGCCAAAACTCAAATTAGGGAGGAAATGTAACAATGGATTTATTTTTGGATTAGATTCAAGTTATCAAATCAATACAAAAGACAAAACCCAAAGTAATTACAAAGAACAAAGGAAGCAAACGTAAATGAAACAAGTATAACAAATAGTTCTTGCAGCCTCCATGATTCACCTTTGTAACACCTCCTTGCTTGTTGGTTGACGTGTTGCCCTCAGATTTGATGAGCGAGCAATCTACAAATAAATGTCTATGTCCTACACCAAGCTTTGAAGGATTTGCACAAATGCCTAATGCCTATGCCTAAATGCCTATGATTGCCAATGTCTATGCCTAAACAATGCTAAGACTTGATCAAATAAAAATAAGAATTGCTATGAAAGTCTAAGTGTGCAAGTGCAAGAATGTATATTATTTCCGTGTGTAATCCAGAAATGAGAGCAAAATAACATTTTATAGAAAATGCCATTTTGAATGGACGGACGAGATTGACTTTCGACAGAGACCTAAAATCAGCGGACAATATTAAATCTGATAATCCCTAATCAGGGTTAGGGTAAAATCCTTAAGTGAGTGGTTGAGATTTCATCTGAAGGAATCAAATCAGCGGTGGGGAATAAGTGAGATAATTAATTAGAGAAATAAAGATATTCAAAAATCAAAAGGATAAAGACTGCTTGATTTATGAGATTCAAAAAATAAAGAAGATAAGATTTGAAAAATCAATAATCTACCCGATTATTTGATTTTTAGAAGAATATTTGCCATTTTGAATTAAATCAATTCAAAATAATGATTTTGTGAGACAATAAATAATCTTTTTCAGATTATTTACCAAAATGGACTGACAGTTAAGAAAGTGATGACATTTTAAATAATTTCATTTATTTAAAATGAGAGGAATATTAATTTTGACAATTAAATAATTAAAAATAATTATTTAATTTAGTAGATAAGATTAATTAATTAAATAAATTAATCAATTCATTTAATTATGACAATTAGTGACATATTAAATAAATAAATAAAATTTATTTATTTAATAATCATGAAGAATACAAAGACATGAATTAATTAAACAATTATAAATTATTTAATTAATAGTCGAATGTGGACCAAGGACATAATTAAATGTTTTAATTATGCTAGGATGAAAGTGGTAAAAATGAAGCTTATAGGGCTAGGTCATTTTTAGGTGTCTACATTTTGCCCCTCTTTGTCATAATGTCGCTTGTCGTGTTGTGACAAAGAAAATAAGTCAAAAATATGCCCCAGTGCAAAATAAGATGAGGAAGAATGACGAGGAGGGTTATGGTATGCCCCCTCGAGAGGAAAGATGGGTTCCAAGAACATGGGTGTGCTCTTGAAATTAATGAGAAGACTAGAATATGAAGAGACAAAGAAATTTTAGTGCAAAAGATATGGATGATGATATGGATGCAATGCCTATATGAGATGATACAGAGAAGATGACAAGACTAAAGAAGATGCATGTTAGTTCCTAGACCAAATCCTTCAAAACATTTCCATAGGACTTTAATATTTATTGCTCTTAATCATCATTAGGTGGTAAAAATGACACAAATGGACAACAAACACCACGATATGGCATAGACCAAGGTGTGCAAGGTCATCCACTTGAAAAACAGGCTGTCACAGTCAAGGAATGTCCTAACTCATACTAAGGGTCATGTTGCCCCATTCTTTTTGTCGAGACAATCCATAGACATCAGTCAAAGAAAATAAAATAGGCCAAGAGACGTCATCGCACCTCTAAATCCTTCATGGGACATCCTCGAGGTAGCTAGTAACATGACCAAAAAGACAAGACAGTAAAAATATAAGACAAAAATAGACAAAATAGTCAAAACATAAGACAAGATAGACCAGAAAAATTAATAGCCATTTAATTTTGTTTGCCAATGTTTGTTTGCCAAAGATTGAATTATTGTCGGTTTGATAGTTTTGACAGTTTAAGAGCTTTGCCAATTTGACGGTGTTGACAGTTGGACAGGGCCTATTGTCAGGAAGGACACATCCTGAAAAGGCAAAGGACATTTTGACGAGGTCGAACTCCAAGAAGGACACATCTTGAAGAGGACCAAAGAGTGACGAGACTGACATTGTTTTGAGTAATATGTTTTGGCAAGTTGACTGATGTTGACTGTATGATTGATTGGCTTATGTTGTTTGATTTTGACCAATTTTGACGTTGGCATTTCGAATGATTGTCTTGTGTTTGAGTTTGACTATGTCTGACTTATTTGACCGATGTGACGATTGTGACAAATTCCATGATTTTATTTGGACCAACCTAAAAGGACTGACCTAATGTCTTGGGGACTCATCGATTGATGGCCTTGCCTACGTAGCAAATGCGCAGAGACAACGTAGTTCGACAATGACATGGACTGACTGACATGACTGACTTTGACTCCATTTTTAGGATTTTGACATTGATTTGGATATTTTTGTGTTTTTCTTCAAGACGTTTTATGATTTTTTGGTCTTTCTTCAGGACATTTTATGATATTTTTGGTCTTTCTTCAAGACATTTTATGACTTTTTTGTCTTTTTTCAGGACATTTTATGATTTTTTTGGTCTTTCTTTAGGACATTTTATGATTTTTTTGTCTTTTTTTAGGACATTTTATGATGTTTTTGTCTTTTTGACATTTAATGATTTTTTGGATTTTGACGTTTAAGAGGATCATGACAAATGCATATGACTGATGCCTACACATGAGAATCCAAGGACAAACATGATTGTGCTCCTAGTCAAGCTGAATACCAATTGACATGTGATGACAATGTTGTTTGACGTGGGAAGGACGCATCCTGAAACAACGTGAGGACGATGATGATAATGTGACAAAAGTATGGAGGTCTACAACCGGGCTAGGAACGTAGTCTAGTAAAATTTTGGATAATGTGTTTGTATGGATTAGACTCGTTGCATTTGGAATGACTTGGTTAGAACTAGATGGGATGATGATTATCCTTAGACCGTTTGACAAGGGAAAGCCAAGATAGGTGATAGGCATGAAAGGATATGGGGTGGCCTTGGTAAAAGATGAGAGACATGAGACTAATGGAATTGTTATATGATTTTCAAGGACTATGTCATATAAGGACAATAAGACTATGAAGGTCAATGACATGATGTTTCATGAATCATGTATGACCGAAGGATAGACATGTCAAGAGTTTTCCCAAAGCATGATTTATGTGTGCCAGTTTTATGTCAAGATCGAGGTAAGTGGGAAAAATGCGTGGAAATGATAGGGCTTAGATGGATGTCAATGTCATGAGGAAGGCATGGGAGAATGAGACGACTTGCCCCCAAGTATAAAATTCCACATAGACAATTTATTTTACACATGACACCTATTTGCTAGGTTTTCATCATGGTACTTATCCAAGGCGCCTGTTTTCCAGGTTTTCACCATTGGATGAAATTTTTCTCTTTACTATTTTCTTGACTTTTTGAAATTTTTGGTGTCACCAAGATGCCTGTTTTCCAGGTTTTCATCAGGGTGATGATGTTTTACATTTTTCATTTTTTTTGTATTTCTGATTTTGTGGATAGCCTGGGTGCTTTAGATGACCACTTCCTGTTCTGAATTCATTGATGATGCCGATGTAGAGACTGGTGCCATGATATGCCAATAATGTTTTGTCTGAAGTAGGTGTCTTGTCAGGATCATAGCGCTTGTATATAACTGATTGGTGTCATTGTGATCCTTTTTGATACTAGAGTTGGCCTTATCAGAATACGCACATCGCGATAGAGTGCCATGAGAGTCCTTGTGGTAAAGAGTTGCTGCCAAGATGTGATAGATTTGTTTCGTGGGATCATTGGACTTTAGACGAGATGTAGGGTTATGAGGAATGATGGTAGATGTGGAAAGGTTGTTTGGATGCTTGGATGAATCACTTTTTATTTTCCAAACTTGGTATGGTGTATGACGGATTTTTGAGGGATGGTTTTTGGAACCAACACTTTTATATGCCTTGATTGATAACCATTTTGAAGGAGGTGGACATGTGTTATATGTGGGAGTCCTCTTGTCTTGTGACTCCACATTGTGATTGACTTTTGTATTTGACTTGGTGTCTTTGTTTGATCCATCTTTCTTTGGGATCCATTTTAATTTCATTTGTTCACTTGCCCTTTTGTTTGATTGAATGGCCTTTGACATTTGATTTTGATCTTTTGAATTATAAGACTTTTGTTTTTGTTGGTTCCAAAGGGAAGATTTATTTATGATGGAATGATGGTCCATGGTGTGGGTGGATAGGGTGTTGGCAGCAATCTTATGACAAGGATTTCTCCTGGATTCCATTTTGACATTTGTATCTAACAAGATTTCCCCCAGTATCGAGGAGGTACCACTGACATCATTTGATTTGTTGTCTGAGGAATAGCCAAGACCTTGATGTCTGTAATTTGTCAGAAGTTGTATTGGTTCTAGAATGCCTTGCTCGTGTATGCCTAGTCCTTTGCCTTGATATTGCATGCTTTGATAGATTCTATTTGTGATGAGGTATTTGTTGTTTTGAAAGAAAGATGCTAACCCATCATTAGGTATGTGGATACTGTCACTTGTAATATTTTCATCTGTAATAAATCCTACTCTGACAAAGATAGATGATCCTAGTTGATAAAGTGTCTTAGCTTCATTGTCATGTTGGACATATTCCTGACTGATATCTTCAGTCTGATTGTGTGACATGTCAAGTTCAGATGATTCTGTTGGTGCTTCCAAGGAAATTTTGAAGCCATCATTATTTTTAGTGTCATAGGGTCCAATGATTTTAGCTATAACTTGATCATATGCAAGCATGTCCCTAGTGGAAGATTCTTGTTCTGGAGGAATATCATCTATGTGTCCCATGGAAGCAAGTGTCTCATCGTGGGAAGTGTCAATAGTTGAGGCCTTTGTAAGGTCGGCAAGTGTTTGATCATGAATGGTGTAAAGGTCAAGGAGTGGATCATCTTGGATTTCTTGGTCAATGGTAGGGTCTTGGTTGAAGATGGGGTTGTCGTGGATTTGGACTTCTTGGTCAATGGTAGGGTTGTCATGGGTGATGTAATTAGGATTGAAGTCTTTTTCAAGGGTTGGGGTATTTTGGATGTCATGATCGTCTTGAAGAACTTCTTGGATGGACTAAAAGATAGGGTCATGGGATGGACTACCTTGTTCTTGACATGAGAGTGACATTATAAGGTCATGCTTTGGACTTTCATTTTGACATTTATCCTCAAGTCTATTAAATGGGATTTGACTTTGGACTATGATAGAATTTTCATGACTAGATGTGGCTTGTGAGGGGGTGACTTGAAAAGGATTAATGAACAAAGGACTAGGATAGGACGTGGGAACTTGGATTGGGATAGTATATGAAGGACTAGGATAGGACATGGGGACTTGGACTGGACTAGCATGTGAGGGACAAAGATAGGACATGGAGTTTTGGACTGGATATGTCATGGAGTCTTGGATTGGATTAACTGTTGAAGGACAAGGATATGACATGGAGACTTCGACTGGATTGGTGTAAGGTTGATTGAAATAGGACATGGAGACTTGGACCGGATCGGTATGGTATGATGTGGGGACTTGACATGAGTTGGTAGATGGTTGATAAGGCATGTAGACTTGGACGGGATTGATAGGTGAAGGGTCAGAATATGATGTGGAGGTTTGGAATGGACTAGTTGATAGTTGGCTTCCCTTGTCAAGGTCAGGATAAGGGTGATAAGTGGATGTTTGTTGTGAATTAATGGCAAGATTTGTGTCAAGTGACTGTTGATTGTGAGGGTAGACAGATGGAGGTGGCAAAGTATTTATGTCAAATCCTTGTGGTAACTTAGCCCCTTGGTCTAAAAGCATGGCTAGATACCTTTGAGGGTCGCGTAAGATTGAGTTTTCTACAAAGGAGACTATATCAAGATTTTGTGCTACAGCTTCAAAGTCTTTTGCACATACTCGTCCATTTTGGTCTCTTTTTATTAATGGCTGAAAAATGTTTTGTGATGAAGATGGCATGTTCATGGAAGATTGCATGTTCATGTTGTGAAATGAGTCAGAAAAGGTCCAATGTTTGACTTGGTTGTTTCTAGATGTTTGACTGTTGTTTGATTTGTTTTAGTATCCAGAAAACACTTGCAAGCATGATATTTTGACTGTAAGCAAGAACACATGAGACAAGTACAATCCTAAAAAGGCCAATAGGCCAAGGGTTTGTATACTTGATATAGCCCATTGATATACCCCAGATTGGTGATAAACACCTTTCCTTCTCGAGAGCGGATAGCTTAGAATTTTGGTGGCATTAGCTCCCCTCCATGGCTCATTAACGTCATTCAAGCACACCAAATTTAGATTCTTTGGGTAATGAGATCCCAAGAATTGCTATCTCTACTCAAGGGGATCAATAGTGAGTGTCTTCGGGAATGATACTGTACCCTGCACTATATCAAGCAACAACCAATAGAACGGTTGGACACTAAGGCAAGAGGTGTTTAATACAGGCATTCTGTTCATGGGGCATGATCCATGCGGTGAGAGTCCCCTTTCAGATCCATCTCATCAGAACCGCACTCGTGATTTTTGGGTTTTCCCCAAGAATCCACTTTTATATACCGGCTGGAAGTCCCTCGGGTTCAGGGTGCTACCAGTCTGAGTCATCCTGGGGTGAGTACTTTTTCCCACCAGAACAGGCCCAAGTTCTAGAGTTAGTAACCATTTCTCTTACACCCAAGATCGCCCAAAAGTGCAAGGGGAGAGGATACTCCAATATACCAAGTCATGAAGGTAATGATAGATAAAAATGGGTCTGGTTTTCTAATCACCGAGTTTTCACAAGGTGAGAGCATACTCACCTACCATTTTGCAAACAGACTCAGACATAGTAGAAAGACAAGTTTGTTTTAATTGCACCAAAGGAAATGTGTATTATACTAAAAAAAAAGACAAACACATTGTTTTGATGTTTAGTCTTTGACGTTCGAACCTGCAAGACCACACATTAGTAGTTTAATAATGATCTTCGACTATCGATTTGCAAAAATAGTTAGATGCGTCCTTTTTTGTCCACTTGATCCAATGTGTCCTTTGAAGTGTTTATTTCCTGCACATGCAAAAAACCAACAACAAACCCTAGCAAGATACTTGATCACTACTGTTAGAGGGTTAGCTAGTCACAACAAATCTGATTTTTAGAATTTTTTTTGATAGTAAAATGAAAAATACAGAGAAAAAATCCTATCTAAAATCTCAAGAGGTCTCCAAAAAATTAAATAAATCAGAAAAATTTGTTGTTTTGCACCTAAAATTATTTTTTTATGAAAAATCATAAAAAAATTATAAAAAATACAAAACAGCTCTAAAAATTCTGATTTTTCTATTGAAGTCATCTGATGTCATCCCAAATCTACAAAAAAAAATTTGTGAGTAGATCTGCAACCGTGTGTGAGACCTAAGCAATTTTTTTTAAATCCAAATTTTAAAAGATCTATTTTTTGACTAATAATTTCGCATTCAAATTTAAAATATAAAGAAAAGACCCCTATTAAAATTAAGAGAGATTCCCAAAAAAGTAAACATAGCTGAAAAATTTGATAATTTTCTCTCAAAATTAATTTTTAATGAAAAATAGAAAAACAATTATAAAAAATTGAAAAAAAATCCAAAAAAATTGATTTTTGGAATGAAAATGTGTGATGTTGTCCGCAAGCTGCAAAAAAAAAATTTGTGAGAAAATACATAGCTGTTTGAAAGTTATGGTCGTGTCTTTGGAAACTAGGGCTTGGAAGCAAATGAAAGAACAACAAAACCCAAATGTAACAATGGATTTATTTTTGGATTAGATTCAAGTTATCAAATCAATGCGAAAGACAAAACCCAAAGTAATTACAAAGAACAAAAGAAGCAAATGTAAATGAAACAAGTATACCAAATAGTTGTTGCAGCCTCCATGATTCACCTTTGTAACACCTCCATGCTTGCTGGTTGATGTGTTGCCCTCAGATTTGATGAGCGAGCAATCTGCAAATAAATGTCTATGTCCTACACCAAGCTTTGAAGGATTTGCACAAATGCCTAATGCCTATGCCTAAATGCCTATGATTGCCAATGTCTATGCCTAAACAATGTTAAGACTTCATCAAATAAAAATAAAAATTGCTATGAAAGTCTAAGTGTGCAAGTGCAAGAATGTATATTATGTCCGTGTGTAATCCAAAATTGAGAGAAAAATAGCATTTTATAGAAAATGCCATTTTGAATGGACAGACGAGATTGACTTTCGAGAGAGACCTAAAATCAGCGGACAAGATTAAATATGATAATCCCTAATCAGGGTTAGGGTAAAATCCTTAAGTGAGTGGTTGAGATTTCATCTGAAAGAATCAAATCAGCGGTGGGGAATAAGTGAGATAATTAATTAGAGAAATAAAGATATTCAAAAATCAAAAGGATAAAGACTGCCTAATTTATGAGATTCGAAAAATCAAGAAGATAAGATTTGAACTGAAGATCAGATTTGAAAAATCAATAATCTACCTGATTATTTGATTTTTAGAAGAATATTTGCCATTTTGAATTAAATCAATTCAAAATAATGATTTTGTGAGACAATAAATAATCTTTTTCAGATTATTTACCAAAATGGACTGGCAGTTAAGAAAGTGATGACATTTTAAATAATTTCATTTATTTAAAATGAGAGGATTATTAATTTTGACAATTAAATAATTAAAGATAATTATTTAATTTAGTAGATAAGATTATTTAATTAAATAAATTAATCAATTCATTTAATTATGACAGTTAGTGACATATTAAATAAATAAATAAAATTTATTTATTTAATAATCAGGAAGAAATATATGATGAAGGGTAATTAAATAAATTAAGAAATTTATTTAATTAAGGGAAGACTTAGACAATTAATGACGTATTTAATAAATAAATAAAATTTATTTATTTAATAATCATGAAGAATACAAAGACATGAATTAATTAAACAATTATAAATTATTTAATTAATAGTCAAATGTGGACCAAGGACATAATTAAATGTTTTAATTATGCTAGGACGAAAGTGGTAAAAATGAAGCTTGCAGGCCTAGGTCATTTTTAGGTGTCTACAGAAAACAATGAAGAACACAATGGGAATGGCAAAACAAAGATTGAATCCTAATTAAATAAGCAAACTCTTGATCCCATGGGGGAATTGGTGCCAATTTGATGTGAAAATTGGCCCTTTTCCAATTCCTATGATGTAAGATTGATGTGTGTTGATGATGATTGATGAATGATCCACTTTGTTGATGAAGATTGAGTGCTCCAAGCTAAAAACCTGCATAACCTAGCTAAGAACTCAATGATATTTGATGGAAATGGCTAAATATTTTAGCATAATAACTTTGCATAATTTATGGATGATCAAATGAGGATATGAGCTCTTTATTTATAGAATTCCAAGATGGATGAATGTCCAAATTTGAGCAATGTGGGACTAACATTCATCCAATGGCAAGATGCCACTTGTCCATCTATGAATGGATGGAGGATGTGCAAGTTTTGAGGATTGTGCCAATAAATGCATATTTTTGAATTTCAAATTTGTTGAAATGACAAGTGCAAGAGGGAAGGGAAAATGCAATAAATTCCACTTGGCTCAAGGAAAAGGACATGTAAGATGGATTTATTGCCTTGTTGGATGTACATGTCCACTTGGATCTTTTTGAATTCAAACGTGAAGGATATTACAAAAGATGCCTTGTGAGGAAAATAGAGATTTAATAAATGAATTAAATCTACTTTCATGTGGAACTTGCAAAATCTAGAGGATGGGACATGATAAGAGATTAAGTTAATCAAGCCTTAATTAATTTAATGAGGGATTAGATGATGTAACTTATTTGACTTAGATTTTAGGATTTATTTAAATAAAATAATGAGAAGAATGTGATAAGAGATTAATCAAATAAAGATTTTGATTTATTTAATTAAAAGAGATGATGATAGATTAAATTAAATAAGGTTTTAATTTATTTAATTTAATAGATAGACTTTAGAGATTTAATCAAATAAAATTAATTATTTAATTAAATGGGGATAATTAGATCAGGTGGATTGATTTAATTAACAAAAGAGAGTTACTTAATTAGATAAAATGATTTATGTAATTAAGAGAGAAATATTGATGAATTTAATTAGATAAGGGGATTTGATTAAATGGTTAGACCAAAGGATGATTCAGGATGAAACGTTGTTAGTAGTCAAGATCAGATGCACAATGTCAATCAATATATTTTATGTGTCTACAGATTAAAACAATTTACATTGAAAATAAAGCAAAATTAAAGTATTTAAAAGCCTAACATACAAACGGTGAAAAACATAAACCAAAGTTTTAGCACTAATACTTAGGCAATTTCTAAAGAAAGAGAGGTCGACACATAGTGAATATATTTAAGAAATACATTCTAAAGCCATATAGCCATAAAGCCATCAGACTTTGAAGAATTAGGGTGAAACCCTAAAATATAGGAAGACAAACATTTCGCCTAAAGCTTCAAGGAGAAGCTACAACCACACCACCATGGAGTGTTTGTGGAGCTTTTATGAAGGATTTGATTGCTGAAACAATACAAATCTTGCTTGGACCTACATGGTAAGGATTTTCTGTACTCAATCCTATTGTTATGCACTTCATACCATGAAAATATTTGATGAATTAATTTTTTTTATATATGTGGCCACGAATTTCATTCAAAATTGAGGGCTCTTTGCTCCCATATACTTTACAGATTTGTATCAAGGTTCCTTTATTTGTTTAATGTCTGTCATGAAATTTATTTCTCTGCTTCTCTACTCTACATAGAGCATTTACCTCATGTTTTAAAAAATGTAAATTTGAATTAGCCATATTGTTTCTTTGGACTATATTGAGTTCCCATTTACCTGTGTTTGTTTCAAGTTATGGTTTAGAAAACTGTAACCTCCATTCATTTCTGTATTTATTATTTACCATTTTTCATGGCCCTGTAGCCATGAGCCTCTGTAAATCATCTTACTTTTCTGTCAGTTTTTAAAATATGGCATATTATTTCACTCATGATGCCCAATAATAACGACCAGCGGTGTCAATTGGAAGAAGAGTTATTACATTCAATTACTCCACAAGAAGATGCTACGCTGTGAAGAAAATGTCTGCAAAATGGTTTTTTTCTTAATGTCATTGCACGATATAATTTAAGGATTCCGACTCTTTTCCATTCCTTCATGAGAAACATAAACTTCTCCCTAGCTATTTATCTACTAAAAAACCAATGTAGCATTATGGGACTGGCTTTTCCTCCTACAGAACATAATTTTAGTGAGCACATAAAGTGAAAATTTGAACTTCCCTTTGTGAATATTGTATCAAGTATTTTATTAGAGCTTTCATTTGATGTCATGAATGTGCTTCTTTATGATTTGATCTCTCCCATAATCTTGCAATTCTAGAAAAAATCACGGAAACTGTAGAGGAAGATAATTCTGCTTCATATTATGTCAAAAGGAGTTGTCCTTGCTGGTATTCATTTTTGTAGATAAAGACTGGCCTTTGTTTGCTGAGTTGTGGCCTTAAAATAAAGGATTTCTTTCTCTGAACCTCCAGCCTTTTGTAACCACAAAAAAATAGACTATGTTTATGGGGCTTTTATGTATAATTTTCACTTTAATATAGATGTTGTTCCAGATTTGTGCAAATGCCCTTGTCATGTATTATAGTGACATTCTTCTAAAATATTTTTCCCATTATCATCATAGAGTACACAAGACTGTCCTCTTCTCCATTTTACATCTTCCATACATTCTGGGTTACACATTTTAGAGGATTTCACATTTTCTTAACTCTCTTTCATCCTTGACTATCTATCTTTATCCCAAAAGATATTGACTTGGCATACATTCTTTTCGCTGATCCTATTGTATCTTTGAATCTCTGCCATAGTTGATTGTTATTCTCTTTACTTGACTGTCATGATTCTTTTAGTGATGTGGACTATCATTATGCTTTTTTCACTTGAGTGTTCCATTAATAAGTGACTGCAATGTATGTGCACTTCTTTGATTACCTCCATTATATGCTTTTTTTCTCAAGATCACACTTTCATATGGTAGAAATAATTATTCTTGACCCTTCAAGAGACTGTGAGTGCATCTATTGACTATCCCTTTAGTTCCACTATAGGACTGTTACCTTGAAAGTTTAACTATTCTTCTGTAGAGTGATCATACCTTCTCTTTTCATTAATGCATTTAATTACTTATTTGCATCAATGTATTTATGCTATCTTATAGCTGAAAAATATTGGGCACTATATGGAACTACCCCTGTAGCTTGCAATGCATAAACTATCTTTCTCCTTTATCATGCTCTATGATTGTATGGTTTGAATAACCATTTTACCAGCTATAACACTCTATGATCAAAGATGCAAAGCTCTCTTGTTTTCAAGGTCATAATGACATCTTGTGTTGTACCAATATTATTTTTCATAAAAATAAGTTACCCTATCACATTTTATTTATATTATGCATTATTCAAAACCATAGTCATTTTAGATGACTGTCACTGCATATTGTACTTTCAGTTTACATCTCAAAAACTATTGTTAATAAGATTCCTGACATAGTAATCTATTTTGAATGCACCAAGTACCTAAAATATTATGCATATGAGTTGGGCTCAACCCTTGTGGGAGCCACATTTAACCCTGCTCATATTTGATTTAAATCATATCTGCACCTATAGCTGCACATGAAACAAATAGATTAGAAAAACATATGTACATTTCAAGTGTGTTTGACAATTTCAATGGTTTTCTGGGACACTTGTAATGAACATGTTTATTGAATGCAGAATAGGGATAACTTATACATGCATGGGTAAATGAACATGTATGGCGTGTAACTTGTCATTGCTTAGAGAGCTGCTCTAAAACATTATTTTGATTAATTGCAGGAAAAGGAACCTTAAGGAGCTAGGAACAAACCAGGACAATAGGATGATAGTCAGTCAAGAAGACTGGACAAATAACCAGTCATTCATAGGAAATGACTGGTTACCCTCCCTATATGCACTTTATTTTCATTCATTTACTTATTCATGTATATGCTGATTTTTTTTGCATTGAATAAATTAGCAACAGTTAAACTCATGACTTGTGTGAGTTAAATGAATATTTTTCTCAATAAAATAACTTTTCTCAAAAAATATGTGCAAAATCCTTTTATGTTTCATGCATTTATATAAATGCGATGATCTGTAGTTGTGATCTCTCAAGTTATTTCATTTGTATATATGAATGCAACATAGGGAGGTTAAAAATGTATGATTTTCTTTCTTCTTTTTCAATGAGCTCTACTTGATTGAGCCATGGGTGAAAATATGGGTAACACTAACATAGACCCATTTGTCTTGCCAAGAGATATGCCATTGAGGATTAGGTTTCTTGAAGTAATAAGGCAATTGGGAGCCTCTGAAGTAGCACACCTACCTAATACAACAAAGAAGGGCTCATTTTTCCTAGAATGGACTATGTTTTCTAACTTTGTTATAGTAAAGGGAGCATAGAAAGAGTTGTTACATCTTCTAGCACCATACAAATTGGATTATATGCACCCAAGGAATCATTATCAAGAAGGTTTCATTAATGCATTGAGGATGTAGAAAAGGCTTGGTACTTTTGTTCATAATTTCTACTACCTAGAGGATGTAATTAGGAATATTTTTGACTTCCAAGAGAATGATGAAAGGAAGTCTAAATATCTTTCTTTCAATAAGATGATGGAGAGGGCTCAAAGGAGATATCCTAAGTATTACCCTATACCTAATATACATAGTACATTTGATAGGATTATGCATGTTTTGAATAATTTTGAGGATATAGTGGGTATAATGAGAAGAGAACAAGTGGTCAAAGATAAAGGAAAAGTAGTGGCAGCTAAAGAAGACACTATTGTGGTACTGGAAGAGAGGCATACTTATCAGCCACCCAAGAAAATAATAATTTACTCTAGGAAGAACAAGACAACAAGCAAGGAGCAAAATTTT
The DNA here is from genome assembly GCA_007258455.2 of Sequoia sempervirens. Taxonomy (NCBI): domain Eukaryota; kingdom Viridiplantae; phylum Streptophyta; class Pinopsida; order Cupressales; family Cupressaceae; genus Sequoia; species Sequoia sempervirens. The sequence continues at coordinate 256,032,649 of VDFB02271358.1, read as the reverse complement.
GCATCCCCTACCACTTCTGGGGAAATGAGGGAAACTTCTCCTGAGAGATTAGTTCCATCACCTCCAAAATGGGTCCCTATTATTGTGATTAATGTTGACTCACCTCTAGAAATTCCTACTCCATTGGAATAGCCACCCCTTAAAAGGTAAAAGACTGAGGTAAGAGGAGTAGCAAATTATTGTGATACAGAGGATGATGATATCCTTGGCACTTTTGAGGAGATACTATAGGGAATTCCCTCTCCCTTAAGGGAAGTTTCTTCAAGCTCAAGGGAGGATAGCCTTATACTAGGAAATGTTGACCTTAGAGGTCTAAATAGTGCAAATGATTTGAGGATTGAGGCTTGCAAAACATTTATGGAAGATGAATCCTTTGTTGAAACAACTGCATTCAAAGATTTTGTATGGGGAGCTAAAGCTCCAGACTATGTAGAGAAGGTTGTGACTAAGACGAGCTTACATCCATAACTCCCCGAAGCTATCATTCAGGAAAATGTAAGGAAGGGTATGAGGCCTAAGTTCCATAATATGATTGTTAAAGAGGGTAGAGAGCTTCTAAAGAACAGTGGTATATTGTTGTTACCTGAATGGGACATTGTTGATGCTATAGTGCTTGATACTTTAAGGAGGTATAAAAGGCCCTTGCTGCAAACTAAAGAAGAAGTAGAGATGGCACTTTGAGGATCAACATTTAGTGAAGAATGGGATGCATTAGAAATCTGGTAGTGGCTGAACCATCAGATTTTAGTGGAAAATTGTTAATAAAGAGACTCGTTGATACCCCAACTTTAGAGGTAGCTGATATGGCTATGAATGTTGCAAAGCTTACTAAGGCAACAGTGGAAGACCTCGCTCTTAAAAGAGATGAGTGTAGGAAAAAATATAATATAAGAAGTGTTGGAAACAAAAGGGAAGACGACTGAGAGGGGGGTTGCATCAGTTGTGAAAAAATTTCAAACTTATTAAACTTATTAACCCTTATTCTCATATCTGATTAATAACCATGAAAGCATAAATCATCAACACATCAAAAACACACATAACACCAATATTTTTTATGTGGAAACCCTATTAGGGGAAAAACCACAGTGGAGGTCAGTCCACAAGATTATACCATGTTAAAAGTATAAGAATAATAAATGAGGAATGCACATGCATTCAGGGACACTGCCTAGAGCTCACTACTCAGTTACAAAAGGAAGACACACTATATTACAAAAAGATTCAAATTACATCCGTAGGGATTTGAACTAACAAAATAACATCTACTAATGCCTGATTATAGTTTCAGTTAAGCACATGAACACTACTTCACACTTCACTATTCTTCACACTATGCTCTACCTTCAAATTATTTAGAACATTATTCATGCACACCATACATTCAAATGGAATAAAAAATAGCTTATATATATCTACAATAAGAAATTACATCTCCATGTCGACTTCAACAAAATAATAAAATGAATATGAACTGTCGGCCCAAAAAAATAAAGATTATTAATATGAATCAACCATGGTTAGCCACAACATGGTGAAGACCCAAAATAAAATCCTCAACCATGAAACAACTTAAAAAATTATTCCTCAAAGATCCACAACATGCTACAAAACCCTATCAGCCAAGAACATGAAAAGCATGAACACACAAGAGAAAATCACCGATCGCGAGCACAATGATCAATGCTTACATGCAACAAAAATAGAGAATGACCTAGAAACATAAAAAAATATTTTGAATCACTGGAGAAGCATCCACAATAGTTGAACTTACTGGAATTGCATCATCTTCATTCAGGAACATTAACTGAAGTAACAGAAAAAATTTCAAAATACAAATCTTCATAACTCGATCAAATCTTCATGCAAATCTTTGAAACTCAATGTGGATAAAATATATATAATCAAAAAGAAAACTTTTAGTCCACAACCTCTGATCATCAATGTATTGAACTTCACTTCACATTGGCAACCTGCAACTCATTTCATTACAATTTTCTCAATATCCTCAACGTATACAACCTCTAATGCATTAATGCCAATAGTGTTGAAATAAATGACAATGACATATCAGCAACACAACCACAACATCCAACAATCTCCCCCTTTGGCATTGATGGCAACACATTACGTGAAAAACACCATCAACATAGCTATCTTTAACACTTACTCCCCCTTAGGTTCTGAGTCTTTTCTCAACTCTTTTACACAAATTTTATCCTCACATGACTCTTCTCCTCAGATAATTCACAGTTTTGCATATTAATCTTCTCCCCCTTTGACATCAATGACAAAGATCTATTTTCTCCACACAAGCTCTAAACCACATATTTGAACATCTGAACATCTAACTACTCCCCCTAAGTAGTAGCCACCATAGCATCAATTTGGATCAAGATATGACTATAAAATGCATGGATTGATACAAGTTAATGCATCTTAGTTCTAACTAGGAGAGATAATCACCCCCAACTTCCCTTTGAGATACTCAAAAGTATCCTTAGGAAATGACTTGGTAAATATGTTTGCAATTTGTTCCTTAGTAGGCACATACTCCAATCTAAATTCCTTTTCACTCACCTTGTCTCTCAAAAAGTGAAACTTGATAGATATATGCTTGGTCTTTGAATGCAGCACCAGATTCTTAGAAATTTTAATTGCACTTGAATTATCACATAATATAGCAATAGGCTCATCATACACAACTCAGATATCTTTCAACATCTACTTCATCCATAATACTTGAGTACAATTGTTAGCAGCATCAATTTATTCTACCTCTGCAGTAGATAAAGAAATGGCATTTTGCTTCTTACTTAACCATGAAATCAACTTCCTACCCAAGAAAAATGCACCACCACTAGTACTCTTTCTGTCATTCACATCACCTACCCAATCAACATCAGTAAAGGCACTTAAAATAAGATCATCATCTTTCGGATACCACAGGCCACAATCAACCGTCTACTTCAAGTATTTGAAAATCTTCTTCACAGTTACATGAGATTCCTTAGGATCAACTTGAAATATTGCAAAAATACATACGGCATTCATGATATCAGGCCTAGTTTCAGTCAAATAAAGCAATCCACCAATCATTGATCTGTATCTAGTTCAATTTTCCTTTAGAGAATCATCATTTGTTGTCAACTTGCATCCAGTCACCATGGGTGTACCAACTAGCTTTGAATCTTCCATACCAAACTTCTTCAACAATTCTTTCACATACTTGGACTAAGATATGAAGATCCCTTTATTAACAAGTAATTTGCAATCCAAAAAATAATTTCATCTCTCCAATCATAGACATCTCAAATTCACTCTTACATCTCATCAAAAAACTTCATGCACAAACTATCATCTCCTCCAAAAATGATATCATCAACAAATACTTCCACAATCAAATCTTTATCATCATCAATCTTGAAATATAGATTACTATCAGTAGTACCTTTATTAAATCCAAGCTTCAATAAATACTTGTTCAATCTGGCATACCATACTCTAGGGGCTTGCTTAACTCCATACAAAGCTTTCTTCAATTGAAAAACCATATCTCCCTGATCAGTCAATTGAAATCCATTAGGCTACTCAGCATACACTTCTTTTTCCAATTCACCATTTAGAAATGCTAACTTGACATCCATCTGATAAACCTTGTAGTTTTTGTAAGTAGCATAAGCAAGAAACAATCTCATAGCTTCAATCCTAGCAACAAGGGAAAAAGTCTCTTCAAAGTCAATTCCTTCCATATGAGAATATCCTTTACACACCAATCTCACTTTGTTTTTAACGACTTCACCTTGCTCATTCAGTTTGTTTCTGAAGACCCATTTAGTTCCAATTACATTTTTGTCCTTAGGTCTAGGAACAAGAATCCATGTATCATTCTTCTCAATCTGTTGTATTTCTTCTTTCATTGCTTCAACCCAATGTTCATCTTTGCATCCTTCAATCACACTATTAGGCTCAGTCTTTGAAATCATATAGTATTCTTTTGTAATCTTTCTCCTAGTTTGGACACCTTTGTTCTTATCACCTATTATCTGATCTTCTGAATGATTTAGTCTTACATACCTTGGAGTCTTAGGATGTTCTTGAACTTCAGGCTCTTGTGATTTCTCTTTTTCACTTTCACTAGTTTCTCCTTCCTCTTGATCTTCTTGATTCACTGGAATGATTTGAACTTGATTTGAAGTCTAAAATTTCTTTCCTGAACTATCATTCTGATCATCTGAATCATATCCATAAGTTTTGGATGTTCTAGCTATGTCTTCATCAACCTTGACATTTGCACTTTCAACCATTTTCCTTAATCTCTTATTATAGCACCGGTAGGCCTTGCTTTTAGTAGAATAACTAAGAAAGATACCTTCATCACCTCTAGCATCAAACTTTCCTATATCTTCATCTCTTCTGATATAGCATTTACTCCCAAATATTTTGAAGTACCTAATAGTAGGCTTGTGACCAAACCATAGCTCAAAAGGAGTCTTACTAGTATCACCTTTGACTTGTATCCAATTGAGAATGTAAACAACAGTACTCACAACTTCTCTCTAGTAGATATGAGAAACATTTCCTTCCAGTATCATAGTCCTAGCAGCCTCTTGAATTGTTTTGTTCTTCCTTTCCACAACTCCATTTTGCTAAGGGGTCTGTGGTATAGACAATTGTCTCTTTATCCCATGTTCTTCACAAAAAGAATTAAACTCACCAGAATTGAATTCACCACCTCTATCCAATCTTAGACATCTAATTTGCAGACCTGTCTCTATCTCAACCATAGCCTTAAAGATCTTAAAATTCTCCAAAGCTTCAAATTTCTCCCTTAAGAAGGTAACTCACATAATTCTAGAATAATCATCAATGAGTAACATGAAATACCTGTAACCTTGTAAACTTTTGAATCTAGAAGGACCACACAAGTCAGTATGCACAAGCTCCAACAATTCATTTGAACAATGTTGTTAGCTCTGAAATGAAATTTTAGTTTTCTTCCCAAACTGACATTCCTTGCATATAGTATTAGTAGGCTTCATCAACTTAGGAAGATATCTCAAAGACTTAGTAGAACTTATCTTGATAATATTGTCAAAGATAAAAAGATGCATTCTCCTATGCCACAACCAACTTTCATCAATTTGAGCAATCAAACAACTTTTACCTGTAGCATTTAGATGAAAGATATTACCTTTTTTCTTGTACCTGAAACAATCACATTTCTAGAACTTCCCAATATTCTATACTTTCTATCTTTGAAATGAAGATTGTATCCCTTATCAACCATTTGTCTGATACTTAAGAGATTATGCTTCAAACCTTCCACATATAGAACATTTTCAATACTATTCTTACCATCAAGAGAAATTCATCCTCTACCATAGATTACACCAGCTTTGTCATCACCAAATCTTACAACACCACCATCATACTTTTCTAGGCTCACAAATTTTATTTTATCACCTGTCATGTGATGAGAGAATCCACTATCAATCACCCATTCATCTTTTTCTTCAACTCGAGCAGCTAGGGATTTCTCCACATTTGTACAACTAGCAGATTCAATAGACATAGGATTATTTTCCTTGATAGCAATAAATACCCATTCATCCTCACTTCCATTTCATTTATCAGATTCATCATTTGTCACACCTTCATCAATAACATAATAACACTTTCTTTGGAATCTAGGCTTATTAGTTCTTGGCTTAGGAACTCTTTCTAGAAACCTTGATGCAAAATGACCTATCTTATTTCAAGAAAAAACATTTAATAGGAAGCTTCTCTTTATACTTACCTTGTCCTCTGGCTTCTCTTTTGACAATAAGCACTTCAAGCTCATCAATTTCTCTCTCTTCTTCAATCTATCTCATTTCTTCCTCATACTTGAATACTTCTCTAGCAGAACTTTCACTTGAATCATATATTTGTTTATCCCTTCTGGAAGTAGTAGCTTTGAATGCAAATAGTCTTAGGAAGGGAATCACCAAATTCACTCAACTCAAAAGTAGTAAGCTTACCAATCAACATATCTTTGGTTACATTTGTCATAGTCTGGAGCTTTTCAATAGTTGTAGCTTTGAATTTGTATGCAATAGGAAAAGATCTAAGCACTTTAGCAACAATCTCTAACTCTTCCAACTGTCCACCAACACATCTGATACCACACATAGGTTCATTCACTCTTTGCATGAAAGTAGTAATTTTCTCATCATAACCCATTCTCAGCATTTCATATTTCCTTTTCAAATTGTGTAGCTTAGCAATCTTCACGTTACCATCACCTTCATACAAAGTTTCTAAATTTTTCTAGATCTCATAAGCAGTCTTTAGATCCATCACATTTATCATCTCAAAATCAGTCAAAGCACTCAAAAATGCTTCCTTAGCCCTGATATTGTACTCAACATTTCAAATCTCACTAGTAGTAGTAGGAGCATTTTGTGGGATAACATAGCTATTACTTGTAATGCTACATTATGGTTCCCCAATACATCTCAAATGACACTTCATTCAAGTCTTCCACAAAGAATAATTTGTTCCATCAAATCTTGAACTATCCTTCTTGTATGTCGCCATCCTGGATCACCTCAAGCTATTAAAATTCTTCCAAGGAACTTGCTTTGATACCAATTGTTGGGAATAAAAGGGCATAAAACTAAGAGGGGGGTGAATCAGTTGTCACAAAAATTCAAAGTTATTAAACTTATTAATCCTTATTCTCATATCTAATTAATAACCATGAAACCGTAAATCATCAACACATCAGAAACACACATAACATCAATATTTTTTACGTGGAAACCCTGTTAGGGGAAAAACCATTGTGGAGGTTATTCCACAAGATTATACCCTATTAAAATATAAGAATAATAAACATGGGGAATGCACTTGCATTCAAGAACATTACCTAGAGCTCACTGCTCAATTACAAAAGGAAGACACACTATTTTATATAGAAAGATTCAAATTACATCTATAGGGATTTGAACTGACAAAACAACATCTGCTAATGCCTAATTACAGTTCCAGTTAAGTGCATGAACCCTACTTCACACTTGTTCAATATTCTTCACTCTTCTTCACACTCTACTCTTCTTTTGAATGATTTAGAACATTATTCTCACACACTATACATTCAAATGGAATAAACAATTGCTTATATATATCCACAACAAGAAATTACATCTCCATGTCAGCTTCAACAAAATAATAAAATGAATATGAACTGTTAGGAGAAAACAATAAAGATTATTAATGCGAATCAACCAAGGTTGGCCAAAACATAGTGAAGACCCAAAATAAAATCCTCAACCATGAAACACCTTCAAAAATTATTCCTCAAAGATCCACAACACGCTACAACACCTTGTTGGCTAAGAACATGAAAAACATGAACACACAAGACAAAATCACCAATTGTGAGCACAACGATCAATGCAGATGTGTAACATAGATAGAGAATGATCTAGAAACATCAATAAACATCTTAAAACACTAGAGAAGCATCTGCAATAGCTAGACTTACTAGAATCACATCATCTTCATTTAGGAACACTAACTGAAGTAATAGAAAAAATGTTTGAATACAAATCTTCATAGCTTGATCAAATCTTCACGTGGATCTTTGAAACTCAATGTGGATAAACTAGATATACTCAAAAAGAAACCCTTTAGTCCACAACCTCTAGTCATCAACATACTGAACTCACCAATAGACTGAACTTCACTTCACATTGGCAACCTACAACTCATTTCATTACAATTTTCTCAATATCCTCGGCATATACAACCTCTATTGCATTAATGGCAATAGTGTTGACATCAATGAAAACCACATATCAACAAAACAACCACAAAATTGAACAAGAAGTACTTATCTTATGCTTTGTGTCTAGTTAGTAATTTTTTTCAAATGTATGGTTCCTGAGCATATCTAAATTATAATGCAAGTTTTCAGAGTTTGTAGTATCTCAAATTTTACTCCGTACCTCAATTATTAATGAAAACCTTGATCAAAAATCATTTAATTAATCATCATCATTATTTTTCTTTGATGTATTCTTTGATTTTAGCTATGGTTCAAAGAGTTAGTTAAAATGCTTAGATCAAATCGTTAATTCATGTGTAGGATAATTGGATCTAATAAGTAGTTTTAGAACTTGATTATTGATTTGTGAATTGGAAAGCAACCTCATGTAGATCATGGATGTTCAAGATTAAATTCACCTTGCAGTTCAATTTTCTGCGACTTGTAGCCCATAGATCTGGCATTGATCTCAATTCTTATATGTATTTTTTATTATTCTAGTCACCCAATTTGAGAAAACCATTTAAAAAATATTAAATCAATATTTAGTTTTTTGTGGTTCAAATTATTTCTTATTCTTGGCTTTAGATGTCTAATTCTCTCAAAGAAATTCTAATTTCTTGAAGGGTTTGATCTTCCTAGCCTCTGTGAGAATACATCTGCTTTGTTAAGCAATGTATTTGCTAATTGTTTAGAAGATTCACAAGATATACATTGTGGGACTACCCTCCTAGGTTTTGTAGTGCCCAAAGTGCAGGAGATAAAGCATTAGTGCTACATCTTGTTTCTTGGCCACTTATCTTACAAGTATTTGAGAATTGAGTCTGGAAAGCTCATAGGTAATTGGTGAGATTTGATTGGTTCATTGAAAACAAAAAAACACCATCTCAATTTCATAATGGATGACATTAATATAAACCACCAAATAAGGCCCTTGGTCATAACACTAAAGTGAATTCCTTGTCTAAAGTGTTCCCATAGCAGCACATGGAATGTCCCCAAGACAATGCTATATCGAAGAGAGTCTCACCATAGTCTGTTTGACACAAGCAGAAAGGGTTGATGTGAAATGTAGATGAGACTCCTAAATGTCTAAGAGACATATTAAAATGTCTTCTCACCAGCCTAAAGAACGATATGTCTAAGAGACTTGGACATTTCAAGGAGAAAATAAAAAATGTCGCACTAACAAATTATATGGATAATTCAACATTCATGAAATAGAAAAGCATCTCTCAGACATCGAGATATTATTATAAAATAAATGGTAGATCACTGGTAAAACAACACAGACAAATGGCAATGTTGAAAATATATTAGCATATCGAGGAGAGAAGTAAGAGAATCTCTTTGACATTTAAGGAGAAAAATATCAATGAGACATAGAGACATCAAACAAACATTGGACAAGGTCTCATCAACATCGTAACAAGGATATGTCAAGGAGACACTAGAGTATGGAGTAGATAGTATCAAAAGTATCCCTGACATCCTAGCACAAGTGTAAAAACATGTTATCGATGAGACTAAGAGATATCAGAGAGAGGTGATTTTGGGTCTCCTCAACATGACAAATTCACATAGAGATCATCAGCAAGTAATATTTCCGAAGGAAGAGATAAGGATATGTCAAAGATACATAGGCTTATTAGTGAGAGATATCTACCAATCTCATTGACAAAAGGGGGACCATAAGGAAAGAAACTGAAACATGTAAATATTGAAGAGACCCTACAACATCGAAGAGAGAAATCTAAATGTCTCTTAGACTCTTCTCAAAATATGGTAAAGGATATATCGAATATAGATATAGATGATGTGATTAAAGTCTTCTCGGAAAAATATGAAATAGTTATCACTAGATTGATTTGACTGATGAAGTCATCGAAGAGACAACTATTATTAATATGCAAGTTGATAGGAACAATGGTACGAGCACCATTTATGAACTAGAGCTATCTTGAGCATGCTAAATTTCAATAAATACAGCCTCTAAGGAATCAAAATTCACTAGGAATTTTGGCTAAGTATCCAGAGGATGGAGTTGGATGAAGGAGGGCAGCTTAGAATTTTCTCTATTCATTCAAGTAAGTACATCTTGGCTTAGCTGAGCATAATTTTTTGAATATAGCTTGAAGTACAACATAGTTAGTGTTAAAATGGATAAAACCCTAGAGAAAACAAGAGAAAAGAGGCAAAAAATAGAAAGTAGGCCACTTAATCAAGACTTAATAGTCCAGTGTCATGGGTCTAGGCCAAAAGCAAGGAGAACAACTCAATTAAATCCATCATGTGAGACCCGAGAGGAAAAGCACAAGAAATTGGGAGATGTGTGGAATCTGCATGGATGACTTGTTCATCTATCACTATAGAAAGAAGTACAGATATAGCCCAGTTTCAAACCCATGGAATTTGAATCTAGGAAAACTTGTGATGCCAAATGTTTTTGTGAACGTAGAACTAATTAAAGCACTGGAAAAGAATTATAATCCCAAAATGAAGGAAATACACTAACATGATGGGTCACATTTTATGATTATAGCACAAGATTATATTTGTATGGTTTTCTAATTAGAAACCTCCCTAAAGATGAAATTTCAGATGAGAGACTTGTTGTAAGAGTATCACTGTATGGATACAAGCTATAAGAGGTGGAAGCTACCTCTGCACAGGCCCAAAGGTCTAGGGAATCAACCTAGTGTATTTTCTAGTGATGAAATCCCCAATTCTCTATAGATTTGATTGAAGAATACTATCAATACACATACTATTTAGCTAGCCAAGTATTGGGAGTTGACGCCCCTAATAACATACCTATATCTCCCATGGTTTTGGCTGCAGACATTCAAATCCAAAATTCTAGGCCCTATTACTATGGAGAGTATCTATTTGAGGCCATTAAGAGTGCTCTTAATTATATTAAGAACAACAGTGAAGCTATCTACTTCAAACACTATTCACTTCTTATGCATATGATACTATATGAAGGACAAGTGATGGGAATATGGGGAGAAGAATTGAGAATAAAAGATCTAGATAGTGATGGTAATTCTAGACTAGTGAAAATGTGGACATCACTATGGGATAGTAGATGTGGGAGATCCCACTACTTGTAATTTGAAGAAAATTTTGTCAAACCCCTATACAAATTACTTGGCCACAAATGTGACTATAATCTATCCCAAAAAGTATAGAGGTTCCTCTGACCAAAGGAGAAGGTTCATGATGGTAAAATAAATCACAATTGGGGAGATTGTTATGCATTTGTAGATAGTATTGTCATTAGAGTATATGGATTTGAGGTAGCACCATATTTACTGCCAGATAGGGTTACATACGTGGAGATCATAAGAAAGTTCTCTTACTCAACCTTCATGCATTTGAAAAGCTATTCAAGGAAAAATTTCATGCCTTCCACTCTTTGCTTTGGTGACTTCACTAATATTGCTGATATAGGGTATGACTTGGTTGGTAGAAAGATAGATTATTATAGCTTACTGGTATGAAACAAGAGAAAAAATCTTGACCTTGATCATTTCATCTATAATGCCAAAATTTCTCAACAAATGAAAGGATATGAGCATGAGTTCCATGTCGATGATGTCATTAGGAACTGCGAGGAAAGTCAAGTGATAATGAGGAAAAATGCATACAACAGAATTGTTATGGATGAGGCTTGGAGAATGAATAATAACCCATCCTATGTGGAAGATTTTCATGAAATTCAAGATCCTATGGAAAGAGTTGAAAAATTGCTTCTGTATGAAGAAGAAATAATAAAGGATGTACCTCTAGTGGCATTTGAGAAGAGAAGAAATGTTGGATCTAGAAGGAAAGCAAAAAATTAACACCATTGGTCCATCTGTCACCACAGCTTCCTCCAGTGGTAAAATTCTCAGTTGACACCCCAATCATGGTTGAAGATGATACTGAAGGGGAAGAAGAGGTCACACAAATTAACACTCCTATTATTCCCCAATATGAAATTCCACTGGAAAGGAGTGTGATTACCTTTGAATCTTCCAATGAGCTATCTGATGATGTGAGACACCTTTCCAGTCAAGAATTCATTATAGATGATGCATTTATCCAAACTTCTAAATTTAAAGCTTTCATCTATAAGTATAAGGGAAAGGTGGTAAGGGAAAGGCTAAAATAGATTGACTCTAAAAAGGAAGCATATTCTTTTGATAGAGAGATTAAGAACATGACTACTCAGAGAGGAAGATCATTATTGCAAGAAGTTGGGGTTATGCTCCTTCTAGGGTGGGATATTAGTCTAACCATTGTGTTTGAAAGATTTCTAAAGAGAAAGAATAAAACCTTACACTTGACAAATGAATCTAGTGATAAGATCTATAATGGATCAGGATATAATCCTAATAATACTACTTTACAGATATGGGCACTTTACCCACCAGGAAAAAATCCTTCCCTTGTTGATCATGATCAAATTTATGGGCATCTTTTGGTGCAAATGGTAGGAGAGATAGATCCTATGGAAACTACTGACTTGAATGTAAATGTGTCCAAGTTCACCAAGGCTCAAATTTAGAAATTGAGAAGGGATAATAAGGCACTGATAGAAGACAATGAAAGGATAAAGTAGGAGTTGATCAGCTATAGAAATAAACTTCCTTCTTCCTTAGGGCTTTACTCTCCACTAATTGAGCATGAAAGAAAGGTGCTAGAAGCAATGCCATAAACTAACTACTGGAAATGTAGACATGAGAAAGTTATGAAGGAACAAGATGAGTTAAAAGGAAAGCTAAAGTCCACCATCTTTCAAATGGCATCAAAGATAGTCTGCATGAGTTTTGAAGATATGTATAAGCATGCTGAAAAATTCTGGCATATTCATGACAAAAGATATGTAACATTATTGGAAAACACTAGATTGAGTGACAAAATGAAGGAAGTGGAGTCTCACATCATAGAAAAGAATGAAGATAACACTGTTGTGCTACAAGAATATCAAGAGCTTATGAAAGCCCATAAAGATTTATGTAGCATCTTGACACAGGAGTTAAGTGACTTTAGTCAGCCACTAAATATGACCTTACCCAAATTCTTTGAGGAAATAGAATTGGAAGATCAACATACATGAAAGGATGAGATAGCCCACTATTTGCCAATTTTTCTTGATGCATTCAATGAAAAAGATGAGGTACTTAATAAAACACATCAACAAATTGGAATAATTTTTGAATTGGAGTATGCCATGAAATATATTATACATAATATAGACACTTATGCCAAAAGTATGTACATTGAGCATTTTTCAAAGATTAAATCATTCATTTCACATGCCAAGTAAGAGAGAAGTAATAGGGACTAGTGTTTGATGGTTTTGATACATGATCATGTTGCATGAGCCTTGAACAGGTCTTAGGTGATCATGAGTACTTGCTACAGAATAATGGAATATAGTGCATCCACAACCAAAACTCTCAATATTTTTATGTTTATACTAATTATGTTTTAGTTATGAAGTGATGTGACTTTTTGTAAATGGGCTTGAAGTTTGTTGCTTCCCATACAAATAGGGAAACTAGGGCCTGATTTTGAAATCATCATCATATCATATTCCATTAGAGTAGGCATTAGTAATAAGATAGGTTGCATAATCCACCCATCCATATCATATTAAAAGACTTTTGTTACAAATGCTTATATTTTGAAGCAATACAATGGAGCAGACTACTTATAATTCATAATCCATTTTCAGTGTTCAATTACCCTGTCAATTTTCATTTCTTATCTATTATTTTGTTGTCTCCAAAGTGGTCCTTTCAAGCTATTTAAGTCTTCAAAGTTTATCAAAACACATTTTTTGTTACTATGTGGATGCTTTTATTGGTTTTTGGTTGATGTGAATTAAAAATCCTTTCAAATAGTTTACTTTAATTGGTCCCTATCCAAGGTTAAAATCCTTTTAAAGAGGTTATTTTATTACCATGTATATTTTTTCTACATACTTCATCATAAAATTATTAGACTCATTATCACATATAGACCCACAAGAATGGTGAATGTGTCATGAATCCATAATGGAATTGCTAATTTGATGATTATTTTATGATGCAATTATGACATGTAGAATTAATATGCCATTTTTATCCAATGAGCTCATCTTGGGATTTGGGTGTTTATTTTCTAACTAGGTTTTTGGGTGCCACTATTTTTTGTGGTTTTAGATCATGGTTTTGTAATCATTATTTATATTTATATGATGCTTGAGATTTAATTTTATAGTAGCTAGATAAAAACCTATTGAAATGCCATAATAATGCAGAAAAAATAGAAAAAAATAAGATAAGATTCTCATTAGACTCTATTTGGCTAATTCAATATTGTTGAATGTACATGAAGAGACCATTATAGCACTTATTTTAAAGAAATTGGGAGATACATATCAAACTAAATCTATAGTTAATACATATTTATAATAGAAAAGTTATATACCATCAAAATGGAGAGTGGTGGTTCTATAGTTTAACACTTGAATTAATATTATTGAAGCATTTCAAAGTTTAGGCCATAAGAATCATCCTTTTTTAAACATGGATTGCAAATAACTCTAAAATTTGGAAGTCTTGGTCATTAACATTATTTTATGCTACATGTAAAATAAGCAACTTGTAAAATAGGTAAAATTCATTATGAAGTTTGATCATGAAATTTAAAATAGGCACCTCAAAGAAAACATAAGCCTTGTCACTACAATATTCATTTTGATTTATTTTTCAGAAATTTTATGAAGTTTAAAGTTAAATTAAATTAAATTTCCACCATATAAATACAATAGGGTCTCAGAAAAGATATCTCTTGTCTTATATTACATAGATTTTTCTAAATATAGGTATTCTAGCTCAATATTGTTGAAAGAACATGAAGAGACCATTATAACACTTATTTTAAAGAAATTGGGAGATACATATCAAGCTAAATCTATAGTTAATAAAATATTTATAATAAACAAGTTACATACCATCAAAATGGAGAGTGGCAGTTCTATAGTTTAACACTTGAATTAATATTATTGAAGCATCTCAAAGTTTAGGCCATAAGAATCATCCTTTTTTAAACATGGATTGCAAATAATTTTGAAATTTTAGAAGTCTTGGTCATTAACATTATTGTGTGCTACAATGTCATCTAGTGTATCATTGTTAATGTTCATATGTTCTTTCAAGTATTTAATATTATCATCATCCTCATCTTGACCTACATCATCTTCATCATCATTGAAATTTGACTGTAGACCATCTATATTGTTACCAGATGTATTTGGATCATCATTTTCTATACCATCCATATTGTTGTCTTCCATAACATCATCTAACTCTGAATTTTTTTCTTCTTGTGCATGAACATAACCATCTTCAACATCATGATGGAGTCCAATTTCTTCGATGTTATCTAATCCCTCTCTCATTTTGTTGGCCATCATTGTTTTGTTCAGTATCCACTAATGTTTCATCAAATACATGCCTTAATCTTGGATCATAATGTATGACAAATATCCATTTTGGGTCCAAAATATCTCCATAGAAAAATACATGCACATGAATGACACACATATATTAGACATATGTTGTAACAATTTTATTGATTAATAAACAAATGTATATAAATTCACAATAATCCATGAATTAATAGATTAATGATCACTACCACTTCTTGTTTGAGTTAAAGAAATAACATCTCACAATGACTTGGTAAAACATAAGGCTCCTTATCCTCCAGTAGGAAGCATGAGGAATCTATAGAAAACAACCCACTATGGGTATCACGTGTTCGTGTCCTCTCAACTGCTTCATACCATCTACTCTTAAAAATACAACATTTAAAAGAGTGGTAATCCAACTCAATAATTTCTTATATTTTCCCAACATATTGTAGATTTTCTTCAATTATATTCATATCTTTTGAGCTTGATCGACAGGATTGCTTGAAGTGAACCATGATGCCACAATCGAAGGATCTTCTCTTTACATCTATACTTTCTACACAATAATTTTGTCCATATGCCCACATTGTTGGATATTTCCTTGCATATGAAAGGCCTTTTATTTTAGTGAAAAAAAATATAATGACAAATATCAAAATAGTTAATAATGTCAAAACTATTAGGAAACATTTTGTAAAATTCCAACTGTACCTTTCTTTCACATCCTCTAGATATGTTTATTTCATCTTTTGTTATGTTTGAATCTATACCTACATCTTCTATTTTATTTTGAATTTGTTTAGTAACCCATTCTAGTGTGCAATCTTTGCCCCATTCCCCAAGTAGATCAGTGGGAAGTGGAGTATTCCTTGGGTTCGATCTCTTTGTAAAATAGAAAAAATTATTTCTTGCTTGATTTGGGAATAATTAATGATAAATTGGACTTAATAAGGACTTTATTTGGAGTTGTGAGTTATTTTTCACATCCACACTAGGTCTTTGACCCTTTCAAATGCATTTAACGATGTCTTGTAAAGGTGTTGTAAAGTCTTGTAGAAGACTTTCACGCCTCTCTAGACTTAATGACCCATTTTCGTTTAATTCAACATTATAAAATTTATTTAATAGCATTATTAAACTAATCTAGAAGGATTGTAAATTAAAATTAATGCTAATATAGTGTTGTATGTGTCTTACACATTCACATCAGATGTTGTGCCTTTCTATGTTGTATGGACCTTATTTAATGATGCAAAGTGTATTTAATCACACTTTCACATTGAAATTTGTGTCCTTGGCCTTATCCACCCTTTACATCATCATTAATAGGCCCCTATGGCCCCATATTGTGCATCTCAAGGCTTGAATTGATAAAATACCTGATAAAATCATCATATAAACCTAATTTATGCATTTCCCAACAACCTAGCTAGAAAATGGGCCCCTTGGTACTAATTCGCCATCTATGGTGAATGAGTCCCTACCAGGTGGGACTAATTCATCCAAGGTGGAAAATTAGTCCCATTTGGGTCATTTTTGAGTTTTGAGTGGGAAAAACTAGAATTTAAGTTTACTATTCTTTCATGTCAGCCTTAGGGATCCAATTAATGAGTGAATAAGGTGAGTTTCGTATAAATATAAGTCTCTAAACCCTAATTTACATCTCTTAACTCATTCATCATTTTTCTTCCACTTCAAATCAAGCAAGTTAGGGTTTTTACATTCTAAGTCATCAAGATAGCTTCCAAAGACATTCAATGAGCTGAATCTTCATACTTTGCTACAAAAAATCAATATCAATCACCATGTCAAGGTATTTATCCCTTCATTTCATGTCCATTATTCATATTATTTCTTCATTTTGTTTGATTACCTAAAAGGGGTTTGACCAGGGTGAATCCCCATGCCCTAACATCAAACATCTATCCTTCTCTTCTTGTGTGTTTGTAGATTTAGGCATCTTGGAAGCTTAGAAATCATTAAATATCAAGTTGAAAAGTTTTTGAAGACATCTCCTTGTTGAACAAGCCAAAATATCAACAAAAAGTCACTTTTAGGTTCATAAATCAGACTTTCGAAGGCATACACCTATCAGGAACCGAAGAGTAGACTGAGGGCTTTGTTTCCACTTTTGTATTTTCAAAAATTCAGAAGTGGACTCATTCACCACTAGTAGTGAATGAGTCCCATTTCTAGGCCTAAAAAGTGTTCTTTGTAGTTTTGGATACCCATTTGTTGAAATAGGTTCTGAGACAGTTTCTCAAAAGTAGGACTAATTCGCCCAGAATGGTGAATGAGTCCTAGTAGGCCAAATTTTTAGTATCAACAACATTCTAGATGCCATTTCTAGTCTCCATCAATTTTTCAAGTGCACACTTCCAATTTCATCAAATTTTGTTACATTTTACCTTCATTTCTAGGTCATTTAGTTTATGTTTGCATACTACACTATGTTTTCAAACACTTCATATTTCTTAGGTTTTGCATAAATAATAAATCCATTTAGACATATATTCATTGTACTTGCATTATTTTGAGTGAACCACCTATATTTTGTGTGGGATCTATCTCTTTTCCTTTAGGTGAAAAACCCTCATTGAGCAAGAGAGTCATAACATCCTACACCCTAAAATCTATGTTTCATTTTGGTGATCCTACTTTTTGAATACATTCTTGTCTGATTTGGATTCCATCATCATCCTAGAATTATCTTGCATTGCATTTTTCATTAGTTAAGTTTCATTCTAGGGTTTCACAATTTGCATTCATGAAAAGTGCATTTAGGTTGCATTTTTGGCACCTAAAATCATTAATTTTTTTAGAAATTTTTTATTTTCATCTTAGGTCTGCATCTTACATCAGAGAAATCATCAAAACTAATTCAGAAACTTTGAAAATTCTAAAAAAATCCCCATTGGGACTCATTTACCACTTTGGGCGAATCAGTCCCTTTTTACCCCTAAAACTGCCTTTTATAGAGTTGAAACCCTATTTTTAAGCTTTTGTTTGGTGTCATTATCTAGTTGTTTTAGTTGGTTGAGTTTCTGTAACATGCATTTCATTAGATCTAACTTAAAATAGCTCATTTCAAGCATTTCTCAATTTCACATTTGCATTTCCCACATTTCATTTTTTAGGTTGTTGCATAATGAATATGAAAATTACCTTATTTCACTTCTAAAAATTGCATTTAAACTTTAATTCATTGCATTGTACTCTATTTATTTTCTCATGTTAGTATGTGTTCTCTTCAATCATTCCATGTTTCTAGAATATCAAGTGGCTTGTATGCTTCCATTTTTCATGAACATAATCTAGGACAACAAAGTAAAACATTTTATATGCATGTTCCATACCCTCCTAGTACCTATTAGATTTGCAGAAATACCATAACCCAAGAGGATGCAAGTGTAGATAATCATAACTCTCATACTTGTTCTTCTTGCAATACCTCTCCTATTAGCGATGAATGTATTTTGGTGAAAGGAGCTACAAGCATTGAGAGTCTTGATTGTACCTCTCCTCTTCAACATTTGGACAACATTAGAAACTAAGAGGATGAAATCATGGACACATTTCTGAATATCACCTTATCTATTCTCCATAACCATGACAATCAACCTTTTCCATCTCCTAATATCCATCCTTGATGTAAAGATGACAGGTTGGTGTTAGAAGACATCCCTATTAATAATCATGAAACCCTTGATCCTCCCGTCCCTAATGCTCCTACCATTTGGGATAATTCTTTTGAAAACCATAGTGGTCCTTCTCTTGATGCCTCCCAAACTTGTGATGAAGCTACTTTACAAAATTTCACCCTGAATGAATATATTGCAAGCTCTCCTAGTAGGGTAGTTAATATGGAACATGAGAATGAGACCCTAGGGAAATATGGCAATCAAATAGTCTTCCCCTCATTTCCCCACTATCTATAAACACTCACATTCAACCATTGATCATTCCCCTACTTGTGATGCAGTCATTTTAGAAGAACCAATCCATGAATGTAAAGAACATTTGATTTGTAGTTCCTCTAAAAACTCTCCTTCTAGGGAAAATATCATGGTGCTAGGAAAAGGCAACAATAATAATGTTTCTTCCTTCAATAAATAGGTGATTCTCGATTTCCCTTTATTAGAGATACATCAAACCAAGACTACTAAGGTTATGAATGTGCAAGTGTCCATTAGACCCCCCTCGATCAATGAACCTCATACATACCCCATGGGACATCCTAACAACCCTCTAATTCTCTACCCACCTTCACACAAATAACAAATTCAAAATAAACCTGAACTTGTCCTTTACCCTCCTAAGAATAATGTTTCATGGAAATTGAGTCATAATATCGTTGCTCATACGTATAACACTCACAAAAATCTGCAACCACCACAACCAATCCTGACACCCTTACCTTTTCCTAATCCTATCCTCCCTAACCCTTTCTTTCCAAGTCGAAAGGAGTACAATCTTGTCAAGCAACTTAAGAATAATCTTGCTAAAATATCATTATGGGATCTTATTCAAGCCTCCCCTCACTATCACAACATGATTTAAATAGCCTTACAACAAGTTCTTGTCCCTCCTAATGTGCAACAAAATGACATAGTAGCCATCATTCATGGAATAATAAATGACATTGTTTTCCACCGAATTGAACTCCCCTCTTTGGATGTGCAAAAACAAAATGATCCTTTCATGATCATACCACAATTCAAATGAAAAGGGATAAAGAGAAATCCTATAGATGCTAGTTATTCCCTTAATGTGTGTAGTGTGAGCCTATTGGATAGGCTTGGCATTGATCAATCGAACATTCAGCCTAATTATTTATCTATTAAGGGATTTGAAAATGTCAAAAAGAAACCACTCGAGGTTATCATTATACCTCTTATAGTTGGAGTTGCTACATTGAGTACACCAATCCATGTTATGCATTATAAACTTTCATGTAATGAATTGTGTGCCCTACACTCTTCATTGTAAAATGAAATAATCTAAAACAACACAGTCCACACACTTGATGCTGATCTTGAGGCTTATAGTGTCTTACAACTTGAGAAAAAAAAATAAAATACCTTCAACACATCAACATCAACTACACAAGTGGAACTTGTTCAACAAACAGACAAACAACAACATATAGAACAAGTTACAAAGCTATTAGAAGATGATTTGGGTTCTTTGGATTTCAAACATGAATTCATGGGTGAGTACAAGATAATACAAAAATATTCAAATAGGGGAAATGAAAAAGTAGATGAACCTTTGAAAACATCCACCTCAACCACTTTAGGCAATGAAACAAACTACACAACCACCTTTGATGATGCTTATCACCAACCACCAACTAATCCAAAAGCAATGAAAAAGCTTTATGGAAAAGGGTATGAGCTTATGAAACAAGTTGGATATAGTGGAAAAGGATGTGGTGCTAATGAACAAGGTATTTGCAACCCTATAGACCCTATCACACAACAAACTAGTCATGGTCCTGGTTATTTCCCTTTGATAGAAACTGCCAAGCCTTCAATCAATGCCAACACTCTCACATCACATTCTTCTAATTCAACCTTAACTATAAAGCATCCTGAACTGATAGACACTAGTGATCTTGGTTGTTCTCCTTTGCAAGCAATCAAACAAACAAATACATCTTCACTTAATGTCAATGTCATCTCACAAAACACTAGTGATTTGAATTCATTAGATTTTACATCTTCCTATAAAGGAAAGAAAAAAATCTTGCAATCTAAAGAGTCTTGCATAGGTATGAAATCCTATACATCTAAGAAAGAGATATCTTTATCACATAATCAAGAAACATCTTCTACCATTGATCAAGAGGGTATATTGTCAAGATTCCTCCAAGAACACTTGATAACCCTTCCTCCCTGAACTTGTCAAGAGGGTTTCTTTTCAAGATTCCTCCAAGAACACTTGATAACCCTTCCTCCTTGAACTCAAAATAAATTCTATTACAAGACATCATTTTTTGCATATCATAGAGTTCATAGTCATTCCACTAATGAGTGTAAGGCTTTGAGTCATAAAATTCAATATTTTAAGAAGCTTGGTGTTCTTCCATATGTGGGGGCACCTCGCCCTCTAATTGATACTAATTTTTCACTCTAGCATGCATTTCATCACTCCTTTCAGCTCACCCTTGTCCTGCACTCAATGGGACAAGGGGTTTGGTTAACCTTGTCCTTGTATTTCACTCATCATTGCCTCTTTTGGCTAGCCATTAACCTTTCATGACCATATAATATCAAGCTTGGGATGTGGACGACATTCCTTAAGTTGGCTCGCATGTGACATATTATGTTTTTCATGATGTAGCTTCTTGAAAACATATGACTTGGCATAGACCTTTCCAAGTAAGCTCTCATGTCTCCTTCTACTTTAAAGAAATTTCTCATAGTACTGGTGTTTGCAACCGCTTTAAAGTGGGCATATACATAACCACACACATTTCATTGTGTGATTTCTTTCTTCTTGCAATGTATCCTTTTTTTGGTGGAGTCATTGGGCTTGATTTCCTCCAGGAGTGTGATACTTCTTTGAGACATCCTCTCTTAGAGATGTTAAACACAATGTCCCCTAAGATGAGACTTTGTACAAACTAAGAAAAATCCCTTTGAATATTCCTTGTACTATTTTTCATTGATGATGTCTATGAGTGTCCAGCATACGAAGTTATTCTTAGCTCATAGAGCTCGAAAACCATTTTCATGTGGTGCCTTATTAAAGTTATCAGGAGGTATAACTTTGGTATGGTTGAGCAAGAAGCCCATTTTGAGGCATGAATTTTCCCCATAGCCACCTTTTGGATTTCTCACCTTGTGGATAACCAGAAGTTCCATGTCCCCAGAGTGAGTATACTTGAGATTTCTCACCCTGTGGATAACTATAAGTTTTGTGGCCCCATAGTGAGTATACTTGGGCTTTCTCACCCAACGAACAACCAAGAGTTTCATCCCCTTAGAGTGAGTATACATTTTTGGACAAACAACCTAGATTTGATCCACAATGTGTTGGACAAATGATCGAAGCTTGATCCACCTTTTCATTTTCACTTTTCTATTCTTCCTAGGTTCTTTCCATTGCATGATTGTGTATCTTGTTTGGTTGAACATCATTCACCTTGTGTGTGTCCTTTTTCACTCATGTTGGTTTGACTTAGGATCTTAGATCCTGGGGGCTTGACCGCCTTCTCGATCTTTGTTATGCTAGAGCATCTGCATTGGTACAATTGGACCTCTCTTGAATGTCTAGTTTAGTGTGAGTTTGAAGCAAGTTCATCCTCTCACTAAAATGTGGGCTAAATGTACTATAGAAAAATGTATTTCTTGCTTGATTTGGGAATAATTAATGATAAATTATACTTAATAAGGCCTTCCTTTGGTTTTGTGAGGTGTTTTTAACATCCACACTAGGTCTTGGACCCATTCAAATGCATTTGACTATGTCTTGTAAAGGTGTTGTAAAATACTTTCACGCCTCTCTATACTTAATGACCCATTTTCCTTTAATTCAACATTATTAAATGTATTTAGTAGCATTATTACACTAATCTAGAAGGATTAAAAAATTAAACTTAAAGATAATCTAGTGTTGTAATGTGTCTTACACATTCACATTGGATGTTGTACCTTTCTATGCTATATGGACCTTACTTTAATGATGCAAAGTGTATTTAATCACACTTTCACATTGAAATTTGTGTCCTTGGCCTTATCCACCCTTTACATCATCATTAATTGGCCCCTATGGCCCCATATTGTGTATCGTGAGGCTTGAATTGATCAAATACCCAATAAAATCATTATATAAACCTAATTTATGCATTCCCCAACAACCCAGCTAGAAAATGGGCCCCTCTGGGATTAATTCACCATTTGTGGCAAATGAGTCCCTACCAGGTGGGACTGATTGACCCAAGGTGGCGAATTAGTCCCATTTGGGTCATTTTTGAGTTTTGAGTGTGAAAAAATAGAATTTAAGTTTATTATTCTTTAATGTTGGCCTCAGGGATCCAATTAACAGGTGAATAAGGTGAATTACCTATAAATATAAGTCTATAAACCCTAATTTACATCTCTTAACTCATTCAAAACTCATTCATCATTTTTCTTCCACTTTCATTTAGGAAAGTTAGGGTTTTTACATTCTAAGGCATCAAGATAGCTTCCAAAGACATTCAAGGATTTGAATATTCATCTTTTTTTGTAGAAAATCAAGATCAATCATCATGGAAAGGCATTAATCCCTTCATTTCATGCTCATTCTTCATATTATTTCTTCATTTTGTTTGATTACCTAAAAGGGGCTAGACCAAAGCGAGCCCCCATGCCATAACATCCAACATCTCTCCTTCTCTTCTTGTGTGTTTGCAGATTTAAGCATCCTGGAGGCTTGGAAATCATTCAAGATCAAGTTACAAAGTTTTTGAAGGCATCTCCTTGTTGAAAAATTCAAAATATCAACAAAAAGTCACGTTTAGGTTTGACAATTAGACTTTCAGAGGTGAACACCTATCAGGAACCGAAGAGAAGACCGAGGGCTTCTATTTCCACTTTTGTATTTTTAGAAATTAATAAGTCGAATCATTCACCATTAGTAGAGAATGAGTCACATTTACAGGCCTAAAAAGTGTTCTTTGTAGTTTTGGATACCCATTTTTCCTAAATGGGTTTCAGGACAGTTTCATAGAAGTAGGACTAATTCACCTAGAATGGTGAATGAGTCCCAATAGGATAAATTTTTAGTATCAATAGCATTCCAAATGTCATTTCCAGTCTCCATTAAGTTCTCATGTGCATACTTCCAGTTTCATCAAATTCTGTTGCAATTTACCTTCATTTCTAGGTCATTTAGTTTATATTTGCATACTACACTGTGTTTTCGAACACTTCATATTTCTTAGGTTTTGCATAAATAATCAATCCATTTTATCAGCTTTTTTCATTTAGGTAATTTCATTTAGACATATATTCATTTTTCTTGCATTAGTTTGAGTGAACTACCTAGATTTTGTGTGGGATCTATCTCTTTTTCTTTAGGTGAGAAACCCTAATTGAGCAAGAGAGTCATAACATCCTACACCCTAAAATCTATGGTTCACTCTTAAATTTTCTCCTTGATTCTAATAATTCTTCTCTCTTTTTATCATATAGATCAATCCATTTGTTCATAAAATCCATGTGGTACAGAATGAACTTGTTAGGTATAGCAATTTCGTCTACACCTATTACATGTCAACATTTTTACTTCAAACTCCAAATGTCGTGCTATTAATTTGACAAATAAATTACAAAGTAAATTAATGATTGCAAGAAAAATAACCATACTGATCATGAATTTACCTACTAATTTCTACTTGAACACCATTAGATTGTGGTTTTTCTCCATCACTAATATTTGATGCTCATTATTCATCCCAAAAGCGTGGACCATCTTCAAAATGCTTACCAAGGAATTCACACAGGAAGAAAAATGCTTCATTCAATACATACCCTTCAACCATGCAACCCTCTAGATGTGCATTTTGTTAGGCATATCTTTTTAGATTTTTCATATACCTCTCAAATAAAGACATCCACCTTGTTGATACGACACCTACCAATTCAATGTCATTGACTAGGTGTATAAGTAAATGGAATTTTAGGTCCATGAAAATTGTTGGGAGCTCCTTCTCAAATACACATACAAGTTTTCAATTTCCTTCTTCCATTTTTGTACTTCACATTCGTGGATTTCCTTTGAGGTCATCCACCTAATATAAGAATAGTAAATTAGTATAAATATTTAGTCAAAAATTAAAATGAAATATAATATCTCTATGTCTCACACATGAACATTTCATATAACGACATACCTTGTAAATTTTGACAATCAACTTATGGCATTCCTTAAGTCAACTGTAAGATAGGAATCTTCTCTAATTGCCAATGACGTGATATACTATCAAACAAATTGATGAATAGGTCATTAGTAATTTTTTCTCACACAACAAATATCAAAATATATTTAGTACTTAATAAATGTTAAATGATGATATATAATACCTTCATAAAATTAAAAAAATCATGTTTTTTAAATCCTGTGATATGTCCATCAACTGTAAAAGCTTTAGCCAATGATGACCCATAGCTAGTAGGTGTCCTTATTGAATGGATGACATTTTTTAGTTGGTATAGCTCTTTTTCTAAAAGAAATCCATGGAGCTTCTACATAAGTTTCATTTTCCTTGTTTGGCCATAAATGTTTTCTATCAAATTTGGTATGCGAAAGAGCAATATCTGTCCTCAAAGACAAGGTGTCCTCTTTGCCTGATATATGTCAAAATATCGAATCTGGGACATTTTTGATGATGTGCATAAGATCTAATAGGTGAGATATTAATAAATCCTTCCAGTAAGGGAGCTCATAAAATATGGATTTCGTTTTAATTCCTTCTGGAATATTAACTACAACTTGTTCTGGTTCTTCAATTGAATCAGCCCAATAAAAAAAAATCCTCCCAAGATTTCAATTCAGCATCTTCATACTTCTTACACCAATCACCTGGACCCATAATCATGGGAGGGCCTCTATTTTCAAATTTTCCATCAAATTGATTCTTCAGGCGATTTCTAAACTTATGATCTAGTGATAGAAAAACCCTATTATTTGCATAAATAAATTTATGTAGATCTTTAGAATACCACCCTTGAAATTGTTCTACACATCATGGACATGCAAATATCCCCTTTGTTTGAATCCCTGCAATTCATTAAGTAATGTTAATAACATCAAAAAATTAGTATAAAACTAAGTATGAAAGTTGGGATGAAAATAAATTATGAGTGTAAATACGTAAATATTTTATCTTACCAGAACAAACACCAAATCCTGGGAAATCATGAATAGTCCAACATAGCACACCATACAACATGAAGGACCTATTTGATGGAAGACGTGATATTTCATACATTCTTATGCCTTTCCATAGTAATTGCATCTCATCAATAAAAGGCGCAAGATAAAAATCCATGTTTTTAACTTGATTTTTTCCTTGAACAATGAGAGTCGGCATAAGGTGCTCCTTTCTAACACTCATCTATGGGGGAATATTGTATACTATCAATCTGACTAGCCAAACACTATAATTTGAGCTTAGGAAAGAGAATGGGAACACTCCATCAATTGCAAGACCAAACCTAATACAATGGGGTTCATCTTTGAGTTTTCTTAGCCATTTTTCCTCTATGTGTTTCATTTCTTTGGAGTTGTCAAGAATCTGCATGAATCTATCTTTACTCCCATTCTTTCCATGCCATTCCAACAAAATTTATGCAAGTGACTTGCAGCAAAACATTCATTGAAGTCTAGGTACAATTGGAATGTGATGTAAAACCTTCTTTGGAACTTTAGTACCTTGTACATCTGTAGGATATCTCTTCTCTTTGCATACAAGGGATTCTACCTTGTTTTGATATTCATCTCTATATAAAATGCAATAATTTTTACATGAATGAATTTTATTATATTCAATCCGCAACTCAACCAATAGCAGACGTGCCTCTCTACAAGTTGATGGAAACACATTCTCTACAGGGAATATTTTAGTTTTTAGTGCCCTGTAAGATTGCCAGAGATTAAATCAATTGAATGTTTGACTTATGATGAACATGTTTGATATGTCAATCTGTACTAGGATTGTTTATATACAATATATGGTTTTAAAATCCCCTTAAATAAATATAAATGAAGTCGATGAATGTTTATGAATTGTGTACACCAATTGACAATGCAAAGTAAGAACTAGATTTCAACTCACTTTAGTAAGGTAGTGAATCCTTTGTCTGACCAACCAAATAGTGACTTGATTTTGAATAATATTAATGTGTATGCCAATTTTGAGGTTCTACTTGCACCTAATTTGAACACGGGTATCTTTATTGCTTGCTTGATGGAGTCTTTCAGGTTGTTATCATCAACATTACGTTGGTAGTAATTACCCCTACTATCATTGTTACTGTCAACCATATGATCATTATTTTCATCATTGTTTCCAACCCCAAAGAAATCTGTAAGAATTTCATTCAATCCTTCTTCATGCACTACATTTTCACTATCATGATAATCATCATTAAGGCTAGGTGGCATGTCATCAGTGTATGTGGATCTCATCTGCTCTTCAAATTTCTCAACTGGTAGTATTCTCTTCAATCTTGCTCTTTTTTCACTAGTATTGCTTAAAGGATGGTTTGGATCATCCCATCCAAATCTTAATAGCCTAGTTGGATCATGGGTATTAGTATAATGTGTTTCATCAAAATCTTCTACCTATCAACAAATACAAGCATTATTTAATGTTTTCCAACAATTGGATAAATCATAAATGTATCAATTTCAAAGAAATATAATCAAATATGGCTTAAAAAATATAAATATAAATTGTATGAAGATATATAAATCAATTGAATAATGGAATGTTATTTTATAGACTACCTTTTTTATAAAATAATTTAAATAAAACACAATTTTGACAACATATTTTATAAAACATCAATCCATACTCATTTATTATTCTTTGGTTTTCTTCCCTTAAGAACATCCTTAGGGAGACCTTGTTCTTCCCTGTTCTTTCACGGAGGAGTGTGTTTTAAGAAGGGGTAATCAATTAGTAACTCATCCCCAATGGTAAGGTCCATAATAGCCGCGACCATTATCAATCTATCAACCTCTCTTTCCATATCTCCATCTTTATCATTTATAAGCTCAAAAAATTGACATTCCGATCTTATAGTAGGGTCCCTTCCCTTAATACTATTTATAGATCCTAAAATATTTTTGTTTGTGTATGCACATCCATCTATATTCATAAGATTACCTCTATTCATTTCTTTTTCACTTTCCAATTGGAGATGATGTGTATACATATTCGAATTTAGACAATATGCTGACATGCTAGGCTTATATTTTTCTAGCCTTCTCCATTCACCACTGTAATATGATGGACCATACTATGGCATTAATCTCCTAGCGGTTTGTTCTAGATTTTTTCTATGGTTATATCCCACATGTACATTTTTAACAATAAAGAGGCCTAGATTTTCTCCATGAATATTGGAGGGTCATATCATGTAGTTGTATCCCCAAAATTGAAACACCTCGTACACTCTAGGTAGTTGTTGATCACTAGGCCAAGCACAATATAGTTGATGAATAATTGTCTCTTTGTAAATTGATCTTAAACTTAGGGCCAAGTCATCACATCCATCACATTCATTCTCATAGGGTACACATAGTCCACCTCTCCTTGTCTTTAAGCAAATTATGCATCTTTAAACCGGTTC
Organism: Sequoia sempervirens; assembly: GCA_007258455.2. Taxonomy (NCBI): domain Eukaryota; kingdom Viridiplantae; phylum Streptophyta; class Pinopsida; order Cupressales; family Cupressaceae; genus Sequoia; species Sequoia sempervirens. The sequence goes on along the minus strand of VDFB02271358.1, from coordinate 256,004,034 downwards.
TTGTTCTATTACTTGTTTTCATCAATTCCTCATCTTTCGAGCTTGTATATTGGCACATATTTTTATTAGATGTATAATCTAATAAATGATCATTTCCCTCTAGGCTAGAAGTCGGTGATCCAGGAAACTTTAGACCAAAAACTTTATCCTACAAGTATCCATTAAGAAAAATATTATTTATTTAAATAATATAAAATAATGTTTAAATGAAGTATACATGTTATTTATATCAAATTGGAAAATTCCTTACCACAATTCCTATTGGATTTTAATCAATTGTAGGAGACATACTACCAAATGGAATCACATCATATATGTAATGTTTTTGTACAATTTCTTGTTTAAATTGTTTCTTTCCACAACATACAAAACATCTACAAACAAAAAATTTCTCAAAGTATTCATCCCATGTACTATAGTCCTGACCAAAATCTTGTTCAGTGCAATCATTTGTTGTGTCTACAAGATCCATTGCCATATCATCTTCCACCCACTATCCTCTACGTGATTTAATAGTTTTAGGTCCACATCCACATACATATCTTCTTCTTTTTCTATTTGAACACTCAGGCTCTGCATTTGCTCCAACCTCCATCTAAAATAATTAACAACATGCATTAATTTATGTCAAGATTGGATAATACATTATAATTTTCAATAATACTATGAAAAAGGATGGACATATCAAAAAATTCCATTAGATCTTTTTTTCCTAACTTAAGTCAAAATTTGAGTACTTGATGACCTACTTCATCTGTTGTGTCCTCATTTGATATGACACGATCTGTTGCCATGGCCTCATCTCACCCCTATAGTACACAACATAGTAAATAATATTTATTACACCAATAATATCATTTCAACGAATATGCTATGCAACACGAAACCTCACTTTAGTCATATATTTGACATATTGATATCATGTTTTAGCCATCCTAATTTTCAAACTTTTCCCTTGATCATAGAATCACATTTAATCACCATTCCTATGCATTTTCAACCAATACGTTTGACCTTAGAGGCCTCATGGAAAAAAAATGACTTTATGTCCTCTATGTTGGAGCATTTGAGAATTCATAAACACCTTCCTCCTTTGGTTGAGGTTGCTTTCTCTTCTTACCTCTATCGTATCTACAGATTTCATTGTCATATCAATTTCCACCCACTTTCCTCTCCATAATTTACTAGATCTATGCCATCCACATCGTCTCTCCATGGCCTCCCCTGGACCTTGTAATACACAACAATGATAATTTTCACATAAAATTATCTTGTTAATACACTCGATTTTCATTAAGACATGCTATGAAAAACAAAATACGACATTGCAACATTTTTCTCTTCACAAAAAGTTTACATGCATAATGTTGACAACTAGAGCTCAAATATCTCTAGGAAGCATGCAATACACATAGGATGTTGATGGAATTTCAATGTCACATGATAATGATTTAGTTCTCATAGATGATTTTTCATAATTCCCCAATAAGCCCTATATCTAAGATGATAGTAATGAATTAAGGTTTTTCCTTTTATAAAAATCTATAACATGCAATTTGAAATATTTCACACTTTGGATGACTCATCTAGTTGTATGGGGGTCATTTCTAAGTTCACAAATCTAACCTCTATTAGTTTTACACCCACAAAATTGACATGGGATAAGGAATATATAAAATAGGGAACCATGATTGCTCCCTTAGAACATATGAAGATGAAGTCAATTGAGGATCAATTTATTTATCAATTTCCAAGAAAAATACATCATTTTGCACTACTAGGTACTAAATTAGGCGCACTTTGCGCCACCTTTGGCACCCCAAATAGATCACATTTAAGGGTAAAATTTTGTGCTAAAGTCGGTGTTAACTATGTCAACTATTGTGCTGACTACTGAATAAAAAAAAATTAAAAACTTCCCACATCAAGGAAGAGATGACAAGAGAAAAATACCACACGAAAGAAGAGAGGAGAAAAAAGGGAAAAACGACATGAAAGAGGGCTACAAGCAAGTAAATCAGAAATCTTATTTAGTTTGTGACACCATAGGTAAGGTTACAATTTGTTTTTTTTGTTCTCACAAATATTTTTGTTTGGATTAAATGGAGAGGATTGTAAAGAAAAGGTTGTGAATATTTTTTCTTTTATAGGTCAATTGTTCAAGTCTCATGTGGTTGCAAAGGAGGAGGGGCATTATTTCCTCCACATCTGAGATTAGTGAACGCATTTTTGAAACCCCAATTCTCTAGTTCACTTATCATTCCCATCCCAAGCTTTCAGACAACTTACGAGAGTAGACAACTTTCTTGCTTCCTTCCTAAAAAAGTAGTTGAGTGCTTTCAAGACAAGTCGTTAAACTACATCTATCCCACTACAGCTAGGTCTTGTGGGAATACAGGTTAGTCGAGACAATACAAGGAGATAGGCATTTTGAGACAATAGATAAATAATAGATCATTTCCTCAAATTTGTGAGACCTTCATGCTTAAATTAGCTATTACTAATTTTCACTTATTCTTTTACAAAATAATGAGCTTGTTGTTTTGAATTGATTGTGCGCACACATTCATTTTCTTTCTAATAAAAAAATGTGACTCAAGCATGGGACCTATCTATTTTAACTCTCAATAAAACCACACTATGTGCCCTTTTTATCCCCCAAAGATTACCGTTCTATGCAAGTGTGCAAACGTTGATTTTTTTACAATAAATTTGTTTTATTTTGCATATATTTATATCATTTCAAATATATTTATATTACATATAGGTGTGCAAACAATTGATTCATAGGCATTTACATCCAGAAAGAGAGTCATTCAAGGTAAAACTTTCATACCACAAACTAGAAAAAAAAATTCATACTTGATAGTGTGTACTTCATTTTCCTCCATAGATTGGATGAAA
>VDFB02271358.1:255961828-256001030 GCA_007258455.2 Sequoia sempervirens | reverse complement strand
TATCAGCTACCTCTAAAGTTGGGGTATCAATGAGTCTCTTTATTAACAATTTTCCACTAAAATCTGATGGTTCAGCCACTACCAGATTTCTAATGCATCCAATTCTTCACTAAATGTTGATCCTCAAAGTGCCATCTCTACTTCTTCTTTAGTTTACAGCAAGGGCCTTTTAGACCTCCTTAAAGTATCAAGCACTATAGCATCAACAATGTCACATTCAGGTAACAACAATGTACCACTCTTCTTTAGAAGCTCTCTACCCTCTTTAACAATCATATTATGGAACTTAGGCCTCATACCCATCCTTACATTTTCCTGAATGATAGCTTCGGGGAGTTATGGATGTAAGCTTGTCTTAGTCGCAACCTTCTCTACATATTCTGGAGCTTTAGCTCCCCATACAAAATCTTTGAATGCACTTGTTTCAACAAAGGATTCATCTTCCATAAATGTTTTGCAGGCCTCAATCCTCAAATCATCTGCACTATTTAGACCTCTAAGGTCAACATTTCCTAGTATAAGGATATCCTCCCTTAAGCTTGAAGAAACTTCCCTTAAGGGAGAGGGAGTTCCCTGTAGTATCTCCTCAAAAGTGCCAAGGATATCATCATCCTCTGTATTAGAATAATCTGCTACTCCTCTTACCTCAGTCTTTTACCTTTTAAGGGGTGGCTATTCCAATGGAGTAGGAATTCCTAGAGGTGAGTCAACATTAATCACAATAATAGGGACCCATTTTGGAGGTGATGGAACTGATCTCTCAGGAGAAGTTTCCCTCATTTCCCCAAAAGTAGTAGGGGATGCAAAATTTTGCTCCTTGCTTGTTGTCTTGTTCTTCCTAGAGTAAATTATTATTTTCTTGGGTGGCTAATAAGTATGCCTCTCTTCCAGTACCACAATAGTGTCTTCTTTAGTTGCAACTACTTTTCCTTTATCTTTGACCACTTGTTCTCTTCTCATTATACCCACTATATCCTCAAAATTATTCAAAACATGCATAATCCTATCAAATGTACTATGTATATTAGGTATAGGGTAATACTTAGGATATCTCCTTTGAGCCCTCTCCATCATCTTATTGAAAGAAAGATATTTAGACTTCCTTTCATCATTCTCTTGGAAGTCAAAAATATTCCTAATTACATCCTCTAGGTAGTAGAAATTATGAACAAAAGTACCAAGCCTTTTCTACATCCTCAATGCATTAATGAAACCTTCTTGATAATGATTCCTTGGGTGCATATAATCCAATTTGTATGGTGCTAGAAGATGTAACAACTCTTTCTATGCTCCCTTTACTATAACAAAGTTAGCAAACATAGTCCATTCTAGGAAAAATGAGCCCTTCTTTGTTGTATCAGGAAAGTGTGCTGCTTCAGAGGCTCCCAATTGCCTTATGACTTCAAGAAACCTAATCCTCAATGGCACATCTCTTGGCAAGACAAATGGGTCTATGTTAGTGTTACCCATATTTTCACCCATGGCTCAATCAAGTAGAGATCATTGAAAAAGAAGAAAGAAAATCATACATTTTTAACCTCCCTATGTTGCATTCATATATACAAATGAAATAACTTGAGAGATCACAACTACAGATCATCGCATTTATATAAATGCATGAAACATAGAAAGATTTTGCACATATTTTCTGAGAAAAGTTATTTTATTGAGAAAAATATTCATTTAACTCACACAAGTCGTGAGTTTAACTGTTGCTAATTTATTCAATGCAAAAAAAAATCAACATATACATGAATAAGTAAATGAATGAAAATAAAGTGCATATAGGGAGGGTAACCAGTCATTTCCTATGAATGATTGGTTATTTGTCTAGTCTTCTTGAATGACTATCATCCTATTGTCCTGGTCTGTTCCTAGCTCCTTAAGGTTCCTTTTCCTGCAATTAATCAAAATAATGTTTTAGAGCAGCTCTCTAAGCAATGACAAGTTACACATCATACATGTTCATTTACCCATACATGTATAAGTTATCCCTAATCCGTATTCAATAAACATGTTCATTACAAGTGTCCCAGAAAACTATTGAAATTGTCAAACACAATTGAAATGTACATATGTTTTTCTAATCTATTTGTTTCATGTGCAGCTATAGGTGCAGATATGATTTAAATCAAATATGAGCAGGGTTAAATGTGGCTCCCACAAGGGTTGATCCCAGCTCATATGCATAATATTTTAGGTACTTGGTGCATTCAAAATAGATTACTATGTCAGGAATCTTATTAACAATAGTTTTTGAGATGTAAACTGAAAGTACAATATGCAATGACAGTCATCCAAAATGACTATGGTTTTGAATAATGCATAATATAAATAAAATGTGATAGGGTAACTTGTTTTTATGAAAAATAATATTGGTACAACACAAGATGTCATTATGACCTTGAAACCAAGAGAGATTTGCATCTTTGATCACAGAGTGTTATAGCTGGTAAAATGGTTATTCAAACCATACAATCATAGAGCATGATAAAGGAGAAAGATAGTTTGTGCATTGCAAGCTACAGGGGAAGTTCCATATAGTGCCCAATATTTATCAGCTATAAGATAGCATAAATACATTGATGCAAATAAGTAATTAAATGCATTAATGAAAAGAGAAGGTATGATCACTCTGCAGAAGAATAGTTAAACTTTCAAGGTAACAATCCTATAGTGGAACTAAAGGGATAGTCAATAGATGCACTCACAGTCTCTTGAAGGGTCAAGAATAATTATTTCTACCATATGACAGTGTGATCTTGAGAAAACAAGCAAATAATGGAGGTAATCAAAGAAGCGCACATACATTGCAGTCACTTATTAATGGAACACTCAAGTGAAAAAAGCATAATGATAGTCCACATCACTAAAAGAATCATGACAGTCAAGTAAAGAGAATAACAATCAACTATGGTAGAGATTCAAAGATACAATAGGATCAGCGAAAAGAATGTATGCCAAGTCAATATATTTTGGGATAAAGAGAGATAGTCAAGGATGAAAGAGAGTTAAGAAAATGTGAAATCCTCTAAAATGTGTAACCCAGAATGTATGGAAGATGTAAAATGGAGAAGAGGACAGTCTTGTGTACTCTATGATGATAATGGGAAAAATATTTTAGAAGAATGTCACTATAATACATGACAAGGGCATTTGCACAAATCTGGGACAACATCTATATTAAAGTGAAAATTATACATAAAAGCCCCATAAACATAGTCTATTTTTTTGTGGTTACAAAAGGTTGGAAGTTTAGAGAAAGAAATCCTTTATTTTAAGGCCACAACTCAGCAAAAAGAGGCCAGTCTTTATCTACAGAAATGAATACCAGCAAGGACAACTCCTTTTGACATAATATGAAGCAGAATTATCTTCCTCTACAGTTTCTGTGATATTTTCTAGAATTGCAAGATTATGGAAGAGATCAAAAAGTAAAGAAGCACATTCATGACATCAAATGAAAGCTCTAATAAAATACTTGATACAATATTCACAAAGCGAAGTTCAAATTTTCACTTTATGTGCTCACTGAAAATTATGTTCTGTAGGAGGAAAAGCCAGTCCCATAATGCTACATTGGTTTTTCAGTAGATAAATAGCTAGGGAGCAATTTATGTTTCTCATGAAGGAATGGAAAAAGAGTCAGAGTCCTTAAATTATATCGTGCAATGACATTAAGAAAAAAACCATTTTACAGACATTTTCTTCACAGCGTAGCATCTTCTTGTGGATTAATTGAATGTAATAACTCTTCTTCCAATTGACACCATTGGTCATTATTATTGGGCATCATGAGTGAAATAATATGCAATATTTTCAAAACTGACAGAAAAGTAAGATGATTTACAGAGGCTCATGGCTATAAGGCCATGAAAAATGGTAAATAATAAATGCAAAAATGAATGGATGTTACAGTTTTCTAAACCATAACTTGAAACAAACACAGGTAAATGGGAACTCAATATAGTCCAAAGAAACAATATGGCTAATTAAAATTTACATTTTTCAAAACATGAGGTAAATGCTCTGTGCAAAGTAGAGAAGCAGAGAAATAAATTTCATGACAAACATTAAACAAATAAAGGAACCTTGATACAAATTTGTAAAGTATATGGGAGGAAAGAGCCCTCAATTTTGAATGAAATCTGTGGCCACATATATAAAAAAAAAATTCATCAAATATTTTCATGGTATGAAGTACATAACAACATGATTGAGTACATAAAAGCCTTACCATGCAGGTCCAAGCAAGATTTTTATTGTTTTTTCAATCAAATCCTTCATAAAAGCTCCACAAACACTCCATGGTGGCGCAGTTGCAGCTTCTCCTTGAAGCTTTAGGTGAAATGTTTATCTTCCTATATTTTAGGGTTTCACCTTAATTCTTGAAAGTCTGATGGCTTTATGGCTATGTGGCTTTAGAATGTATTTCTTAAATATATTCACTATGTGTCGGCCTCTCTTTCTTTAGAAATTGCCTAAGTATTAGTGCTAAAACTTTGGTTTATGTTTTTCACCGTTTGTATGTTAGGCTTTTAAATACTTTAATTTTGCTTTATTTTCAATGTAAATTGTTTTAATTTGTAGATACGTAAAATATATTGATTGACATTGTGCATCTGATCTTGACTACTAACAGTGTTTCATCCTGAATCATCCTTCAGTCTAACCATTTAATCAAATCCCCTTATCTAATTAAATTCATCAATATTCCTCTCTTAATTACATAAATCATTTTATCTAATTAAGTAACTCTCTTTTGTTAATTAAATCAATCCACCTGATCTAATTATCCCTATTTAATTAAGTAATTAATTTTATTTGATTAAATCTCTAAAGTCTATCTATTAAATTAAATAAATTAAAACCTTATTTAATTTAATCTAACATCACCTCTTTTAATTAAATAAATCAAAATCTTTATTTGATTAATCTCTTATCACATTCTTCTCATTATTTTATTTAAATAAATCCTAAAATCTAAGTCAAATAAGTTACATCATCTAATCCCTAATTAAATTAATTAACGCTTGATTAACTTAATCTCTTATCATGTCCCATCCTCTAGATTTTGCAAGTTCCACATGAAAATAGATTTAATTCATTTATTAAATCTATATTTTCCTCACAAGGCATCTTTTGGAATATCCTTCACGTTTGAATTCAAAAAGATCCAAGTGGACATGTACATCCAACAAGGCAATAAATCCATCTTACACGTCCTTTGCCTTGAGCCAAGTGGAATTTATTGCATTTTCCCTTCCCTCTTGCACTTGTCATTTCAACAAATTTGAAATTCAAAAATATGCATTTATTGGCACAATCCTCAAAACTTGCACATCCTCCAATCATTCATAGATTGACAAGTGGCATCTTGCCATTGGATGAATGTTAGTCCCACATTGCTCAAATTTGGACATTCATCCATCCTAGAATTCTATAAATAAAGAGCTCATATCCTCATTTGATCATCCAAAAATTATGCAAAGTTATTATGCTAAAATATTTAGCCATTTCCATCAAATATCATTGAGTTCTTGGCTAGGTTATGCAGGTTTTTAGCTTGGAGCACTCAATCTTCATCAACAAAGTGGATCATTCATCAATCATCATCAACACACATCAATCTTACATCATAGGAATTGGGAAAGGGCCAATTTTCACATCAAATTGGCACCAATTCCCCCATGGGATCAAGAGTTTGCTTATTTAATTAGGATTCAATCTTTGTTTTGTCATTCCCATTGTGTTCTTCATTGTTTTCTGTAGATACCTAAAAATGACCTAGGTCTGCAAGCTTCATTTTTATCACTTTCATCCTAGCATAATTAAAACATTTAATTATGTCCTTGGTCCACATTTGACTATTAATTAAATAATTTATAATTGTTTAATTAATTCATGTATTTGTATTCTTCATGATTATTAAATAAATAATTTTTTTATTTTTTTTATTCGTAAGATGTGGGGATAGGGGCCCACTCCCTTTATTAAAAGATAAACAGATTACAAAAGACTGCCAGGAAGCAGAGAAAGATCCTCAAACTACAGGATGCATCAGAAGAAGAAAGAGAGAAAGAGAGAAAACCTAAAAAGAATGAAGCAGAAAACATCATTGCTACAAAAGAAAACAGAAAGAGACAACAACCCGGAGCACAAAGACTCAGAAGATGAAAGGCCCATAAAAACTATTTGCGGAAGAGAATCCCCTCCAAAGTCCGCTATGAACCAGCTTCCACCGCTTCTAACCCTTCAGTCTTTCCTATTAAATAAATAAATTTTATTTATTTATTAAATACGTCATTAATTGTCTAAGTCTTCTTAATTAAATAAATTTCTTAATTTATTTAATTATCCTTCGCATATATTTCTTCCTCGATTATTAAATAAATAAATTTTATTTATTTAGTTAATATGTCACTAACTGTCATAATTAAATGAATTGACTAATTTATTTAATTAATTAATCTTATCTGCTAAATTAAATAATTATCTTTAATTATTTAATTGTCAAAATTAATATTCCTCTCATTTTAAATAAATGAAATTATTTAAAATGTCATCACTTTCTTAATTGTCAGTCCATTTTGGTAAATAATCTGAAAAAGATTATTTATTGTCTCACAAAATCATTATTTTGAATTGATTTAATTCAAAATGGCAAATATTCTTCTAAAAATCAAATAATCGGGTAGATTATTGATTTTTCAAATTTGATCTTCAGTTCAAATCTTATCTTCTTGATTTTTTGAATCTCATAAATCAGGTAGTCTTTATCCTTTTGATTTTCGAATATATTTATTTCTCTAATTAATTATCTCACTTATTCCCCACCGCTGATTTTATTCTTTCAGATGAAATCTCAACCACTCACTTAAGGATTTTACCCTAACCCTGATTAGGGATTATCAGATTTAATCTTGTCTGCTGATTTTAGGTCTCTGTCGAAATTCAATCTCGTCTGTCCATTCAAAATGGCATTTTATATAAAATGCTATTTTGCTCTCATTTATGGATTACACACGGACATATTATACATTATTGCACTTGCACACTTAGACTTTCATAGCAATTCTTATTTTTATTTCATAAAGTCTTAGCATTGTTTAGGCATAGACATTGGCAATCATAGGCATTTAGGCATAGGCATTAGGCATTTGTGCAAATCCTTCAAAGCTTGGTGTAGGACATAGACATTTATTTGCAGATTGCTCGCTCGTCAAATATGAGGGCAACACATCAACCAGCAAGCAAGGAGGTGTTACAAAGGTGAATCATGGAGGTTGCAACAACTATTTGGTATACTTGTTTCATTTACGTTTGCTTCCTTTGTTCTTTGTAATTACTTTGGGTTTTGTCTTTCACATTGATTTGATAACTTGAATCTAATCCAAAAATAAATCCATTGTTACATTTGGGTTTTGTCGTTCTTTCATTTGCTTCCAAGCCCTAGTTTCCAAAGACACGACCATAACTTTCAAACGGCTACGTATTTTCTCACGAATTTTTTTTTGCAGCTTGGGGACAACATCACACATTTTCATTCCAAAAATCAAATTTTTGGATCTGTTTTCAATTTTTTATAATTGTTTTTCTGTTTTTCATAAAAAATTAATTTTGAGAGAAAATTATTGAATTTTTCAGCTATGTTTACTTTTTTGGAAAGCTCTCTAAATTTTAATAGGGGTCTGTTCTTTATCTTTTAAATTTGGATGCGAAATTATTAGTCAAAAAATAGATCTTTTAAAATATGGATTTAAAAAAAAATTCTTAGGTCTCACTCATGATTGCAGATCTACTCACAATTTTTTTTTTTCTAGATTTGGGAAGACATCAAATGATTCCAGTAGAAAAATCAGAATTTTTAGAGTTGTTTTGTATTTTTTATAATTTTTTTATGATTTTTCATAAAAAAATAATTTCAGGTGCAAAACAGAAAAATTTTCTGATTTATTTAATTTTTTGGAAACCTCTTGAGATTTTAGATAGGATTTATTCTCTGTATTTTTCATTTTACTATCAAAAAAAATTCTAAAAATCAGATTTGTTGTGACTAGCTAACCCTCTAACAGTAGTGATCAAGTATCTTGCTAGGGTTTGTTGTTGGTTTTTTGCATGTGCAGGAAATAAACACTTCAAAGGACACATTGGATCAAGTGGACAAAAAAGGAGGCATCTAACTATTTTTACAGATGGATAGTCGAAGATCATTATTAAACTACTAATGTGTGGTCTTGCAGGTTTGAACGTCAAAGACTAAACATCAAAACAATGTGTTTGTCTTTTTTTTTAGTATAATACACATTTCCTTTGGTGCAATTAAAATGAACTTGTCTTTCTACTATGTCTGAGTGTGTTTGCAAAATGGTAGGTGAGTATGCTCTCACCTTGTGAAAACTCGGTGATCAGAAAACTAGACCCATTTTTATCTATCATTACCTTCATGACTTGGTATATTGGAGTATCCTCTCCCCTTGCGCTTTCGGGCGATCTTGGGTGTAAGAGAAATGGTTACTAACTCTAGAACTTGGCCCTGTTCTGGTGGGAAAAAGTACTCACCCCAGGACGACTCAGACTGGTAGCACCCTGAACCCGAGGGACTTCCAGCCAATATATAAAAGTGGATTCTTGGGGAAAACCCAAGAATCACGAGTGTGGTTCCGATGAGATGGATTTGAAAGGGGACTCTCGCCATATGGATCATGCCCCATGAACAGAATGCCCGTATTAAACACCTCTTGCCTTAGTGTCCAACCGTTCTATTGGCCATTGCTTGATATAGTGCAGGGTACAATATCATTCCCGAAGACACTCACTACTGATCCCCTTGAGTAGAGATAGCAATTCTTGGGATGTCATTACCCAAAGAATCTGAATTTGTTGTGCTCGAATGACGTTAATGAGCCATGGAGGGGAGCCAATGCCACCAAAATTATAAGCTATCCACTCTCGAGAAGGAAAGGTGTTTATCACCAATCCGGGGTATATCGATGGGCTATATCAAGTACACAAACCATTGGCCTATTGGCCTTTTTAGGATTGTACTTGTCTCATGTGTGCTTGCTTACAGTTAAAATATCGTGCTTGCAAGTGTTTTCTGGATACTGAAATAAATCAAACAACAGTCAAACATCTAGAAACAACCAAGTCAAACATTGGACCTTTTTTGACTCATTTCACAACATGAACATGCAATCTTCCATGAACATGCCATCTTCATCACAAAACATTTTTCAGCCAATAATAAAAAGAGACAAAAATGGACGAGTATGTGCAAAAGACTTCAAAGCTGCAGCACAAAATCCTAATATAGTCTCGTTTGTAGAAAAGTCAATCTTACGTGACCCTCAAAGGTATCTAGCCATGCTTTTAGACCAAGGGGCTAAGTTACCACAAGGATTTGACATAAATACTTTGCCACCACCATCTGTCTACCCTCACAATCAACAGTCACTTGACACAAATCCTACCATTAATTCACAACAAACGTCCACTAATCACCCTTATCCTAACCTTGACAAGGGAAGCCAACTATCAACTAGTCCATTCCAAACCTCCATGTCATATTCTGACCCTTCACCTATCAATCCTGTCCAAGTCTACATGCCTTATCAACCATCTACCAACTCATGTCAAGTCCCCACATCATACCATACTGATCCGGTCCAAGTCTCCATATCCTATTTCAATCAACCTTACACCAATCCAGTCGAAGTCTCCATGTCATATCCTTGTCCTTCAACAGTTAATCCAGTCCAAGACTCCATGACATATCCAGTCCAAAACTCCATGTCCTATCTTTGTCCCTCACATGCTAGTCTAGTCCAAGTCCCCATGTCCTATCCTAGTCCTTCATATACTAGCCCAGTCCAAGTTCCCACGTCCTATCCTAGTCCTTTGTTCATTAATCCTTTTCAAGTCACCCCCTCACAAGCCACATCTAGTCATGAAAATTCTATCATAGTCCAAAGTCAAATCCCATTTAATAGACTTGAGGATAAATGTCAAAATGAAAGTCCAAAGCATGACCTTATAACGTCACTCTCATGTCAAGAACAAGGTAGTCCATCCCATGACCCTATCTTTCAGTCCATCCAAGAAGTTCTTCAAGACGATCATGACATCCAAATTACCCCAACCCTTGACAAAGACTTCAATCCTAATTACATCACCCACGACAACCCTACCATTGACCAAGAAGTCCAAATCCACGACAACCCCATCTTCGACCAAGACCCTACCATTGACCAAGAAATCCAAGATGATCCACTCCTTGACCTTTATGCCATTCATGATCAAACACTTGCCGACCTTACAAAGGCCTCGGCTATTGACACTTCCCATGATGAGACACTTGTTTCCATGGGACACATAGACGATATTCCTCCAGAACAAGAATCTTCCACTAGGGACATGCTTGCATATGATCAAGTTATAGCTAAAATCATTGGACTCTATGACACTAAAAAGCCTAACATACTGAAGCATTTCCTCGAACCAACAGTAATCATCCTCGAATCCTGACATGTCACACGATCAAGCCGAAGATATCAATTAGAATATGTCCAACATGGACAATGAAGCCAAGATACCTTTAATGTAACTTAGGTCATCTATCTTTGTTAGAGCAAAGCTTTCTGCGCATCTAAAAATAATACAAGTGACATCCATACCTAATGATGGGTTAGCATCTTTCTTTCTCTCAAAACAAACAACAATTCCCATCCAAATAACAGAATCATGCAATATCGTTTAATTCTGAGTATCAATGCCGCACATTCTTGAACCAACACAAATTATAGACACCGGCCCGGCTATTCTAATAACAAATCAAATGATGTCGGGTACCGACATCAAAACCTTTACCAGATACAAATGAATCCAAGAAATCCCTGTCAAGATTGCTATCTGACCGGACCAATAATAATAATAATAATAATAATAATAATAAAATAATAATAATAATAATAATCTAATAAGCAAATAAATTCCCTTGAACCAAATGTTCATATCAAAGATCAAAATCAAACGTCAGCCATTGAATCAAACAAAAGGACAAGTGGACAAATGAAATTAAAATGGATCCCAAAGAAAGATGGATCAAACAAAGACACCAAGTCAAATACAAAAGTCAATCACAATGTGGAGCCACAAGACAAGAGGACTCCCACATATAAAACATGTCCACCTCCTTCAAAATGGTTATCAATCAAGGCATATAAAAGTGTTGGTTCCAAAAACCATCCCTCAAAAATCTGTCATACACCATACCAAGTTTGGAAAATAAAAAGTGATTCATCCAAGCATCCAAACAACCTTTCCACATCTACCATCATTCATCATAACCCTACATCTTGTCTAAAGTCCAATGATCCCACGTCACAAATCTGTCACATCTTGGCAGCAACTCTTTACCACAAGGACTCTCATGGCACTCTATCGCGATGTGCGTATTCTGATAAGGCCAACTCTAGTATCAAAAAGGATCACAATGACACCAATCAGTTGTATACAAGCGCTATGATCCTGACAAGACACCTACTTTAGACAAAACGTTATTGACATATCATGGCACTAGTCTCTACATCGGCATCGTCAATGAATTCAGAACAGGCAGTGGTCATCTAAAGCACCCAGGCTATCCACAAAATCAGAAATACAAAAAAAATGCAAAATGTAAAACATCGTCACCCTGATGAAAACCTGGCAAACAGGCATCTTGGTGACACCAAAAAAGTCAAAAAGTCAAGAAAATAGTAAAGAGAAAAATTTCATCCAATGGTGAAAACCTGGAAAACAGGCGCCTTGGATAAGTACCATGATGAAAACCTGGCAAACAAGTGTCATGTGTAAAATAAATTGTCTGTGGAATTTTATACTTGGGGGCAAGTCGTCTCATTTTCCCATGCCTTCCTCATGACATTGACGTCCATCTAAGCCCTATCATTTCCACGCATTTTTCCCACTTACCTCGATCTTGACATAAAACTAGCACACATAAATCATGCTTTGGGAAAACTCTTGACATGTCTATCCTTCGGTCATACATGATTCACAAAAAATCATGTCATTGACCGTCATAGTCTTATTGTCCTTATATGACATATTCCTTGAAAATCATACGACAATTCCATTAGTCTCATGTCTCTCATCTTTTACCAAGGCCACCCCCTATCCTTTCATTCCTGTCACCTATCTTGGCTTTCCCTTGTCAAACAGTCTAAGGATAATCATCATCCCATCTAGTTCTAACCAAGTCATTCCAAATGCAACGAGTCTAATCCATACAAACACATTATCCAAAATGTTACTTGACTACGTTCCTAGCCCGGTTGTAGACCTCCATACTTTCATCACATTATCATCATCATCCTCACGTTGTTTCGGGATGCGTCCTTCCCACGTCAAACAACATTGTCATCACATGTCAATTGGTATTTAGCTTGACTAGGAGTACAATCATGTTTGTCCTTGGATTCTCATGTGTAGGCATTAGTCATATGCATTTGTCACGATCCTCTTAAATGTCAAAATCCAAAAAATCATCAAACGTCAAAAAGATAAAAACATCATAAAATGTCCTAAAAAAAGACAAAAAAATCATAAAATGTCCTGAAGAAAGACCAAAAACATCATAAAATGTCCTGAAAAAAGACAAAAAAATCATAAAATGTCTTGAAGAAAGACCAAAAACATCATAAAATGTCTTGAAGAAAGACCAAAAAATCATAAAACGTCCTAAAGAAAAACATAGAAATATCCAAATCAATGTCAAAATCCTAAAAATGGAGTCAAAGTCAGTCAGTCCATGTCATTGTCAAACTACATTGTCTCTGCGCATTTGCTACGTAGGCAAGGCCATCAGTCGATGAGTCCCCGAGACATTAGGTCAGTCCTTTTAGGTTGGTCCAAATAAAATCATGGAATTTGTCACAATCGTCACATCAATCAAATAAGTCAGACATAGTCAAACTCAAACACAAGACAGTCATTCGAAATGCCAACGTCAAAATTGGTCAAAATCAGACAACATAAGCCAATCAATCATACAGTCAACATCTGTCAACTTTCCAAAACATATTACTCAAAACAATGTCAGTCTCGTCACTCTTTGGTCCTCTTCAAGATGTGTCCTTCTTGGAGTTAGACCTCATCAAAATGTCCTTTGCCTTTTCAGGATGTGTCCTTCCTGACAATAGGCCTTGTCCAACTGTCAACACCGTCAAATTGGCAAAGCTCTTAAACTGTCAAAACTGTCAAACTAACAATAATTCAATCTTTGACAAACAAACATTGGCAAACAAGATTAAATGGCTATTAATTTTTCTAATCTATCTTGTCTTATGTTTTGACTATTTTGTCTATTTTTGTCTTATATTTTTACTGTCTTGTCTTTTTGGTCATGTTACTAGCTACCTCGAGGATGTCCCATGAAGGATTTAGAGGTGCGATGACGTCTCTTGGCCTATTTTATTTTCTTTGACTGATGTCTATGGATTGTCTCAACAAAAAGACTGGGGCAACATGACCCTTAGTATGAGTTAGGACATTCCTTTACTGTGACTATCTGTTTTTCAAGTGGATGACCTTGCACACCTTGGTCTATGCCATATCATGGTGTTTGTTGTCCATTTGTGTCATTTTTACCACCCAATGATGATTAAGAGCAATAAATTTTAAATTCCTATGGCAATGTTTTGAAGGATTTGGTCTAGGAACTAACATGCATCTTCTTTAGTCTTGTCATCTTCTCTGTCTCATCTCATATAGGCATTGCATCCATATCATCATCCATATCTTTTGCACTAACATTTCTTTGTCTCTTCATATTCTAGTCTTCTCATTAATTTCGAGAGCACACCCATGTTCTTGGAACCCGCCTTTTCCTCTCGAGGCATACTTATAACCCCTCCTCGGCTATTCTTCCTCATCTTATTTTGTACCAGGGGCATATTCTTGACTTATTTTCTTTGTTACAATGCGACAAGCAACATTATGACAAAGAGGGGCAAAATGTAGACACCTAAAAATGACCTAGGCCTGCAAGCTTCATTTTTACCACTTTCGCCCTAGCATAATTAAAATATTTAATTATGTCCTTATCTCATTCATCATTACTAAATAATTTATACTGCTTAATTAATTCATGTCTTCTTTGTATTTCTTTATGATTATTAAATAAATAAATTTTATTGTATTTTATTTAATATTTCAATTAACTGTCATAATTAAATGAATTGATTAATTTATTTAAATAATTAATCTTTATTCGCTAAATTAAATAATTATCTTTAATTATTTAATTGTCAAAATTAATATTCCTCTCATTTTAAATAAATGAAATTATTTAAAATGTCATCACTTTCTTAACTGTCAGTCCATTTTGGTAAATAATCTGAAAAAGATTATTTATCGTCTCACAAAATCATTATTTTGAATTGATTTAATTCAAAATGGCAAATATTCTTCTATAAATCAAATAATCGGGTAGATTATTAATTTTTCAAATCTGATCTTTAGTTCAAATCTTATCTTCTTGATTTTTTGAATCTCATAAATGAGACAGTCTTTATCCTTTTGATTTTCAAATATCTTTATTTCTCTAATTAATTATCTCACTTATTCCCCACCGCTGATTTGATTCTTTCAAATGAAATCTCAACCACTCACTTAAGGATTTTACCCTAACCCTGATTAGGGATTATTAGATTTAATCTTGTCCGCTGATTTTAGGTCTCTGTTGAAAGTCAATCTCATCCGTCCATTCAAAATGGCATTTTCTATAAAATGCTATTTTTCTCTCATTTCTGGATTACACACGAACATAATATACATTCTTGCACTTGAACACTTAGACTTTCATAGCAATTCTTATTTTTATTTGATCAAGTCTTAGCATTGTTTAGGCATAGACATTGGAAATCATAGGCATTTAGGCATAGGCATTAGGCATTTGTGCAAATCCTTCAAAGCTTGGTGTAGGACATAGACATTTATTTGCAGATTGCTCGCTCATCAAATCTGAGGGCAACATGTCAACCAACAAGAAAGGAGGTGTTACAAAGGTGAATCATGGAGGCTACAACAACTATTTGATATACTTGTTTCATTTATGGTTGCTTCCTTTGTTCTTTGTAATTACTTTGGGTTTTGTCTTTCGCATTGATTTGATAACTTGAATCTAATCCAAAAATAAATCCATTGTTACATTTTCTTCCTAATTTGAGTTTTGGCAAATGGATTTCATGGGGAATCCTTGTTCATGCTTGCAATTGACCAACTAATGTGTTTATTCATTGTGTTTTGTAGGTATTCGGATTGGGGTTCACACATTTGGCACTAGGAGGGTAAAATCTCATTCTTTATCACTTTTCTCACAAATTTCAGCATTTTTGTTCATACACAGAAAAATTCCAATGCTAAGAGCTCAACGTCACTGTTTTAGCACTATTGAATCTTCAGCGTTGCCATATAGCACCGCTGGAAACTCAAACTGTGACGCTGGAGTTTTCTCGCCCAACATTCTGAATTTTAAACTGTGATGTTTGACCAATTTGACTCACAGGAATTTTCAAAAAAATCAAACTGCAATGTTGGGCAAAAGGGCAATGTGGTTGAGCTCACTGTCCTTGACATAGAGTGGCACTGACTGGTAAGCAGCGTTGTACAACACCACTGAGAAATCAAACTTTGACGCAGTCACGGGTTGCACCGCTGGCAGGGAGTAAAAAGCGGAAACTTAATTTTAGCACGTTCTTTTGATCATTAATGAGTTTATCTTCTATTTTCTACTTTTTAATCTTTGTATTTTGCATAATCTAACTGGTTTTCTCTCTTGTAGGTTGGATTAATTGAAAATGAAAGAAGGAGAAGCATGAGGATGATATTTCGCAAGATCAAAGTGTTTTTTAACACTTTAGTGTTTGTTTAACACTTTTTCACGAAATTGTTATCTCTTCTTTCTTAGGACACTAATTTCGTTTGGGTTTTAAAAATAATCTTTTCATTTTTTTGCAAAGGTTTAAAACGAACATTAGGACTATAACTTACTAGAGTTTATTTCTTCAGTTAAACAATTGAACAAAATGTCTATCATTTGTCCTTTGGTGCTTTAAAAAGAATTCATTATTGCTTTGTGGGATCTAAAATGAACATGTGCTATTTTTTTTTGTGAAGGCTTACTTGAACTAACTTCATTGGAAAAGGACATATGTGCTTCTCTCGCACTTTATAGCGATCTTGAGAATCAAAAGGCCTTTTTCGTGATTTTAGGTTGAGATAAAGCAATCACCTCCACACTTCATTTTGCGTTTAAGAATTGAACCAAATCTTGTGCGAGTGTGAGTGGAGCATTATTACATACATTCTCTTTCTTTGTTTCCAACAGATATTGATTGAGTTATGGATATTTCCTTTACTCACTTTTATTTATCCTAGAGGGCCTGCCTTGGGGATAAAGTACTCACCCAAGGAATGACTCAACTGATAACACTCTAAAGCCAAGATTATTTCCAACCGGGATATAAATGTGGGTATTGGAGTAAATGCCAATATCACACGATTGATTCTGATGAGATGGATCCGAAAGGGGACTCTCACTGTATGGGTCAATCTCCACGAATGGAAAGTCCTTATTAAAACCCATGTGCTAGAATTTCCAAAATCCTTTGATCTATTTTTTGGTGCAAGAATGGTTGTTCTGAAGCCACCCCACACTTTTACAGTCTTTTAGTAGAAATGGAAAGCATGCCATGGTATTTTCATGGGTGTTGATGCTTGGCTGCCCCGATTGACATTTATGAGCCATGGAGGGGAGCGATGGGGTCAAGCATCTAACCATTCACTAAAGATAAGTGTAGCTGGACTTGTCCAAGTGGGAATCCAACAAATATTGTCTTACAAATCCATAGTGTTGTACTTATTCATGGTTTCAAAATGCTTTTCTTGTACAAAAACATCTTGAAAACAAATACAAACATCTCCATCAAAATTTCAAACCCTTTTAGGAGACAAATACAATTGACTCAATCCATATGTTATTGCTTGCCCTTGGGATTCACATCCTTAGAGGTTTCTAAACATTTGGATTACATCTCAATTTGTCTACCAATGGTAAACGATAGGTAACCCTTGCCTTGAGTTCATCGAATTTCCACATAACACATTTTGTGGGATTTGAAGAAATTAAGACATTGGACATCTTAGCTTGAAAAAAAAACCTAATCAAAGAAAAGTGTTTTTGGTAAAATAAAGCCATTAAGCAAAGCTAAACAAAACAAACTCTCATATGTGATTGAAACCTCAAGAAGTCCAAATCCCAAAAAAAAAGTCATTGGTTCAAAATCTGGAAATTCATGTTCAAATCAAATCATTCTTTGGTTATAAAGGTCTATAGGAGCATTTCATGTTCTTCAATACCTAGGTCTAGGAAAAAAAAGTGTCTTTTTTAGGTTCATCTTAGGATCAAAAGAAATCAAAATATTTTTCACCCATCCTTCAAACATCAAAACAAAAATCATTTCACCATCATCTTTTAGAAAAATCTTGAAACTATCCTTCACACTAGGCTTTTTGGAAAATCATCAAATCCTTGGGACAACATCCTTGAAATCCTTATCAAAATCACCTTTGGCTAGGTATGTGTAGATGCATCCTTTTGCATATGCTTAGTCAAAGTTATCAAACCATCTTGTTTATCTAGGTATGTGTAGATGCATCCTTCTGCATATGCTTGGTTAAATTATAATCTTGTTTGAATAGGTGTGGTTAGATGCATCCTTCTCCCTACACGTATTCAAATTATCATCCCTTTAGAAAATCTACCCTTTAGATAATCATCCAACATCTTAAGGTCTATTTGTTCAAAATCAAATCAAAATCAATCAAAATCAAGGACAATCCCAAAAGGAAAATCAAAATCTGAAACACATCCGAAAGTTCCAAACTTAGCCTAGCATCTCCTTCAAGATTTTTCAAAAGACCAAAAACATTCACATCATCCATCCCTTGCATCATCATCATATCACCTTTCGATCCTCAAGATATCCTAAAATTTTCTACTTTGGACATAAAGTAAAGATCAATCCAAAGAATTAAGAGATTCATCTCCCATACTCTTGAAAATTGATCCTTGTTTTATGGTTCAAACTAGATCTCAATACAAGAAGAGCATGGAAGCCAACAAAGAAACACTCGCTTCAAGTGATCTAAGCCAAACAAACAAAAAAATGAATTTTTTCGAATCAAGCAATCCTTTGACCATATCATCATCATAAAACCCACAAGAAGGAAATCAGGAAGAATACCTTACCTTTGGGATGTATCATGAAGAAATAACTGAAATGCTCCAAAATTTGGAAAACCATAAAATCATCAACATCATGACGAGGCTTAACCCTTCGCTATACATGCTTGAGATAGCAAAAAAAGGGCCAAATTACCTTTGGATTTCGACGTGAGTACCATAGTGGAGAAATCTTTACCACCAATCTCATCCACCATCCCCATGTCATCTACACCCCATCCCAAAACATCACCCAAAACATTACGCAAATCACGACATCATTTGCTCCAACCCAACACAATGTTAATAAAGGGAATGCATTTCTTAATGCTATTCAATCACACCCCCTTGTTAACAATCAAGATGTGGATGCAAATACCATATTGGAATAAAACATACCCCAAAATCCATTACACAACTATGTTCCTCTCAATTTCCATCATGACTGATCATCATCATCAACCTTCTATGCAACACCTCAAAATTCTCTCATCACAAATCCGCAAGAAGAGGGAGACATGTTCGAACCAGGGGGAATTTTTGACACCGCAACATTTTCTCAAGAACTCGCACCCCTCATATTTCCACCTCTTCCACCATTTCCATCATCATCCACACCACTCCTTGGTTTGGGGATCCCACCTTTACCAAGTTTCAATCAAACCAACATCCTGAATGTCAATCAAAACATCACACAAAACTTCTCATCGATATCACAACAATAGATGACAATGACACAAACAAACACAACATCATCAACCACCCCCTAACATCTCAAAGCATGGTTTCTCAAGGACCAACCACCAACATGACAGCACCATCCACCACTCAAATCACCAACACGACATCACCACTCACCACCTTCACAAACGCCATTCCAAATCCACTACCACCAACTTCCACCACATCAAGCCAATACAATGCAGCATTGCAAGCTGCTTTTCAAAGGGGATTCCAACAAGTGCAAAAACAAAAAGCCATACAACTAGCCACTCAGCAAGCTGCTCAAGCCGCGCAAGCTGCCTAAGCAGCCTAAGCAGCATTACAAGCACAACAAGCCACACAAGCCCAAGCTTTATTGCAACAACAACAACAAGCCACTCAAGTTGCTCAAGCATCCCACGTCGCATTGCAAGCACAAAAGGCTGCTAGAGCACAAATTCTATTACAATAACAAGCAGCACAAGAAAAATCCCAAGCACAAGCTCAAGCTCAGGAAAATGCCCAATACCAAGCACAACATGCACAAGCACAGCCACAACTTCTTGCACAAAAACAAGTAGCACAAATGCAAGCATATCAGCAAGCAATAAAGCAATATCAAGAGCAGCAAGAAGCAACCCAATTGGCATCCCAACAACAAGCATTGTTGGAACAACAACAAGCACAACAACAAGATTTTTGGAACAACAACAAGCACAACAGCAAGCACAAATCCTAGCACAACAACAACAAGATCAACAACAAGCGTTGTTCATACAACATCAGGTGGAAGCCTACCTAGCTCAACAAAACATACAGATACCATTGAAAAAAACATCAAACAACCCACCCATCCAACCCACAATTGAAACACCCCAAAACACCTTCATCCCACCCCCTGATCCACAAAATGACGTAACGACACAAATCCAGTTGCTTTCGCAACAAGTGCTTGATCTTCAATCAGGGTGAACAACAAAAACACCAAGCAACTTGTGCCCGTATCCTTTTGACAGGAGCCTAGTGATGAAACCATTCCCCAAGGGATTTGAGATACCCAAGTTTGAAAAATATAGTGGGACGAGAAACCCTGAAAATCACATCAAGGAATTCCAGGTTCATTGCATGGAAGTCCTATACGACGATACTTATCTGATGTGGCTATTTCCTAGGAGTTTGGCTGGTCATGTTATGGAATGGTTCTCTCACCTACCTTTAGGCATTAGGACATTCCAAGAGATTATAGATGCATTCATTAAAAATTATGCATGCAACATTTCCATGGATGTCAGTCTAGAAGAACTCTCGGCTCTGAAACAAGGAAAGGGTGAATCATTTGCTTCATTCCTGCAACGATGGAGATCCAAGGCCAATCAGAGCAAGTGGACCATGCTCGAAGAACAACAAGTTTGCACCATCATAGCCAACCTTGAAGGCCTCTTCGCATTTCATCTCAAGGTTCAAGGGATCACCACATATGATCAGTTGATCTCCAAGGCACTCAACATCGAACGAGCCCTTATGACTCAACCCGCGGGATTAACCTCATACCACGAACAACAAAACAACCGCCATCTTCCAACTACAATGATAAACCTCACACGTGGGCAAGGAACAAAAATGTCACTAATGATGGTGTCATAGACGCCAAGGTGGTAATTAGTGCCCCTCACCAAAACACACCCGCACCACAAATCCAAATCCAACACCAACCCAATCATCATGCAATACAACAACCAAAAAATAATCCGACAATCAATAATCTTAATGATCAAAGAGGACCACCCCAACGCAACAAGAGTTATCCCAAGCAAAAGTACACCACTTTGGGGGAACCACTTGAAGACATAATGAAGAAGCTGGTAGACGAAAAACTCATCAAGGCTCCTACCTTTGAGAATTACAAGGAACCGGATGTGAAACCTCCTTGGTATAATGGGAAACAACTCTGTGAATTCCATAAAATAAAAGGCCATACCATGAACAATTGCATGAGATTAAAAAACATAATTCAAGATCTCATCGATAAAAGAATTATAAACGTGGAACAACCTATAGGAAACCAAGATCTTAAGATATACACAAATCCAATTCCTAATCATGGCAATAAAGGGAATAATAATAACAAAGATAAGGGGAAAGGCACCCATGCAAAGGTGAATCATGTGTATGAAACAATTGTTACTTCCCTAGATGAAAAATGCATGGTCATCACCATCAAAGGCACCCATGTCGATTGTGGAGTCAATACAAGAGGCAGAAAAGTTACCATCGTAGGATCATTCTAGCCAAACAAAGTCCCTGCATATAGATCTATTCTGAATGGCTGCAATGTCCTAGATCAACTCAAAAGAACACCAACACAAATCTCCATCATGGAGTTGCTAGAAATATCATCTTCCCATAGGAAAATCCTTGAAGAAGCATTGGCTTCATCCACTTTCCCTACAGACCTTGATGCAGAACAATTCCAAGCTATGGTAAGAAATATCATTACACCAAATCTCCTCACATTCTCTAACCAGGATTTCCCCACTGAACCATCTCACAACCATGCACTTTTCTTGGAAGCCATTGTACACAAGAGAAAATTCAAAAGGGTCTTGGTGGATGGAGGTGTGGGCTTGAATATATATTCTCTCAGCCTCATCAACCAATTGAAAATATCAGAGGATTCTATCCACAAAGGAAAGGGTATCACAATAAGAGCATATGATGATCAAGAAAGAGTGTCTCAAGGCACAATAAAACTCCCTATTCAAGTAGGGCCCGCCATCATGGAAACCACTTGTTAGGTCTTGGACCTCGACTTGTCGTATAACATCCTCCTAGGACATCCATGGATTCATGCAATGACAGTAGTAGTGTCATCTTTCCACCAATGTGTGAAATTTACACATGAAGGGCAAGAAGTTACCATCCATGGAGATCTCGAACCCTTCTCTTATTGCAAAAGCCTTGAAGAAAAGTACTATAAAATCCCCCAAGTACCAAAAAATGATGAGAGACCATCTACACCATACATCGATCCCGCCACCCTCACATCCACTTCTACGACAGAGACACCCACCACTCCCACCATTCCCACCATCTCTGAAATTAAGGTCATCATCCAAGATAATGGTTGTAGAAACTACAAGCTCCCTAATAATGCTTTTGTGGTAGGAGAGTTACCACAATCTCCTAGATCACGGGGATGTCCACAAATAAATGAAGCCTCCACATCCCAAACGTCTCCTGTGGACTATCCCACCTTTACAAGATGGGGGGATCTTGGCCGAGAGGTTATTGAGGCATATCCATCTCATATGCTATATCAAGATGAAAGACCTATAGCCAATTTACCAATGGATGACAAAAGTAAGGATTTCAAATGATGCTCGCAATGGGCTATTATAGAAATCAAAGACTTGGACAAAATGATAATGGGCTTATAATACCTATCATGCCAGAGACACGACCAATAACAAATCTTGGCCTTGGATGTACCCCTCTGAGTATAACCATATGAGGCTGAAGTCCTCCAATTAGAATAGTTAATAATCCTCGTCAGCCAACCCTAGCAGAACTACGCTTACCAGTATCTACAGGTAGAGTCATAGATAAATTTACATTTTGATATAACCGATGCCTGTAGTAGTAGTGATGATGAGGATACCATGACCAACTTACCTAGGCTATTTGAGGATACCACTCTTTGCATGATTAGCACCCTATCTTTTGAATCTGACCACCAAAATCATGAGGTTCGCCTAGTATATCACCAACTCATTGACTACGACCAAAGAGGACCACCAATTCTCGATACATTTGAGAATGATGAAGTGCTCTCAGAATCCATGGGACTACAGGATAACATTCTAGAGGAGGATCACAAAGTAGGGTTCATAATCAAGCTAGATACACAAGCCTATTATGGTGAAACGATTGAATCCCTCAGTCGCAAAAGTGAAAAATTAAGAGTAATATCCAAGTCTTTGAGTGAAAACCACATTGTGGCACTATTCGACTAGAAAAAAGTAAAAAGAAAGGATGTATCCAATGATGAAAACCTCTCCGAGGTGCCCGAGGATGGGGGATTCAATCTTCCTTTTGGAGCTCTTTATTAGAAGACCAAGAGCTCCTAGTAGCCCTCCTAAGAGAAAGACAAATAAACTTCGCATGGAGTTATGCTGACATACCAGGGCTTGATCTAGAGGTCGTGGTACACCACTTAGTAGTATATCCAAAAGAAAAGCCTGTTAAGCAAAAACTTTGAAAAATGCACCCTCAAATCGCCTTATTAGTCAAAATGGATCTAAAAAAGCTATTAGATGCAGGATTCATCCAACCGATAGATTATCTAGAATGGGTGTCAAACCTGGTACCTGTTTCAAAACCCAATGGGAACATAAGAATTTGCACAGACTTCAAAGACTTGAATAAGGCATGTCCAAAAGATGACTTCCCACTTCCAAACATTGATATGATAGTAGACATGATAGCCAGACATGAAATGTTGTCACTAATGGACAGATTCTTAGGGTACAATCAAATCTTGATAGCTAAAGAGGACCAACATAAAAAAACCTTCACTTGTACATGGGGGACTTATTGTTGGAACATAATGCCATTCGTCTTAAAGAACGTAGGAGCAACATATTAAAGGGCCATGACATTGATATTCCACAACATGATCCATAAGTCAGTTGAAGACTATGTTGATGACATTTTAGCCAAGTCCAGAAAGAGAAAAGATCACATAGCAACCCTAAGTGCCATCTTTGATAGACTGGAAGAGTACAAGGTTAGATTAAAGCCAAATAAGTGTTTCTTCAGCGTACAATCAGGAAAGCTCCTGGGATATATAGTGCCAATGAGGGGTATCGAGGTAGATCCAGCAAAGGTAAAAGCAATCCTCGAGATGGAGGCACCAAAAAAATTAAAGAAACTGAGAGGTCTCCAAGGCAGGCTCCAATCCATTTGCAGATTCATAGCATAGTTGGCAGACAAATAGAACCCATACTCTCACCTACTTCACAAGGGAGTAGCATATAAATGGGATACCAAGTGTGAAGAGGCATTCAAAAAAATCAAAGAATATCTACTAATTCCACCAGTCTTAATGTCACCAATCCCAAGAAAACCATTGATTCTATACATATCAACAACAACAACAGCCCTTGGAGGTCTCTTAGCTCAGCACGACAAAAATGGAATAGAAAGGGCTATCTATTACATCAACAGAACAATGGTTGGGCATGAGCCAAACTATTCATTCATCAAGAAAGCATGCCTCATAGTAGTGTTTGCATCACATACATTTAGACATTACATGTTGGCACACAAAATAAAACTCATTGCCAAAATCGATCCTCTCAAGTACTTATTATCAAAGGCAATGCTCATAGGAAGAATGGAAAAATGGGTGATGATATTGTCAGAATATGACATTGAATATGTGGAGCGAAAAGCAATCAAAGGCCAAGTCATCGCAGATCAACTTGCAGAAGCACTAATCTATTCAGAGAACCCTCTCATCTTAGAGTTTCCTGATGAATCTATTTTCAATCTCAACATGGAAGACCACTGGAAACTGTACTTTGATGGCTCATACACACAACATGGATTAGGAGTCGGCATCTTCTTCATCACCCCACAAGGGGATTTCATACTAAGGTCCTACAAACTTGCATTTCCCTACACCAATAACATTGCAGAATACGAGACTTTAACCATAGGTCTCAGAATAGCAGTGCAGTGGAACATTATAGCTCTCAAAGTATATAGAGACTCTTAATTGATAATAAATCAAGTCAATGATGAATATCAGACCAAGGATGACAAGCTCACTCCATACAAGAAATTGGTGGAGACTCTTAAAGAATCCTTCATTGAAATAACATTTGAGCAGATTCCTAGAACCAACAACAGAGCAATAGATGCCATGACAACAATTGGATCCTTGCTGGATATCCCCCACAACATTCCAAAATATGAATTCCTGATTGAGAAGCTTCTTGTACCTACATTCGAGGTACCAAAATCAGAATATGTGTGTGAAATCGTTGGTCCCGACGATCCTAGGTATCACAACATTTACACATACCTTCGTATAGGAGTCATACCCGCCGATTTACCCTCAAACCTAAAATGAACCTTTGTAAAAAAGGAATCCAGATTTGTCATCCTAGGAGATACCCTATACCGTAGAAGCATAAAAGGAACCCTATTGTGCTGCCTAAATGCTGAGGAGGCATTAATCACTCTAACTGAAGTACATAATGGTATTTGTGGGTCACACTCGAGTGGAATGACCATAGACAAGAAACTGCTGAGGATGGGGTATTATTGGCCCACAATGGAATGTGAGGCACATGACTATGCCAGAAGGTGTCTAAAATGTCAGCAACATGGGGACCTCATCCATGTTCTAGCTCAAGAGCTTCATCCTATCGTCACACCATGGCCCTTTTCACAGTGGGGACTTGATCTCATTGGAAAAATCACACCCACCTCATCTAATAGCCACAAATTCATCATAACTGCAATAGAGTACTTTACTAAGTGGGTGGAAGCCATACCCATGATGTATATAACTGGGAAGCAAATTTCAATGTTCATCTTGAACTATCTCATTTGTCGATATGGTGTTCCACAAGCAATTATCTCAGATAATGGAACACCATTTAAGAATCAGGAGGTTCATGACTTATGCAAAAAATTCAAAATCCAACATCGCTTCTCCACCCCATACTATCCCCAAGGCAATGGCCAAGCAAAAGCTACAAACAAAGACATTATGAAAATCTTCAAGAAAATAGTCAATGACATAGGTCGTGACTAGCATTTGCAGCTTAATCCCGCCCTCTAGGCCTATCGAACCAACATTCACACACCCACCGATGCCACCCCTTTCTCCCTGGTCTATGGATCATAAGCAACACTCCCCATCGAAATCGAGATCCCATCACTTAGGATATCACTACAAAACCTCATCATAGATGAAGAGTACAAAGTATCAAGATTGAACAAGCTGGAGCTACTGGATGAGTGACGTATAGATGCTTTGAATCATTTGCAAGTCTATCAGAATAGACTCAAACGGAGCTACAATAAGAAAATCCGAAGCAGGACCTTCCAAGTCAGAGAACTAGTATTGAAAGAAAATCAGAAGAATGTCCCAAACCCAAGTAGCAAAGGAAAATTTGAACCTAATTGGTTGGGACCATTCGTTATCATAGCAAGTTACAAGTCAAGAGCATATCAGTTATCAACACCCGAAGGGGAACCTCTGCAAGATCCCATGAATAGCTCTCACCTCAAAAAGTTTTATGCCTAATTTTTTCAAGGTATAAAACCAAAAAAGCAGAAAATGTCCTAAAAAAATGGTTACTTTAGCAAAAACCTGGCAAACAGGCATCTTGGTAACAACAAAAAAATCAAAAAATAAAAATAAAAAATAGAAAAAGGATTGAAAATAGTAAAGAGAAAAAATCATCATGTAGTGAAAACCACTTCGGTGGCAATTTGGGAAAAGTACCTTGGTGAAAACTTGGAAAATAGGTGCCTTGTGTAAATAAGAACTTTCCATCCACTAGGATCTTTACGGCTTGTTCTGCACCATCCATCCATTGCAATCGGATCTCCATCCATCACTCATCCACTCGCATCTGCACCATAGCTTGGTCCTATCTTCGTATCATGATCCCTCCTAGTACTACTCACTCATCCCAAGGTCATCTTGTCCCGCCATTATCAGAGTAGTCTATTGCATCACACTGGGGGCATGTGCTTATCAGATTGGATTCGTGTATATCCTTAAAGTCCCAAAATCAGAAAATCCAAAAACATCAAAAAAATCAAAAAATCCAAAAACATCAAAACATATCAAAATCCCAAAAACATGTCAAAAAGCCAAAAAATCCAAAAACAAGGTCGTCTTCTCGAACTACGTCATCTCTAAGCTTGAACGTAGCAAAGGTTGATCTTTGATCATCCCCCGAGACATTTAGGTCAGTCCTATAAGAGCCTGTCATAATAAACTGGCATTTCATCATGTATATCCTCATCTGTAAATTAGTCAACTTGTTAGTTGAACTACATGGTCTCTGCGTGTATAACATAGGCAAGGCTCGTCTGTTGATCAGCCCCTGAGGCCCCTAGGATAAGTCTTTAGGTTAGTCTCTTGGTCAAAATATCGAAAAATCCCAAAACATTTGGAAAATAAAAAATTAGAACATTTGAAAATCTCAAAAAATACCAAAAAACATCCTCAAAACATCTCAAAAAGATAAAAAAATCCAAATATTTGAAAAAATCCATCTCATCTCGCGTGCACCCATGATAACATCACTCATAATAAACAATCATCATCCTCAATCTTTGGTAAGATAATCAGAAACAAGTCTAGCAGGTTGAAAGTGAAAATTTAAATTGCCAAGTCTTAGGTCTAAGTCAGTTCATAAACAAGTTGGTCAACTCTGGGTATCGGTAACTCATCATCCAATTGGTCCCATATCAATCATTTGAAAGAACTCTTTGGATAAATGAAATGGAATGCCACCATCCACTAACATGTCCTAGGATGAATCCTTCCTACAATGGGCATTATCTTTTGGCAATAGTTTTGACTCTTATCCTTGAAAACACATCCTCTTTTGGTTAGTGGTATTGAAGAACATCAACTTGTTTGTTTACTTTGTCTTCATGCTTTTGACTTATCTTATTGGGCTCATTCCAAGGACTTCTTGATGATATCCGAACAGAGAATTTAGAGAAATAGGAATGGGGCAACAATCATTATCTTTTGTTTGCTATGCTTGTTGGACGTTCTTGTAATATAACCTTGGTGAATACTTGCTTTGTTAGGTATGTATGGAGGGTGTTTTGGGAAGCTTGTTGACTATTGCATTGATAGGTTATACCTTGCCATGTTTTGGTCCGAGATGTTTGAAACTTCTAAAGTGCATCCTAGCAAGGTTTTTGTATGTCAGGTGTGAACAAGAATACTCCTATCTGCTTGTTAAGTCAAAGTCCATCACACTAGGTACAATGCCAGCCTGGTTTTCTATACCTTGATGCATCGTACCACGTGTGTTATCAAACATAAGAAAATTGGCCCTTTGAAAATCCTAATTCCTCGGCAAGAAATCATCATCATCATTAGTTGCATTTTCATCATCTTGTGTCTTTTTGAAATGACTTCTTCTCTTTCATCCCTTCTTTCTTATCATGCTAAAAAAGTACTATGACAGTTAGTCATCATCGTCATTGATCCTGCATCCACAAATCATTATCATATTGGATAAGCATATCATATAGGAAACATATGCATTGCATTTCCATCATCATATAAATATGGCATTATAAGCAGCCTTCATAGATAAGCACATTCATTTTATTACATTGCCTCCATTTTTACATTGCATTGCATCCTTTGCATGGCATCACATTGCATTTATCAAATAAATCATCTCATAACATTCATTTGAATAAACATTTCATAACCATTTCACCATTATCACATAATGCATAATCATACACAATAGGTACATAAGCATTATAAATAATTCATTTGCATACATACTTGCATAACATTATAAGGTCATCTCACACATTGCATTCATTTGACATAGAACATCATCATCATTGCATATAGTACATCACATTAAAATGCATCATGTACATTACATTATCATTTAATACATGATTAGGATAATAATATTTGTTATTCTAAGCATCTTAAAACCATCTCATTTGCATTATATCACATAAAACATGACCATTGCATTCTCATTGCACTAATCATCCATATCATCTCATAAATAGCATCAGAATCATTTATGCATTTCATTGATCATTCCACATCAGCATAAATAGGAACATACAAAATTCATTCACATGCAAAGCGTACATCCATCCATAATCTATTCATATATAACCATAATTCACATAACATTTCATGTATATACCATATCATTTTGCATATTACAATCCATATCACATATCACATCACCATTTTATCATTATATAGACAACATCTTTACACGTCACATATATACATTTCCATATCATAAGTTAACATAATATAGATCTGTTAGTCATAATTATAATGCATACATCATCAAAAATAAATACATCCATAAATACATCATATAGCATCATATAAGCACCATATAACATCATTGCACAACATATAGAAGTAGAATCATCCATGCATAAATAAATGGTACACATCGCATCGCATCAAAATCATCATCGGCTCGTATATATCATCAATAATGTAACTGTCATAGTACAAATAATAAATTAGATCAATGTACATGTATGTCAATCAATACAAAAGGACCATCCGGCTATCAAAAATGAGCCCATAAGGCACAAAAAGTATCATATCATCTCGATCAAGGTCTATCCCCATGTATGCTAGCATCGCCCCTGTCACCGTGCCCCTCTACTAGTTTGAAGCTAGTCTGTTGTGAGTACTCTAGGACCCATCCTTCTTTGGGAATGACCTCATGATAATGCCTCCGATAGTACTCGGCCTCTCGGATGACATCCCTGTAAGACCGAATAAACATTGTACCCTGTGAGGAGGAGGCTGCCATACTCTCTAACTATTGTCTCCTGCCTAGCTTTGTGGCTGCCTGTAACTCTGCAGCCTGTCTTTGCTGAATGGCCTAATCCCTCTCGGCCCTGAGCTGCTCTCTCTCAACCCTAGCCTGATCTCTCTCGACTGTCACCGCCTAGACCTAAGCCTGTAGCTACACAATCAATGCATCCTGAGGATCCACCTACCCTACTGGCTGTACCTGAGGCTAATCCTCAACCCGTGGTGGTACACCTAGTGGTACCTGCTGCTGATCTGACATCGGTACATCTCCCTACCCTGGCTAAACTGGCTGCACTATCAGCTGCTCCTGCCATGCATCAGCCCTCTGTCCTCATCCTCCCCCTCTACCTCTCACTCTCTGCTGATCTGAGACTACTCCTGGAATAGTCAATCGCAGGGGAGGCCGGAACCAATCCCTGTATGCCTATGTCATGCCTGGATCTGCAGGCCCCTGATCATAGGCCCATGGCCATGACACCAACTGTCTAAAACTGTTGACCACCTTTGAGGCAAGAATATACCACCCCCATGAAACCTGTGTCATGGTACAGGTGAAGATGGCTACATAGTCATTATCAAGGCGATCATGGGGCTCACCGAACTGACGCTACACACGCCTGCGCAAGTACCTCTCAATCATCGTGTGCTCATGCCCTTGCATGTATCAGTCCTAGCGAGCATAGAATAGATGAGCTGCATCATTAGCCCATCCAGGCTGACCAAGGTACAGTCACCATGTAAACACCTGCATCTTGTCGAGGACCGTCCTCCTCGACGAGTGCTCTGCCATCCATGTACACATACTCGTGCAGATCTCTGTATAAAGAAGGTAGAAGCACTGACCCCCAAGAAAAATGGATCGGCTTGTCTCAAACCATACGCTCCCAGCAATATCCTTAGCTGAGACTGAAGTATCAGCCTCGTCTGTCAGGGGCAACAAGACCCAAAATGACCACTACAAAAACTTAGCGGAAGGGAGGTGTCAGGATCCTGTGTCGCTCGAGCTCTATCTGTCCCTCACAAAAAATGATGTCCTCTGTGGTGAGGAATCTATGGCAAGCATCGCACCCCTCTTCCATGTCAAAAATCACTCACTGACCATGAATCGACAATCTCAAAATAGGCCAAATGTCCTCTAAGGTGATGGTGGCCTCGCTAGTGGGAAGATGAAATGAAGAGGTCTCATTGTACCATCTCTCAGTCAATGCTGACATCATCCCTAAGTGAGTGCAGATGGGCATTGCGTAAGTGATATACCATAACCCCACGACCTAGAGTCGATCTTGATCCCTATCGCTCAGGTCCCGCAAATAGCCAAACAAGTCCCGCGACCTATGCTCTTCAGAGTAGAGCTCCCTCACCACGTCCTGCATCAAGGAAGGTCACCATGTTAAATTTTTTGAAAAATTCTTTGTCGGGCATTCAAAAAACCTCTTTAGTAGTGCAATCCATGAAGGTGTCGTAGTTTGATTTCTAATCAAACTCTGACGCTAAGGCATAAAAACCCCAAATGGCACCGTAGCGGTGCACTTTTCCTCCCAGCGGTGCACTTTGAGCAAATGCAGGACCGCCACGTCACAGTTTCCAAACCACCCTGCCAACCTCGAGCTCAGCATCGCAGTTTGAAGTCTATTTTCAAAATCCAAACTACACCACAACGATGCTATTTGACACTGAACGGTGCAGTTTGATTTCTGAGCGGTGCTATATAGCACCGCTGCAGAAAGACCAACTTTAAAAACATTAAATGAAGGCTAGACATAAAAAATGAAGCTCAAGGGTCACTTACCGGTGCCCCGATGCCGAGTGGCCACTGGTACATCCGAACTTGATCAGAAATGTGTAGGGGAAGCTTTCATTGTGCCATATCATCAGGAGGTCAGAGCTCAAATCTCAAGGTTGCTAATGGAAGTGTGTGAAAATGACTTGAAAGTGACCCCTCAGGCCCCTTTTAAGCTTGAAAATTAGGGGCTTTTCACCCTAATTGGCTGACCTGCTAGGATTTTGGACCCTTGAAGCTTTTTTGTCTAGTTGAGGCCTTTTTTACATCATTTTATTGCATTTGGACATGTTTTTGGCCTCCTCGAGCCTTTTTGGACCCGTCGGGCACTTTGTCCTCTTTTTTCACGAGATCACCCAAAAATTGAAATTTTCGTCCAATCTCTCAAGGGGGCAATATATTGGCATGTTTTCTCTCACCAGGTAGCAGTAGGGCAAGTTTTTAAATAATGAAAAAATTTCAACTCTGATCGAGATCGTTTATTCTTTGAACCAACGCAACAAGTGCGTTGCTTCAAAGAGGAGTAAAATGTAGACACGTAAAATATTTCGATTGACATTGTGCATCTGATCTTGACTACTAACATCGTTTCATCTTGAATCATCCTTTGGTCTAACCATTTAATCAAATCCCCTTGTCTGATTAAATTCATCAATATTCCTCTCTTAATTAAATAAATCACTTTATCTAATTAAGTCACTCTATTTTGTTAATTAAATCAATCCATGTGATCTAATTATTCCTATTTAATTAAATAATTAATTTTATTTGATTAAATCGCTAAAGTCTATCTATTAAATTAAATAAATTAAAACCTTATTTAATTTAATCTAACATCATCTCTTTTAATTAAATAAATCAAAATCTTTATTTGATTAATCTCTTATCACATTCTTCTCATTATTTTATTTAAATAAATCCTAAAATCTAAGTCAAATAAGTCACATCATCTAATCCCTCACTAAATTAATTAACCCTTGATTAACTTAATCTCTTATCATGTCCTATCCTCTAGATTTTGCAAGTTGCACATGAAAATAGATTTAATTCATTTATTAAATCTCTATTTTCCTCACAAGGCATCTTTTGGAATATCTTTCAAGTTTGAATTCAAAAAAAATCCAAGTGGACATGTACATCCAACAAGCAATAACTCCATCTTACATGTCCTTTTCCTTGAGCCAAGTGGCATTTATTGCATTTTCCATTCCCTCTTGCAAGTCATATCAACAAATTTGAAATTCAAAAATATGCATTTATTGGCACAATCCTCAAAACTTGCACATCATCCATCCATTCATAGATTGACAAGTGGCATCTTGCCATTGGATGAATGTTAGTCCCACATTGCTCAAATTTGGACATTCATCCATCTTGGCATTCTATAAATAAAGAGCTCATATCCTCATTTGATCATCCACAAATTATGCAAAGTTATTATGCTAAAATATTTATCCATTTCCATCAAATATCATTGAGTTCTTAGCTAGGTTATGCAGTTTTTTAGCTTGAAGCACTCAATCTTCATCAACAAAGTGGATCATTCATCAATCATCATCAACACACATCAATCTTACATCATAGGAATTGGGAAAGGGCCAATTTTCACATCAAATTGGCACCAATTCCCCCATGGGATCAAGAGTTTGCTTATTTAATTAGGATTCAATCTTTGTTTTGTCATTCCCATTGTGTTTTTCATTGTTTTCTTCCTAATTTGAGTTTTGGAAAATGGATTTCATGGAGAATCCTTGTTCATGCTTGCAATTGACTAACTAATTTGTTTATTCATTATGTTTTGCAGGTATTCAGATTGGGGTTCACACATAATCTAAGTGATATTCAATAAATCACTTAAATTAAAATGATATTTCAAAGCAAATTGAGTATTTATATTACATGAATATATGGAGAGCATCTAGGAAAGTTGAAAGAGGTTAGCAAACATATGCCAAGGTTATAGGAGTTCTTTAATACACTTTGTTGATGGATTTGGAGCTTTTGGAGGGATTTTTGATGTGTCATCATGTTGAACAAGGTCAAATTGGACTTTTCAACCTTTTGGAGCCTCTTAGGCGAAGAATCAACTGCTATTTTTGGGGCTTTTTGAAAGCATACGAATTCATGGAGTTTCTAGATGCTATTTTAGTGGATCTTGTTGGGAGTTGAGGGATATAGTCACTTATGTGACTTCATTATAATCAGTTCTTCTTATGCAATTTCTGGAGTTGGAGGTTTTACAACCCTTTCTCAGATTGAGTATGCTTTGTAACTCTTTTGGAGATATTGAATACAGAAAATACCTTGGCTAGTCCTGTGTGTTTGAACATGTCACTAATTGTGTCAAAAGGGTGCATTTTTACTTGTTGATTGTGAAGTTTACCTTCCTTGAGCTGGTATTTTGTGTTCAGGCCTTTTAGTGAAATACTTATGTAAAAATACACTGTAATGGACTGAACATATTCACTTCTTATTGGTTGATGTCAAATGTTGAATTTTTAGTTTTCATTATCTTATTTAAATTAGGTGCATCACCATAGAGATAGATTATTTCATTTTATGTTATCCTTACCCTTTTTCCATCAAGTCAATAGTTAGGTGATATTACAAGCTAGGAGCAGGCCTTATGCAAAGGTTCATTTCAACTTTAGGTGACCCACAGCCTTGAAATGATCCCATGTTTCTCTGAAGTATCAAGTTTTGCAACTTGATAAGGGTGCAATTTTAGAAGATAACAGTTAGTGCCATAAAATTTGAAGATTGTGGTATCTACGTATAAGATTAAATCTCCTTAATTATGTCCCAAATTAAAATTAGTTCTCTTCTCCATAGGCCTCAAGAACTCATGTATTTCCTTGGGAATCCTTGGTGGGTCATAAACAAGATATCTTCTCAATTTTGATGTGAAAGCATTTTGGAACACCACAGTCATATTTCTAGTCATCCTAATGAAGAATCTAAGTCCAACATTTGACGAGAAAATTAATACCATCCTCCTTCTTTCTCAATGTCATATCCCTCTCAAAATTATTTTCCCCTTTAAACAAAAACATATGCATCAATAGGAAATACCACTAGAATTTCACCCAATTCTTTCCTCCTTTCAACTCAACCAGACCTTTATGGATATTCTCTACCAAATATGTGGTGTTAGCTCTCAAAAATGTAGGTTTGAACCACGAGAAGTTGCCAAGTTCTCAAAATGTTTCAGGGTAACATACAAGGCCAAATGGATTGAACCTTCTACTCTTTAGGTTCTACTAGACCTAGGCAGGTATACCTATTTGAATAAAGCAGATTTGACCTTTGTTCATTTCCTAAAGCAATTTACCCACACTGGCAAATAGGAGTGGATAAATGAGTTTTAATTTGGTATAAATTGTATAAGCAATATCAAGGAAAAAAACAAATATGTTCATATGTAAAAATGAATGAAATTAAAAAGAAAAATGGTAGAGACTAGTACCTTATTGGGTATATAGAGTTCAAGTGATAATTTGAAATGAATAACCTTTTTAGTAGAAACTCAAATTGTTTGGCATATAAGTTTAAGTTTAAAACTGGTATAAACATGCAAGGATGTGACTACTGAGTTCTTCTTAATGATCTAGATGAGACTTCCTAATTACTATGACTGACTAAAAGGACTTAATCTTTCCTTGAAAGAACCAATTAATCTAATCATACAGTTACAACAAATGTGCACTGATAAACTAAAAAGTTATCCTTGATATTATCAATTTAAACAATTAGAAAATATCAACCTTGGAGACAACTTCAACAATACTTTTAATTATAACAACAAACAACTGAAACCAGAAAAATACCACCAAATCATATGAATTTAATTGAAATCTCCATTTTTTTTTACAGGAATCATAGTCTCAAAACTATAATCATTATGTATCTATTGTATTTTCTGTTCCATCTCTCTACTTCTGCTGTCAAAAATGGGTTTAATATATTATCCACATGAACAGTCAAGTCCATTCGCATTCACATCCGGGGAGTTATTTCATTTAGGCCCTTTTCAAATGTTCACCAGACATTCGCTATGATGTCCTGCAGTCACACCGACATTTTGAGTCTCTCCAACTACCATAGATTTTATATTGTTTCGATATCATGCAGTTTCATCGATGCATTGAGTTTCACCGATATCCTATCTATACTTTCACATCTATCGCCAAGTTGTCTTGTAGTTATAGCGATTCCATGAGTCCCCCCAACATTTTATCCTTTCGGTCTTAAGTATTGTTGTGACTTTTAGGGGTCGGAAAACACTCCTCCGACTACATCATGTTATTCTGAGACTTGTCCTTAGTCAATTCTGACCGCTGAGACATAGTGGTTTTCCTACCAATGGAACTTCATTCAGCATGAGCTTCCTATCTCTCTCCGATGATTCCAGTCTCGCTGAGTCCATTCTTGTCCAAACATACCGCCAAGTCCCAATGTAGTCCTGTCGTTGTGAGATAGGGGGTCGGTAGGACTCCATCACTTCATATCAATGACATCGACAGAACCCACCCTGCCTTATCGGTAAGACCAAATGAATGGTGTGTAAGTGCACCAATATGGTTCCCAAAAAGGGGGCTTAAGTGGCCACCTTTTTTCTGAAATTAGGAAATACTGACCTTGGACATGAAATTGAGGATAGTTACACTCAAAATTTTGAGATGGAACAAAAACAAGGATCGAAGTGCTCTGAGTCTACTTTCTAAACTACTAATTTATTTTAAAAATGGTTGAGATTAAGGGGTTCAAAAGAGGGACGTACACAAATTGGTGCTATTTTGTCAGAAAACATAACATAGAAACTCTTGTATGACCTGAGCACGGTGAACTTTTTTGTAGTATTTTTAAAATCGTAATAGTCAAAAGTTAGCTAACAGTATCTAGTTGATGCATGATTTTTCTGATAATTTTTTAATGAATATTTGATTTTTTACTAATTTTCTAAGTGGGCACTTCCTGAAAAGAAGAATTTTGGTCGTGCTCCCCCTAAAATTTTACAAACAAAAGAAATTATGGATGAAAGGCTTAACATTGTTAAAAAGTGAAAAAAATTACATCGTTGGATAGCTAAGAGAGAACCTAACATTACCCATGTGTTTGCTTTTGTCGATATTGAACCAGATGCAATTCTGATGGTGAGCACGAACCCTATTATGTGAAAAAATTATAGAATTTGCAAAAACTTGTCTCTGGTCATTGGGAATGCCCTCCAAGCCTCTGGGTTGGTATTCCAAGGCAACTACCAATGCTAAGGCTCGGGGATTCCCAAAGAAAAATATAATACACTCACATTATAATGTGAGTCCATTATTTCCTAGTTTTGATCTCTTTATGTTTCATCGATATGCGTCCTTTTACCTCTTGCATGTCGCTGTAGCATTCTATTTGTTATTCCGAAACCAAGGAAAATCCTCCTGTCCCAATGTGTTTCACTGTGACCTCATGGAGTCAGGGAAACATAATGTACATAATGCTTCATTATACCGAGAGTCACCCCGAATGCCATCTCCCTGTTCCTGAGACATAAGAAATTTTCTTACCGAAACGTGCTTCCTTGCTTCATCTATTTTGCTATAACCTTGAGATATCGGAGAGACATCTCACAGATTAGACTTTGCTTTACTGAAAATATTCATTCATCATGAGTCACTGTGACAAATTGGTTCTCTCGCCGATGTATTCTTTTATCTTATGTGGGTCACCGTAACATACCGACATCGGGGAGACCTCATACAAAGTGCACTTTGTTTTACTGAAAGACTTTATCCATCTTATGTGTCGCTCAGACAATCCAATTTTCATCCCGAAAAAGTCCTCATTGTGTTATCAGCAAGACCGAAGGTCACTCACCGAGACATTACTTCGAAAGCCTCAACTCTTACCGATATTACCCCATTGAATCCATCGGGTCATGCATTTTCCATATCGCATTTCCTATCGGCATAGGTCTATGACTGTCTCCCCAACCCATGCTATTATTGTGGTAACATATGTGTTGCAGGTCTATTGGCAGGACTCTTTCATTGTCTCGATGACCGAGGAGGGACCTATCGGCAAGAGTTTGTACTGTCGGAATGAGGTCTTATCGATTTCAATATGTCTCCCCAACCGGCAACATATGGAGCTCTTCGATGAGAGGTTTTTCTTCATTGTAATGTCATGGAAAACTCTTGTGGTCTTACCGACAAGCACATTAAGAGTTCACTTCGGCCAAAGGTTGTTGCTTCGATGAAATGTCATAGCGAGTCTTTCATGTCTTACTGACTTGTGCAAATTTTTATTTCGGCCAAGCCAAGGGATTTTGGGGTGAGGTTTCACCGAATATTATCGGTCTCACCGACAAGGCACAAAGGGTTTCTATTGGAGGACTATGTCAGTATAAGAATGGAGTTGTCTCGGTGACAAAGAATGAGGACACATTGGCAAGAGTTTCTGCTTTCAATATAAGGTTTTAACGAGGTGTATATGTCTCATCGATGGAGCACAAAAGGTTTCTTTCAAATGGCTTTTGATGAGAGATTGGTTGTGTCTCGGTGATCAAGTGTGCATTCAGGTTGCTTCGTTATGACATAATGTAATCTCTGAGAGGTCTCCCTGACATTGATATGTCTCACTGATACACAAGATGAAAGGGAGCATCTCGGTAGGAGTTAAAGCTTTCAAAGTGATGTCTCGGCGAGTGACCTCTGGTCTCACTGATAGTATACATATGGACTCTGTCGGTATAAAGGTAATGTTGTCTTG
Source organism: Sequoia sempervirens (assembly GCA_007258455.2). Lineage (NCBI taxonomy): Eukaryota > Viridiplantae > Streptophyta > Pinopsida > Cupressales > Cupressaceae > Sequoia > Sequoia sempervirens. The sequence goes on along the minus strand of VDFB02271358.1, from coordinate 255,962,906 downwards.
GTGAACAGGTGTGAGCTCGGGGCTCTCAGTATAACAAGGAGAATTCTATATAATGTCTCCCTGACAGTTGAAGGTCATAGCGACACACAAGATGAATAAAGGGATTTCAGTGAAACACAATGTGGTCTATGTGAGGTCTCTCCGATATCACGGGGTCACGGCGAAAGAAAATGAGGAAAAGGAAACGCATCTTGATGAGAGTGTGATATTTTCTTAGTGGTAGGAATGCATCATGGGTATTTTCGTAAGACTAAGTGCCTCGAAATGTGTCTCACTAAGTGCCTCCAGTCTCACCGACATTGAACAATGGGAATCTACCGAAGGTTTATCGGCATAATTTCATGTAGTCTTGCCGATCTATTTTGTCATGCCAACATGCTATTTGATCGGCGAGAGAATGGTTATGTCTTGATGATCAGAGCATATAATAAGGATATTTCTCAGTAAGACAAAAGGTGTCTATGGGACGTCTCCCCGACTATGGAATGTTATAGTGACATGCATGAAGACAAAATAACACACATACTGAAGACATAACTCCTAGCAATACATCATTCAAAGCTAGTCGATGAGACATAATGCGATCGGTAAGACCTCACCCCGAAGTCTTTATCTAGCTGATATGAATCTTTTGTCGCTGAGACAATATGTATGTCCTGCCGATAGGTGCCTGTAGGTAAATTTTGATCACTGTGACATCCCTGAGGTCTTGCCGATAGGCAACAATAAACGTATATTAACAAGAATGCATTATGGGTCGAGGAGACCTTGATAATCTCATGCTAATATGGACTATACTGTAAAATACTCAGACCTAGATGGATTTCTTGGGATTATATGGCCAGAAAGGGGAAAATATGCTCATGGTAGGACTTATTTGGAAAATTATGAGTATCAACATGTAAAATATCCATAATTTTACAGTTCTAACAGGTGGAAGAGAGTTGGAGAGAGTGGGAGAAGGTGGAATAGAGTTATTTTAGAGTGGGAGAGTGTGGGAGAGAGTCAGAGAGCATCAAATAGGATGGGAGAGGGTGGGAGAGAGTGGGAGAGTGGGAGAGAGGGTGGAAGAGGGTGG